>JAYESD010000005.1:117879012-119084693 GCA_036927565.1 Tuctoria greenei
AGCTGAAGGCGAGTCTGGGTCCCAACCCCCAGGCACGGATCTTCAAGGTGGAGTGCTAGAAGATCAACCTCTCTCATTTGAGAGAGGTCTCACGGCTGTTCGAGAAGATTCGGACCCCTCAAAGAGGGTACGGGTTGAACATGAAGAAGTTTTGGACACCTCTGGGAGTGTCCAGGAAACTCAACAAGAAGGTCCGGACCCCTCTAGTAGGGTCCGGGTCAATGGAGAGGAAGCTTTGGGCCCCTCCGAAAGGGTCTGGACTGTCCAACGCCTAGTGTACTTCATCAGTGAAGTACTCCATGATGCAAAGACTAGATACAGTGAGGTGCATAAGCTGCTTTACACATTTCTTATTGCCTCAAGGAAGCTTCGTCATTATTTCCAAGCCCACAAGATATCAGTGGTAACTTCTTATACACTGTGTGCTATATTGCATAACCCTAATTCCACTGGGAACATCGCAAAGTGTGCAGCGGAGCTGGCCGAGTTTGATATTGAATTCTTGTTGCAACAAGCAATCAAAAGTCAGGCTTTGGCTGACTTCGTGGTGGAGTGGACTCCCTCTCCATCAAATCCATGGGGCCCCAGTGAGCTGAAGCCGGAACCCAGGGTTCCGGTCTTCACAGAGCCTCACTGGACTCTCTACTTCGACGGCTCCGTGCAGAAGCAGAGGGGCAGAGCTGGAATCCTCCTCCTCGCTCCGACCTGGGAGAAGGTCAAATACATGGTTCACATTGACTTTAAGGCGACCAACAACATGGCAGATTATGAAGACTCATCTATGGGCTCAAGGTGGCACTATCCTATGGTGTAAAACAGCTGTTGGTGAAGGGTGATTCACAGCTCATCATAAAACAAGTCAAAGGTGAATGCTGCTGCAACAACCCCCAACTAGCCGCTTATCTCCTTGAAGTCCAGAGGCTTCAGAAAAACTTCGAAGTCCTAGACCTCCACCAAGTTTAGCGTCTCAATAACACTAAAGACGACGAACTCTCGACGAAGGCTTCAACCGGAGCTTCACCTCCCGACGAAATCTTCGTTCGGAAGTTGTCAATACCAACAGATTAGTCTGCCAAATTGAGCGAAGGAGGCAAAAACAACACCTCGAAGCTGGCGGTCTCAGTGGCCCTGTTACCATGGCGTCCACCAAGGGTCTTGGTGCTGTCGGAAGCTCCGAGCAACCCAACACCCAATTCTCAAAAACTCAAGTTAGCTCTCATGCATGGATCTCGGAGATCCGGAGATACATGAAAGACAATATCCTTCCTGAAGACGGTGTATCTGCTGACCGGATCGTTAGATTGGCTAAAAGATACATGCTTGCAGAAGGGGATCTCTACCAGCGCGGTGCCAATGGCATCCTAATGCAGTACATTTCAAGGGAAGAAGGTCGCGATCTCCTCGCGGAAATCCATGGAGGCGAGTGTGGAAACAACGCGTCTTCCCGCACGCTGGTCGGCAAAGCCTTTCAGCATGGCTTCTACTGGCCTACAGCACTCCAGGACGCGGTGGAGTTTGTAAAAAAATGTGAAGCATGCCAGTTCCATGCAAAAAAAGTTCACACACCAGCTCAATCACAGCAAATGATACCTCCTACATGGCCATTCGCTGTGTAGGGCATGGACATTTTGGGACATTTCCCAAATGCCATCGGAGGTTACAGGTTCCTGTATGTAGCCATCGACAAGTTCACCAAGTGGTCGGAAGCTACTCTAGTTGTGACTATCAACAAGCAATCAGCAATCAAATTCTTGAAGTCCATAATCTGTAGATTTGGAGTTCCAAACAAAGTCATAACTAACAATGGAACCCAATTCAAAAGTTTTGCATTCCATGAATATTGCAAAGACCTCGGCATTCAAGTCAGCTACGCCTCAGTAGCTCACCCAACAAGTAATGGCCAAGCTGAGAGAGCAAATGCAGAAATCCTAAAGGACTCAAGATGCACACATATGAGCGCTTAAAAAAGTATGGGGCCAACTAGATTTAAGAGCTTCCGTTTACATTTTGGGCCAACAGGACAACACCTAACTGGTCAACTAGAGAGACACCCTTCTTCTTGGTGTACAGAGCTGAAGGAGTCCTTCCTCCGGAGATCACCATGGGGTCGCTCTGGGTCTGGACATTTGACGAAGCCGCGCAGGACCAGCTCTTGCGTGAAGACCATGACCTCTTCGACGAGGGAACGTGCCAAGCAGCTATCCAGAATGCACGCTATCGACAAGTGCTCTGGCGCTATCATCAAAGGCATATGTGCAACCGACAGCTCGAAGAAGGCGATCTGGTGCTGCGGAAAATACTAAATCACAAAGGGATGAACAAACTCTTCCTCGGCTGGGAAGGTCCCTTCCGTGTGATCAAAGTACCCCGTCTCGAATACGTTCGCTTGGCAACTGAGGATGGGACTCTGCTTCCTAATCCTTGGAACACTAAGCACCTCCATAAGTTTTATGCTTAGAATCACGAAGGTGAGTCTGTAATTACACACGGTGTATGTTATAGAGTCAATATACAGAGACGGGTAGGTCCTCCGGGAAAACATCCGGACCCATCCGGGAGGGTCTGGGAAGTTCAAGCAACACTTGACACAGTCAAAACTCTAAAAGTGTTGCTGCCTGCCCTGGGCTAGTACAAGATGTATAGCACACTTACCCTGGTCATGTACCCTATGTGTGTCCTTGTCTCCCCTGTAATACAGACCTATAATGAAAGACATTGTTGTGCGAAAACAGACTCCACATGCATTTATTTTTGTACAAGGCTCCGTCTTTTGAATAATTACTTTTATCCTTCTTGTCTATAATGAAGTTGTGCAATTCTTTTTAAGTTTTAGTACAAGTTATTCATATGTGTTACAATTTATATTGTTCGTCTATTTGGATCTTAACATTGCTGCATAGTCTACTTGCCTGAACGCCAAACCAACATAGGTCTGGAGTGTCCTATCGACTTAGCCTGGTCCTGCACCCTAAGTACGCCACTCTACCTACATCCCGACAAGCCTTAGTAGGGTGAGAACTAAAAAAGCATGCGGATCTAGAAAGATTACATCAATATGCTTGTTATCATATCAAATTTCTTCAGATTTAAAACTGAAATAAGAACACTAAGTCACAAACAATTTATAGATAAGAGGACGAATTTTACTCTTTTTCATGGCTTTAATGTACAGGAATAACAAAAAACTCATGGCGACGGTGGACGATGTCGGAGATATTAAACTCTGACAACCTCCAAGGGGGCCCGCCATCGACATTTTCGGACGTTGAAAGTGGGCACCGCTAGAGCTAACAAGCTTTGGCAACTCCCATGGGGGACGACCGCTGATGTGAAGTATAATTCAAGGGAAGATGGCATAACCACCCGAGGGGATCGCCATCAAAATTTACAATTATTGATGCTGGGTGTCGTCGGACCTATCATGTTCCGACAACCCCACGGGGCCCACCGTCGACGTATTGCGCATTGGTAGTGGGTGTTGTCGGACCAATCAAGCTCCGACAACCCCAGGGCAGCGCCATCGTTGATCTACACATTGGCAGTGAGTGTCATCGGACCTACAAAAGCTCCGACAACCCCATGGGGCCCGCCGTTGGCGTTCTACGCGTTGGTAGTGGGTGTCGTCGGACCTACCAAGCTTCGACAACCCCAGGGGGCCGCCGTCGACACTACAAAAGCTCCCTGGTGAAGTCGGAAATAATCTTTGGAACTAAAAGCTACAAGTTTGAAGCTTCCAAGTCATCAACACATCGTCAAATCCTTTTTGTACATCTTCGCAATCAAATTGCGTACATCTACGAGGGGGCAAACAAGATAAAGGACGGTGTATTGAAGACAAGGACAACAAAATGGAATTGATTGCAGAAACAAGGGATTTCAATGTAGTCGATTACAAAATAAGGGTTACAGCAAAAGGCAAAAGGGAAAGGTCCTAACTACTTGAGGATCTAAGTCCTGCGGAAAAACGAGGCAACCTTCTTAGCAGCTTCTTGGATGCTGGCTTTAGCGGCATCCTCCTCTTCAGCAATAAGTCCTTCGAAGACCAGATTAAGAGAAAATTCTGGGTATCGGCTTTTGTAACACGCCAAAACATACTTTGCGACATTCTTGGCCAGAGATTTTCCCTCTGTCTCCAGCTCATCAGCGATTACATCACCCATTGCATCGAGTTTGCTGCCAGTAGAGCCAAGTGCCACCAGCGTCTGGTCCAACTCCTGTGTTGGGTTCTCCGGATGTACTGAACTGAAGCCAAGAGGCACCAGGGCTCTGTCCGCACGTCCCAGGAAATCCCATATCAGCAGGGATTCAGTTTCCCTTGAGCTCCCCAGGTCCTCCAGTGACCTTCGGGCGGCCGCTAGCTCCAAACTTTCCCGAGCGAGGCGCTCAACCGCTTTGGCATGTTACTACGTATCCTCATCTACTTGCTTTTCGCGGTCAGCTAGCTCCGTCTCCCCAGGTGGATGTGGTTGGCCATTCTGCCAGGTCCTTCTCCCTACCACTTACTTTCCCTTCTCTGGTGGCAACATCAGCTTATCTTTTCGAGAGCTCCTGCCCCAGTTTCCAGTACTTTTCTTCCTCCTCCTTACTCCACAGATCAAACTTCTTAGAGTGATCTGCTAAATTCGGCTCAGCCAGAGTCATCTTTTGACCGAGCTCCTCCTCTCTTTTCAAAACATCCTCTTGCTGTTCCAGGAGCTTCTCTTCTCTAGCATCAAGGTCTGCTCGATGCTTCAGGAGAACCTCATTTAATTCATTGAGGTTGTCGTGATGCTTGTCAGCAGCATCACTCCTTTCCTTGGCATGCTCGAGAATCTCCTGAGAATTAGCATTGAGAGCCTTGATGGCGGCTTCCTTCTCCTCCAGCAATTTGCCCCAATGTTCCAGCCAGGCCTTTTCCTTCTCGACCGACTCCTTTTGGTCCGCAAGCCTTGTCTACGCCATCTTGTTCTCGAAGTGAAGTCTGTTGCGCTAGCGCCTCAAGGTGTGACGCTCTTCTACAAGGACCTTGCTGTCATGGTCGAAGGCAAGCTGGACTTGTCGGAGGCTTGAGCAAGATTGTCAATAGACAACGCCAAAGGAATAAGCTCCGGACCTCCCATGGTCACCTCGGCTAGTTCTAAGGGGTCGTCAAGAACCGAAATAGGGTCCCACACCACAATCGTTGTTACATGAGCTTCTACGGCACTGGGGCCGCTCTCCGGGTGCTTTCGGCAGTAGCTGAGGAAGAACCCACTGGGGGAATGTGACGCCCGGTTCCGAAAACTGAACCAAGCTAACGCATATGTGTGCCCAGGATGTTCGACACACATACACGAGTGATTCACAAATGATAAATAGATAATTACCACAGAACAAAATTAATTAACCAAATTTTATTACACAAACCATATTATCCTCGAATACAAGCTCTAATGAATATTTATGACAAGTTCAACTAATGCAGTGGAAATAAACTAATTAAGCAAACTAAGCAACTAAGCAGCATAAGCAACAGGGTATAACGCAGCTCCAATAACACCACAGGCAAAGCTGACGGTAGACACAGCCTAGAACTCCGCATTATCGCCATTAAACTCCCAATCCTGACCTGCAACTGTTGGGGGAATTGCAAGAGTGAGTACATGTCATACTCAGCAAGTGTGGAAAGTATGACATGTGGCTGATTCAAATGACGACAATAATAATGGCAAAGTGCTGAAAAGTACAGTAAAACATTTGAAAAGCAATATATCATATTATGTGAAGTAACCCCATCATAATCATAAATAATATCATAATACCAAATCTGAATTCATTACCATCATCAAAATTTCCAGATTTCACCATTGCCAATAACCAGGTTCAATACCAGAAATAAATTCATAACCAGCCATAACCATTACCAAACCATAACCATCCAAATACCATCCCAATACCAAGTACCATCTAATCATGGAAGTTGTCCAGGTGCTCATAACCGGGAGCACGGCTATCATGATAGTTTTGATTAACTCTGCAGAGTTTGTACCTCTTTACCCACGTGTTTGTGATTTCATCACCCGTCGGCGACTAAAGAACCTCCCTTATGCCAATTACACTTCCTTTGGTGTATGGACAAGAGAACACAAAATAGCCTTTACAAAGGGATTACTAGCCTATTTAGACCCCACTGAGGTTTCACCGGTGGCGATGCCTCCAACTGAGCACATCTTCAACCAAGGGCCCCCTCTTGAGCCATTCGGATCCCAGGGTAGTCCCACCGATCATCAAATAACCCAATCCGACTACCCCTTCCCCGAGCATCCACAATGGTCCAAATAGCACTAGAAAAGCCCTAATTAATCAGCTACGCCGCACCCATACTTGGCCTCGTGGTGGCACTGTAGTCCTGGCTTATTCTCGCATGAACCGGTCCTTAGATCTAAAGCAAGCAAACCACCATAACATCCAACCCATCCACATACCAGGCTTGCTTAGATCATCCATTACCATACCATATTTAACCAGTTCATGTTAACCATAATCTCATCCATGCATAATTAAATTGATTGGTATAGTTATTCTCATCCTAGTTGATTAAGCGAAGCAAAAAGTAAAAAGACTTTTCGACTCTCTACCATAAATTCCAGGTGGCAAGGGTGGTCAAACAAAACTAGTAAACTTCCTACCATAGGATTTCCCATCAAATTGACACAAGCATGCAGTTTTGCAAACAAAACATTTATTTTAAAAACAGGATCAATATGCTTCAAGGACACTTGCCTTGCTCTTGCTGTTGATCAGGATCAAAGCCTTCGAACTCTCGATGCTGGAGATCCTCCGCGGAACTTTCTAGCGCAAATCCGTCTAATCCACATAATAAACATACAAGACAGGAAACACAATCAAAGAGTGCACAAATATTACTCATTATGACATGGCATGCATGATTGATGCAAATGCAAGGTTGAACTTGTTACTTGATTGCTTTTAATGATAACTAACTAGTTCTAATAGCTTTTAACAAGTTTATACAGGTTTGTATTCAATTAGATGAAATTTTAGAATTAATTCAACACAATTTAATCAGAAAGATCGGACTAGTCCGCTAGGGACCGGACAAGTCCGCACTCTGCGAGATCAACGGATTAGGGTTTTCTAGATCGACGTAAATTTGGAGATTAGGGGTTGAATTCTCGTAAGGAAAAGAGAATAGAAGGTATACCAGGTGTTTAGAACTCCAATGAATCAAGAAACTTGGAGGTAGCACTTGGATCTTGATGATCTAGGGTTGGTGATGAACTTGGAGATGAATTGGTGGTGAAGGACGAAACTTGGTGGAGATCATGATCCCTTTTCGTTTCCTCCTCCTCTTCTTCTTGCTTGGGATATTTTCCTCCCTCCTTGATGGTGGCTCCCCACGAACTAGGGTTTGGGTGGGTGGAAAAGTGGCAAATAGATGTGAAACCAAGGGGTGGGGTTGTTTATATAGAGGTGGAGGCTAGGGTTAGATGGATTTCGAGTTTGGGATGAGTAGAGGCCGGTTTAGAGTCCCACGTGGGATCTAAAAGAGTTAGGCACGATGTCCCTAGGCCCACTTAACGTGAAACCCGAGAAAAAAGTCGTAAAACAAAAGATCAACTCGGAGTCATGAAATATCGGACAAGTACGGACAGGACCGGACTAGTCCGATGTCATCCAGAAAGAAAATCGGACAAGTCTGGCCAAACATCGGACAAGTCCGAATTTGAACAGAAAGGAAAACGGACATGTCCGCTAGAACACCGGACTAGTCCGGAAAAGTCCAGGGACTTAGCAAATTTTCAAAGATTCATGGAATATCGAACTAGTCCGCACAAAATCGGACAAGTCCGAAAGTTTCCAGAGCAAAAATCAGACTAGTCCACAGCAAAAACGGACAAGTCCGTTTTTATTCAGAGAGAAATCGGACTAGTCCTCAGCAAAACCGGACTAGTCCGCACTTTCCTACATTTTAAGTGCGGTTTTTTTCCAAATCAATCTTAAATGCTCTGAATCAATTTTAAACTCGTTCATCTCATTGTGGGCTAATGTTAAACATGTATATGAGTGTATGTAGGGCATGATGCATGAAAATGAGGGTGTTACAAACCTACCCCCTTAAAATGAATCTCGCCCTCGAGATTCGACACGGAAGAGAAGAGATAGGGAAAGTCTTTCTTGAGATCATCCTCCAATTCCCACGTCGCTTCTTTTTCTGTTTGGTGCTTCCATTGAACTTTACACAATCTAATGACCTTGTTCCTTGTGACTCTCTCCTTAGTTTCCAAGATTTTGACCGGTTGCTCGGCATACGTCAAATCTTCCTCTAGTTCCAATTCTTCCATTGGCACTTGTTCTTCCGGTACTCTCAAACACTTCTTGAGCTGGGAAACATGAAAGACATCATGAACGTCTGAAAGATGAGCTGGCATCTCCAACTTATACGCTACTTCTCCCCTTTTGTCCAAAATCTTGAATGGTCCAATATAGCGAGGTGCGAGCTTACCCCTTATGTTAAACCTCTTATGACCTCTCATTGGTGACACCTTGAGGTACACAAAATATCCTATTTCAAAGGCTAATTTCCTTCTCCTATTATCCGCATAGCCTTTTTGCCTTGATTGGTCAGCCCTCAAGTTTTCACGAATTATTTGGACTTGCTTTTCGGCTTCTTGGAACACATCTGGACCAAATACTTGAGTTTCCCCTGCTTCACTCCAGAATAAAGGTGTCCTACACTTCCTCCCATAAAGCGCTTCATATGGTGACATCTTCAAACTTGCTTGGTAACTATTATTGTATGAAAATTCTGCGTATGGCAAGCTTTTGTCCCAACTTTTCCCATGCTTTAAAGCACAAGCTCTTAACATGTCCTCTAAAATCTGATTGGTCCTCTCGGTTTGCCCATCCGTTTGAGGATGATATGCTAAACTAAAATTCAGTCTCGTTCCCAAGGCTTCATGCAATTTTTGACAAAACCTGGAAGTAAATTGAGAACCTCTATTCGAGACTATCTTCTTCGGTACTCCATGTCGGCACACAATATGATCCATGTATATTTCGGCCAATCGTGCAGCTGTATACTTGGTCTTTACAGGGACAAAATGAGCTGACTTGGTTAAGCGATCCACAATTACCCAAATTGAGTCATACCCGGACTGAGTACGTGGTAACCCAACTATGAAGTCCATTCCAATTTCTTCCCACTTCCATTCTGAAATCTTCAACGGTTGCAATAATCCGGCTGGCCTTTGATGTTCCGCCTTGACTCGTTGGCACACATCACACAATGCTACGTATTCAGCTATGTCCTTCTTCATGCTATCCCACCAATAGCAAGTCTTTAAGTCTTTGTACATCTTTGTACAATCGGGGTGAACTGAGTAAGGCGAGTCATGTGCCTCCTTTAATATTGTCTCCCGAATATGCTTTACATTAGGCACAACGATCCTCTTTCCAAGCCATAAGGTACCATGTTCGTCTTCATCGAATCTGAATTCTCTCCCTTCCTCAGTCCTTTCCTTGATTTCCTTGATCTCTTCATCCGTGGTTTGTGCTTCTCGAATTTCTTGCTCCAAGGTCGGATTTAACTCCATCATCTCCATCTCATTTACAAAGCCGAGGTTCAACTGTTCAAACTCCTTACATAACTCGGACGGTAACTCTCGAACTGTAAGTTGATGGCTTACTCCCTTTCTACTCAAAGCATCGGCCACTACATTGGCTTTTCCCGGATGATAGTTGATCCCCAAATCATAATCTTTGATGAGCTCCAACCATCTTCGTTGCCTCAAGTTCAGATCCGTTTGTGTGAAAATATACTTCAAACTCTTATGGTCCGTGTAAATTTCACACCTATGTCCAAGAATATAGTGTCTCCAAATCTTCAATGCATGTACCACGGCTGCTAGTTCAAGATCATGCGTGGAGTAATTCTGCTCATGTTTCTTCAATTGTCTTGACGCATAGGCGACCACTTGACCTTCTTGCATCAATACACACCCAAGTCCTTGTCTTGATGCATCACAATAGATGTTGAAAATCTTGCTTACATCCGGCAATACCAAAACTGGGGCTGTTGTTAACCCCTTCTTCAACTCCTCAAAACTGTTTTGACAAGCTTCAGTCCATTGGAACGCCTTTCCCTTCATTAGCAACTCCGTCATAGGCTTGGCTATCTTGGAAAAATCCTTGATAAACCGACGGTAATATCCAGCCATCCCAAGAAAACTCCTTATTTCCTTGACATTTTGCGGCGGCTCCCACTTCAATACGTCTCTCACTTTTCCGGGGTCAACCGATAATCCTCTTTCTGAGATTATATGACCCAAAAATGGCACCTCTTTCAACCAAAACTGGCACTTGTTGAACTTGGCATACAATTGATGCTCCCTCAATTTCTGCAGCGTAAGCCTCAAGTGTTCCTCATGTTCCTTCTCATCCTTTGAGTAGATCATAATATCATCAATGAACACCACAACGAACTTATCCAAGTACTCCATGAAGACCTTATTCATGAGGTACATAAAGTAGGCAGGCGCATTTGTCAATCCAAAAGACATCACGGTGTACTCATAACATCCATACCGTGTCCTAAAAGCTGTCTTGGGTATGTCCGATGGTCTAATCTTCATTTGAAAGTATCCCGACCTCAAATCAATCTTGGAAAATACACAGGCACCTTTCATCTGATCAAACAAATCCTCTATACGGGGCAAGGTGTACTTGTTCTTGATGGTCACCTCGTTGAGAGCTCGGTAATCCACGCACATCCTTTGGGATCCATCCTTCTTGTCCACAAACAACGCAGGCGCTCCCCAAGGTGAAGAACTAGGGCGAATAAAACCCTTCTCTAATTGCTCTTGAATTTGCTTCTTGAGCTCCGCCAATTGCATAGGAGGCATCCTATATGGCCTCTTAGCTATAGGTGCAGTTCCAGGTATTAAATCAATAACAAACTCAATGTCTCGATCGGGTGGCATACCTGGCAACTCATCTGGAAACACATCCAAAAACTCACACACTACCGGAATCTTCTCAATTGTGGCACCGTCCACATGATTCAGCTCCAAACCTTCGGTGTGGTTTGAGATGCTTCAAATTCTACGGTGATCCCTTCCTCATTAGTCAACTTCACCGTCTTTGTGGCACACTCAATAACTCCATTGTGCTTCCTCAACCAGTCCATACCAAGTATAATGTCCAATCCTTGAGAATCCAAAACAATGAGGTTGGCGGAGAAGTCTACCCCCCTTATTCTAAGGCTTACTTTTGGACATACTATATTTGTCCTCATCTCTCCTCCAGGAGACTTAACCAATAGAGTAAACTTCATATGAGAGATAGGCAAACTATACTTGGCAACATACTTCGATGCAATGAATGAATGCGATGCTCCAGAATCAAATAACATAGTCGCAGGGTTGGAGTTGGCGAGAAACATACCAATGACCACGTCATCCGCTTGTTGAGCATCCTCCGTAGAGACATGGTTCACGTTGCCACGAGCAAAATTCTGCTGTCCACGGCTTCCTTGTGGCTGTCCACCATTGGGTCTTGGGTTTTGCCTCGGTGCATTGCTTCCTTGACCAAGGCCTGACTTAGGACATTGATGCGCAAAGTATCCAGCTTCTCCACAAGTATAACACTTCTTAAATCCACCAGAATTATTGGGACGAGCTTGGTTTTGAACATTGGCTCCAGGAAAATCAGCACGAGGCGCATAAGGCATCGGAGGCCTAGGTGCTTGCATGACAGGGCGCTGCTGCACAAACTGAGTTGGGCGCGGTGCATAACTAGGGCGCTGAGCAGGAATGAGGAGCTGTAATGAGGCGCATTGGTCGGCGCAAAGCGAGGGCGCACATTACTTCCTTGTTGCTGTCCTTGATACGGCGCCTTCCTCTTGATTTCTTGCTCCATCTCACGGATCTTGCTCTCAACCACAATTGCTTTGTCCACAAGTTTCTGAAAATTGGCATAATCGCAGTTGAGTAGTTGCACTTGGATCTCATTGTTCAAGCCCCTCATGAACAAGTATTGCTTCCGGCTGTCCCGACTAACATCCTCAGGCGCATACCTTGAGAGTTGGGTGAATTTATTGAGATATTCACTCACGCTTGATTTTCCTTGTCTCAAGTTCTCAAATTCTTGCCTCTTCAAGATCATAACACCTTCCGGCACATAATGAGAACGGAAACTCTCCTTGAATTCCGCCCAGGTGATCCTCTCTTGATCCTCATGAGCATTGCATAGTGAATCCCACCAATCGGCGGCTGCTCCAACGAGTTGATGAGAAGCAAATAGGACCTTCTCTCGGTCACTGCATTGGACAATAGCAAGTTTCTTCTCCACAGACTTGAGCCAATCATCAGCATCCATAGGGTCAGCAGCTTCAGCAAAGGTTGGTGGCCTAGTCCTCATAAACTCTCCCAATCGGTTATGAGGAGGTGGGGGTGGCGGTGGAGGCATGTGGGGTTGATTGTTGATGTTGCCAGCCTGCAGCTGTCCCATTGTTTGTATCATGGTCTGCATGAGCTGGTTTTGCATAGCCAATAGCTGCTCAATGTTGATAGCCCCCTGAGTAGATCCTTGTCCAACGTTGTTCTGAGGTACTCCATGGTTCTCCTCCTCATCATTGCCATCCCTCTGGTTGCGAGTCCTCACCATCTGAAGAAAAGCAATAGGTAAGAATTAGAAAGCATCCCCAACTACATGCATCAAGGTATATGAAACTAAACAGCTAGCTACACAAGCCTAGGTGGACATGGCAATGCTAAAGCATCCCAAAATACTCTATTAAGCACACAAGCAAACAATATATATAGCAAACAGCACTCCAAGCAAAAACACATCGATTCCCGAGTGCTCCTATGTGCTCTAAAGTGTCCATTCTATCTAGGCTGCATCCTACGGTCAACCTGTGGCTCTGATACCAATCTGTGACGCCCGGTTCCAAAAACTGAACCAAGCTAACGCATATGTGTGCCCAGGATGTTCAGCACACATACACGAGTGATTCACAAATGATGAACAGATAATTACCACAAAACAAAATTAATTAACCAAATTTTATTACACAAACCAGATTATCCTTGAATACAAGCTCTAATGAATATTTATGACAAATTCAACTAATGTAGCGGAAATAAACTAATTAAGCAAACTAAGCAACTAAGCAGCATAAGCAACAGGGTATAACGCAGCTCCAATAACACCACAGGCAAAGCTGACGGTAGACACGGCCTAGAACTCCGCATTATCGCCATTAAACTCCCAATCCTGACCTGCAACTGTTGGGGGGAATTGCAAGAGTGAGTACATGTCGTACTCAGCAATTGTGGAAAGTATGACATGTGGCTGATTCAAATGACGACAATAATAATGGCAAAGTGCTGAAAAGTACAGTAAAACATTTGAAAAGCAATATATCATATTATGTGAAGTAACCCCATCATAATCATAAATAATATCATAATACCAAATCTGAATTCATTACCATCATCAAAATTTCCAGATTTCACCATTGCCAATAACCAGATTCAATACCAGAAATAAATTCATAACCAACCATAACCATTACCAAACCATAACCATCCAAATACCATCCCAATACCAAGTACCTTCTAATCATGGAAGTTGTTCAGGTGCTCATAACCGGGAGCACGGCTATCATGATAGTTTTGATTAACTCTGCAGAGTTTGTACCTCTTTACCCACGTGTTTGTGATTTCATCACCCGTCAGCGACTAAAGAACCTCCCTTATGCCAATTACACTTCCTTTGGTGTATGGCCAAGAGATCACAAAATAGCCTTTACAAAAGGGATTACTAGCCTATTTAGACCCCACTGAGGTTTCACCGGTGGCGATGCCTCCAACTGAGCACATCTTCAACCAAGGGCCCCCTCTTGAGCCATTCGGATCCCAGGGTAGTCCCACCAATCATCAACAAACCCAATCCGACTACCCCTTCCTCGAGCATCCACAATGGTCCAAACAGCACTAGCAAAGCCCTAATTAATCAGCTACGCCGCACCCATACTTGGCCTCGTGGTGGCACTGTAGTCCTGGCTTATTCTCACATGAACCGGTCCTTAGATCTAAAGCAAGCAAACCACCATAACATCGAACCCATCCACATACCAGGCTTGCTTAGATCATCCATTACCATACCATATTTAACCAGTTCATGTTAACCATAATCTCATCCATGCATAATTAAATTGAGTGGTACAGTTATTCTCATCCCAGTTGATTAAGCGAAGCAAAAAGTAAAAAGCCTTTCCGACTCTCTACCATAAATTCCAGGTGACAAGGGTGGTCAAACAAAACTATTAAACTTCCTACCATAGGATTTCCCATCAAATTGACACAAGCATGCAGTTTTGCAAACAAAACATTTATTTTAAAAACAGGATCAATATGCTTCAAGGACACTTGCCTTGCTCTTGCTGTTGATCAGGATCAAAGCCTTCGAACTCTCGATGCTGGAGATCCTCCGCGGCACTTTCTAGCGCAAATCCGTCTAATCCACATAATAAACATACAAGACAAGAAACATAATCAAAGAGTGCACAAATATTACTCAATATGACATGGCATGCATGATTGATGCAAATGCAAGGTAGAACTTGTTACTTGATTGCTTTTAATGATAACTAACTAGTTCTAATAGCATTTAACAAGTTTATACAGGTTTGGATTCGATTAGATCAAATTTTAGAATTAATTCAACACAATTTAATCAGAAAGATCGGACTAGTCCGCTAGGGACCGGACAAGTCCGCACTCAGCGAGATCAGCGGATTAGGGTTTTCTAGATCGACGTAAATTTGGAGATTAGGGGTTGAATTCTCGTAAGGAAAAGAGAATAGAAGGTATACCAGGTGTTTAGAACTCAAATGAATCAAGAAACATGGAGGTAGCACTTGGATCTTGATGATCTAGGGTCGGTGATGAACTTGGAGATGAATTGGTGGTGAAGGACGAAACATGGTGGAGATCTTGATCCCTTTTCATTTCCTCCTCCTCTTCTTCTTGCTTCAGATCTTTTCCTCCCTCCTTGATGGTGGCTCCCCACGAACTAGGGTTTGGGTGGGTGGAAAAGTGGCAAATAGATGTGAAACCAAGGGGTGGGGTTGTTTATATAGAGGTGGAGGCTAGGGTTAGATGGATTTCGAGTTTGGGATGAGTAGAGGCCAGTTTAGAGTCCCACATGGGATCTAAAAGAGTTAGGAACGATGTCCCTAGGCCCACTTAACGTGAAACCTGAGAAACAAGTCGTAAAACAAAAGATCAACTCGGAGTCACGAAATATCGGACAAGTCCGGACAGGACCGGACTAGTCCGAAGTCGTCCAGAGAGAAAATCGGACAAGTCTGGCCAAACATCGGACAAGTCCGAATTTGAACAGAAAGGAAAACGGACATGTCCGCTGGAACACCGGACTAGTCCGGAAAAGTCCAGGGACTTAGCAAATTTTCAAAGATTCATGGAATATCGGACTAGTCCGCACAAAATCGGACAAGTCCAAAAGTTTCCAGAGCCAAAATCGGACTAGTCCGCAGCAAAAACGGACAAGTCCATTTTTAGTTAGAGAGAAATTGGACTAGTCCTCAGCAAACCGGACTAGTCCGCACTTTCCTACATTTTAAGTGCAGTTTTGTTCCAAATCAATTTTAAATGCTCTGAATCAATTTTAAACTCGCTCCTCTCATTGTGGGCTAATGTTAAACATGTATATGAGTGTATGTAGGGCATGATGCATGAAAATGAGGGTGTTACAGGGAACTTCTACCCCTGGGGCTGACGCCGAAGGTCCCGCCACAGAAACTTCAATTGCTGGCTCTGCGGGTGGAGAGCCTGTTGCCGCCTCTTCATGGTGTTCTGCCTCGGGCATGGGCACCTCCGGAGCAGTTACTTCTGGCGCGGTCGTTGGAGCTTAACCCGAAGCCACTTCCACCACCGGCTCACCGGTACATCAACCATCTCAAGCTCGGCAGCCGGAGCTTCAACAACTTCCGGCTCGGAGGACAGAACATCAAGTCCCAACGACCCGGTTGTTGAGGCATCAACAACCTCCGGCTTAGGGGCTAGAGCTTCCGACACCACCGACTCTCTTGTCGGTTCAGCAAAAACTTCTGGCACAGCGACCGGAGCCTCAGTTGCCTTGATCTCCGAAGTTGGAGCTTCCACCATCTCCACGTCCAGCACCAGAGCTTCAGTTGTTGGTGCTGCCGCTAGTGGAGCATCTTGATGTATGTCTCCCCCGTGGTCCGACACTATCATGGGAGTCTCTGGTGTCGACTCTGGATCTAGATCCACGACAGCTGGCGTCGGAGCTATCGTGACCTTAGCCACCACTTGAGGAGGTGTGGGGGTTGGAGCTGGAGATTCCGCCCGCATTGTTTCGGTCGTTGCAATTGAGGCCGGATCTTTAGACCCCGTCTTTGATGCTCCGCAGTCAAAAAATTGGTAGATTACATGACAAAAATAAGAATGGCAAATTAAGGTGAAAAAGCAAAGGTTACCATGGGATGCTACCGCTCCAATCGGCGCTGAACTTCTTTGTCGGAGGCTCAGAACTGGAACCTGCCGTATTTGGCACAGAGGGAGCTTCAGAATGACGCCCGGAGCCTGCCGCCGTTGTCTTTGTTACCCCAGTCGAGGCCTTCCCTGGCTGGGAATGACTATGGTACCCGGAGCCCGTAGCTGGCACTGGGACTGGAGTCGACTGTACGAAACTGGCGCCTCTTGAGGACACTTGCATCGGAGGAGGTGTCATCGTAGAAGATCTCCCTCGCCGGGGAGAAGGGGCAGACATAGATGGAGCAGACCTGATAGAGCTCCCATCAGCGTGCCTCAGCTTCCTCTTCCGGCTGGAAGATTCGGCTGGCTCCTTGCCCTTGCCTTTGTCGACGTCATCAAATTTTTGGCTCATGGTAGGGGCAACCACCTCCTCAAAAGCTCCGGGAATCACAACCCGGGAGACCCTACGCCTCTCCACTTCACCCAGGTCATCCATCGCTGGCATCCTCCTCCGGAGCTCCCTGCTGAACTCTGGAGTCATGTTTAGAGGCAAGAAAGCCGCCAACAGAGCCAAGGCATTATCGGCGATGGACCCGTGCTGAAGTTTCTTGAGATGGAGCCTCAAATCTTCATCACCAAAGTTGTATTTCAAACCGGTTTCAATCCGGTCATCATCCATCACACTGTTGAAGGCCTAGGTGAGCTTCTCCCTTCTCCCCAGTGGAGCCCACCTGTTCACCAAGAAATTCCTGAAGACCATCTGAGGGGTCACTCCACCCTCCACACATTCTTGGATTCTGGCTACGACAGGCTTGAACGCATCTGACAGCTTCGAAACCACATTCCAGGCACCGGTGTCGACGTTGGGGAGTCTCTGGGGCAGCTCTAGCCTATCATGCTCCTCTATAGTAATGATGACCCAATCCTTCTTCCAGTCATCCCATTTGCCGGATGGGGAAGAATTCACGTACTTGAAGGGGCAATTCTTGCGCTTCACGAAGTAGTAGAAGCCAAGAAGCTTAGTCCCCTTGTTGGTGGTATGGACCATGAAGAAGGTCTGGAACAGCTCGACGCAGGGAGGCATGCCCACCCACATTTCGCATAAGTGGACAAAAGTCGACACTAGCAGGAGGGAGTGAGCGCCGAGCTAATGCAGTTGAAGGCCGTGTAGAAGTCCAGCAGCATCAGGATGAAACTTGAAAAAGGTTGGATCAGTCCCACCATGGTGTACGCCGAGAAGTACACCATCTCGCTGCAACGTTCCTTCTTGAAGGGGAGCTTGCCGGCACAAACCAAGTGGTTGAAGAAGTCGCTGGACCATCCCATGAAGGTCTGGACCTTCATCAGATTGTCCTTGCTCTGGATGCAGCATTTGGGAAGACCTAACTCCATCGCAGCAAAGTGGAGCGAAAGAGGAGAAAGCTAGGAAAACTTTGGAGGCTCTAAGCGCGAGTTTGATCAAAAGCGTAAAGAGTCCACAAACCGTGTGGACTTTCCTTCTTAAGTAAGCCTCCATGACGCTTGGATGGAAACCGCAATGAGAGCAAGTCCACATTACAAAGAATCTACCCCATCAATGACGAATGGGCTCGGGGCCACCCCGACAAAGAAGTCGAGGTTATTACCCCAAAACAAACCGTTGTTATGATGGGCGGCGGGAAGCCCAAGGGTGGCAGTCTGACAAGGCGCTCGGAACTGATACAGTTTTTGTGTTGGGAACTGGCGACCTTCAATTGCGTGAGATTCACACTCAAAGATCTCATCTACCGCATTCAAAACAGGCCACGCGGCGAGGGTTCAACCCCGGACCATCGCCCCGACGGTATCAGAAAACCTTTGAAGTTGCAACACGAGAATCGAGGATGGCCCCATCTCTGGTAGAATACCCAAATGGTTTCTCCCAGAGGTGGGCCCGGGGGCCACTGTCGGTACCCTGCGTACCGGGTACCCCATGATACAGCAAGAAGTGCAAGGGAGTTCCACCTATCAAAGTTGAAGACTTCCGTAGGCCCTACATCTCACATGGCGCTGGACCCACCTCCTTCATATGGGTAGCTCCAGCATTACCACATGTAGTGTCAGACCGGAGCTAAATTCCTTACATAGGGAAGCTCCGCGCTTAACACGTGTCCAGTGGTCCCGGACCTAACCCCCATTAGAAGGAAGCTCATGTGCCTCCACGTGTATAGAACCTCCGGACCTACCTCTTATTGACGGCTCCTAAGATATACTAACAAATCATCCCTGGCAACGGTGCCAGAAATGCTTGTTGGTATTTCTTAACACCACAGATCATCTCCAGTAAAGAGATGAGACCCGCAAGCGTGCGGAAGATACCGTTGTAGCATTTCATGTATGAGTATTCCCAAGGGTATCGTATTTATCCCAAAGGAAGGAAATGGAGTAAAGTATATACTACTCTTATGGTCAAGCTATGGGATAATAATCCATTATCCGGACAGAGGTGAGTTGATAATAGGGGTAGTGTGACACACACCTAGGCAATCTATTCTAAAGGGTAAAATGGGTCCTAAAGGGAGATTGGGTTGAGAGTTAGAGAGTTGCTCCTACAATGCTCCTAATGCATATACATAACCTAAGGTAGATACTAATGGTCATGTTAATGATGAATTCCTATGCAATGCTACTCAACACATCGTGCACGGGCTTACCCCTAGCAATACTAGGGCGACTCCCGCCAAGAGCCTGTGGCATAGCCGAACATGGAGGATTACAAAGGACAGATAGGGTTGTCACCACCTACTGCCTACCTCTTCAATCTGTGGGTCTACGAGACATCCAACGCTACTTAAATACCCTAGCACCATGCTAGATACTAAGCAAATACCTTAGGATCCATGGCACAAGCCATCCTAAGCCAATGACTAACCTAAACATCGTTAAACCAATGTTGAAGCATAGCATAAGTCATTCATATTAACATAATCATATCATAACTACATAGACTATAGTGGGGGTCTATAGTGTTTATGACCATAAGATGTGATCATGAGAGTGAAATCATAAAGACTATACCTTCCACATACATGGACTCCACAATCAAACAAGAAACGCTATGTCCAAGTATACATATAAAAGAAGACAAAAGATAATATCTTTATTGAGCACAAAATCACAAATACAAGAAGGAATACATAAGTCATACCTTTCCTAATGTGGAATTGGGAAGAGAGACTCTTTCTACTCCTTTCCCAAATTGGACTTGGCACTAGAGGCTCTCCTCTCTACATTCTAACTCCTCTAAGGACTATGGAAGATAGTGTATACAATAGAATGATGCCCAAGTGGTGTGTGTTGAGGGGTAGGGGGTCCTATTTATACTAGTGTTGACGTTGGTTCCCGCCACCAAAAGCGCACGAATCAGTCACCATTGACTCCAAGGAGCCGTGAGGAGCCAACACGTGGAGTCTGACCGAGTTTGGTGCAAAGACCAGGTCGGCCGACCCCCTGGTTCGACCGACCTGGTCATTGCACCGTTTCTCGTCTGCTTTCTCCATGTGGCTGCCAGGTGGGTCCCATTGATGTATATGGGTGATACACCGTTGGATCTCCTCGGATACTTTTGTTTGTGGGCCATTTGATCCATGGGATGCCACGTGTCGTTGCCTGATTAGCTGGGTTGATATTTTATAAGATTAGTCCCTCTACATTTCCTCATTTCCTGCATAAAATGCTGCATACACATATTTCTCCAAGTCCAAGTGGAATTGGGCTAGATAGAAAGGTTATGTGTGCAAGAAATGACAAATCCTTCACATAATTGAGTTAAATTGACGTATGAAATTGGTATATAACAAGATCAACAAACTCCCCCAAGCTTATCCTTTGCTCGTCCCGAGCAAAGTCAAGACTTTAGGTGATCAGGAGTTGCTACAATGTCTTATTTTCAAAAGTATCTAATGCACAACAAGATACTCTACCTAATATTGCTGAAATTGGCTATGATACCCTACCTTTCTTAAGTATCATGAAGCTTATGCTTTTTCATATTCATGAGTAGTTGAAAGGTAGAATAGCAAATGGAGCAAACATAGCCAAGAAATTAAGTTCCACTTAAATCCCGAAGAATTCAATTTAGATATTAAGTACCTCAATTTGATTCTCTCAGTCACTCCTTTGTGGATAGTGGAAATATTTCCTCACCAAAGAATTGTGCCTCTACTATTCCTACTTATTGAATATGGCTTGTATGTGGAGCTTGGTAAGGAAAGTAAGTAGGCATATTTGCATCACATATATTTCTAAGTCAAGAGTAATCCTTAGGAGAATTCAATTCAAAACTTTTTGATTCAAGACTAGTGCACGTGTGATGTAGTGGAAGTGGATGTGGATACTTGAGACAACTCCTTTCTAGTATAATCTCTCTTTCTTTTTGCAGGGATGAAACATGGTTACTTTTCTTTTCTCCCTTATTTTTTCTCATGCTTATGATGTAAGCATGCCTTTTTTTTTGTAGCCATGTCTTCTACTCCCTTTCTTTGCAATGAATTTTGAAGAGAGTGCTAAACATGAATAACATGGAGTTTATCTTTTTGTTGTGGTATGGTGGATATGATGGAAGTTTTGCTTACTTCTAGTGTAGAAGTATAGCATGTGCAAGTGAACTCTTGAATTCAAAAGGAGTTGAATGATTTCTCACATAGGTCTATACTAGTTTGACTAGGCTCAATGTGAATGCAAATAGCATATACATAAGGTTTTGTCTATGTATGAACATCATATGGCTTTGGTAGGTATTTCCAATCAATTGAGGGAAACTTAAATCTTTTTATAATTTCTCCGGAAATCTATGTTTTACTTTCAAACTAGGACTAGCAGCCCTATTACCAATTTTAGTCTTGCAACAATCTAGAATTAGATTAAGCTTTTGCTACCCACAACTTCCAAATTAAGATAAAAGTATTTCAAACCAATGAAAGCGATATTCGGAGAGTAGCAAGTTGTAAACTAGAGACTTAGGAAAATACAACAGAGCAACTATCCATCATTTCATCTATGCGAATTCTAAATCATTCTTACCGCACATCTTTATTTGATGAAAGCAAATCTGACCTATTTTTATATTTTTTAGATGCATGGTGAATGGTGGATGAATGGAAAGTAAATATGCAATGGATGATTTGAAATAAAAATGCAGTGGGTGTGATACAAATTATCTCAAGTGGGGGTCCTCCCCCAAGCTTATTCTTGATCAAGGTCCGTGATAGAGGTTGAAACCCTAACAACGCGGGTAGGCCATGAGTTGGCCTATCCTTGTTGCAGCTTGGCTTTGACAATGGAGGGTTGAGTGTTGATTGTTGTGTTGCCTCCCATTGACACCATGAGTGTTGTTGAATAGAGTGTTTCCGATGTTGATCGTCCACACATCAGGGTCTCCATGTGTTGGGTGTGATTTTTCATTCCTTGGCTAGGATAATGATAACCTTTAGATCCAAAGGAATGGTGTGCACTCAACATACATTGAGTATGTTCGTCATTCTTTGGCTAAGGTGTATTATATCTTTTTGCCATAAGGGAGTAACATGTGCCAAACATGCATTTGGGTATGATCAGTTGTTCCTTGGGTAAGGTACAACATACCTAGAACCACAAAGGAATGAAATGTACTCAACATGGGTTGAGTGTGATCTGTTGTTCCTTGGCTAAGGCATGACATACCTTCCAGCCACATAGGAAAAACTTACACCCAATATAAATTGGGTGTGATCTTGTTATTCCTTGGTCATGGTACATCATAACTCTTAGCATCATAGGAATAACTTGTACCCAATGATGGTGGCAAATCTCTTGAACTTGAATGAGTGCTTAAAATAGTTGAGAGCATAATGCTCTCACCCATTCGTGGCAGCTCATTGGTTGCTCATGGAAGGTTCCCATTTCAAATCTCTAGCCTCTTATAGTTATGATTGACCTTCGGCCATAATTTACGATAGATAACAACCATCCTAATTTACTACATGACCAAGAGATGTTGAAATTGAATCCTCTAGGGATCCCAACAATCAGCTTCATGAATGCATGCATAGTAATATTACTCCTGCAAACTTCCTCTCTTGAATGGAGAGGAATGGTTAGCTCCCGAGACTTGTACAAATGAACGTTCGGGTTAGGTAACCAAACTTTCATTTGTACATACGTGGAAGAACAAAATCAAAGATGCATTGGTTCCAATGTCAAGTGTATTCATGATCAATGTGTTATTCATTGATAAGAGTGGAGCTTTATGGATAATTCATGTTGCATATTTTCTAAAGCTCCTACTCATAGCAATGCATGTGATAGAAATATACTATATGGATCCCTACACCTTTTAATGTTTCCAACCATCTTAGCTTTCAAGAGCAAATTTTTATCATTTAGACCATGAAAAACAAGATTCTCAATTTTATCCTCCTGAACCACACTAGGAATTTGAAATTTAGTGACTCCTCCTAAAAATGCAATTCAATTTCAGAGCAAGGATATCTCATATTCCTAGGAGTTTGAAATCTAGTGACACCATCTATGCATGAAGCTCAATTAAAAATTATGGCTGTCATTATGCCCAAGTTCCTATATGCCAATTCACCAATTAAGTCATGCCCAAAAGTTTTGTTTTCTAAACCTCGACAAAAATGACTAAGTTTACAAAACAATTCTTAAATGATTCTAGGTACTTGTTTGATATTTTTCCATGTAAGATGGGATTTCCTTATGGAGATCCAAAAGTCAATACCCACACTTACTCTTGTGAGGATGCTTGAGAATTGAATGATGAGGAAGTGTCAACCTTCCTCACAAATGCAAGCAAATACATTCAATTCTATAGCAAACCAAACAATGAAAAATTCAAAACTAATACCTCATTTGAAGAGCAGTTGGTGATGAAGGTCTTTGTATGAGAAACTCACAACCTTGATTTTTTTGCCTAGGCTTGATGGTTGAGGTCAAATGCCAAGTTGAGATTGGATTTGGCAATAGATTTGGTTCTGGCTCCTCCATTGGGTCATCATCTTGAACATTTCTCTTCCTCAAACTCAAAATGAGTTTGAAGTTGAGAAGTGTTCTCAAATCCTCCCAATGGTGACTTGAGCTTGATGAAACCTTCCACTTTCTTGCCATACCACCTCTTCACAATTTTGACCTAGTTGCGCTTTAATCAAGAACACACAAAACAACTCGAAAACGGGTTACATTAGCCAAAAGCAAATTGAACCCAAGTTTCAAATTGTCTTGCCCAGCTTGAAATAACTTGTAAATGCAATGAGGGTCAAAGCAAATCTTTTTGGTTTGAACTAGGAAGATAAATTCAAGTGGTCATGCACGTAGTTCATATCCAATTAAATTTCTCCCCTAATTCAAATTTTTTGTTTTATGATGGTTGGAAATTTTACTTTCCAACATGCAAGTGTGGAATTTCAAACATGCAAATGCAAGGGTTGATGCAATTTGGA
Organism: Tuctoria greenei; assembly: GCA_036927565.1. Lineage (NCBI taxonomy): Eukaryota > Viridiplantae > Streptophyta > Magnoliopsida > Poales > Poaceae > Tuctoria > Tuctoria greenei. Next base: position 117,902,972 of record JAYESD010000005.1, read on the forward strand.
AAATAAATATGAGATAACAACCAATTAACCTATTGGCAAGGACTCACCAATTTTTGAAGTCCGATGAGTAGGACTTACCTCCGTTCTGTTCAGCGCGATGATTTGTTGTCCAATCTCGGAGTTGAAGATGTGGACAATTTCTTCTGTTTTGACATGCCAAACTCATTTGGCTGTCATTCGGACATGTGGGCCACATGGTGGCCCTAGCCTCTCCCCGTTGTATTGATATAGGTATGTTGTTGTAGCGACGGGCTCTCCCTCTTGAATGTATTCCTTCATGAGCATGGTGAGGCTTTGTCCTTCTTAGGGGCGCCACTCTTACCATATTGATATTCCATTGAATCAACCCATACCTTGATCACGGTCAAAGGCTTCCTTGGGCATGATGACATGTGGACTCCACAATCAAACAAGAAACGCTTCATCCACAATGTCACTTGCCCTAGGTTGAATGGGTTTGGTCAAAGTGTGGGAATCCCAACAAGTGATGTGGGATATCTTGGACTTTGAATGCTCCTTATGTTCTTCTCATTAGCCAAGATCTTCATGTGAATGTTGTCTTGATTTCTTCTTGGCCAAGATACTTCAAGGTAGGGTAGTTGAACTTAAATCCCTTGGAAAGCCATAGCCTCCTTGAATACAAGGGTGATGTTAATTCCACCCTTGACCTCCTTGTGAATGGTAGCCATTGGAGTTGTTGTTTGAAAAAGGTCCTCATGGGTCTTAGGGAAATAATTCCCGCGCGTCCCATGATGACATGGATTTTCACAAATCATGTGAATATCCACGACTTGGATTATCCAAACAAATCTCCAATGACTTGGATATTCATGACACTTCAACAGGAGGTGTAGTTCCATAACTAGCATATCCACCTTGTGAAGTGGTGTGCATGACAAGCTATGGGAACTCGAGCATTCTTCAATCCACCCCTTGAGTGGAGACCTTCTTCTCATCCATGATGAATGAGAATAGGACTCCCTCGGCTCCAGCATGAATGTGGTCATGGATTGGTGGAGCCAACCGATGACACAAGTGTTGGATGAAGAGCCAACTATCCACCCCATGGTGGAGGCAAACCAAGAAGAACTTCTTGGAGCCTTCCCCAAGCTTGGGTATGGATGACTTTGGCTCCTACTGAAACTAGAAATTCTCCCGCAAAAAGGCAATGGTGTTGGCTAGCGGACATTTGTTGAGGTATGCCTTAAATCATCTTGCAGTTTAGCACTTGCGTCCTCGTTGGTCATCCCATACAATGGGTTGGCCAATACTACCCTGTTTTCACACAAAGGAGAAAACAAACAAGGGTAATCCTGTCTAATAACAATTAGTCCCTATAGCTTAACCACAAGTCATAGCTATCCTTCACGGCAAGGAAATCTCCCACTGTCCACGATTTCCTTGCGGTTGTCCTCCATTGGGTCTTGGGTTTTTTCTTTGAGCATTGCTTCCTTGACCAATGCCTGACTTAGGACAATGATGTGCAAAGTGTCCTGCTTCTCCACATGTATAGCACTTACTTGCTGCACCAGAATTTGGACGGACATGATTCTGAACATTTGCACCAGGAAAGTTGGCACGAGGTGCATAAGGCATCGGAGGCCTAGGTGATTGCATAACAGGGTGTTGCTGCACAAACTTAGTTGGGCACAGTGCATATGCAGAGCGTTGAGCAGGAGCAGAAGAGTTGTAATATGGCACATAATGTGGTGCAAAGCGAGGGCGCACATTACTTCCTTGTTGCTGTCCTTAATATGGCGCCTTCCTCTTGGTGTCTTGCTCCATCTCACGGACCTTGTTCTCTATGACAATTGCTTTGACCACAAGCTTCTGAAAGTTGGCATAATCGCAGTTGAGCAATTGCACTTAGATCTCATTTTTCAAGCACCTCATGAACAAGTATTGCTTTCGACTGTCCCGGCTCACATCATCGGGCGCATATCTTGAGAGTTGAGTGAATTTGTTGAGATATTCACCCACACTGGATCTTCCTTGCCTTAGGTTCTCAAATTCTTGCCTCTTAAAAATCATAACACCCTCCGGTACATAATGAGAACGGATGCTCTCCTTGAATTCAGCACAAGTAATTCTCTCTTGATTTTCGTGGGCATTGCATAGCGAATCCCACCAATCGGCAGCTGCTCCAACAAGTTAATGAGACACAAATAGCACCTTCTCCCGGTCACTGCATTGGACAATAGCTAGCTTCTTCTCCACAGACTTGAGCCAATCATCGGAATCCATAGGGTCAGCAGCTTGAGCAAAGGTCGGTGGCCTAGTCCTCAAGAACTCTGCAAATCGGTTATGAGGGGGTGGGGGTGGTGGTGGAGGCATGTGGGGCTGATTGTTGATGTTACCAGCCTGCAGCTGTCCCATAGTCTGTATCATGGTCTGCATAAGCTGGTTCTGCATAGTCAAAAGCTGCTCAATGTTGATAGCTCCATGAGCAGGTCCTTGTCTATTTTTGTTCTGAGGTGCTCCATTGTTCTCCTCCTCATCATTGCCATCCCTCTGGTTGTGAGTCCTCACCATCTGAAGAAATGCAAGAGATAAGAATTTAGAAAGTGTCCCCAACTATATGCATCAAGGGATATGAAACTAAACAACTAACTATACTAGCCTAGGTGGACATGGCAATACTAAAGCATCCCAAAATCCTCTACTAAGCACACAAGCAAACAATATATAGCAAACAGCACACCAAGCAAAAACACATTGATTCCTGAGTGTTCCTATGTGCTCTAAAGTGTCCATTCTATCTAGGTTGCATCCTACGGTCAACCTGTGGCTCTGATACCAATTTGTGACACTCGGTTCCGAAAATGAACCAAGTGAACGCATATGTGTTCCCAAGACGTTCAACACACATACACGAGTGCATTCACAAAAGGATATACAGAAAATTACCACAGAACAAGATTAATTAACCACTTTTATTACAGAATTCAGAATATCCAAGAATACAAGTTCTAATGAATATTAATGACAAGTTTGAACTAATGTGGCGGAAATAAACTAAACTGAGCAAACTAAGAAACTAAGCAGCATAAGAAAAATAAGCATAACAGTATATATCACAACTCTAATCAACACCACAGACAAAGCTGATGGTAGACACAACTTAGAACTCCGCATTTTCATCGTTATACTCCCAAATCTGACCTGCAACTATTGGTGGGGGAATTGCAAGGGTGAGTACACGTCGTACTCAGCAAGTGTGGAAAGTATGACATGTAGCTGATACAAGTCCGCAGGGGACCGGACTAGTCCACCCTTCGTAGGAACAACAAACTAGGGTTTTCTAGATTGATATGAATTTGGAGAATTGGGGTTGAATTATTGTGAGAAATAAAGAGTAGAAGGTATACCAGGTGTTTAGAACTCCAATGGATCAAGGGTTTTGAAGGTAACACTTGGATCTTGGTGACCTAGGGTTGATGAAGAACTTGAAGGTGGATTGGTGGTGAAGAACGAAAACTTGATGGCACCAGAAATGCATGTTGACGGCTCCTAAGATATACTAACAAATCATCCCGACAACAGTGCCAGAAATGCTTGTTGGTATTTCTTATGCAACATTAACTAAACATCTCCAACTAATGTGTCAGAAATGCTTATTAATGGTTCTATTGGATCACAAAGTGAATTCAGCAAGCGCGCGGAGATATCATTGTAGCATTTCCCCTTAAGAGTATTCCCAAGGGTGTCATTTATTTGATCCCAAAGGAAGGCAGGGAAGAGATATAACAATCATCAAGTGGAAAGGGTAGAAAGGTCTAGGTAAGAATCTAGTAAGGATGGATAAAATAATAGTGGAGGTAGTGCAACACACACAAAAGCTTTCAAGTCTAAGGGGGATAAGAGGATCCTAGAGGTTAGTTAAGGTTGAGGTTATGGAGGTACTCCTATTATGCTCTATGGTACATATACATAGTCTAAACTAATTATTCATAAGCTAGATCAATAGTGAATACTTATGCTATGTGGTTCAACACATCGGGCACGGGCTTACCCCTAGCAATACTAGGGCGACTCCCGCCAAGAGCCTGTGGCATAGCCGAACATGGAGGATTACAAAGGACAGATAGGGCTATCACCAGCTACTGCCTACCTCTTCAATCCGTGGGTCTACGAGACATCCAATGCTACTTAGCTATCCTAGCACCATGCTAGCATATTAAGTAATTACCTTAAGAGCCTAGGCACAATCCATCCTAAGGCAATGAATTGAATCATCATTGAACCAATGTTGATACACAACATAATTATCCATACTAACCTAGTTATGTTATAATTAACTAGACTATAGTGGGGGTCTATAGGTTCTATGATAATGAGATATGTTCATGATGAAACGGTCATTGAAGCTATACCTTCCACATACATGGACTCCACAATCAAACAAGAAACGCTTTGCCCAAGTATATGTATAAGTAGAGACTGAAGATACTATCTTTATTATGCATTAAGTCACAAATACAAGAAAGAATACATGAGTCATACCCTTCCCAATGTAGGATTGGGAAGAGAGAGACTTCTTACTCCTTTCCCAATTTGGACTTGGGACTAGAGACTCTCCTCTCTACAACCTAACTCCTCTAAGACTATGGATGATAGTGTATACAGTAGAGATGAAGCTAAAGTGGTGTGTGTTGAAGTGAGGGTTAGGGGGTCCTATTTATACTAGTGTTGAGGTCGGTTCCCTCCACCAAAAGCGCACGAATCAGTCACCATTGACTCCTTCAAGCCAGGAGGAGCCAACACGCGTCGTTTGACCACGTTTGGTGCCAGGAAGAGGTCGGCTGAACCAGGTCAGCACTCCAAACATGGAGTGCTTCCTCCAGGTGGCTGCCAGGTGGGCCCCCTTGATGTATATGGGTGATACACTATTGGATCTCCTCGAATACTTCTGTTTGTGGTCCATTTGATCCATGGGATGCCACGTGTCGTCGCCTGATTGGCTGGGATGATATTTTATAGGATTGGTCCCTCTACATTTCCTCATTTCCTGCATAAAATGTTGCATACACATATTTATCCAAGTACAAGTGGAATTGGGTTAGATAGAAATGTGATGTGTGCAAGAAATGACAAATCCTTCACATATTGAGTTAAATTGACGGATGAAATTGGTATATAACAGCCCTCAACAAACTCCCCCAAGCTTATCCTTTGCTCGTCCCGAGCAAAGTCAAGACTTTAGGTTGATGATCAGGAGTTGCTGCAATGTCTTATTTTCAAAAGTATCTAATGCACAACAAGACCCTCTACCTAGTATTGCAGAAATTGGCTATGGTACTCTACCTTTCTTAAGTTATCATGGGGCTTATGCTTTTTCATATTCATAGTAGTTGAAAGGTAGAATAGCAAATGGAGCAAACATAGCCTAGTCAAGTTCCACTTAAATCCTGGAGAATTCAATTTAGATATTAAGTACCTCAAGTTGATTCTCTCAATCACTCCTTTGTGGATAGTGGAAATATTTCCTCACCAAAGCATTGTGCCTCTACTATTCCTACTCATTGAATATGGCTTGTATGTGGAGCTTGGTAAGGAAAGTAAGTAAGCATATTTTCATCACATATATTGCTAAGTCAAAAGAGTAAGCCTTAGGAGAATTCAAATCAAAACTTTTTTGATTCAAGACTAGTGCATGTGTGATGGAGTGGAAGTGGATGTGGAAACTTGAGATAACTCCTTTTTGGTATAATCTATCTTTCTTTTGCAGGGATGAAACATGGCTACTTTTCTTTTCTCTTTTTTTTCTCATGCTTATGATGTAAGCATGCTTTTTTTTTAATTTTTGTAGTGATGTCTTCTACTCCCTTTCATTGCAATGAATTTTGAACAGAGTGCTAAACATGAATAACATGGAGTTTCTCTTTTTGTTGTGGTATGGTGGATATGATGGACGTTTTGCTTACTTCTGGTGTAGAAGTATAGCATGTGCAAGTGAAGTCTTGAATTCAAAAAGAGTTGAATGATTTCTCACATAGGTCTATACTAGTTTGACTAGGCTCAATGTGAAAGCAGATAGCATATGCATAAGGTTTTGTCTATGTATGAACATCATATGGCTTTGGTAGGTATTTCCAATCAATTGAGGAAACTTAAATCTTTTTAGAATTTCTTCGGAAATCTAAGTTTTACTTTCAAACTAGGACTAGCAGCCCTATTACTAATTCTAATCTTGCAACAACCTAAAATTAGATTAAGATTTTGCTACCCACAACTTCCAAATTAAGGTAAAAGTATTTCAGACCAATGAAAGCAATACTCGTAGAGTAGCAAGTTGTAAACTAGAGACTTAGGAAAATAAAACAGAGCAAATGTTCATCGTTTCATATATGTGAATTCTAAATCATTCTTACCGCACATCTTTATTTGATGAAAGCAAATCTAACCTATATTTTTTTAAATGCAAGGTGGATGATGGATGGATGGAAAATAAATATGCAAGGAATGTGATACATGTTACCTCAAGTGGGAGTCCTCCCCCAAGCTTGTTCTTCAACTACCTCCGTGATAAGGGTTGAACCCTTGATGACGGAAGTATGCTGCAAGATCAGCTTGTTGTTGTTGTAGCGCCGTGTTGAAGTTGGTGAATTGAGCATCCATGTGTTGTTGCTAATCCTGGGTCCCTTGAACATGCTCCTGAAGTGTGCTGTAGATGTCACCCGTTCTCACTTCAAGTTCTCCCATATGTCTAGTGAGGTCCATCATTCCTTGGCTATAGTCATGATGACTTCTAGCCGAAAAGGAACGACGTCCTCTCATGGACGTTGGGGGCAAGCTGAAAGTGCATCTAGGATCCCCGTGAGTTTCGGATGATTGATGATGAAAATTAAGTGACTAATGAGCTTAGTGATTTTAAGCATAGGTGTGGACTCAAGTGGAAGCACAATCCCTCAAAAAGGAAAAGGATGAAAACGGCGATGTCAACTCGAAAAGGAGAAACTAGGGTTTCTAGTGTGTCGAGTTTAGACTAGCCAAATATGTGTGAGGATGTGTGTGTAAAGTGCATTGAGATCAAGTTGGGAGCTCAAAGCGGTTTAGAGATCAAACCTAAAGAGAGAAGAGAGTTGGAAGCAGTCTGGCAGGAGTGGCCGGACTAGTCCGTGCAGGTGGCCGGACTAGTCCGCTCCTGGCTGGCCAAGTCCGTTTTCAGCCGGACCAGAAGGTTCTGACTGAGTTCGGACTAGTCCGTAGTGGGATGGACTAGTCCGGGTAGTCGTGAAGTGGGTTTTGGGGACTAAGTCCCAAAACCACGGACTTGTATGTTTTGGTCCGCACCAAGAGGTCCTAACTGAGATCGGACTAGTCCACCCAGGGGGCCAGACTAGTCCGGGTTTGGAGAGAAGTTGGTGCTTCAACGACTATGTTTGGGTAGACCGGACTAGTCTGCCCTGGGGGCTGGAATAGTCTGTGGTCTTCAGACTAGTTCGTTTTCAGACGGAACAAAAGGTTCTGTGTGAGATCGGACTAGTCTGGTGTGGGCCGGACAAGTCCGTTTTGATGTGACCATTTGAATCTGAAGTTTGGCAGGTAGTGTGACGATTGCCGCACAGTGCAACAGTTGTCAGGGACGTCAGTGGTCCCCTAGGCCGGACTAGTCCGGGCTGTAGGCCTGACTAGTCCGCCCTTCTGCTGAAGTCAGCAGTATGGGTTGGGAACCTCTATAAATAGAGGACCCTGGGTTCATTTGAACCAGATCTTGAGCAAGTTGAAACCCTAGTGCCGCCACAGCAACCTTGAGCCTCCAAAAGCCTCCTTCTTGCCTACATTTCCTCTAAAACTAATTCTTGCGTGGATTAGGGTTTGGTGAGGTGCAGAAGAGGAAGAACATCGCTCTTTGGCTCTCGGTTTGATCTCTTGCACTTTGTGAATCTTTGTGATCAGTGGCTTGAGTTAATCTTTGTGATTTGTGATTGTATTTGTGGTGGGAGCCTCAGATTGTGAGAAGCTCCAACGAATCTTGTATTCACCCTTTGTGATAGTGGAGAACCAAGTTAGGCTCGTGCGGTAAACTTGTTGAGGGAAGGGTTTTTGAACCCGGTCCTTCGTGGACTCCTCAACAGGGACGTAGATTCCTTCGTGGGATCGAACCTCGGGATAAAATCCTTGTGTCACTTGTGTTCTTAGCTTTCATTCATTGCATATTGCTTCTAGGGTTAGCTTTACCGGTTTTGCTCATCACCCTTGTTTCATTGTGATCCTGAGTCTCACATTTGCTTCATAACTTGTTAAGGGTCACTAAGTCATTCTAACATACTTTGCATCACAAGAATTGGACTAAAACTTGATTGAAACATCTTTTTAGGCTTTCCCTATAGGAGGACCGGACTAGTCCACCCATAGACCGGACTAGTCCGCCCCCTGAGTGCTGATCTCATTTTATTAAGTCATTTCAGGTCCATTAGCCTATTCACCCCCCTCTAGGCAACTTTCAATTGGTATCAGAGCAGGACTCTCCCAAAAGAGTCTAACAACTTAGAGATAAGATGGCCGGAGCGGGGTACAAAGAAGTCTCAACGAGTGAGGTCCAAGCAACCCCAGAAGAGATTCTCTTCTATCAATACAAATCAACAGATGACGAAGAAATTCGCCAGCTTAAGACGAAACTTCGAGAGAATTTGAAGATTCCCAAGGTTGACACCTCAACCTCCACATCGGGTGGCAGAATCAACTACAACCAACAAGGATACAACTATGAACGCCTTGTCTCCAACGACCACTACCTTTCCATCCCATTAGGGAAGCCTCCCCAATTCGATGGAACCGACTACGGGATGTGGAAGCACAACATGAAGATCCACCATGTGTCACTCAACCCCTCACTATGGCAAATCGTGTTGACCGGGGTGCACATCCCGAAGAATGAAGAAGATATCACTCTGGAGCAAGCCGTGCTCCTTCACCGCAATGCCCAAGCGGCCGGAGTGATCATCTCATCTCTCTCAAGAGATAAGTTCAACTGAGTGGATGGACTTGAGGTGGCCAAGGATATTTGGTACACTCTCAAGACGGCTCATGAAGGCAACCGAGTCGTGAAAGAAGCAAAGATTGAGCTCATTGAAGGAGAGCTCGGGAGGTTTGCCATTATTGATGGTGAATCTCCCCTAGAGATGTAAAACCGCCTAAAGGTACTCATCAACAAGAGTAGATCTTATGACTGTACCAAGTGGATGGACCACGAGGTGGTGAAGAGGATGATTCGGGCATTTATGCCTAGAAATGTCTCTCTTTGCTCCATGATCCGAGAAAGCCCGGGGTTTTCCAAAATGACCCCAGGGGAGGTCCTTGAAGGATAATCAACCACGAGATCATGGAGAACGAGGCTATATTCTACAATGACCTCCAAAGGTTCACTGCCTCGAAGATGAAGGATGTTGCACTCAATGCGACATCCTCCACAAAGGAGTAAAATGAAGATGATGAGGAGAGCCTTGACACCGATGAGGAAGAGGCCTTCTTCATCAACAATTTCAAGAGATGATGAGAAGAAGAAAAGGAGGATACAAGCATGAGAGCAAGGTCAAAGAAAAGGCAAGGCCCAAAACCAAGAGGGCTTGCTACAATTGCAGTGAATACGGGCACTTCCTTGTAGATTGCCCACATGAAGAGAGCAAGAATAAGAAAGAGGGCAAGCCGCAAGAGAAGAAGTTCTACAAGAAGAAGAGGCCCTCCGGTCATGCTCACTTAGGCAAGGAGTGGGAATCTAACGATGAGTCCTCCTCGTCCGAAGATGAGGAGAAGATGGCAACCATAGCCATCGGGAGGAGCTCCAAGAGAAGCAAGCTCTTCCCAAATCTCTACGACCACAAGCCAGCTTGCCTCATGGAAAAACAAGGAAGGAGAAAGGTTAATTCTAACTCATCCTCTTCCATATCCTCCCATGATGAGTTTGATAGTGCTAGCGAAAATGAACACATGTTTTGAAAGCATCTAGGCCCCCATGAGGTATGGTTTCGGTGATTAATGTGACGCCCGGTTCTGAAAACTGAACCAAGCTAACGCATATGTGTGCCCAGGATGTTCAACACACATACACGAGTGCAATCACAAAAGAGTATACAGAAAATTACCACAGAACAAGATTAATTATCAAATTTATTACACAAACCAAATTATCCTCGAATACAAGCTCTAATGAATATTAATGAAAAGTTTAACTAATGCAGCGGAAATAAACTAAGTAAGCAAACTAAACAACTAAGCAGCATAAGCGATAGGGTATATATGCGCAGCTCCAATCAACACCACAGGCAAAGCTGACGGTAGACACGGCCTAGAACTCCGCATTATCACAATTAAACTCCCAATCCTGACCTGCAACTGTTGGGGTGGGGGATTGCAAGAGTGAGTACATGTCGTACTCAGCAAGTGTGGAAAGTATGACATGTGGCTGATTCAAATGACGACAATAATAATGGCTAAGTGCTGAAAAGTACAGTAAAACGTTTGAAAAGCAATATATCATATTATGTGAAGTAAACCCATCATAAACCATGTAACCATAATAATACCAGTCCATAAATCACCATTACCAATAACCATAATCAATGTCATAAACCATAATTCCATCCATAACCATAATCATAACCATAACCATAATATCAACCATAACCATTACCAAACCATAACCATCCCAAATCCCAATTTCTCTCTAATCATGGATGTTGTCCAGGCGCTCATAACCGGGAGCACGGCTATCATGATAGTTTTAGTTAACACTATGCAGAGTTTGTACCTCTTTACCCACGTGTTCGTGATTTCATCACCCTTCAGCGACTAAGAACCTCCCTTATGCCCATGACCCGTTGGTCACATTACACACTTCCGTTGGTGTGTGGCCAAGAGATCACAAAATAGCCTTTACAAAGGGATTACTAGCCTATTTAGACCCCACTGAGGTTTCACCGGTGGCGATGCCTCCAACTGAGCACATCTTCAACCAAGGGCCCCCTCTTGAGCCATTCGGATCCCAGGGTAGTCCCACCAATCATCAACAAACCCAATCCGACTACCCCTTCCCCGAGCATCCACAATGGTCCAAACAGCATTAGCAAAGTCCTATTTAATCAGCTACGCCGCACCCATACTTGGCCTCGTGGTGGCACTGTAGTCCTGGCTCATTCTCGCATGAACCGGTCCTTAGATCTAAAGCAAGCAAACCACCATAACATCCAACCCATCCACATACCAGGCTTGCTTGGATCACCCATTACCATAACATATTGACCAGTTCACATTAACCAGAATATCATTAATACATAATTAAATGTGTAGTATTGGTTTTTCCATCCCAATTAATTAAGCGAAGCAAAAAGGTAAAAATCATTCCCGACTATCTACCATAAATTCCAGGTGACAAGGGTGGTTTAACAGTTTAGTAAACTTCCTACCATAGGATTCCCATCAATTTGACACAAGCATGCAGTTTGCAAACAAAACATTTATTTTAAAACAGGATCAATATGCTTCAAGGACACTTGCCTTGCTCTTGCTGTTGATTAGGGTCAAAACATTCAAACTCTTGATGTTGTAGATCCTCCGTGGTACTCTCTAGTGCAAATCCGTCTAATCCACACAATAAACATACAAGACAAGAAACACAATCAAAGAGTGCACAAATATTACTCAATATGACATGACATGCATGATTGATGCAAATGCAAGGTAGAACTTGTTACTAGATTGCTTTTAATGATCACTAACTAGCTCTAATAGATTTTAACAAGTTTATACAGGTTTGGGGTCGATTAGATGAAATTTTAGAATTAATTCAACACAATTTAACCAGAAAGATCGGACTTGTCCGCTAGGGACCGGACAAGTCCGCACTTGACGAGATCAGCAGATTAGAGTTTTCTAGATCGACGTGAATTTGGAGATTAGGGGTTGAATTCACGTAAGGAAAAGAGAATAGAAGGTATACCAGGTGTTTAGAACTCCAATGAACCAAGAAACTTGGAGGTAACACTTGGATCTTGATGATCTAGGGTTGGTGACGAACTTGGAGATGAATTGGTGGTGAAGGACGAAACTTGGTGGAGATCTTGATCCTCCTTCGTTTCCTCCTCTTCTTCCTCTTGCTTGGGATCTTCTCCTCCCTCCTTGATGGTGGCTCCCCACGAACTAGGGTTTGGGTAGGTGGAAAAGTGTCAAATAGATGTCAAACCAAGGGGTTGGGCTGTTTATATAGAGGTGGAGGCTAGGGTTAGATGGATCTCGAGTTTTGGGATGAGTAGAGGCCGGTTTAGAGTCCCACATGGGCTCTAAAAGAGTTAGGCACGACGTCCCTAGGCCCACTTAACGTGAAACCCAAGAAACAAGTCGTAAAACAAAAGATCAACTCGGAGTCGCGAAATATCGGACAAGTCCGGATAGGACCGGACTAGTCCGAAGTCGTCCAGAGAGAAAATCGGACAAGTCTGGCAAAAAATCGGACAAGTCCGAATTTGAACAGAGAGGAAAAACGGACAAGTCCGCTGGAACACCGGACTAGTCCGGAAAAGTCCAGGGTCTTAGCAAATTTTCAAGGATTCATGGAATATCGGACTAGTCCGCACAAAATCGGACAAGTCTGAAAGTTTCCAGAGCCAAAATCGGACTAGTCCGCAGCAAAAACGGACAAGTACGTTTTTAGTCAGAGAGAAATTGGACTAGTCCTCAGTAAAATCGGACTAGTCCGAACTTTCCTGCGTTTTAAGTGCGGTTTTGCTCCAAATCAATTTTAAATGCTCCGAACCAATTTTAAACTCGTTCCTCTTGTTGTGGGCTAATGTTAAACATGTATATGAGTGCATGTAGGGCATGATGCACGAAAATGAGGGTGTTACAAACCTACCCCCCTTAAAATGAATCTCGCCCTCGAGATTCGACGCGGAAGAGAAGAGATAGGGAAATTCCTTCTTGAGATCATCTCTAGCTCCCAAGTTGCTTCTTTTTCGGTATGGTGCTTCCATTGGACTTTACACCATCGAATCACCTTGTTCCTTGTGACTCTCTCCTTGGTTTCCAAGATTTTGACCGGTTGCTCGGCATACGTCAAATCTTCCTCTAGTTCCAATTCTTCCATTGGCACTTCATCTTCCGGTACCCTGAGACACTTCTTGAGTTGGGAAACATGAAACACATCATGTACGTCTGAAAGATGAGCTGGCATCTCCAACTTATATGCTACTTCTCCTCTTTTGTCCAAAATCTTGAATGGTCCAATATAACGACGTGCGAGCTTGCCTCTTATGTTAAACATCTTATGACCTCTCATTGGTGACACCTTGAGGTAAACAAAATCTCCTATTTCAAAGGCTAATTTCCTTCTCCTATTATCCGCACAGCCTTTTTGCCTTGATTGGGCAGCCCTCAAGTTTTCACGAATTATTTGGACTTGCTTTTCGGCTTCTTGCAACACGTCCGGACCAATTACTTGAGCTTCTCCTGCCTCATTCCAGAATAAAGGCGTCCTACACTTCCTCCCATAAAGCGCTTCATATGGTGACATTTTCAAGCTTGCTTGGTAACTATTGTTGTATGAAAATTCCGCGTATGGCAAGCTTTTGTCCCAACTTTTCCCATGCTTTAAAGCACAAGCTCTTAACATGTCCTCCAAAATCTGATTGGTCCTCTCGGTTTGTCCATCCGTTTGAGGATGATATGCTGAACTAAAATTCAACCTCGTTCCCAAAGCTTCATGCAATTTATGCCAAAATATGGAGGTAAATTGAGAACCTCTATCCGAGACTATCTTCTTAGGGTCTCCATGTCGACGCACAATATGCTCCATGTATATTTCGGCCAATCGTGCAGTTGTATACTTGGTCTTCACAGGGACAAAATGAGCTGACTTGGTTAAGCGATCCACAATTACCCAAATTAAGTCATACCCGGACTGAGTACGTGGTAACCCAACTATGAAGTCCATTTCAATTTCTTCCCACTTCCATTCCGGAATCTTTAACGGTTGCAATAATCCGGCTGGCCTTTGATGTTCCGCCTTGACTCGTTGACACACATCACACAATGCAACATATTCGGCTATGTCCTTTTTCATGTTATCCCACCAATAGCAAGTCTTCAAGTCCTTGTACATCTTCGTACAACCGGGGTGAATCGAGTAAGGCGAGTCATGTGCCTCCTTTAATATTGTCTCCCGAATATGTTTTACATTAGGCACAACGATTCTCTTTCCAAGCCATAAGGTACCATATTCGTCTTCATCAAATCTGAATTCTCTCCCTTCTTCGGTCCTTTCCTTGATTTCACTGATCTCTACATCTGCGGTTTGGGCCTCTCGAATTTCTTGCTCCAAGGTTGGGTTTAACTCCATCATCTCCATCTCATTTACATACCCGAGGTTCAACTGTTCAAACTCCTTACATAACTCGAATGGTAACTCTCGAACCGTGACTTGATGACTTACTCCTTTTCTACTCAAAGCATCGGCCACTACATTGGCTTTTCCCGGATGATAGTTGATCCCCAAATCATAATCTTTAATGAGCTCTAACCATCTTCGTTGCCTCAAGTTCAGATCCGTTTGTGTGAAGATATACTTCAAACTCTTATGATCCGTGTAAATTTCACACCTATGTCCCAGAATATAGTGTCTCCAAATCTTCAATGCGTGTACCACGGCTGTAAGTTCTAAATCATGTGTTGGGTAATTCTGCTCATGTCTCTTCAATTGTCTTGACGCATAGGCGACCACTTGACCTTCTAGCATAAGCACGCATCCGAGTCCTTGTATTGATGCGTCACAATAAATATCAAAACGCTTGCTTACATCCGGCAATACCAAAACTGGGGCTGTTGTTAACCTCTTCTTCAACTCCTCAAAACTGTCTTGACAAGCTTCAGTCCATTGGAACGCCTTTCCCTTCATTAGCAACTCCGTCATAGGCTTGGCTATCTTGGAAAAATCCTTGATAAATCGACGGTAATATCCAGCCATCCCAAGAAGACTCCTTATTTCCTTGACGTTTTGCGGTGGTTCCCACTTCAACACATCTCTCACCTTCCCTGGGTCAATTGATACTCCTCCTCCGGAAATAATATGGCCTAAGAAAGAAACTTCCCGTAACCAGAATTGACATTTACTGAACCTGGCTTACAATTGGTGTTCTCGTAGCTTCTTCAATGTAAACCCCAAGTGTTCCTTATGTTCCTTCTCATCCTTCGAGTAGATCATAATATCATTAATAAACACCACAACGAACTTGTCCAAGTATTCCATGAAGACTTTATTCATGAGGTACATAAAGTAGGCAGGCGCATTTGTCAATCCAAAAGACATCACAGTGTACTCATAAGATCCATACCGTGTCCTAAAAGCTGTCTTGGGTATGTCCGATGATCTAATCATCAATTGAAAGTAACCTGACCTCAAATCAATCTTGGAAAACACACAGGCACCTTTCATCTGATCAAACAAATCCTCTATAAGGGGCAAGGTATACTTGTTCTTGATTGTTACCTCGTTGAGAGCTCGGTAATCCACACACATCCTTTGGGATCCATCCTTCTTGTCCACGAATAGAACGGGCGCTCCCCAAGGTGAAGAGCTAGGGCGAATAAAACCCTTCTCTAATTGCTCTTGAATCTGTTTCTTGAGCTCCGCTAATTCCATTGGAGGCATCCTATACGGCCTCTTAGCTATAGGTGCAGTTCCATGTATTAAATCAATAACAAACTCAATGTCTCGATCAGGTGGCATACCTGGCAACTCATCCGGAAACACATCCAAAAATTCACACACTACCGGAATCTCCTCAATTGTGGCACCGTCCATATGATTCAATTCCAATTGCTTCTCTGCGGTTTGAGATGCTTCAAATTCTATGGTGATCCCTTCTTCATTGGTCAACTTCACCGTCTTCGTGGCACACTCAATAACTCCATTGTGCTTCCTCAACCAGTCCATACCAAGTATAATATCCAACCCTTGATAATCTAAAACAATGAGGTTGGCGGAGAAGTCTACCCCCCTTATTTTAAGGCTTACTTTTGGACATACTATATTTGTCCTCATCTCTCCTCCAGGAGACTTAACCAACAGAGTAAACTTCATATGAGAGATAGGCAAACTATACTTGGCAACATACTTCGATGCAATGAATGAATGTGATGCTCCATAATCAAATAACATAGTCGCGGGGTTGGAGTTGGCGAGAAACATACCGATGACCACGTCATCCGCTTGTTGAGCATCCTCCGTAGAGACATGGTTCACGTTGCCACAAGCAAAATTCTGCTGTCCACGGCTTCCTTGTGGCTGTCCTCCATTAGGTCTTGGGTTTTTCCTCGATGCATTGCTTCCTTGACCAAGGCCCGACTTAGGACATTGATGCGCAAAGTGTCCAGCTTCTCCACAAGTATAACACTTCTTAACCCCACCATAATTGTTGGGACGAGCTTGGTTTTGAGCATTGGCTCTAGGAAAATCAGCACGAGGCGCATAAGGCATTGGAGGCTTAGGTGCTTGCATAACAGGGCGCTGCTGCACAAACTGAGTTGGGCGTGGTGCATAACCAGGGCGCTGAGCAGGAATAGAGGAGCTGTAATGAGGCGCATTGGGCGGCGCAAAGCGAGGGTGCACATTACTTCCTTGTTGCTGTCCTTGATATGGTGCCTTCCTCTTGATTTCTTGCTCCATCTCACGGATCTTGTTCTCAACCACAATTGCTTTGTCCACAAGCTTCTGGAAATTGACATAATCACAGTTGAGCAATTGCACTTGGAGCGTATTGTTCAATCCCCTCATGAACAAGTATTGCTTCCGGCTGTCCTGGCTAACATCCTCGGGCGCATATCTTGAGAGTTGAGTGAACATATTGAGATATTCACTCACGCTTGATTTTCCTTGTCTCAAGTTCTCAAATTCTTGCCTCTTCAAGATCATAACACCTTCTGACACATAATGAGAATGGAAACTCTCCTTGAATTCCGCCCAGGTAATTCTCTCTTGGTTCTCATGAGCATTGCAATAAGAATCCCACCAATCTGCAGCTGCTCCAACAAGTTGATGAGAAGCAAATAGCACCTTCTCCCGGTCACTTCATTGGACAATGGCTAGCTTCTTCTCCACGGACTTGAGCCAATCATCCGCATCCATAGGGTCTGCGGCTTGAGCAAAGGTTGGCGGCCTAGTCCACATAAACTCTCCAAATCGGTTATGAGGAGGTGGGGGTGGCGGTGGAGGCATGTGGGGCTGATTGTTGATATTGCCAGCCTGCAGCTGTCCCATAATCTGTATCATGGTCTGCATGAGATGGTTTTGCATGGCCAATAGCTGCTCGATGTTGATAGCTCCCTGAGTAGATCCTTGTCCGATGTTGGTCTGAGGTACTCCACTGTTCTCCTCCTCATCATTGCCATCCCTCTGGTTGCAAGTCCTCACCATCTGAAGAAAAGCAGTAGGTAAGAATTAGAAAACATCCCCAACTATATGCATCAAGGGATACGAAACTAAACAACTAGCTACACTAGCCTAGGTGGACATGGCAATGCTAAAGCATCCCAAAATCCTCTATTAAGCACACAAGCAACCAATATATATAGCAAACAGCACTCCAAGCAAAAACACATCGATTCCTGAGTGCTCCTATGTGTCCTAAAGTGTCCATTCTATCTAGGCTGCATCCTACGGTCAACCTGTGGCTCTGATACCAATCTGTGACGCCCGGTTCCGAAAACTGAACCAAGCTAATGCATATGTGTGCCCAGGATGTTCAACACACATACACGAGTGCAATCACAAAAGAGTATACAGAAAATTACCACAGAACAAGATTAATTATCAATTTTATTACACAAACCAAATTATCCTCAAATACAAGCTCTAATGAATATTAATGACAAGTTTAACTAATGCAGCAGAAATAAACTAAGTAAGCAAACTAAACAACTAAGCAGCATAAGCGATAGGGTATATATGCGCAGCTCCAATCAACACCACAGGCAAAGCTGACGGTAGACACGGCCTAGAACTCCGCATTATCACCATTAAACTCTCAATCCTGACCTCCAACTGTTGGGGTGAGGGATTGCAAGAGTGAGTACATGTCATACTCAGCAAGTGTGGAAAGTATGACATGTGGCTGATTCAAATGACGACAATAATAATGGCTAAGTGCTGAAAAGTACAGTAAGACGTTTGAAAAGCAATATATCATATTATGTGAAGTAAACCCATCATAAACCATGTAACCATAATAATACCAGTCCATAAATCACCATTACCAATAACCATAATCAATGTCATAAACCATAATTCCATCCATAACCATATCCATAACCATAATATCAACCATAACCATTACCAAACCATAACCATCCCAAATCCCAATTTCTCTCTAATCATGGAAGTTGTCCAGGCGCTCATAACCGGGAGCACGGCTATCATGATAGTTTTAGTTAACACTCTGCAGAGTTTGTACCTCTTTACCCACGTGTTCGTGATTTCATCACCCTTCGGCGACTAAGAACCTCCCTTATGCCCATGACCCGTCGGTCACATTACACACTTCCGTTGGTGTGTGGCCAAGAGATCACAAAATAGCCTTTACAAAGGGATTACTAGCCTATTTAGACCCCACTGAGTTTTCACCGGTGGCGATGCCTCCAACTGAGCACATCTTCAACCAAGGGCCCCCTCTTGAGCCATTCGGATCCCAGGGTAGTCCCACCAATCATCAACAAACCCAATCCGACTACCCCTTCCCCGAGCATCCACAATGGTCCAAACAGCACTAGCAAAGCCCTAATTAATCAGCTACGCCGCACCCATACTTGGCCTCGTGGTGGCGATGTAGTCCTGGCTTATTCTCGCATGAACCGGTCCTTAGATCTAAAGCAAGCAAACCACCATAACATCCAACCCATCCACATACCAGGCTTGCTTAGATCACCCATTACCATACCATATTGACCAGTTCACATTAACCAGAATATCATTAATACATAATTAAATGTGTAGTATTGGTTTTTCCATCCCAATTAATTAAGCGAAGAAAAAAGGTAAAAATCCTTCCCGACTCTCTACCATAAATTCCAGGTGACAAGGGTGGTTTAACAAGTCTAGTAAACTTCCTACCATATGATTCCCATCAATTTGACACAAGCATGCTGTTTGCAAACAAAACATTTATTTTAAAACAGGATCAATATGCTTCAAGGACACTTGCCTTGCTCTTGCTGTTGATTAGGGTCAAAGCCTTCAAACTCTTGATGTTGTAGATCCTCCATGGCACTCTCTAGTGCAAATCCGTCTAATCCACACAATAAACATACAAGACAAGAAACACAATCAAAGAGTGCACAAATATTACTCAATATGACATGACATGCATGATTGATGCAAATGCAAGGTAGAACTTGTTACTAGATTGCTTTTAATGATCACTAACTAGCTCTAATAGATTTTAACAAGTTTATACAGGTTTGGGGTCGATTAGATGAAATTTTAGAATTAATTCAACACAATTTAACCAGAAAGATCGGACTAGTCCGCTAGGGACCGGACAAGTCCGCACTTGACGAGATCAGCAGATTAGGGTTTTCTAGATCAACGTGAATTTGGAGATTAGGGGTTGAATTCATGTAAGGAAAAGAGAATAGAAGGTATACCAGGTGTTTAGAATTCCAATGAACCAAGAAACTTGGAGGTAACACTTGGATCTTGATGATCTAGGGTTGGTGACGAACTTGGAGATGAATTGGTGGTGAAGGACGAAACCTGGTGGAGATCTTGATCCTCCTTCGTTTCCTCCTCTTCTTCCTCTTGCTTGGGATCTTCTCCTCCCTCCTTGATGGTGGCTCCCCACGAACTAGGGTTTGGGTGGGTGGAAAAGTGGCAAATAGATGTCAAACCAAGGGGTTGGGCTGTTTATATAGAGGTGGAGGCTAGGGTTAGATGGATCTTGAGTTTTGGGATGAGTAGAGGCCGGTTTAGAGTCCCACATGGGCTCTAAAAGAGTTAGGCACGACGTCCCTAGGCCCACTTAACGTGAAACCCAAGAAACAAGTCGTAAAACAAAAGATCAACTCAGAGTCGCGAAATATCGGACAAGTCCGGACAGGACCGGACTAGTCCAAAGTTGTCCAGAGAGAAAATCGGACAAGTCTGGCCAAAAATCGGACAAGTCCGAATTTGAACAGAGAGGAAAAACGGACAAGTCCGCTGGAACACCGGACTAGTCCAGAAAAGTCCAGGGTCTTAGCAAATTTTCAAGGATTCATGGAATATCGGACTAGTCTGCACAAAATCGGACAAGCCCGAAAGTTTCCAGAGCCAAAATCGGACTAGTCCGCAGCAAAAACGGACAAGTCCGTTTTTAGTCAGAGATAAATGGGACTAATCCTCAGTAAAATCGGACTAGTCCGCACTTTCCTGCGTTTTAAGTGCGGTTTTGCTCCAAATCAATTTTAAATGCTCCGAATCAATTTTAAACTCGTTCCTCTTGTTGTGGGCTAATGTTAAACATGTATATGAGTGCATGTAGGGCATGATACATGCAAATGAGGGTGTTACAATTAATGACAACCATTGGATTTTATTAATGAATTTGTGGATGCAAGGTCTCCCAATCAAATGAAATCTATATGAATATAAACATCAACTACTGATCATTGGAGACCCCTAAACAATCATTTAATGAGATCAATCAATGTTATGAAGATTAGAAGTAAAAGCTCATATGTCAAAGTCATTCAACCATAATTGACATCACTCAGTGCTTGAAAATCATCAGAAGTATATTTCCAACAAATGTCTAAGAGGTCAATTGAGCAAAATACAAAAGAATCACTTAGAACAACTCGCAAACAAAATCAACTCACCGGATCAACTGATGTTTCCAGAGAACAACACATCGGTCGAGTTGATTCAGCAGAAGAAGAAGACCTCAGAACAAAGTACACACCGGATCATCCGATGTTAAGGGCAATGTTACATCGGTCCATCAGTAAAGTATGCAATATCCTTGGACCAAGTGTAGCACCGGATCATCCGATGTTAAGGGCAATGTTACATCGGTCCATCAGTACAGTATGCAATATCCTTGGACCAAGTGTAGCACCGGATCATCTGATGTAAAGCAATATACACATAGGTCAATCACTCCAGTAAGCATCAAGTCTGAACCAATTCTGGAGGAAATGCCACCAGATCATCCGATGAGAAGACAAGTGTAACATCGGTCTAACAACGGTCATATCTGACACAGTGACATCAGCTAAAGTGAACTTGACCGATGATAACTGAAGGGAGAGCATCGGATCATCCGATGTTCGCAGAGCAGTGATGTCAGCCTACTTTTCCAACGGCTATTTCGTGGAGGCTAGCTATTTATACCCCTTCAACCAGTCTATTCGACAAGTCTTGATCACCAGACATACTCTACACATTCTCAAGCATTCAAGATGTTGAGCTACCACTTCTAGATCATTTACACCACTTACACACCAAGAGATAGGCTAGAACTAGCTAGAGATAGTGCTTGTGTGCTTCCATTCTTGGTGAGTGGAATATCTAGTGTAGTGAGAGCTGTAAGGGAGTGTCCCTTGGTGTTTGTAACTGAGAGTGACTTCCAGAGCTTGACAAGACGGTTGTGGAAGCCCGGGGGATTCAAGTTGTACAAGGCTTGAGCTCCACCTTTCCGAGGTTGGCGAACGGAGAAGAATAGTGAAGATCCCCAGTCTCGGTGACTTGGGTGTGGCTATACCCTTTGGTGGGTGCCACAACGTGGATGTAGGAAGATCTTGACGATCTTGCCGAACCACTGGATAAATCCTCGTGTCTCCTCGGGATTTTGCATTCTCTTCCTCTCCCTTACACTTATGCATTTAGTATATCGTAAAGTCACTATTCACTTGAATGCATAGGTTGGTTGCGTAGGGAATTGGGCTTTTACTAATTAAGTTTTATTGCTTTAAATTTTGAAAAGAAGCCCAATTCACCCCCCCTCTTGGGCATTCAATCCTTACAATTGGTATCAGAGCAAGGTTGCTCATAGTATCATTCTAGCTTCACCGCTAGAGAGCTAAAATGGCCAAGGTTGGGGGTTCTGTTCATATCTTCGAGGGCAAGAACATTACCTATTGGAAAGCACGCATGCGCGCTTATCTAGAGGCTATTGCTCCCGAAGTATGGGAAGCGACTCACGCGGGGTTTGGTGAGCACAATTATGTTGGTGATCAAATTAAATGGGATGCTAAAGCTAGGAATGCAATTTATGAATGTATTAGTCAAGATGTGTTTGCTAGGATTGCTAGCAAAGAAAAGGCTTGTGAAATTTGGGCTTGCTTAATAGAAATTCATGAGGGCTCTTCTCGAGTCAAGGAACTAAAATATCACATGCTTAAAGCCAAGTGTCATGAATTTAAAATGCTACCTCATGAAAATGTCAATGAAATGTTCTCTTGCTTGAATGTGCTTATTGAAGAAATCAATGCTCTTGACATTGCTTCTCTTGGCAAGGGACTCATCAACCGCAAGATTCTCATGATCCTTCCGAAGCCAAAGTACAACATCATCAACTCCATGCTTCAAATAGAATCTCTTGACCACATTGAAGTTTCAGAACTCATTGGAGAGATTCACGCTCATGAGATGAGTGTACATGGGATGATGGAGCAATCATCTTCAAAAACAATTGCTCTAAAGGCCTCCACCAAGAAAACAAGTCTCAAGAAGAAGAAGGTGATTGAGCCTAGCTAAAGTGAAGAAGAGCAAGCATCAAGTGAAGATGACGATGATGAGAAAGTTCTCACGCTTGAACTCCAAGATTACTAAGAAGGGATACACCTTTGATCCCAAGAAGAAAGCATTTCTACCAAGGAGAGATGACCACAAGACTTACTACAATTGTGGTGATCAAGGACACATATCCTATGATTGTCCAAAACCAGACAAAAGAAGAGAGAACCACAAGAGCAAGCATCGCAAGCTAGAAAATAGTGAAGATGATGAAGAAGAGGTCAAACCCAAACCAAGATCCTTTGGGAAGAAGAAACATGACAAGGGCAAGAAGGTAAAGATCTTCCGAAAGAAAAGAAATGGCCCACAAAAGGTGTTCATGTGTGAGGCGAAATGAATGGGTCACCGACGAAGAATCAAGTGATGAAGAGAGTGAAGCGGAAGAAGAAAGTTTGGCCGGCCTTGCCATTGCCAACAATGATGACTCACCTCTTCATCCACCACCCATGTGCCTCATGGATAAAGGTAACACCAAGGTATGTCATGACTCTAGCGATGATGAGCTTTCCCCCGATGATTTAACTTCATTAATAAATGAATATCACACTATCATTAAGAGGGAAAAGATTAAGGTTAAGGCTCTTGAAGAAACTCGTGCTAAGCTTGAGAGTGCTAACCTTGATTTGCTTGACAAGTATGAAAGCATACTTAAAGAGAATGACATGCTCAAATCCCATGTCAAGCAAGTTGAGGAGGATAAGGCTCAAATCAAGCTAGATCATCATGAGCTTGACTTAGCCCACCAAGCACTCTTGGGAAAGCACAATGGGTTGATTCAAGAGCATCAAATACTTAACCTTGCTCATGAAGCGCTTGATCAAGAATTGAAAAATATAAAGAAACAAACTCTTAATGATAAGGTATTCATTACTTCTCATGCCACTAATGTCTTGCACAAGTCTTTGCCTTTGAAAGAGAACACTAGGGAGAAGGACTTGTTGGAAGAAATTGAGAGTCTCCGCACTAGTGTGGCTAGACTATCAAAAGGAGAAGTCAAGCACAAGGAAATCCTCTTCCAACAAGCAAAAGCCTTCAACAAGAGAGGACTTGGATCCTTCCCGGTGCCTAACAAAGGAAAGGTGCCCTCACCGGAGCTTAGAACAAGCTTCATCAAGGAAGTTGGTTCTTATTGCCAACATTGTGAGGTCACCGATCACCACACAAGGGAGTGTCCTCTTCCTAACCGGCCCTCTCCAAAATTGCCCATTAACTACAAATCTACTTTCAATAATCGTTTTTATCTCTTGAGTAGTAGATGGCAAGGTGAAGGCAAGATTCATTGGCAAGGACGTGAAGGGCATGAAGGGGAAGCTCCCCAAGCAACTTTGGGTCCCAAAAACACTTGTATCACACATACAAGGACCTAAGTTGGCTTGGGTGCCTAAAGTAAAAAATTGAATTCATGTGTGTAGGTGAACTACAAAGCCGGAGGAAAGCATTGGGTACTCGATAGAGGGTGCACTCAACATATGACCGACAATGATGGTATGTTCACCACTATAGAAAAACCCGGCAATCATGAACAAGTCACATTTGGTGACAACTCTAAGGGTAAGGTAATTGGGTTAGGTAAAATTTCTATTTCAAATGATTTATCTATTTCCAATGTATTGTACGTTAAGTCACTTAGTTTTAATTTACTTTCTATTGCACAATTATGTGATCTTGGACTAACGTGCACCTTTAGCAAAAGCGATGTTGTTGTGAGTAGTGAAACAAGCAAAGAACTAATCTTCAAAGGATTTCGGCATGGACATCTCTACCTAGTAGACTTCTCCAACAAGGATTCTAGCTTGACCACTTGTCTTTTCAACAAGAAAAGTTTGGGTTGGCTATGGCATCGACGCATAGCGCACATTGGGATGAGCAAGCTCAAGAAGTCATTCAAGCTTGGGATGGTGACCGGCGTGAAGGATGTCACATTTGAGAAGAACAAGCTTTGTAGCGCTTGTCAAGCCGGGAAGCAAGTTGCTTCACACCACCCAATGAAGACAATGGTGTCAACCTCCAAGCCACTTGAACTACTTCACATGGACCTCTTCAGACCGTCCACATATCAAAGTCTTGGCGGTAACCTCTATTGTCTTGTTATAGTTGATGACTACTCTCGCTATGCTTGGACTTTGTTTCTAGGTGACAAGAGTGAAACTCCGGAAGTGTTCAAGACCTTCGCTAACCGCGCTCAAAGGGAATTTCAACTTCCCATCATCAAGGTGACAACAGCACTGAATTCAAGAACTACAACATTGGGGAGTGGTGTGACCGTGAAGGCGTGAAGCGTGAGTTTTAGGCCACATACACTCCCCAAAAAAATGGTGTTGTTGAAAGAAAGAACAAGACTCTCATCACTCTTGTGCGAGCAATGCTTGATGACTATGGCACGTCGAATAAGATTTGGGCTGAAGCAATTAACACGGCGTGCCATGCCGCAAATAGGGTCTACCTACATCGACTACTTCAAAAGACCCCATACGAACTTCTCATTGGGAGAAAGCCCAACATCTCCTACTTTCGAGTCTTTGGGTGCAAGTGCTACATCTATCGCAAGAAAAGGCTCGGTAAGTTTGAAAGAAGATGTGATGTTGGTATATTTCTTGGTAATGCATCAAACTCAAAAGCATATCGAGTATTCAACCAAACCTCCGGTTTAGTTGAGGAAAGTTGTGATTTTGAGTTTGATGAAACTAATGGCTCCCAAGAGGAGAGTTTTGGTCATGATGAAATAGATGATGAGCCTCTACGAGAAGCTATGAAGAACATGACCATTGGAGACATCAAGCCTAAAGTTGAGGAGAGCCATGATCAAGAGGGAGCTTCAAGTTCCAACATCAACACATCTATGGCGCCTCAAGTTGACGAAGAAGAGAAGGATGATCCATTGTCGACTCATGACTCACAAGCCACACAACATCAAGAAGAAGAAGAAGTCCATGATCAAGTCCAACCACAAGAAGAGCAACACGCATCACCAACGCCAAGTGCTTCAAAACCACTTATGAGGCATGGACGCATCTCCAAGGCGCATCCGATGGACCAAATTATCGGAAGTCCGTCAAGCGGAGTAAGTATACGTTCTCGCCATTTCGCTTCGTTTTGTGAGCACTACTCGTTTGTTTCATGTGTAGAACCCACTCACATTAAGGAAGCATTCAACGATCCAAATCGGGTGATGGCATTGCAAGAAGAACTTAACAACTTCATCCGCAATGAAGTTTGGGTGTTGGAGGAGCGACCCAAGGACAAAAACATCATCGGAACAAAGTGGGTGTACCGCAACAAACAAGATGAGAACGTCGTGGTGGTCCGCAACAAGGCAAGACTTGTGGCCAAAGGGTTCTCGCAAGTTGAAGGACTAGACTTTGGGGAGACATTTGCTCCGGTCGCCTGTCTAGAAGCCATCCGTATACTTCTTGCCTTTGCTTCACATCATAATATAGAATTTATCAAATGGATGTGAAGAGTGCCTTTCTTAATGGTTACATTAATGAGCCTGTTTATGTTGAACAACCTCCCGGGTTTGAAAATCCGAGGAATCGTAATCATGTGTATAGGTTGCACAAGGCGCTCTACGGGCTCAAGCAAGCACCTAGGGCATGGTATGAACGACTACAGGATTTCTTGATCATGCAAGGATTCAAGATTGGGAGGGTGGACAATACACTCTTTACCAAAGACATCAACAGAGAATTATTTATTTGTCAAATTTATGTTGATGATATTATTTTTGGTTCAACTAACGAAGCTCTTAGCCATGAGTTTGGCAAAATGATGTCTAGGGAATTCGAGATGTCGATGATTGGAGAGCTCAACTTCTTCCTTGGATTCCAAATCAAGCAACTTCAAGAGGGGACCTTCGTCTATCAAGAGAAGTATACTAAGGACCTCTTGAAGAAATTTGAGATGGGAGATTGTAGCTCAAGAAGCACTCCAATGGCAACAAATTGTTATCTCGATGCGGATAAGGACGGTAAACCTATTGATCAATCCAACTACCGTTCTATGATTGGTTCATTGCTTTATCTTACCGCATCTAGTCCCGATATCATGTTTAGTGTATGCTTGTGTGCTCGCTTTCAAGCGGCACCAAAAGAATCGCATCGGAAGGCGGTCTTTAGGATACTTCGGTATCTTAAGCGTACCTCTAGTGTGGGCTTGTGGTACCCTAAAGGTGCAAAATTCCATCTCTTAGGTTACTCGGATTCGGACTTTGTCGGATGCCGTGTGGACCGCAAGAGTACCACCGGTGGGTGCCACTTGCTTGGGCGTTCCCTAGTATCTTGGTCTAGCAAGAAGCGAAATTCCGTCGTCTTGTCCACGGCAGAAGCGGAATATATTGCGGCCGGTGCATGTTGTGCCCAAATTCTTTATATGAAGCAAACCCTTTTGGACTTTGGTGTTAAAATTGGTTGTGTGCCTCTCCTTTGTGACAATGAAAGTGCAGTTAAGATAGCTAAAAACCCCGTTCAACACTCCCGCACTAAGCACATTGATATTCACCATCATTTCTTGAGGGACCATGAAGCTAAGGGAGACATATCATTGCGAGGTGTTAGGTCCGAAGAACAATTGGCGGATATCTTCACTAAACCACTTGATGAGAAAACTTTTTCTAGGCTAAGAAGTGAATTAAATGTGCTAGATGCATCAAACATCATGTAAGTTGCCATGTAAGAATGCATCTCATATAGGTCTTGTCTAACTTTCAAAGGATAGGGGTGAGCAAGGGTTAGCTTGGGATGGAGGTTCTTTTGGGTTTCCCCAAGGCTTGGAGAGTGGCTCTCCCTGAAGAAGCCTTTGAAAGGGTCAAATTTGACAAGATAGATCTACTTTATGTCTTGCATGATGCCTGCCATATAGATTTTCACTCATATTTAAATTTCTTGCATTATAAATTGTTTGGCATTGCATACGGTAGATTGTCAAAAAGGGGAACCCACCTCATGAGAAAGAGACTTGTTTGAAATGAAATATATCAACTCATATGATGTGGAAAGAACAAAATGTTAGGTGCGTTAATGCCTAAAGGAACATGCTTTTAAGAGATAGAAGGCTTCATCCTCTAGCTCACAAAGCATGGGCCTTACATTTTATTTGGATATTTTCCTCCCTATTTTCTCGTTGTTTTATTCGCTTTAGGCTTAGCCAAGTTATTGGCAATTAGAATTTTTTTGAGGGGAGAGGGGTTGCCCAAAAAGTCCTAAGACATGTGTTTCTCATTGCTTGTTTGTTTGGTCAAAGGACATATATGGGATGTTGCTGTTTTGTAGTCATCAGATTATCCGATGCTTAGGCCAGACCATTATCAGATCAGTTGGTGTTCAAAAGCCAAGGGTCAGCTCAGTCAGTAACACAAATCAACCGATGAGTTCATTCGGAGAAACATCGGTGCATCCGATGTTCACATTTCTGGAAATGTGCTGAAATCCATCGATGCTATTACCTTCCACGTTGGACCATCCGGTGTCAACGGTACCTTTTTGAATACCCTTACTATGCTATTCGACCGATGCTCCTATCTTTTAACGTTGGTCCGTCTGGTGTTAAATTTCAAGCTAGAGTTTGATACCCACTTTTTAAATGCCCCCTCGCCTCCCTCCTTTCTCTCTCCCCGACCCCAACGCTCGCCCGTGCCACACCTCCGCCGCCGCCGCTCCTCTCGCCCTACCGCCACCGCCGCCCTCCAGCCATCGCCGCCTCCCGGCCGCTGCCGCCTCCGGCCACCGCCGCCGCCTTCCGGCCGCCACCGCTCCACCATCGCAGCAGCACCGCCGCCGCCACTTCCTCCAGCGCCGCCGCCGCCGCTTCCTCCAGCGCCGCCATCGCCTCTCTCCTCCACCGCCGTAGCCGCTCCACCCAAGCACGCCACCATCGCCGTCGTGGTGCCTCCCTCTACGGCTGCCACTACGCCGCTGGGGTTTCCGACCGCAATGTTCTTCGTGTCGCCGTTCCGTGCGCTTGACATCGTCGACTTCATTCATGCGCATTGTCGCTTGCCTCATCGCAATGGCTCGTGACAAGAAAGGAAAGGGCAAGGCCATTGCGGAGCCGGCCGCCAAGAAGCAAAAGCTTTCGAAGGAGGAAAGGAAGGCTTTGATGGCCGCTCGCGCTGCCGAGGAGCGAGAGCGTGGCCGAGGAGGATCACTGAGGATCCGCGAGGCTCGTCAGAGGCAGCCTCCTATAAGGGATGAGTCCGAAGAAGAAGAAGAGCAGGAAGTGCCGCTTGTTCGCCGGTGCTCAGCCAGGACCCGTGGGGGTCATCCAGCGGTAGTACAACATTCGATACCATCAGCTGCCGACCTTCAAGAGGACAGGGCGGCCCAGGGAGCCGTCTACGAGATGGACACCATCGTCCGTGTTGGTGAAGGTGTCCGGTTGAAAGATTACAGGAAGATGAAGGCCAAGCAGCTCAGAAGACTCAGATGGAGTGTTTTGCTTGAGGAGTGGTTCCCCTAGCCTAGAGAGGCACTTGTGGACAGCCACTTTTGGACCTTGACCCAGGCGTCGCTTTACGAGACGTATAGACGCCGAGGCCATAAGCTCTTCCAGCACAACTTTCTGGATTGGGATCAGCTTGTCCTAGCAGCGGAGACAGAGATACGCCCCTACTTTGAGAGGTATCGAGGGCTGGTGGAGCTGATGTCCTACGAGAGGAGTGCCTAAGTGGAGGACTGGGTCCGCATATTCTACGCCACCCTCTACGTCTCTGAGGGCCGCAGATCTATAGACTTCATGTTCATGGGCCAGCACCATCACTTGACGAGACAGACTTTGGCACAGCTGCTAGGAGTGGATCTCCACGACACTTGCTTGCACGAGAGAGTGTATGGGCAGGCAGACCCGCCGAGGAGGCCGCTCACTGGAGGAGTGGCACCACCACTGGAGGAGATACGCTCTCTGCTTGCACCGTCCTTCTCTCCAGACCAGCCGAGGGTACCGGCACTGCTGACTCCAGCTGCACGCACAGTGCACCTTGCCTTGCGCCGCACACTCTTACTGAGGTCCGGATACCTAGAGGGGTTCACCAGCCTGCAGCAGACCCTCCTGTTCTACATCATGAACGGGATGGAGTTCGATATTGTGGACATCCTCATATGTGAGATGGAGGACGTGATCACTGACGGAGTTGGCATGATAAGGCAGCTTGTGTTTGGACAAGCTGAATCATTGCTGGTAATACTCCTAATTAATTTGCTAAGCCGCACCCATACTTGGCCTTGTGGTGGCACTGTAGTCCTGGCCCATGTCGCATGGACCGGTCCTTAGATCCAAGGCAAGCAGCCACCATGACATCCAACTCAATCAACAAACCATGCTTGCTTAGATTTCCCAAGTCCTACATTAACATTTAGCCATGTTCATCAATTTATATCATCTGTAGGATCATTAATTCATAGTTAAGCCATTTGGTTGTTTTCCCATCCCAATAAATTAGAGTGAAGAAAAAAGGTAAAGTACCCTTCCCGACTCTCTACAATATATCCCTAGCGACAAGGATGGTCAAACAAGACTAGTAAACACTTATAAATGGGTTCCCCATCAATTTGACACAAGCATGTAGTTTTGCAAAAAGAACATTTAAAAATTGGATCAATATGGTCAAGGACACTTGCCTTGCTCCTAGGATTGATTAGGGTTGAAAGCTTCGAAGTTCTGGTACTCGAGGTCCTCGACAGCACCCTCTAGCGCAACACCTTCTATTCCGCACAACAGACATGCAAAACAACTATTACAATCAATAAATGCTCATATATTACTCAATATGCCATGACATGCATGATTAATGCAATTACAATGTACAACTTGTTAATGAGTTGCTATTAATGATTACTAACTGGTCCTAATGGTTTTTAACAAGTTTGGACACGTTTAGAATTGATTCGAGTCAATTTTTAATTAATTCAGCACAATTAAGATTTAGAGGTTGGACAAGTCCAGTTTCACGGGTCGGACTAGTCTGCCCTGCGCAAAACTAACGAGTTAGGGTTTGGTTGATCCATGAGAATTTGGAGAATTGGGGTTGAATTCACGTGGAAAATAGAAAGTAGAAGGTATAACACGTGTCTAGAACACCAAAGAACAAGAGGTTGGAGGCAACACTTGGATCTTCATGATCTAGGGTTGATGATGAATAGTTGAGGGTGAATTGGCAATGAAGAACGCAAAGTCGATGAAAATCTTGATTGCTTGATCCTTCTTCATGATCTACTTCTCCTCCTTGCTGCTGGATCTCCCCTTGGTGGCGGCTCCCACGAACTAGGGTTTGTTCTGCTTTCAATTGTGGCAAAGAGATGTAAAAGTGATGTGTTGGGTTGTTTATACAGGGGTGGAGGTGTAGGGTTTGATGGATTTCGAGTTTGGTGGTGGGTGGAGGACGGTGTGGGGTCCCACATGGGCTCCAAAAAGGTTAGACGCGACGTCCTTGGGCCCACTTAAGGTAAAAATCCAAAACAAGTCGTGGAGGAAATGATTGAATCCGACTCGGGCACACCGGACAAGTCCACTGGAGGGGCCGGACTAGTCCGATGTTGGACAGAGACGAAAATGGACAAGTCTGGTAGGAGGTCTGGACATGTTCGGTCTTGTCCACAGAGCAAAACAGACAAGTCCGGGGATTTGGCAAATTATTAAAAAGTTGTACCCATGATCAGACTAGTACGCACTCAATCACGGACAAGTCCTGAATGGAACAGAGACTTAATCGGACTAGCTTGTAGCAGAACGGACAAGTCCGAAGGGGCTTATGAGGGGATAACCGGACTAGGCTGGGGTACCAACCGGACAAGTCCGTACTTCTTCAGACTATTAAGTGTTGTTTTTGCTTCTAATTCATTTTAAACTTGTTCATTTTTATGTTGCTTTAATATTAAACGTGTTTAAGAATGTATGAAATGCATGATGGATGAAAATGAGGGTGTTACAAACCTACCCCCATTAAAATGAATCTCACCCTCGAGATTCGATGTAGAAGGAAAGAGATAGAGAAAATCCTTCTTGAGATCATCTTCTAGCTCCCAAGTTGCTTCCAATTCTGTACGATGTTTTGATTGTACTTTACACCATCTAATGACCTTGTTTCTTGTGACCCTCTCCATGGTTTCAAAGATTTTGACCGGTTGCTCAGCATAAGTCAAATCTGCCTCTAATTCTTATTCTTCAATTGAAACTTCTTGTTCTGGTACCCTCAAGCACTTCTTGAGCTGTGAAACATGAAACACATCATGGAAATCTGAAAGATCTACTCGCATCTCTAGTTTATTTGCCACTTCTCCATGTTTGGCCAAAATCTTAAATGGTGCAGTATAGCGAGGTGCCAGCTTGCCTCTGACATTAAACTGCTTATGACCTTGCAAAGGTGACACTTTGAGATATACGCAGTCTCCCACTTCAAAGGCTAAGTTTCTCCGCCTATTGTCCGCATAGCCCTTTTGTCTTGTTTGCGCGACCCTCAATTTCTCGCAGATTATTTGATCTGGCTTTTCGACTTCATGCAACACATCAGGTCAAAAAAGCTTGGATTCTCCTGTCTCATTCCAAAACAAGGGTGTCCTACAGTTCCTTCCATATAATTCATCATATGGTGACATCTTCAAACTTGCTTGGTAACAGTTATTTTAAGAAAACTCTGCATACGGCAAACTCTTGTCCCAACTTCCTCCACTCTTTAGTGCACAAGCTTTTAGCATGTCTTCCAATATCTGATTTATTCTCTCAGTTTGTCCATCCATTTGAGGGTGATAGGCAGAACTGAAATTCAATCGAGTTCCCATAGCTTCATACAATTTCTCCCATAACCTAGAGGTAAACTGAGAACCTCGGTCCAAGACTATTTTATTTGGAACTCCATGTCAGCACACAATATGCTCCATATACAATTATACTAGCTTCGCGGTGGTGCACGTGGTCTTGACAGGAACGAAATGAGCTGATTTGGTCAAATGATCCACAATAACCCATACCGAGTCATACCCAGACTGGGTTCGCGGTAATCCAACTATGAAGTCCATACCAATTTCTTCCCACTTTCATTATGGAATCTTCAATGGCTGCAATAATCTGGCTGGCCTTTGGTGTTCAGCTTTGACCCGTTGGCACACATCACACAAGGCTACATATTCATCTATGTTCTTTTTTAGGCTATCCCGCCAATAACATGTCTTCATGTCCTTGTACATCTTCGTACAGCCGAGATGGATTGAGTAAGGTGACTCATGTGCATCCTTTAATATCTTTTCTCAGATATGCTTAACAGTGGGCACAATAATCCTCTTTCCATGCCATAAAGTACCATGTTCATCTTCATCAAATCTGAATTCTCTCCCTTCCTAGGTCCTTTCTTTAATTCCTTGAATGTCCTCATCCTTGGTCTGACTTTCTCGAACTTTTTGCTCCATGGTCGATTTAATTCCACTATTCCCATTTCATTCACAAATCCGAGATTCAACCGTTCAAACTCCTTGCATAATTCGGATGGCAGCTCTCAGACCGTGGGTTGGTGGCTTACTCCTTTCCTACTCAAGGCATCAGCCACTACATTAGCCTTCACTAGGTGATAATTAATTTCCACATCATAGTCCTTGATGTGCCCCAACCATCTTCTTTGCCTCAAATTTAGATCTGTTCGTGTGAATATGTACTTCAGGCTCCTGTGGTCCATGTATATCTCACACCTATGACCAAGAATGTAATGTCTCCATATCTTCAAAGCATGTACCACGGCTGCAAGTTCGTCATCATGCATAGGATAATTCTACTCATGTTTCTTCAACTGCCTCGATGCAGAGGATACTACTTGACCTTCTTGCATGAGCCCACATCCAAGTACTTGTCTTGAGGCGTCACAATAGATATCAAAAATTTTGCTAACATCTGGCAATATCAAGACCGAGGCTTTTGTTAACATCTGCTTCAACTCTCAATGCTGTCTTGACAAGCTTGAGTCCATCGGAAAGCTTTCCCCTTCATTAGCAATTCTGTCATTGGCTTGGCTATCTTTTAAAAGGCCTTTTTTGAATATATGGTAATATCTAGCCATTCCAAGAATACTTCGGATCTCCTTTACATTCTGTGGCAATTCCCATTTCAACACATCCCTCACTTTTCCTGGGTCAACCGATAGTCCTCCGCCGAAGATGATATGGTATAAAAACGACTCTTCCCTTAACCAAAACTAGCACTTTCTGAATTTGGCGTACAATTGATGCTCCTAAATTTCTACAACGTGAGCCTCAAATGTTCCTCATGCTCCTCCTCGCTTATCGAGTAGATCATACTATCATCAATGAACACCACAACAAATTTATCCAAGTACTCCATGAAGACCTTATTCATGAGGTTCATAAAGTACGTGGGTGCATTTGTCAATCAAAAAGACATCACAGTGTACTCATAAGATCCATGCTGTGGTTGGAAAGTTTTTTGGGTATATCCGACGGTCTTATCTTCATTTGGAAGTAACCTGACCTCAAGTCGATCCTGGAGAAAACACAAACACCCTTCATCTGGTCAAACAAATCCTTTATACGGGGCAATGTATACTTGTTCTTGATTGTCACCTCGTTGAGAGCTTGGTAATCCACACATCCTTTGGGATCCATCCTTCTTGTCCACAAATAGCACCGGTGCTCCCCAAGGTGATGAGATTGGATGAATAAAACCCTTCTCTAGTTGCCCCTGAATCTACTTCTTGAGCTCCGCTAACTTCTTAGGAGGCATCCTGTATGGCCTCTTAGCTCTAGGTGTAGTTCCAGGTAGTAATTCAATTGCAATTTTATGTCTCCATCCGGTGGCATACCTGGCAACTCATCCGGAAACACATTTAAGAATTCACACACCACTGGAATTTTCTCAATTGCGACACCGTCCATGTGATTCAGCTCTATTTGCTCGATGCATGTTGAGAGGCTTCTATATCAATGGTGATCCCTTCCTCATTGGTCAACTTCATCGTCTTTGTGGCATATTGTATAACTCCATTGTGCTTCCTCACCCAGTCCATACCAAGTATAATGTTGAATCCTTGCGAATCCAAAACAATGAGGTTGGCAAAGAAGTCTACCCCCCTTATTCTAAGGCTTACTTTTGGACATATTATATTCATCCTCATCTCTCCTCCTGGAGATTTAATCAACAAAGAATACTTCATATGAGATATAGGAAAACTATACTTGGCAACAAACTTCGATGCAATGATTGAATGCGATGCTTTAGAATCAAATATCATAGTCGTCGGGTTGGAGTTTGCAAGAAACATACCAACCACCACGTCATCCGCTTGTTGCACTTTCTCTATAGAGACATGGTTGAATTGCCACGAGCAAAATTATTCTGTCCATGGATGCCTTGTTGCGCTCCTCCATTTGGTCTTTGGTTCT
Organism: Tuctoria greenei; assembly: GCA_036927565.1. NCBI lineage: Eukaryota > Viridiplantae > Streptophyta > Magnoliopsida > Poales > Poaceae > Tuctoria > Tuctoria greenei. The sequence goes on from JAYESD010000005.1 coordinate 117,938,102, forward strand.
GTCTTGGAGCATTGCTTCCTTGACCAAGGCCTGACTTAGGACATTGAGATGCAAAAGGTCTTACCTAACCACAAGTATAGCACTTCCTTGCTGCATCAGTATTGTTAGGGCGAACTTGATTTTTTGCATTGGTAGGAAAGTTGACGCGGGGCGCTGGAGGCATTGGAAAACGAGGTGCTTGCATAGCGGGGTGTTGCTGCATTGGTTGAGCTGGACGCGGTGGAATAGCAGCACGATATTCAGGAGCAGGGGGATTATAATATGTTGCATTTGGCAGCGCAAAGCGAGGGCGCACATTGCTTCCTTATGCCTGTCCTTGATATGGCGCCTTCCTCATATTATCCTGCTCCATCTCACAACTTTGTTCTCAACGACATTGCTTTGTCCACAAGCTTCTGAAAGTTGGTATAATCACAGTTGAGCAATTGAACTTGGATCTCATTGTTAAGGCCCCTCATAAACAAATATTGCTTCTAGCTGTCCCGGATGACATCTTCTGCATACCTTGAAAGTTGAGTAAATTTACCAAGATATTCACTCACGCATGATCTTCCTTTTGTCAAGTTCTCAAATTCTTGCCTCTTTAGGATCATAACACCTTTCGACACATAATGAGAATGAAAGCTATCCTCGAATTCAGCCCCAGTGTATCCTCTCCTGATTCTCATGAGCGTTGCAAAAAAAATCCCACCAATCCGCGGCTGCTCCAACTAGTTGATGAAAAGCAAATAGGACCTTCTCCCGGTCGCTGTATTGGACAATAGCAAGTTTCTTCTCCACAGACTTCAACCAATACTCCGCCTCCATAGGATCAATATCTTGAGCAAAGGTGGGTGGCTTGGTCCTCATAAACTCTCCCAACCGGTTATGAGGTGGTGGGGGTGGTGGCGGTGGAGGCATGTGGGGCTGATTGTTGTTGTTACCAGCCTGCAGCTGTCCCATAGTTTGTATCGTGTTCTGCATGAGCTGGTTTTGCATAACCAATAGCTGCTCAAGGTTGATAGCTCCCTGGGCTGGTCCCTAGTTGTTCTGAGGCGCTTCATTGCTCTCCTCGTTCTCATTGACACCCCTTTGGTTGCGAGTCCTCACCATACGAAGAATAGCAAGAGAGAAGAATTTAGAAAATGTCCCCAACTATATGCATCATGGTATATGAAACTAAACAACTAACTATACAAGACTATATGGACATGGCGATGATAAAGCATCCCACAATCCTCTACTAAACACGCAAGCAACATATATAGCAATCAGCACACCAAACAAATCACAACGCTTCCTCGGTGCCCCTATGTGCTCTAAAGTGTCCATTTGATCTAGGTTGTGTCGTACGGTCAATGTGGGGACCGAAATCCTGACATCCAAGGATCTCATTGGGTGGTGTCGTGCGATGCGACACCCAACAGTATGCAAGAAAAGAAAGAGAATAAAATACAATACCAAGTCTTTATTCATAAACACAGCGGAAGTTTCACAATACTAAGCGAACAGGAAAGAGAACTATACACCATAGCTACACTCTCGGCACTAGCTATGCAAAAGCAAAGTCATCCATGTTCTGGATACTTCGCACTAGCAACACCCAGCTTATAGCGGCGTGCAGGGTTCCCACTTGGCTGTAAACCCTAGAAGGGGTGCACCCTCGTCATCGAACCTGTCATCAGTCGTATAATCTGCAAAAACTTATTAACTACAAACGTGAGCTTAAGGCTCAGCAAGACTAACCCGTCTCACTAGACATATGTAGGGGGGATCACTAAGTATAGGTAAGGAATAGCATAAAGGACATGCCTACAAGTGGATCCTTATAATCATATTTTAAGTAGCACATGACTTTCTTCAGGCACGACACATCATAGACTCCACAAGCAAACAAGAAACGCTTTGCCAATGATACGACATGCCCAAAGCACGTAATGCTATTACAGGTAAAGTATGGGGAAACTGTAAACTTTTAATTGTGCTATCTCTAAGCCATACAAGGATGCAAAACCATTGTAATTCAATACATTGTATTCTCCTGACTTCTTCAGTATTTACTACGTCACGACACAGTGAACAAGTGGTACTCTATTACCGCGAGGGAAGGTGATTGCAATCAGGACACACCCGGACAACACGACACATACGCACTTTCAGAAGCACCAGCGAGTACATACAACAGTACCTACATAGCACTTCAGTACTAGTTGTATAAGGCCACATTTCACCCAACACTCGAATGTCGAGCCGGTCGATCCGTCACGAGTAGGAGGTCACTACGTGGGGCGTACTCTAACGTGCCCACTAGCTGATTTACACCTTGCTGTCCTCAACCTATGCCTATAAAACAGAACGGTATGCCTTGACAAACCAGTATCAAGCTACGTCAGTTTGCTGGAGCATATTTCTCCGGTATGTCGCTAGTACAATACAAGCTTGTCCAGTAGGGCCGCACACGAATCGGTCCTCAATCGACACAAGCAGGGCTACGCACGTGAGACCACGTCTCGCTGCATCCTACCCGCTGCTCGGTCTCAATTTCATATTCATAAACCATTTCTTGATCCAATCCATCCCATGTGATAAAATCCTATCTGGCGAGTAGATTCCAACTACTCGACTTCTATCGAGTTCCTATGAATATATGCATGGCAGGTACTACACAAGTCTGTGAGCTATTCTAACCACTCCCTGGGTGATTTTGTCATGCAAGTGGATTTCAAACACCTTAAATGTAATGCACAAACATCTAAAGACGTAACATGAATGAAAACTGCAAAGACACTGTAGGAGCTTAAATGCAAACTGGGGCTTGCCTGAATGCGAGTCAGTGTCTATGTTAGTTTCCGGCAGCTGGACTTCCAAAGCTTCCAGCTGCTCCTCGACTTCAGGTTCTACATGTTATGCATATACTATATATGAATGACTTTGAAAATAAATAATATGTTTAAGGTCACAAGCTAATATCTTGGGGAACAATTAAGATTATGATTTTAATTGGCTTTGGATCTTTTATGGTAGATACTAGGGACTATAATGGAGAATCTTGCAAATAACAGGAGATGATCAAGGAAGTTTGTTGTCCCTAAAAATTATTGTAAGCAATAACATTCTATAATTTTTGGTTGAAATTTTGGAGATCTATCACGGCTACTGTTGTACCATAAAGAGGGGGTCTCACCGGTTCTAGGAAAATTTGTTTCACAATTTTCTAAGCATTGTAAAGTGAGATATTGAATTTATAAGTTTGGACAATTTTCTGCACAATTTTTAAATGAATTTGGCTATTTATATGTGCCTAGAGAATACACAGGTGATCAGACCATGTAAATGACGTCTAATGACCCTGAAAGTTTTACTGGAGTTCAAGGCTATTCAAATGAAGGTTATGGAAAATTTTGTTAATTTTCCAAAGAGCACAACTAAAGGAATTTATTCTATAAGAATTTTGATCTTTGAATTATGGAGAAATTTCTATAGACTTTCATACAAATCCAAGTGCAGCACTGGAAATTATTCTTCATGCTGGTTCTAAGAAAATTTATTTGGGTATTTTTGGACAATTATACTAGGAGTTATGGATTTTCCAAGTTGGTGGAATTTTGGAATTATTTTCCAAATGAAACATTTAAATAAAGCAGCCGGGCCCACTGGTTTTAAATCAACCAATCGCAGCAGGGCCACACCGGGGCCACGGGGTTAACCCGTGCAGCCGCACTGGATCCGGAGCCGCAGCTAATCCCGCGCGAGGGAATCGGTCGCTGACAGGCGGGGCCCATAGGCCTTCGTCTACCTCGCGACGCGCCGCTCGGCCGAGGCGGTGCTGCGCCGGCGAGCTCATCGCGATAGCTGCATCGACCTCCATTCGACTCGGCCCTGACCACCTAGCTATAGAATCGACCACACAACACGATGGTGAGGTCCAATCGCGGCGGTGACGGTCGGAGATGGCGGCGCGACGGTGGCGGCGGAGCTAGGGTTTCGGCTATTGTTGGAATCGCTCAAGAATGGCACAAACGACTCGGGAAAAGGTCGGGGAGGCTTCTGGGATAATGAGGAAGACTCTTGGGTGGTGTAAACGGCATGGAACCACTGGGAAACACAAGTTCATCGGTGAACAGGGGAGGTCTCAATGGCGTAGGGGAAAACTTGAATATCTCAGACTCTACTCCATGGTGTCCACATATTCATGGCAGGGCGGTACGCTAGGAGGTACGGAGTATAATCCTTACTTGGATTGAACAATCATTACACGTAGAAATGGATCAAACTGAGAAGTGAGCTAGTTCATGGGCTACGGCCGAAAGCAAAACTTGAATAACTTGCTCGATACATAAGGAAGTGAATCACGGGTTTTACCATGAGAAAGATCTCGTGATGGCGATCCTTTTTGCTGTTGGAGTCGAGGCGCAACACCGCTTGTTAAGGGCCGACGACGGTGGCGTAGAGGCATCGTTCTTCCCCAACTTCAGCAACGTCTGCGGAACTCCAAACTACGGCCAACCCCAAGAGCACAACGATAAGCTAGTTGGCGTAGATGATAGAGCACGAACTTGGTGCCAACTTTGTCATTTGCATCAAAGGGAATAGAGGTACGACCGAGGTGCTTACCGGTAGGAAAGGAAATTGACGATGTTGTGTGACGGCGGGGTGGAACTGCGGCGAGGGGAAGCGAAACGGGGATGGAACTCGACGCCGTCGGTCGGGAGGGGTAGATATAGGCCAGGGTGTGTTTAGGCCACGCAGATGCCTGCTTTGCACGGCTTGTCAAGGTGGCGAGCTCCCCCGACGTTGAAGCGCGGGGACAGCCGTAAACCGAGCGCTTCGGTAGTTCATCGAGTGGGAGAGGCTGACAGTGGGTCCCACCGCCCCTCTTAAGCCCTATCCTCTCTGGAATATTAATTCCCCTACCAAAATTGTTCCAAAAATCATGAAAATATGTGGAAAGGCTCAAATAAATATCTGGATTTTGATTCTGAAATCGAAACTTCAAATTGATCAAGTTTCAGTTGAAAATCAAAATTGAATTTGAATTAGAATTAGATTCAATGGAGCCACTGAATTAAATAGCAAATGAGCTTCAAAAATTGTGAAACTTCTTGGATAAGTCCAACAAGTCATGCTGATCAAGATGGTGTGTTCAAATTTTCATGTTCAACAAGTTTGTACAGAATTCAAAATTTGAACTGAATTATGGCTTGAGTTTGCTAAGCGTCTCAAATAAAATAGCAATTGGATTTCAAAAATCTTGAAACCTGGCAGGAAGGCTGTTTGGAATATTATGAGGTCATGGAAAAATGCATAGCCTCAGATTTGAATATTTTGACAGGGCCTAAATGCACAGAACTATATTCACATTAATTTGAATATAATTAGTACTGCATAGTGTTTTGGCCTAGCAAAATCCATTCAATAAAATCAAAAATCTGCAGGAAGGTCACTTGAATTATCCTAGGGGCATTGGTGAAACCCATCCCTTATGTTAATAAAATTTTAGGTATGAGGGAAAGAAATATTCTTGATGATATCAAGTTCATGTGTACAACCATAATTGATCTTTACTATGGTTGAAAACCAACTGGTAACTGAACTTCATATTAAGGAAAAGCTGGAATTTTACATTCCCCCCCCCCCCTTAAAAGAATCTTCAAGAAATATTCTTGATGATATCAAATTCATGTGTACAACCATAATTGATCTTTACTATGGTTGAAAATCAACTGGTAACTGAACTTCATATTAAGGAAAAGCTGGGATTTTACAGTCAACCCGTGGCTCTGATACCAATTTGTGACACTCCGTTCCGAAAAATGAACCAAGTGCAGTATATGTGTGCCCAAGATGTTTAACACACATACACGAGTCATTCACAAATGATAAACAAATATTTACCATAGCTCAAAATATTAAATAAGTACCTTTATTACAATATTCAAATAATCCTCAAATCGCAACTCTAATGACTATTAAGGATAATACTACTGCAGCGGAAATAATCTAATTAAGCAAACTAAGAAAATAGGGTACCGCGGCTGCAAGCAACACCACGGGCAAGTCGACGGCAAGACACAACCATTGTATTATCGTCATGATACTCCCAAACATCACCTGAAACTGCTGGTGGGGGGAATTGCAAGGGTGAGTACATGTCGTACTCAGCAAGTGTGGAAAGTATGACATGTAGATTAAACAAGGCATGAAAATAAACAATAGCTAACTGCTGAAAGTACATATAAAATGTGTGAAAGCATTATATTATGTCTATGTGAAGTAATCCCATCATATTCCACATAATTAACATAATACGAAGCCATAATCAATCATCCATCCATATACCAGATTATTACGATCATCATCATCCATGTTCGTTTATCATAACTCAATCCATACCATAAACATATCCATAACCAACCATCCCAAATACCAAGTTCCCTCTAATCATGTAGGTCATACAGGTGCTCATAACCGGGAGCACTATCATGATAATTTTTAACACTCTGCAGAGGTTGGACCACTTTACCCACAAGTTCGTGATTTTGTCACCCATCAGCGACTAAAGAAACCTCCCTCATGCCAATTACACTTCCTTAGGTTTATGGCCTAGAGATCACAAAATTCCTTTACAAAGGGACTACCATCATATTCAGACCCACTGAGGTTTCACCGGTGGCGATGCCTCCAACTGAGCACATCCTAAACCAATGGCCCCTCTTGTGCTGTTCGGATCCCAGGGCAGTCCCGCCATTATTGCAAACCCGACAAACTCCCATTCCCCGCTCCTCCAAATGATTCGAATCGATGCTGGTAATACTCCTAATTAATAGGCTAAGCCGCACCCATATCTGGCCTTGTGGTGGCACTGTAGTCCTGGCCTATTCTCGCATGAACCGGTCCTTAGATCCAAGGCAAGAAACCACCATAACATCCAACCCAATCCCCAAACCATGTTTGCTTAGATCTCCCAAGTCCCACATTACCATTTAACCATGTTCATCAATTTATATCATCCATAGGACCATTAATTCATAATTAAGCCATTTTTTTGTTTTCCCATCCCAATTAATTAGAGCGAAGAAAAAAGGTAAAATACCCTTCCTGACTCTCTACAATATATCCCTATCGACAAGGATGGTCAAACAAGACTAGTAAACACCTATAAATGGGTTCACCATCAATTTGGCACAAGCATGCAGTTTCGCAAACAAAACATTTAAAAACTGGATCAATATAGTCAAGGACACTTGCCTTGCTCCTGAGATTGATTAGGATTGAATGCTTCAAAGTTCTAGTACTAGAGGTCCTCAATAGCACCCTCTAGCGCATCACGTTCCATTCTGCACAACAGACATGCAAAACAACAATTACAATCAATAAATGCTTATATATTAGTCAATATGCTATGACATGCATGATTAATGCAATTATGAGGTAAAACTTGTTAATGAGTTGATATTAATGTTTACTAACTAGTTCTAATGGTTTTTAACAAGTTTGACAGGTTTAGAATTGATTCGAGTCAATTTAGAATTAATTCAACACAATTCAGATTCAGAGGCTAGACAAGTCCAGTTTCAGGGGTCGGACTAGTCTGCCCTGCGCAGAACTAACGAGTTAGGGTTTTCTTGATCTACGAGAATTTGGAGAATTGGGTTTGAAATCACGTGGGAAAGAGAAAGTAGAAGGTATACCACGTGTCTAGGACTCTAAAGAGTAAGAGATTGGAGGCAACACTTGGATCTTAACGATCTAGAGTAGATGATGAAGAGTTGAGGGTTAATTGGCGATGAAGAACGCAAAGTCGATGATCTTGATTGCTTGATCCTTCTTCGTGATCTCCTTCTCCTTGCTGTTGGATCTCCCCTTGGTGGCGGCTCCCACGAACTATGGTTTTTGGTGCTTTCAATTGTGGCGAAGAGATGTAAAAGTGGGGTGTTCGGTTGTTTATATAGAGGTGGAGGTGTAGGGTTTGATGGATTTCGAGTTTGGGGGTGGTTGGAGGCCGGTGTAGGGTCCCACATGGGCTCCAAAAAGGTTAGACACGATGTCCTTGGACCCACTTAAGGTAAAAACCAAAAACATGTCATGGAGGAAAAGATTGAATCCGAGTCAGGCACACCAGACAATTCCGCTGGAGGGGCCAACCTAGTCCGATGTTGGACAGAGACGAAAACGGACATGTCTGGTAGAAGGTCGAGACAAGTCCGGTCTTCTCCAGAGAGCAAAACGGTCAAGTCCGGCATAGATTGGACAAGTTCGGGGATTTGGCAACTTATTCGAAAATGGTACCCAGGATCGGACTAGTCCGCACACACTCAGTCATGGACAGGTCTGAAATGGAACAAGACTTAATCAGACTAGCCTGTAGCAAAAACGGACAAGTCCGGAGATGCTTCAGAGGGGATAACCGGACTAGTCCGGGTACCAACCGGACAAGTCCTTACTTCTACAGACTTTTAAGTGATGTTTGGCTTCTAATTCATCTAAAACTTGTTCATTTTTATGTTGCTTAATATTAAACATGTTTAAGAATGTATGCAATGCATGATGGATGAAAATGAGGGTGTTACAAGGGTTGTCACCACTTACCGCCTACCTGTACAACATGTGTACTACGAGGCATCCAACACTACTTAACTATCCAAGCACCGCGCTTCCATGCTAATTGGATACTTGAGGAGTTGCAATGTTGTCGGTACCCTGCGTACCGGGTACCCCACGATAGTGCAAGAAGTGAAAGAAAGTTCCACCCGTCAGAGTCAAAGATCCTTTTAGGTCCCACATGTCACGCTGTACCGAACCCGCACCCCTCATATGGTCTGCTCCTGAGCTAACATGTGTAAAAGAAGACCGAAACTAAACTCCCAACAAAGAGAAGCAACAACGTCAACATGTGTACAACGGCTCTGGACCTAACCCCCACCAGAGAGGAGCTTCGGTGCCGACATGTGTACAGTAGCCCCGGACCTAACCTCCCGTAAGGTAGTGCTCCGGAGCTTTCACGTGTGGAGCCTTCGGACCTTCATCGATGCGTACACTGGCAGATCTCCTTCAGCATGAGCCATCAAGCGTAATTAAAGCGGCAATTACAAGATGTAATTATGTGTCGTTAATGTTGTATTAACGACACACAATCAAGAGCGCTATTAATAGGGGTAACACAACCATTAAGGCACGTTATCACACTATTAATCATGCTTAATATTCTTTAGACAGTGTATTAGGACATTAAATACGCCAGGGACACATGTCGTCTCAGGCAAGCTTTGTAACAGTTAGTCCTTAGAACTATAAAAGGGTTGTAAAGCACGAACTCAGGGGACATTCGATCTGAGCCTCGCTGAGCTGACCCGTATACTAGCGAACATACTCGCAAATACAACAACACAAATCCCATGGGTTAGGGTGTTACGCTCAGGCGGCCTGAACCACGTAAATCTCTGGTGTCACCATTTTGATCTTGATCTCTGCGTACCCCAACCATAAAAGATCCTCCGCGGGCTGCTTCTTAGCGGGTCCAGGGGAAGTGTCGTATCAAACACTTCGACATTTGGCACACCGGGTAGAGGGGAGCACTCCCGAGATCACAGGATGGGGAATTCAGCTGCTGGATCCTCCAATGGCAACCACGCTGAACAACCTGCTTGAGGCAATCCCTCCAACGCCCAACAACCAGCAGGTGCCATTGTTCTAGCAGGCGCTATAACACCACAACCACCATCTGTTCCGGCAAACAATACTGGTGAAAGTGCATCTAGGCATCCCCGTGGGTTTTGGATGATTGATCACAACAATTAAGAGGCTAATGAGCTAAGTTTATCTTAAGCACAGGTACAAGGATTGAAATGAGGTGAAAACCCTAAAAAAGGAAAAGGAGAAAATAGGCGTCAAAGACTCAAGCGTAGAAATTAGGGTTTCTATGGTATTGAGCATTTATGAGCCGTATCATATGAGAGGGTGGTTGTATCATGTGCATTGAGATCATACCAAGGGGCTCAAAGTGGTGGTTTAAAGAAAAACCTAAGTGAGAAGCCTAGAATGAAAAAAACCCTAGGAGGCCGGACAAGTCCGACCATGGCATACAAGTTCGTTTGAGACGGACCAAACGTCTCTGGAGTGAATCTGAGTGATTTTGGAGCTAATTCTGAGAAGTCTGAACTTGTCCATTTTTGGATGGACCAAAGCTCTCTGGAATAGTTCGAACTTGTCCGTTTGGGGAGGAGAGTGAAGGAAGATCATCGCGCTTTGGCTCTCGTTTTTTATCTCTTGCACATTGTGTTGTGTTGTGTGGCTTGAGTGAGTTGAGCTTTTTTGTGTTCCTCTTGTATTGATTTTTGGGAGCCTCAAATTGTGAGCAGCCCCATAAAACTTAGTGATTACCCATTGATGTAGTGAAAACCAATCCGGCCGTCGTGGTGGCCTGGTGAGAGAAAGGTCAAGTGAGACCCGGTCCTTGTGTGGACTTCTCAACGTGGAGGTAGGCTTCTTCGTGGAGCTGAACCATGGGATAAATCTCGTTTCACTTGTCTTTTGCTTTTCGTGATCGCTGGTATTGCTATTAGGGTTCACTTTGCTCTTATCGCCTTACACTTTGATCATTATTGTAAACTTGCAATCTAAGTGTTTAAACCTCACAATCTGAGATTCACAAGTTTATTAGACATTGCTCATATGTTTGGTGAACTTTAATTCCGCAAATAACTTTTAGAAATCAAGTTTTAGGCTCCCCCCCCTATGCTGAGCGGACTAGTCTAGCCCTGTGCAGACTAGTATGGCCATAGGAATTTAATCTTGTTTGATTAAGTGATTTCAGGTATTATTGCCTATTCAACCCCCATCTATGCAACTTTCTATTGGTATCAGAGCAGGCTTCTCCCCAAGAGTCTAACAACTCGGAGAAGTAATGGCCGGAAAGGGTGAATCGCCCTAAGATATGTATGACTTCTTCAAGACTCTCATCAACAAGAGTCGGTCATATGGATGCACCCGGTGGACCGACCACGAGGTGGTAAAGAGGATTGTTCAAGCATTCATGCCTCAAAACGTCACTCTTTGCGCACTAATTCGTGAAAGTCCGGGCTTCCACAAGATAACTCCCGAAGAAGTGCTAGGGAGAATCATCAACCATGAGATGATGGAGCAAGAAGCAATGTTCTACAATGATCTACAAAAGCATTCCTCCTCCAAGAAAAGGGATGTTGCATTCAAAGCAACGTCCACAAGATCACGAGAAAAAGGAAGAGAGTGATGAAGAGAATCCCGACACCGATCAGGAAGAAGCTCTATTCATCAACAACTTTAAGAGGATGTTTAGAAGGAGTAGGGGAGCTACCAAAATGAAAGGAGAAGCAAAGACAAGCCCCAGAAAAGATCCAAAAGGGCTTGCTACAATTGCGGAGAATACGGCCACTACATTGTGGAATGTCCACATGAAGAAAACAAGAAGAAGAAGGAGGGCAAGTCCAAAGAGAAGAAGAACTTCAAGAAGAAGAAGCAATCCAGACATGCCCACCTTGGAAAGGAGTGGGATTCAAATGAGGAATCCTCCTTCAATGAATATGAGAAGGTAGCAGCTATAGCTATGAAGAAGACAACAACGGAGAACAAGATCTTCCCCAACTTGGAGATTTCAAGGCCAACATGTCTCATGGCCAAGGTGGGAAGAAAGAAGGTTAAATATAAATCCTCTTCTTCAATTTCTTCTCATGATGACTTTGATAGTAGTAGTGAAAATGAACATATGATTAAAGACATGAGAAAAAGCACCTTGAAGAGATTGATATTGTTAACGGAAGAGATATTTGAGAAGGAAGAACTCATCAACTGTCAAGAGGACATGCTCATCCAACAAAAGGAGAGATGTCAAGAGGTTGAAGAGCTCTTGGAGCTTGAAATAGAAAGAAGCAAGGCACTTGAGCGTGAACTCATGTTGAGCAAGGAAACTTGCTCAAACCTTGAGAACACTACAATTGTGCTAAAGGATGAACTTTTTAGTTTGACACGAGCTAACAAGATCCTTGAGACGCAAGTGATGTCTCTCAAGGTCAATGCACCTTATCCCTCTACAAGCTCACCTTCCACAAACATTAAATCTGAAGCATCTAAACCTTGTAAATGCTCAAACCTAATCATAAAGCTTAAAGTTGAGCTAAAGTTGGCACAAACCAATCAAGCACCCAGGGGTGGCATCTTTGACAAGGAGAAGGTGGCATATGCACGTAGTGCATATACCAACACAAGACATCCCCATGTCAAGGATGGTATTGGTTATTCTAGGGGGACGAGGCAAAACGCCAAAACTCCTAAGAATGGCAAAGACTTGATTGTTTTTGTCAAAGGAGGCTCATACAACAATAAAGAAAGAACATTGCTACTACATCTAAAATGCCTAAGAAAGAACCTCATCCATTGTTCCATGATTTTGATGCTTCATATGTTTTACTGAGGAACAAGTTTGGAAAGGCATATGCTAGGTATGTTGGGCCACACCGCAAGAGTACCAAACCTTGTGTGTGGGTGCCTAAATGCCTCTTGACTAACATCAAAGGACCCAACACCGTTTGGGTACCTAAAGCCAAGGATTAAATCTTTCTTGTAGGCATACTCCTCCGATGGAACCAAATGGGTTCTTGATAGTGGATGCACAAATCATATGACCAGAGAGAGGAAGATGTTTGTGGAGTATGAGCTAAATGAAGATCCAAGTGAAGGAATCTACTTTGGGGACAATAGCCATGGAAAAACCCTTGGCACCGGTAAAATTGCTATATCCGCCAATCACACACTTTCAAATGTTTTGCATTTTGATTCACTTGATTATAACCTCTTATCAATATCACAACTATGTGATAAAGGTTATAATTGTTTATTCAGTAATGAGGGTGTGACCATCACAAGGAGAAGCAATGGCCCAATTTCCTTTAAGAGTGTACTAAAAGGAAAACTCTATCTTTTGGATTTCTTCGCGGATAAATCCCAACTTGATACATGCTTAATTTCAAAAAATAACATGGGCTGGATTTGGCATAGAAGACTAGCCCATGTTGGGATGAGGAATTTGCAAAAACTCCTTAAGGGCGAGCACATCCGTGGTTCAAAGAATGTTATGTTTGAAAAGGATAGGCAATGTAGCGCATGCCAAGCCGGAAAGGAAGTTGGAGCACCACATCCATCCAAGAACATTATGACAACATCAAGACCATTGGAGCTTCTACACATGGATCTCTTTGGTCCAATCAACTACATTAGTATTGGTGGTAACAAATATGGTCTTGTTATTGTTGATGACTTCTCATGTTTCACTTGGGTATTCTTTTTTGCATGACAAGAGCGAGACTCAAGGTGTTCTCAAGAGATACTTGAAGAGAGCTCAAAATGAGTTCTCCTTGAGTATCAAGAACATAAGGAGTGACAATGGCACCAAATTCAAGAATACTCAAGTTGAAGAATTTCTGGATGAAGAAGGCATCAAGCATGAGTTCTCGGCCCCCTACTCCCCTCAACAAAATGGGTTGGCCGAGAGCAAGAATAGGACCTTAATTGAGATATCAAGAACCATGCTTGATGAGTACAATACGTCGGACTGGTTTTGGGCGGAAGCGGTTAACACCGCTTGCCATGCCATAAACCGGTCGTATCTTCTCCGAATACTTAATAAGACGTCATATGACCTCCTAACCGGTAACAAGCCCAACATCTCTTACTTTTGTGTTTTTGGGAGCAAATGCTACATTCTTAACAAGAAGCCTATGACTTCGATGTTTGCTTCTAAGTCCGAAGAGGGTTTCTTGCTTGGCTATGACTCAAACACTTACGCCTATCGTGTCTTTAACAAATCCTCCGGGATTGTTGAAGTAGCACGTGACGTAGTGTTTGATGAGACAAATGGCTCCTAAGTTGAGCAAGTTGATCGTCATGTGCTAGGTCAAGAAGAAGCTCCACAAGAGGTGATAGGAAGGATGACACTTGGAGATATATGACCAGAAGAACAACCTCAAGATGCAAGTGACCATCCTACACATCAAGCAAGCTCTTCCTCAAATAATCAAGATCAAGTTCCCCAAGATACACTCCAAGAAGATGAAAATGGAGGCATTAATCAAGGGGGAGACAATGGGGATTAGGAAGACCAAGATGATGAATCAAGACCTCAAGCGCCTCACCCAAGAGTGCATCAAAGCGTCCAACGGGACCATCCCGTTGACAATGTACATGGAAATATCTCCAAGGGGGTAACTACTCGATCTCGCGTTGCAAACTTTTGTGAACATTAGTCTTTTGTTTCTTCCATAGAGCCCCACAAGGTTGAATAAGAACTACGAGATCCAGATTGGGTAATGGCCATGCAAGAAGAGCTCAACAACTTCGAGAGAAATCAAGTATGGGATCTTGTGAAGAGGCCTAATGCGAATGTTGTAGGCACCAAATGGGTGTTCCGCAACAAACAAGATGAACACGGGGTGGTTACAAGGAACAAGGCATGACTTGCGGCCAAAGGGTATTCACAAGTCAAAGGTTTGGATTTCGAAGAAACCTTTGCTCCTGTAGCTAGGCTTGAATAATTTTGTATATTATTTGCCTTTGCTACTCAACATGACGTTAAGCTATATCAAATGGACGTCAAGAGCGCATTCCTCAATGGTCCAATCAAGGAAGAGGTATATGTGGAGCAACCCCTCTGATTTGAAGATGAATAATTCCCAAACCATGTGCACAAATTGCATAACGCTCTCTATGGACTCAAACTAGCTCTTAGAGCTTGGTATGAGTGCCTTAGAGACTTTCCGACTCAAAATTGTTTCAAAATTGGGAAGGCGGACTATACTCTATTCACTAAGCATTTCAATTATGATTTGTTTGTTTGCCAAATATATGTCGACAACATTATATTTGGTTCTACTGACAAAGATTTTTGTGATGAGTATTCCAATATAATGATGGAAAGATTTGAGATGTCCATGATGGGGGAGTTGAAGTTCTTTCTAGGTTTCAAGTGAAGGAACTCAAGGAAGGCACGTTCATTAGTCAAACTAAGTACACACAGGATATACTCAAGAAGTTTGACATGGACAAGGCCAAACCCATCAAGACTCCTATGGCAACCAATGGGCATCTCGATCTTAATGAAGATGGTCCAAGTGTGGACCAAAAGGGTATATCATTCCATGATAGGCTCATTGCTTTACTTAGGTGCATCTTGGCCCGATATCATGCTTAGTGTGTCTATGTGAGCTAGATTTCAAGCCGCTACTAAGGTGTGTCATTTGACCGCCGTTAAGAGAATTCTTAGATATTTGGTTCACATACCAAGCCTAGGACTTTGGTACCCCATAGGCTCCATGTTCAACCTCATTGGATATTCCGATGCGGACTATGTGGGGTGCAAAGTTGATAGAAAGAGTACATCGGGAACTTGCCAATTCCTTGGTAGATCCCTAGTGTCTTGGTCCTCAAAGAAACAAAACTCCATTGCACTTTTCACAACCGAAGCGGAGTACATCACCGCCGGAAGTTGTTGTGCACAACTTCTTTGGATGCTACAAACTCTTAGGGACTATGGCATAAACTTGCACCATATCCCTCTCCCATGTGACAATGAGAGTGCCATCAAAATAGCCCACAATCCAGTTGAACACTCAAGGACCAAGCACATCGATATTCGCCACCATTTCTTGAGATATCACTCCATCAAAGGAGATATTGGAATTTCCCATGTGAGAACCAATAAACAATTGATCGACATCTTTACCAAGCCCTTACATGGGAAAAGGTTTTGTGAACTTAGGAGTGAGCTAAATATCCTAGATTCTCGAAATGTGGCTTAAGTCTTGAACATTTGATTGTAATATTCAGAATTCACACATGCTTGCGAAAAACTCATCCTCCTCAATTTCTCTACAAATTGTTGTGAAATTATTGAATCCTTGTGAATCATGGTCATAGTTTGATTGTTGATTGCTTATTGACCATATTTACAAAGATCTTCTGTGAAATATAGTCCAAAAGGATCAAATCTCCACTAAAAACTCAATATATAGGAGTTTTAGGTCTTAGGACCGGACTAGTCCGCTCCAGTGTACCGGACTAGTCCGGTGGCTCAGGTTGTCCGGACCGAGTCCGGAGGCCGCACAAGTCCAGGACCCTGACCGGACTAGTCCGGCCCTTGGGGACGTAACCTCCCCAGGGAGCCTTCGACCTCTCCACATCCATTCAAACACTCTCTCTCCAAAAAAGCTCGAAAACCGTCTCCAAATGGCGAATTTCGATTCCCTCCACAAAATCTTGATTCCAATCAGTGGATTGAAGCCCTAAGGTGCTTAGGAACCTTCCCCCAAGCATCGGAGGCCGAATCCTCACTCACATTTCATTGAATCAAAGATTTGAAGAGATATTCTTGACCTAACTCCAAAATCCTTGAAATTCAATTCTTTTGGGTCCATTGATAGAAACTTCTTCACAAATGTTGTTGTACACATCAATGTGATCATGTAGCTCCATTTTGTGGTAGGATCCGTAGTTTTTGAAAAATTTCCCTAGATTAGGGTTCTTGCTGTGTGAACCGGACTAGTCTGGCCAATGGGCGGACATGTCCGACCCAGTGCGCACTAGTCTGGCCCCTATACGGACAACTCTGGTTACACAGTGAAAAACCTAACCTAGGTTGATTTTGTGAATTCTACCATTTTATCTTGACTCCTTGGACTTATAAACATTCCCTTGCTTCTCTTGTTAGCAACCATGACGGATAATGAATATGTTCCTCCTTCTGACTCCGAGACCGAAGCGAAGAAGCAAGCTCTCTTTTGCCAGAAGCAAAGAGAGGATCAAGAGATGGCGGCTGCATACTTTGCCTCACCGAGGGCAAAGAAGACACAGCGACAGGAGCACAACTCTGCAACTGCCGAGGCTGCCCTGAAAAGAAAGCGGCTTGTGACCATGGGTGAACAAGCTAAGTCGCAGGGGGCAAGGACCTCTAAAGATACGTGCAAGGCTCCTGTTGATGCTGCACCCAAGAAGAGGGTGATTCTGGCCAAGAAGGCTGCATGCAAGGTCAAGAAGGGTGCTCCTCAACCCATTGGCCCCTTGAGGATGTCCTCTCCTGCATGGAACCCAAACTATGCAGCTGCATTCGACGCCAACATCTTCAAGGGTAAGGGGGCTGACAAGGCACGCAAGCTAAGGAAGATCAATGTATATCAGCATGACAGGAGCACAGTGGATTCTCGGTTCTGTTGTGACTTCCACTGTGACTACTACCGGACGGTCTATATGACCAAGCAGACCCATGTCACATATTCTTAGTGGATAGACTGGGACTATATGGCCCAGAAGGATCATCAAGCCTTCAGTGCTGTGATTTAAGCCGTTGAGAGGCACATCTTGAAGAAGTTCATAGCCTTCAAGTACGATTGGAATGTGGAATTCATCACTCAATTCTACTCCACCTTATACTTCCACACCGATGGGGACAGGATGATTACCTAGATGACCCATGGAGAGCAGTACTCCACCACCTATTGGGAGTTTGCTCAGCTGCTTGACTTGGAGGATCAATTGAATAATGAGATAATCATTTCAAATCTGAAGCCAGTTGATCGTGACACCTTGGAGTATATGTAGCAAAGTCATGCACAGTATGAGGCCGGGCACATCAGAAACATGAAGCCATTCTATAGTGTGTTTAATCGGGTCCTCAGAAAGACCATTGCCCCAATGGATGGAGATGCGGGGATTATACAAGGAAATTTGAGGCATTTGATGGTCCTCATTGATGGAGATGTCCGCTTCAATGTGGTGGACTGTATCTTTGATGACATCTTCAACATCTCTCATACCCCCAACCGATCATGTGGATACGCTTCGTACATTATGTACATGATCGAGAAGATCTTCGGATTCACATTCAAGAAAGATATCATTCACAGGAGGCTTCGACCACAACTCCCTCCTCCAGAGTCGGCTGCTCCTAGGAGAAAGAATGTGAATCCTCCTGCCTCTTCCTCTCGCTTCGTGCCATCTCCTCCACCACCTCCGCCTTCGTCGCAATGCGGAAGTGGATTCTTCAAATGTTTCAAGGCTATCTTCTCCTCTTGCCGGAAGACGGAAATTCGGCAACGTCGCATGGAGTGTCGCAACAAGAAGTACCTCAAAGAGATGTGTGACAAGTTGGACATTCCAATGTCCCCCGCTGAGGAGAGCGATGGTGAGCTCACTTCCTTTCCGGAGTTCACTGCCGAGGAGCTTGCTCAGTTCGGAGAAGCTGGGACTTCCACCGCGGCCCCGACCAATGATGATGAGGTACATCTCGACCCGAAGGCCACGGAGAGTGACAGCGAGCGCCAAGGCGGCGATGACGACTCCGACTCCATCGATGAGTAGACCTAAGGGCCCTTCCTCTCTTTTTTTCCTTTCTGGTGTCTTGACGCCAAAGGGGGAGAGATAGCTTAGATGGGCACTTAGATCTAGTGGGAGAGATATAGGGAGTGAGATGAAGGGGGAGAGATAAGATAGATTATTTTTGTGAGAGTATTGATCTATGTTTGGACTTATGTTTTAAAACTCATTTCATGTTGTATTGTAAGACTTACTCTATGTATTCATGTATCTTGCCTAAATTTGTGATGTGTCGCCTCATTTACATGTCTATCTTGCATAATTATTGACTTATCACACCTTATGAACACATCACTTAGGCACCCCACCATAATATGTATATGTATGAGAACTCTCTTAATATCTCTTACTCATGATGCATACATTGAGGAGGAGTCACTCATACAAATACATGTTATGAAAACAAATTATTATCTTTGTTGTTGAAGTCTTAATGTGTTGTCATCAATTCACCAAAAAGGGGGAGATTGAAAGTGCATCTAGGCATCCCCGTGAGTTTTGGATGATTGATGACGAAAGTTAAGAGGCTAATGAGCTAAGTTGATCTTAAGCACAGGTACAAGGATTGAAATGAGATGAAAACCCTCAAAAAGGAAAAGGAGAAAACGAGTGTCAAAGACTCAAGCGTAGAAATTAGGGTTTCTTTGGTATTTAGCTTTTATGAGCCGTATCATGTGAGAGGGTGGTTGTGTCATGTTCATTGAGATCATACCAAGGTGCTCAAAGTGGTGGTTTAGAGAAAAAACCTACGTGAGAAGCCTAGAATGAGAAAAACCCTAGGAGGCCAGACTAGTCCGGGCCTCAAGGCCGGACTAGTCCGGCCATGGCAGACAAGTCCGTTTTGAGACAGACCAAATGTCTCTGGAGTGAATCTGAGTGATTTTGGAGCTAAGTCCGAGTAGTCCGGACATGTCCATTTTTGGACGGACCAAAGCTCTTTGGGATAGTTCGAACTTGTCCGTTTGGGTAAGTACTAGTCCATTTGACACTTAGTGTAATAGACCGAGAGAAACCTAGAGGGTCGGACTAGTCTGCCCCGGTGGCCGGACTAGTCCGGGCCAACTCAGAAGAGTCTGTTTTGGAACGGACCAAGTGGTTCTGTTCCACTTCGGACTAGTCCGTTATTGACTAAACTAGTCTGATGTCTAGTGATCGTTTGAATTTGGAGATTTGGCGGGTAGCGCGACGATCGTTGCTTAGTAAGGTAGTTGTCGGGAACTGACCAGAGGTCAGTGGTCCCATAGGGCCAGACTAGTCCGGGGTCTGAGGTCGGACTAGCCCGCCCCTTTGCTGATGTAAGCAAAGGGGGCTCGGGACCCCTATAAAAAAGTGGACCCCTGGGCTCATTTGAACAAGTCTTGAACCCTAGCGCCGCCACAAGCATCCTAGAGCCTTCCAAAGCCTTCTACTCGTCCTAATAACCCCATAGAGCAAATCCTGAAGAGATTAGGGTTTGGGGAGGATAGTAAAGGAGGATCATCATGCTTTGGCTCTCGGTTTGATCTCTTGCACATTGTGTTGTGTTGTGTGGCTTGTGTGAGTTGAGCTTCGTGTGCTCCTCTTGTATTGATTTGTGGGAGCCTCAAGTTGTGAGCAGCCCCATCAAACTTGGTGATTACCCATTGATATAGTGAAAGCCAAGCCGGCCATCACGGTGGCTTGATGAGAGAAGGGTCAAGTGAGACCCGGTCCTTGTGTGGACTTCTCAATGTGGAGGTAGGCTTCTTCGTGGAGCTGAACCACGGGATAAATCTCGTTTCACTTGTCTTTCGCTTTTCGTGATCACTAGTATTCCTATTGGGGTTCACTTTGCTCTTATTGCCTTACACTTTGATCATTATTGTAAACTTGCAATCTAAGTGTTTAAACTTCACATTCTGATCTTCACAAGTTCTTCGGTGAACTTTAATTCCACAAATAACTTGTAGAAATCAAGTTTTAGGGTTTCCTCCCCTGTGTTGAGCGGACTAGTCCGGCCCTGTGCAGACTAGTACGGCCACATGAATTTAATCTTGTTTGATTAAGTGATTTCAGGAACTATTGCCTATTCACCCCCTCTAGGCAACTTTCAGCTGGTCAACAAGATGGACCATCCGCATTGATCACTGCATCGACAAACAACAATCCTGAGCAGGCGCTCATTGCCGCGCGAGCTCTCCTGCAACACCCTCCACCTCCAGGTGCACCCTAGGGTGCTATGGAGCAAGGGAGAGTTGATGTTGACCATCTGGTCGCAGCTGCGGCTGCAGGCATCAGCAATCAAGGTCCTCCCCCTTTGGGGCTAGCACTGTCACAACGATGGACTTTGTCTGTCCGACTTGGTCCACAAGTCTCACAACAAAGGAGACGTGCAGCATCCTAGCAGGTGACCTCGTTGCCCTCTAGGGCGCGACGCACCCATACCATCACCGGGATTTCGACTCATGACTTGCGGTCGAAAATGGATTGCCGTTACCAACAGCAGGACGGTCGTGTCCATATCGAGCGTACTCGTGAGAGGCGAGAGGCTCGGGACAACCCTGCTCCTCAAGGAGTAGGAGGAGGCTGTTCTGCCCTGGCCATGCACTTATGCATGGTTAGATGGCAATAGAAGTTCCAGCCTCACCTGCCGGAAAAATTCGACGGGACTGTCAACCCCGCCGAATTCTTTCAAATTTACTCCAATGCCATACTGGCAGCGGGAGGTGATGAGGCTGTGATGGCCAATTACTTCCCAGTGGCCTTAACTGGGACTGCAAGGTACTGGTTCATGATTCTTCCACCCAACTCCATTAATAGTTGGGCGGAGCTATGCCAGCAATTCACTACCAACTTCGGGAGCTCCTAACCCAGCCTGGCACTGAATTGGACCTGTTTGTCATAAAGAAAACATCGGGGGTTCTCTACGGTCCTTCATCCAGCGGTTATCCCTTCAATCTTGAGCTCTTCTGGTATCGTTGCATTCAGACAAGGCGTTCGAGATAAGAAGATGCTGGAGAAGCTGGCCATTAAAGAAGTTAGCAACGTCATAGAACTCTTCATCCTAGCCGACAAATGTGCTAGAGCTGCGGAGGGCCGTGAAATGTATTTTAGCCAGCTCCGGAGGCCACCCAAAAGTCCTCCAAAATTGAATCCACTACCTCCGGTAGTGGCATGAAGAAAAAGAAGCCCAACAGCAAAAAGAAGTCGTCGGCCAGTGCTCTAGCTGCTGTTGCTGCTGCAGCTCCTGGAAGCTGGGGGCCACTCCATGAGAAATGGCCTCGACCATCGTCAGAAGATGGAGGCAGTTCCAAATCATGGTGTCCAATTCACAAGACAAACCGACACAGCTTAGAAGAATGCCGGGAGGTTCAAAACCTTGCCGAGTGCTACGACAAGCGCCGGGAAGAAGCTCCATTCCGTCAAAGAGAAGGAAAACAAAAAGTCGACGAAGCTCCGACCGAAGAGGAGCTAGGTTTCCAGGACCCCAAAAAGGTCTTGAAAGCTGTTTACAACAGTGTCGACGACGACTCTGACGTCTCTGACAACGAACGTCGGAAGACCCTGAACACCATCTATGGTGGTTCTTGGGACATCACCTGTTGCCGCATCCTCAAGACAATGCGGTGGGACATGGCCGTGGCAGCTCCCACTGCTAAGGCAGAACCACATCGGAAGTGCATGGATACACCCATCATTTTTTATGCTTCGGACTGCCCCCAAAACATGATCGGTGCTGCTCAACTCCCGTTGACAGTGTCACCCTCCATTAACAATATTCAAATCCACTAGCTAATGGTGGACGGAGGTTCTGGGCTAAACCTCATAAGCTTTGAAGCTTTTGTTAAGCTTCAGCTTTGGCCTTCGGACCATCACCCATCCCGATCTTTCTTCGGAGTAGGCCCGGGAACCATTACTCCTCTTGGTTCGATCACACTCCCAGTGACATTCGGTTCTAGGGAGAACTACAGAACCGAGCAATTGGTCTTCGACGTCACGCAGATCAGTCTGCCTTTCAATGCCATTTTAGGTAGGCCAACTTTATACAAGTTTATGGCGGATTCCCATTATGGCTACTTGGTGTTGAAGATGCCAACACCCACAGTTGTTCTCCAGATCCAGGGAGATCGTATCGCAGGAGTTACTGCACTGGAAGAACTCTAGACGCTTACCACAGCGCAAGAGGAAGCATCTGGTAAGGAGCCAGCTCCGAACCGTCCAAGCATTCGTCATAAAGGCTCTACTTCCGCACCCTGTGTGCAACCAAGCGATGACAACGACGTTCCCGTCAAGGTTGTCCAAATCGGTTCTAATGCTGCTCAGACTACCCGTATATTGGGAGGTCTGAACAACAAATAGGAACTCGCGCTCATCACTTTCCTCTGGGATAATGTCGACGTGTTTGCCTGGCAACCATCACAAATGCCTGGGATCCCTAGAGAGGTGATTGTGCACTATCTAAAGATTTACCCAGACGCACGGCCTGTACACCAGAAGCCCCAGAAGCAATCAATCGAGCGAAAAAACTTCATCTAACAAGAAATCAAGAAGCTGCTCGAAGCTGGATTCATCCGAGAAGTCTTCCATCCAAAATGGCTGGCAAACCCAGTTGTTGTAGCCAAGGCCGATGGGGAAGCTTCGGATGTGTATCGACTACACCACCTTAAATAAGGCATGTCCAAAGGATCCATTTCCACTACATAGAATAGATCAGATAGTGGACTGCACTTCTGGGTGTGAGCTATTCTGTATATCATCAAATCCAAATGTCTAAGGAAGATGAAGAGCATACTGCCTTCATAACGATAGATGGATTGTACTGTTATACTGCCATGCCATTCAGTCTTGAAAATGCTGCTTCAACATTTGTGCGAGCAATGTACAAAAAATTTGGAGATTTAATTGGAGATTTTGTTGAGGTGTATGTCGATGACATCGTTGTGAGGATCAAAAACAAGGAGTCACTCCTTGACAACTTAATAGCCATCTTCAACAAGCTGCGCACCACGTGCACCAAGCTGAACCCGGACAAGTGTGTCTTCAACAATACGCGCACCACGCACACCATGCTCCGGAAAGCTTATGGAGTTCTTGGTGACTCGCCAAGGAATTGAAGCAAATCCGACAAATATCAAGGCTATAGAAGATATGCGGCCCCCAGCCCGCATTCAAGATGTCCAGAAGCTAACTGGATGCCAAGCTGTGCTCAGTCGATCTATCTCAAGACTGGTAGAACGGGCACTACCCTTCTTTAAACTCTTGAGGAAGTTCGGATGTTTTCATTTGTTTGAAGAAGCAGAAAAGGCGTTTAAAGAGCTGAAACAGCTCCTCACCACACTACCAATATTGGTAGCTCCTAATCCTGGTGAGCCTTTACTGCTTTACATTTCGTCAACCACCAAAGTTGTCAGTATGGTCCTGGTTGCAGAAAGACCGGAATCACATCCAATCCAGAAGTCCATACCCCTCCGGGAGGGTCCGGAATCACCTGAAGATGTGACTTGGTCTCAGCTCCCGGACATGGAACCTCAAAACGAAATGCAAGGAAATCAACCTCATTCGTCAGAGGAGGTTCACCTGGCTGACCAAGATGATCTGGAATTTTCGAGTGAGGTCCTGATCGAACAAGAAGGAGTTTTGGACCCCTCCGGGAGGGTCCAAGAAGCACAACCCGATGGTCCGGAACCCTCCAGCAAGGTCTGGGTCGATGGAGAGGAAGCTCTGGGTCCTTCTGAAAGGGTCCGGACAATCCAACGCCCCGTGTACTTCATCAGTGAAGTACTCCATGACACCAAGACAAGATACATTGAGGTGCATAAACTGCTTTACGCAGTTCTTATCGCCTCAAGGAAGCTTCGTCACTACTTCCAAGCCCACAAAATATCAGTGGTAACTTCTTTTCCCCTGAGTGCTATTTTGCATAATCCTAATTCTACCGGGAAGATTTCAAAGTGGATAGCGAAACTGGATGAATTCCATCTTTAATTCGTGTCAAGACAAGCAATCAAAAGTCAAGCCTTGGCTAACTTTGTGGCGGAATGGCCTCCCTCTCCATCAAACCCTAGGGGACATATTGAGCAGAAGCCAAAACTCAAAGTTCCGGTATTCACCAAGCCTCACGGGACCCTCTACATTGACGGCCCTATGGGAAAGCAGGGGGCCGGAGCTGCAATTCTTCTCCTAGCTCTGACTAGGGAGAAGGTCAAGTACATGGTACACCTTGAATTCAAGGCAACCAACAATATGGCGGAGTATGAAGCCCTCATCTATGGACTCAAGATGGCACTATCTTATGGTGTCAAACAACTATTGGTAAAAGGAGATTCACAACTCATCATCAAACAAGTGAAAGGTGAATGTTCCTGCAACAATCCTCAATTAGCTGCTTATCTCCTTGATGTCCAGAGGCTTCACAAGGACTTCGAAGTCCTGGATCTCCATCATGTTTAGCGTCTTCGTAATGCTGAAGCTGACAAACTCTCAATGGAAGTCTCAACCAAAGTTTCGGCTTCTAACAGAATCTTCGTCCAGAGGTTGTCAAAACCAACAGCTCAGCCTGCTGAACTGAGCGAAGGGGGCGAGACCAGCACCACGAAGCTGGCAGTCCTGGTGGCCCTGCTACCATGGCATCCACCAAGGGTCGTAGGTGCTGTCGGAAGCTCCGAGCAACCCAGCACGCAAGACTCAGAAGCTCATGTTAGCTCCAATGCATGGATCTCGGAGACCCAGAGCTACTTGAAAGACAACATCCTTCCTGAAGACAGTGTATCCGCTGACCGGATAGTTAGATTGGCTAAAAGATACACGTTGGTAGAAGGGGATCTATACCAACACGGTGCCAATGGCATCCTAATGCGGTGCATTGGAAGGGAAGAAGGTCGCGAGCTCCTCGCAAAAATACATGGAGGCGAGTGCAGGAACCATGCTTCTTCTTGCACGCTGGTCGGTAAAGCCTTCCAGCATGGCTTCTACTGGCCTACAACACTTCAAGATGCGGTTGAGCTAGTGAAGAAATGTGAAGCATGTCAGTTCCACGCAAAACAGATTCACACACCAGCTCAATTGCTACAAATGATACCTCCTATATGGCCATTCCCTTTGTGGGGCATGGACATCTTGGGACCTTTTCCAAAAGCCGTCGGAGGTTGGAGGTTCCTGTATGTCGCCATCAACAAGTTCACCAAGTGGCCAGAAGCAACTCCAGTTGTGACAATCAACAAGCAATCTACAATCAAGTTCTTGAAGTCCATTATATGCAGATTTGGAGTTCCAAACAAAGTCATAACTGACAACGGAACTCAATTTACATGTGCTGCATTTCAAGAATATTGCGAAGACCTCGACATTCAACTAAGCTACGCCTCAGTAGCTCATCCAGCAAGCAATGGCCAAGCCGAGAGAGCAAATGCAGAAATCTTAAAAGGACTCAAGATGCGCACATATGAGAACTTGAAAAAGCACGGAGCTAACTGGATTGAGGAGCTTCCATCCACATTATGGGCGAACAGGACAACTCCAAACTGGTCAACCAGGGAAACTCCATTCTTCCTGGTGTACGGAGCTGAAGAAGTCCTTCCTCTGGAGATCACTTTGGGGTCCCTCCGGGCACGAACCTTCGACGAAGCCACGCAGGACCAGCTCAAGCGTGAAGACCTTGACCTCGTCGACGAGGGAAGGTGCCAAGCAGCTGTTCAAAACTCACGTTATTGCCAAGCCCTCAGGCGCTATCATCAAAGTCATGTGCGCGACCGACAGCTTCAAGAAGGTGACCTGGTGCTTCGGAAGATACTAACAAGTGAAGGAATGAAAAAACTTTCCCCCAGCTAGGAAGGTCCATTCCGAGTGATCAAAGTATCCCGACCTGGATGCATTCGCTTAGCAACAGAGGATGAAACACCACTTCCCAATCCTTAGAACATCGAGCACCTCTGTAAGTTTTATGCCTAGAATCATTGAGATGAGTCTGTAATTACACACGATGCATGTTGTAGAGTAATTATACAGAGACAGTCACAACACTAGAAGTGTAACTACTTGCTCTGGGCTAGTACAAGATGTATAGCACATTTAGCATGGTCCAGCACCCTAAGTGTGTTCTTGTCTCCTCTGTAATCCGGACCTATAATGAAAGGCCTTGTTGTGTGAAAATAGACTCCACGTGCATTTACCTTTTGTGCAAGGCTTAATATATCAAATTATTTTCACCCCGCTTGTCTATAATGAAGTTGTGTAAATCTTTTTGAGATTTGTTCCAAGTAATTCACATGCATTACAAGCCTCATTGATAGTCTTTTTGGATCTTAACATTGCTACATAGTCTACTTACCTGAACGCCAAGCCAACATAGGTCCGGAGTGTGCTATCGACTTAGCCTGGTCCTACACACTAAGTACGCCACTCTACCTACACCCCGGCAGGCCTCGGTAGGGTGAGTACTAAGAAGGCATGCAGATCTAGAAAGATTATATCAAAATGCTCGATGTCATGTTGAGTTTCTTTGGACCTAAAGTCCAAATAAGAACAATAAGTCACAACCAATTTATAGACAAGAGGACGAGTTTTACTTTCTCTCTTGCCTTTAATGTGCAGGAAAAGCAAAAATTCATAGCGATGGTGAATGACGCCAGAGCTACTAAGCTCTGACATCCTCCAAGAGGGGTCCGTCATCAATGTTTAATATGTTGACAGTGGATGATGCCAGAGCAACTAAGCTCCGACCATCCCAGAGGGCCCGTCTTCGACGCTTCATAATTGAAGACTTTGGACCTAATATCTACAAGTGCGAAGCATTCTAGTCGTCAACATACTGCCACAACCATTGGTACATGTACACATTTCAATTGTACACATGTACGAGGGGGCCAACAAGATACGACACAGTATATTGAAGACAAAGTGAAATTCAAGACAGAGAGGAGGATTTCATTAATCAAGAATACTGGATTTCAAAATTGGGTTTACAAGGGACAAAAGGAGAAAAGTCCTAGCCACTGGAGGATCTAAGTCCTGTGGAAAAATGAAGTAACTTTCTCAGCAACTTCTTGGACACTAGATCTGGCGGCATCCTCTTCCTCGGTGATGATTCCTTCAAAGACCAGATCAAGGGAGAACTAAGGGTCTCAGCTTTTGTAACACACCAAGACATACTCGGCGATGTTCTTGGCCAAGGATTTACCCTCCGTGTCCAGCTGATCGGCTATGACATTACCCATCGCGTCGAGTTTGCTGCCAGTAGAGCCAAGAGCCACTAGTGTCTCGTCGAACTCCTGCGCTGGGTCCTCTAGGCGTACTGGAGTGAATCCAAGAGGCACAAGGGCCCTGTTCGCACATCCCAAGAAGTCCCATAACATCAATGACTCAATTGCCTTCGAGCTCTACAGCTTTTCCAGTGACCTCTATGCGGCCGCTAGATCCAAATCTTCATGGGCAAGGCGCTCGGCCAACATAGCATGCTGTTGCATGTTCTCAGCAACTTGCTTCCCCTGGTCGTCCAACTATGTCTCTCGGATGTGGATGCGATTCCTCCTTTTAGCTAGGTCCTTTTCCCTGCCTCTAACTCTCTCCTCCTTAGCGGCAATGTCAAACACTCTTTTCGAGAGCTCTTGCCCGACCTTCCAGTTCTTCTTCTTTTCGTCCTCCTTCCATAAATCCACCTTTTTGCTGTGATCTGCCAAATTTTTCTCACTCAGAGTCAACTTCTGGGTGACCTCCACCTCTCTCTTTACTACATCCTCCTGCTGCCCCAGGAGTTTTTCTTCCCTCACATTCAGGTCCACTCGACGCTTCAGTAGAATTTCATTCAATTCATTAAGTTTTTTGTGACGCTCATTAGCAGCATCACGTCTCTCCTTCGCTTGTTCATGGATCTCCCTAGAGTTAGCGTCGAGCGCCCGGATGGCGACTTCTTTCTCCTCCATTCGCTTGTCCCTGTATTCTAACTAGTCCTTCTCCCTCTTAATCCACTCCTTCTGGTCAGCCAGCTTCATTCGGGCAAGCTTGGTCTCAAAATGGAGTCTGTTGCGCCAACGCCTCAACGTGTGGCGCTCTTTCTCTAAGACTTTGCTCTCATGATCGAAGGCAAGCTGGACCTGTTAGAGACTCGAGCAGGCGTTGTCAATGGACAACGCCAGAGGAACAGGCTCCAGACCTGCTGGGGTCATTTCAGCAGGCTCAAGAGGGTTTTCCATCACAAACATAGGGTCCCACTCTACAAGAGAGGATCCTTGAATTTCTGCAACACTGGGACCGCTCTCTGGGAGCCATTCAGTGCCAGCAGAAGAACCCACTGGGGCAACTTCCACCGTCGGAGCAGTTGAAGGCGCTACTTCAGGGTCTTCAGTTGCCAGCTCTGAAGGCGGAGGACCTGTTGCCAATTCTTCCAGCTGTTCCAGCTCTAGCCCAGGCATCTCCGGGACAACTACCTCCAGAGCAGCAGTCGAGGCTTCATCCGGCGCCCCTGCCGCAGCTAGCCTAGACACCGACATGTCACTTGCTTCCGGTACAGCAACTGGAGCTCCTACCATTTCCGGCCCAGCTGCCGGATCTTCAACATCATCCGGCCCGAGGGCCGGACCTTCAACCATTTCTTGCTCAATAGCCAGGGCTTCAACTACTTCTGGCTCAGCAGCTAGGGCTTCGACAACTTTTGGCTCAAAAGCCGGAACTTCTGGCATCACCGATGCTGGAGCATCAGCAACCTCCACCGTCGCCAGGGGTACATCTTCAACTTCTCTCATGTGGTTTGGCGCTACCACAGGAGCTTCGGGCGAGGACTCTGAGTCCAAGCTCACGACAGCTGGCGCCAGAGCTTTCGCAACTTCTACCTCTGCTTAACGAGGAGGCTCAGCGCTTGGAGCTGGTGCTTCGGCAGGTGCAGCCTCGGCCGCTACGACAGGCGCTGAAGCTCCCTGCACTTTCTTCGACACCATAGAAATAAAATAAAGAGAAGATTATAAACACGTCAAAAACAAGACTAGCATTTCAGGGAGAGCAATCAATACTTACCTAGGGATGCTGCCACCCGAGTCGCCTCAGAATATTTTCTTCTGAGGCCCGGAGCTAGAGCCCACCAAGTCTGGTGAGACTACAACTTCCGACCTAAGATGAGGGCTGCTTGCAGTAGCCGGAGTCTTCTCAACCGGAGCTTCTCTTGGCCAAGAATAAATCCCGGGCTTGGAGCTTTTAGCCGACGCTAAGGCCGGGGTCGACTGCCCGGAGCTGACGCCTCTTAAAGACGCTTGCACCGCAGTAGGAGTAGCTGCGGAGGACCTTCCCTGCCATGGAGAAGGAGCTGTGGTAGAAGGAGCAGGTCTGACGGACCTCCCATCAGCGTGCTTCAACTTTCTTTTCCGACTGGAGGGCTCAGCTGGCTCTTTGCCCTTGCCCTTGTCGTTGTCTTCAGTCTTTCGGCTCGTGGCGGAGGCAGGACCACCCTCGGAAGCTCCGAGGATCACCAATCTAGTGTCGGACGCCTTTCTACCTCACCAAGGTCGTCAAGCACCGGCATAATCCTCTGGAGCTCCCTACTGAACTGTGCCTCCATGTTCAGAGGGAGGAAAGCTGCCGGCGGAACTAAGTCGTCACCGTGGACATTTATCCCATGCTGGAATTTCTTGAAATGAAACTCCAAAGATTCATCATCCAAGTTGGATTTCAGACCAGTTTCAATCCGGTCGTCATCCATCACGCTGTTGAGGGCCCACGCGAGCTTCTCCCTCTTCTTCAGCGAAGCCCATCTATTGACCAGGAAGTTGCAAAGAACCATCTGTTGAGTCACTCCACCCTCCACGCATTCGCGGATCCTGGTCAAGATGGCGTTGAGGCGTTTTATAGCACCGGAACTACGCTCCAGGCGTCGGTGTCAACATTGGGAAGACCTTCGGGCAGCTCCAACATCTTGTGCTCCTCCGTCGCAATGATTATCCAATCTGTCTTCAAGTCGTCCCACTTGCCGGAAGGAAACGACTTCAAATATTTGAAGGGGAAGTTCTTGCGCTTCACAAAATAGTAGAATCCAAGAAACTCACCCCCCTTGCTGGTGGTGTGGATGGTGAAGAAGGTGCGAAATAGCTTGACGCAGAGGGGGGAATACCCACCCACATCTCGCAAAAGTGGACGAATGTCGCCACGAGGAGAAGAGAATTGGGGCCAAGGTGATACAGCTACAGACCATAAAAGTCTAGCAGCATCAAAAGGAAGGAAGAGAAAGGTGAAATGAATCCCACCATGGCGTACGTTGTGAAGTAAACCATATCGCCATTGCGCTCCTTCTTGAACGGGAGCTTGCCGGCGTGGACCAAATGGTTGAAGGAGTCGCTGGACCACCCCATGTAGGTCCAGACCTTCTTTAGATCATCATCGCTCTTGAGGCGGCTCTTGGGAAGACCCAACTCCATCACGGAAAAGCGGAGCAAAGGAAGGGAAGTTAGGCATAGTTTGGGAGGCTCTGAGCGCAAATATGATCGAAGGCATAAAGAGTCCTCAAACCATGCACACTTTCCCTCTTAAGTAAGCCTGCCGCGACACTTGGATGGAAACCGCAGTGAGATCGAGGGCACTTTTCAAAAATCTACCCCGTCAATGACGAGTGGGCCTGGGGCCACCCCGACGAAGAGATTGAGGTTCTTACTCAAGGCGAACCGTTGCCATAATGAGCGGCGGGAAACCCAAGGTCGGCGCCCTGACAGGGCACGCGAAACTGATACAGTTTTCATATTGGGAACCGACGACCTTCAATTGTGTGAGATCCGCACTCAAAGATCTCATCTGTCACATTCATAACAAGCCACGCGTCAAAGGTTCACTCCCGGACCATCACTCTATCGGTGCTTTAGAGGACTTTTGAAAATCAAAGCGTGGGAATCAAGAATGGCCCCACCTCCGACAGGATAACTTAACACAAAGGGTTCCTACCAGAGGTTGGCCCGGGGGCCACTGTTGGTACCCTACGTACCAGGTACCCCACGATAGTGCAAGAAGTGCAAGAAAGTTCCACCCGTCTGAGTCAAAGATCCTTTCGGGCCCCACATGTCATGCTGTACAGGACCCGCTCCCCTCATATGGTTAGCTCCTAAGCTAACACGTGTAAAAGAAGACAGGAACAAAACTCCCAACAAATGGAAGCTCCGGCGTCAGCACGTGTACAACGGCTCCGGATCTAACCCCCAGTAGAGAGGAGCTCTGGTGCTGACACTTGTACAGTAGCCCCGGACCTAACCTTCCATAAGGGAAAGCTCTGGAGGATTTATGTGTGGAGCCTTCGGACTTTCATCAACGCGTACACTAGCAGATCTCCTTCAACATGAGCCATCAAGTGTAATTAAAGCGGTAGTTACAAGATGTAATTACTTGTTGTTAATGTTGTATTAACGACACACGATCATGAGCACTATTAATAGGGGTAATGCAGCCATTAAGTCACATTATCACACTATTAATCATGCTTAATGCTCTTTAGACTGTGTATTAGGCCATTAAATATGCTAGAGCCACATGTCGGGCCAGACAAGCTTTGTAATAGTCAGTCCTTAGATCTATAAAGGGGTTGTACCACACGAACTCAGGGGACATTCGATCTAAGCCCCACTGAGCTGACCTGTATACAAGCGAATATACTCGCACAATACAACAACACAAAGCCCGTGGAGTAGGGTGTTAAGCTCAGGCGGCCTGAACCACGTAAATCTCTCATGTCATCATCTTGATCTTGGTCTCTGCGTACCCCAACCATAGAAGAACCTCCGCGGGCTGCTTCTTAGTAGGTCTACGGGAAGTGTCGTATCAAACACTTTGACAAATGTAATATTCATCCTAAGGCAATGACTAACCTAAACATCATTGA
This sequence comes from Tuctoria greenei, assembly GCA_036927565.1. NCBI lineage: Eukaryota > Viridiplantae > Streptophyta > Magnoliopsida > Poales > Poaceae > Tuctoria > Tuctoria greenei. The sequence continues at coordinate 117,970,272 of JAYESD010000005.1, forward strand.
ACCAATGTCGGGACCAAGCACTAACCTATCAAGATTAACATGATTATATTATTACATAATTAGACTATAGTTGTGGTGTACGATGCTTATGATGACATGATAATAACATTATGTATAGATCATAACAACATATACACCTAGCACATATGTGGATTCCACAACCAAACAAGGAACGCTTTGCCCAAGTATATAAGTAAATAGAAACTAATAATAATATTATTATAAAGCACAAAGTCACAAATACAAGATAAGATACATGAGCCATACAGTTTCCGATTTGGACTTGGGACTAGAGGCTCCTCTCTACAACCTAACCTCCACTAAGGACTTGGAGAACTAATGTACACAAGAGAGTGAATGATAAAGTGGTGTGTGTAGTGAGGGAGCCCCCTATACCCTAGTTATACCCTCCAAAGGTCGGTTTGGCACTAGAAAAAGCAAGGGAATCAGTCGCCATCGTGATCTCCAAGCCGTGAGGAGCCAACACGTGGCAGTTGACCGCGTTTGGCGCGAATACTAGGTCTGACAATTTGGTGGTTTGGTCAAACTGCAATCAGCTCCAATCGCACTGAAACTTCTATATGAGACTAATATATGGGCCTCCATCATGGGTATGGGTGATTGCCATGATTTTTAGTTTGTTTTATACCACGAGTTGGCCCATGAATCCTCATGCTTGCGCCTCATTGTTGGGAAGTGTGTTTCCTTTCCTTGTGCCCATGCATTCACAATAAATATGCATATAGTACCTACATGCACAAATTTCTCCAAGTACAAGTGAAACTAAGTTATTCCTAACTATGATGTGTCTAAGAAATATTCATTCCGTCACATAATCGAGTTATATTAACGGTCAAAATTGATATATAACAACCGTCAACAAACTACCCATGCTTAATCTTTGCTCATCCCGAAGCAAAGATAAAAACATAGGTTGTTGATCAGGAGTTGCTACAATGTCCAATTTTGCAAAAGTACCAAGTGCAAAACAAAACATTCTACCATGCATTGACGAAATTGGCTATGGTACCCATCGGTACCCTGCAGATTGGGCACCCCGTGTACAAGCTAAAAGAAGCTCCTAACACGGCCTTCCTGCTGATGCAGGTCCCAGGGCTGCCACGCATCCTCCAGTTCCGGACCCTTGCTCCCACCGAGGAAGGCTCCGGAGCTGCCACGCTTCCTACCGCTCCGGATCCTTGCTACCAGCAAGGAGGACTTCGGAGCAGCCACACGTCTTGCAACTTGACCTTGGCGGTAGGTTGCAGAAGTAAGGGGTGGTGCGTCCTGTCCAGTCGCGCATTAAAGGCACGCACCTTCCCCATGCGTACAGGTATGGCACACGCCTCTTGTCGGGTACTGCTGTGTCCAATCGCATCATAGTGAAGGCACCATAGGCCTACCCCACACTGCCATGTGGGTAGCTTATGGCGACAAGACGGATGAGACGTTCCCTGCAATCATCAATGACTACGACTAGCCACTAGCGACCGACGCAACAAGATAGCAAGTCTTCAAGGCACGATCAGAGGCAGCGTATGTTGACGGCTGTTATATAACAATTTCACCCGTCATTATAACTCAATTACGTGAAGGAAATATCATTTCTTGCACACATCACCTTTCTATTTAACCTATTTCCACTTGTCTTTGGAGAAAGTAGTGCATATAGGCATTCTATGAAGAATTGAAGTCAAACAAGGGGACGGATCCTATAAAATATCATTCCAGCCAATCAGGCAATGCCACGTGGCACCACATGGATCAAATGGACAACAAACAGAGGTATCTGAGGCCATCAAATGGTGTAGCATCTATATCAGTCAATGGGATTCACGTGGAAGTCATCTCGAGGAAGCACACCAGAAATGGTCAATATTTCTGTTTGGCCGACTAGGGGGTTCGGCCGAACCCTTACCGCCGCCAAACTCGGTCAGCTTCCACGTGTCGACTCCATGTGGTGCCCTGGTCACGATGAAGTCTGATTCATGCACTTTTGGTGGTGAGAACCAACCCTTCTCCAAGCTATAAATAGGACCCCTCACCCCTCACTTCAACATACACCACTTGAGTATTCATCCATTGTATCCAGTAATCTCCATATGTTTAGAGGAGTATAGGCTATAGAGAGGAGTCTCTAGTCCATAGTCCAAGTAGGAGAGGAGTAGAAAGAGTCTCTTCCCAATTTCTAATTGGGAAAGGTATGAATCTTATATTCCTATTTGTATTTGTGACTTTTTTCGTAATAAAGATGTTATCTTTAGTCTTCTATTGTTCATATACTTGGATAAAGCGTTTCTTGTTTGATTGGGGATTCCATGTACGTGGCAGGAGTAGTATTTATGATTTTGCTATACCATTCTCAATATATCATCATAAACACTATAAACCCCCACTATAGTCTAATTAGCTATGACATGATTACGTTAACATGAGTCACTTATGCTATGAATTAACATTAGTTCAACGATGATTTAGTTCATTTCCTTAGAATGGCTTGTGCCTAGGCTCTTAAAGTCACTTAATATACTAGCATGGTGGTAGGATAGAGGGTAGTGTTGAATGTCTCGTAGACCCATGGATTGAAGAAGTAGGTAGTAGGTGGTGACAACCCTATCCGTCCTTTGTAATCCTCCACATTTGGCTATGCCACAAGCTCTTGGTGGGAGTCGTCGTAGTACTGCTAGGGGTAAACCCGTGACGATATGTTAATCCACTTAGCATGCACACCTTGAAGGAGGTGGACATGATCGCTACCAAATTGGACCTCATCATGAAGAAGATTGATGGATAAAGCAATGGTTAGGTATGTGGCAATGCCTATCCCTTAGACTCTCACATCACATGTGAAGTCTGTGGCAACACGGGCAATTTGGGCAATGACTTCCCATAAAAATGTGAGGATGCCTTATACGTAGCCAACAATGGCTATCGTCCAAGAGGTCAAGGCTGGAGCCAACCACGACCATTCTTTCAAGGAGGTTACAACAACAATAGCAACAATGGAAATCAACCCAACTTGAGAGAACTTGCAATTGGACAACTAAAGATCAATGAGTCGCTATCCAAGAAGCTATAGGCCAATGACAAGACCCTGGAGAGCATTAATGCCAAGATTGAAGGACTATCATCAACATTCAAGGATCAATTGAGCTTCAACAAGATGTTGGAAACTTAGTTGGCTCAACTGGCCGCAATTGTTCATCCAATGGAGAAAGTGAGTGCGGTGGCTATGAGAGGTGGCAAGACCACTACAAAGAAGAAGGTGGATGTCCCAGTTGGCATAAGTGAACCACTTTGTGAGAGAATGTCCAAGCACTTTGAGGACACAAACTTATTGCCATTCCCTCATAGACAAAGGAAGCCAACAGTGGATGAGCAATTCAACTGCTTTGTTCAGATCATCCAGAAAATCCATATCAATGTGCCCTTGATTGATGCGATGCAAGTACCCACTTATGCTCGCTTATCTCAGGGACATATTGAATAACAAGCGGCCATTGCCCACCACTAAGGTTGTCAAGCTTACGAAAGACGCGCATCCATCTCAATAGGCTCCCAGAAAAGGAGAAGGACCCTGGACGTCATAATGTTTCATGCTAAATTGTGGCACACCACTTTGACATGGCCCTTTGTGACCTTGGAGCAAGTGTGAGTGTGATGCCCAAAGTGGTTTTCGATCAGCTGAACTTCATGGAACTTACTCCAACACAAATGCAACTCCAACTGGTTGATTCCTTAGTCCGTTATCCAGCGGGTATCACTGAAGATGTTCCGGTAATAATCCAGAACTGCTTCATACCCATGGATTTCATGGTGCTCGACATGGAGGTCGAGAAGGATACGCCGCTCATTCTTGGGTGACCATTCCTAAGCACCGCGAAGGCTCACATAGATTTGGGAGTTGGAAAAATCCACTTCCATATCAATGGCAAGGAGGAGAAGTTTAACTTTCACCAAATGTTGGAGCAATGCTCCATGATTCATATCAAGTATGGGCCGAATGTTAAACACATTCAAGAGGTCGAAATCAAGCCTCCAAATGTAGAACTGCTAATTGCATTCCTGAGGAATAAGATCTATGCGGAAAACCCATCTTATCATCCACGCCGACACCCCAAGAAGACAGAGAAGTCCGGGCCTCCCCAAAGGCCCAAGTCCACCAAGCCACCAAAGAAGGCATGGCAGAATATGCAAGACAAGCCATCCTAGCCCATCCTCTTGGTCCTATATATCAACAAATGAAGAAGAAGGAATGTCCATCTCATCGGACGGTGGTGAGACCTATCCAATAGCTTAAATTGGTAGTTATTCTTTTCCTTTTTTATCTTTATTTTGTTTCCCCCATTTAGTTTGATTTTTCCCCAGTTCATATTTGGTTTTTCTTAGCAAGTTGAGAATCTTTATTCTGAACTACCATTTTTATTTTCTTTATTTTCACAAAATGAAAATTGTTGGGTTTTGAAAAAAGAGCTTTTATTTGGAAAAATATTTTTATGAGCTGCAAAAGTGGTAATTCACCAACGTGCTAATCCCATAGCCGTTGGGGAGCCACCTGCCAAAAGGGAGAATAGGGGGGCCCACCTGTCAGGTTGGTCGACCCCCATGTTCAGCTGACATGGCGAAAGGGCCATTTTGGCTCTCTCTCCACCATAGGCTACATTTGGTTCCCTAGTGATCATTACAGAGTGCACACTATAAATGGTTGCAGTGAGGGGGCACTCCTCACACTCCACCTCATTTCATACCTCCCCAATGTAGATCTTGCTCACATTGTTTTTCTTGCTCTTCATTAAAGTACTCTTGCTCAAAATCCAACACAAAAAGATTTGCTTTTGTCTGCATTTGCAATTTGCTCTCATGTTCTTCAAGGGAAAATTCGACAAGGGTTTTCTTTCACTTACATCACCTCATTCGAGTTTTGCCTTGTTTTGTTCTTGTTTGTTGTGGCCATGAAAGGAATGAAGAGGTTGTTTGGAAAGAGGAAGGAGGCTGCAGGCTCAAGCCATGGTGGAGACTCAAGTGCACGTCCCTCTTCTGTTGCTACACCAAGTTCACGGAGGAGAAGTGTAAGAAAGGACACTCCCATGGGTGAGAGGAGCAACCCTCATCAACTTATTGACGACGACGACTTCGACATCCAAAGTGAAGTTGATGATCAAGCATACAAGCTCCTCCAAGATCGTGAGTTTTCACATACGAAAGCTTATGATCCGGATTTGATCTCCAAAACAGTATGGATTCCAAATTCTTTTCCATTTGGCATGCATTAGGATGGGAAAACTTTGCTCACATAGAGGAGAAAGATTTACGCCTTCTATCCATACAATTCCTTTGCACACTCATAACAGGATTTCATGGTATTACTTTTAGATTATTTCCAAAGGAATATAATATCCTATGGAAAGAATTAAGTGAAATCCTAGGCTTCCATAAACATTGTTTGCTATATTTAGACTCTTTGCCTAAGTTTAGCAAACAAAGTTTTTGGCAAGATTTAACTAGACAGGTCAGATGTAGTGCACCTAGGAATAGCCACTTGCACAACCCTACTTTGCGCTTCATGCATAGATGGGTGGCTATGACTATGTTCCCTAAAGGATATGTAAGGGTAGTACGTGATGATGAGCTGAAAATTTTATTTGCCATGATTAAAAAGATAAAAGTTTATCTAGTTATTGCCATGATCACACAATGGTTAGATTACATTTCAAGGGTAGGGCCAATTTAATGTACTTCATTGATTACCCGTATTGCCACTAGGGTAGGAGCACTAGAATATTCTTCATTTGAGTATATTGAAAATGAAAGAAAATTAATTAATGAAGATTATTTAATGCAAGGACTTACCCTTGAGGATGATCAAGATGGCTCTTTGATATTTTATTATCCCGTCTTTGTCAATGAAATTCGGTTACCTAACCCGGATTATCGTTCGTACAAATCCCGGAGGCTAACCATTGACTTCCTTCCGATCCAGGAACTTGGAAGAAGTAATGTCTCTGGCACGGTAACTAGAAGCCGTACAACGAGAGAGGCTATGCCCCCGACAACCTCCACGGTCCATGAGTATGAAGCGGAAGAGAACCCAACGGGTGATGCACCCAGATAGGCTCAACCTTCATCGTATTAGACCGAAGGTCCGTCTTCGCATGAATGGCCAGGTCCCATAAGGAGCCGCCTATATCCACTTCAAGCTCTAGCAGCTTGCCTCCATCATACATGGGAAGATGTCATTCCTATTCGGCTAGAAGTCGTCATGTCTATAGCCAAGGAATGACAAATCTCACTAGACGTATGGATGAGCTTGAAGTAAGAGCTGGAGACATCTACAACACTCTCCAAGGGCAAGACCAAGGTACCCAAGACTGGCAACAACACATGGACGCTCAATTCACTAACTTCAACTCCATGCTACAACAACAAGATGATCTCGCGACATGCTTCCATCATCAAGGTTCCAACCCTCGACACGGAGGTGAATGAAGAACAAGCTTGGAGCAGGATCCCCACTTGAGGTAAATTGTATCAGCCCCTTTGCATATGTATTTTCCATTCGACCATCATTCACCTTGCATATAAAAAGTGTAGGATATATTTGTTTTTTTCAATAAAAGAAATGATTGTGCAGTAAGAATGGTTTGGAATTTACATATATCAAATGATGAATAGTTGCTCTGTATTAATTTTCCTAAGTCCCTAGTTTACAACACACTACTCTCCAAAATATTGCTCTCATTGTCTAAGAATGCTTTTGCCTTGATTTAGAAATTGTGGGTTGCAAAAGCTTAATCCATTCTAAGTTGTTGTGAGACATGATATAGTGATATGGATACTATTCCTAGTTTGAAAGTGAAACTTAGATTTCCAGAGAAACTCTAAAAAGATTTGAGTTACTTTCATTTGATTGGAAATACCTACCAAAGCCATATCATACAATTAATTGATAGACCTTATGCATATGCTATTTGTCCTCACATTGAGCTTTGTCATACTAGTATAGTCCTATGTGAGATTTTATTCATTTCTTTTTGAATTTAAGACTTCACTTGCACATGCTATACTTCTACACTAGAAGTAAGCAAAATTCCACCATACCACCATTCCACAATAAAAAGAGAACCTCCATATCATTCATGCTTAGTACTCTCTCCAGAATTTCTTTCATAAGAAGGTTGTAGAAGACATGGCTACAAGAAAAAGAAAAATAAAAATGCATGCTTACATCATAAGCATGAAAAAAAAGAAAGAGTGGCCATGTTTCATCCCTGCAAAATAAGAGAGTCCACTAAAAAACAAGTCATCTCAATATCCACATCCACTCCATTCTATCACACATGCACAAGTCTTGAATCGAATTGTTTTGAATTGATTTCTCCTAAGGATTACTCTTTTGATTTAGCAATATTATATGTTCCAAATATGCCTACTATATTCCCTACCAAGCTCCACATACAAGCCTTATATAGAGGTAGGATGAATTTAGGCAAAATGCCTTGGTGAGGATATATTTCCACTACAAACAAAAGAGAGCTTTGAGAGAATCAAATTGAGATACTTAAAATCTAAATTGAACTCTCCGGAATTTGAGTGGAACTTGATTTCTAGGGTATGTGTGCTCCATTTGCTGTTCTATCTTTCGACCACCCATGAATAGGAGATGACATAAGCCCCATAATGACTTAAGATGGGTGAAGTACCGTCCCAATTTTTCCAATACTAGGTGGAATATTTCGTTGTGCACATAGTACTTTTGAAAAGTAGAACATTGTAGCAACTCTTGATCATTAACCTAAAGTCTTGACTTTGCTCGGGACGAGCAACGTGAATGTGGCCTAGAGGTGGGTGAATAGGCCATTTTTAATTTTAGTTGGAACCTGCAACACTTAGCAACTTGACCAAAACCCGAGAAATCGGACTAGTCCGGTTGTGTGCGGACAAGTCCGGTGAGTGCGGACTAGATTGATCAAGTTAGATCAATGATCTCAATCTAAGTACTCTATGCAGCGGAAATTAATATGTAACTAGAGTATGTTGCTTCAATTTAACTTAGTATGTCACATGGTAATCTTTAGATTGAAAGTTTTAACATAAGATATGCAAGATCAAGTAAACCCTAAAGTGTGATATAAAAAACTAAGAACAAGATTGACACAAGATTGTATCCCGTTGTTCGGTTCCCATAGAGGCCACCTACGTCCACATTGAGGAGCCCATGAAAGGACCGGGTCTTCTCCAACCCTACCCTCGTTGAATCACCATGGAGCTTGATTCTCTTCCACTAATCACAAAGGGTAAATCACCAAGTTCAAGGGGCCTTCTCACAAGTTGAGGGCTCCCCGTGATTACAAATCGAACACCGCAAAGAACACACTTGTAAGATCCACAATAAAACAATAGGAGTGTGTTAGAGAATCAAACCCAAGAGCTCATAATGTGAGCATTGTGTCTCTCCATTGATCCAAAGTTAATCCTCAAGGATTTGATCTTTCTTGCGTTGAATTGTGTGGAGAGATGTGTTTTTTAGGCTCTTGGAGGGTGTGACGGCGTAGGGAGTCGAGAGAGTTGTGAAAGTAGGGTCGTGCACATCTATTTATATGAAGGTTTCCAAAGGTTACCGTTAGGGTTTCGAGAGTCCGGACTAGTCCGTGGTGGAGTCCGGACTAGTCTGTTGTGCGGCGTGTAGGGAATCATATGTTCTCAGGAATGTCGGACTTGTCCGGCCTTGGGCGGACTAGTCCGATATAGGATCTGGAGATCTTCGGACTAGTCCAGCACATATCGGACAAGTCCGGCTAGGTGATTACTTTAGTGAATTTGGGGACAAGTCCGCACTTGGAGGACTTATCCGATTTTAGTCAGAAAGGTTATCGGACTAGTCCGGATATTATTGAACTTGTCCGATTCCGTGCAAAGCTGTGAAGTATTGAGGACTAGTCCGTACTAGGGAGAACTAGTCCGATCTTAGTCAGAAAGATATCGGACTAATCCATGTTGATATCGGACTAGTCCAGTATGTGTAAACATGGACCGTGCGGACACGTCCGCACAGGGAGGACTTGTTCGATTATGAACAGAGGGATTATCGGACTAGTCCGGGGCATATCGGACTAGTCCGGACTTGTGTAAAATTGTGTAGTGAATGAGTTTTATTGTGCTTGAGCTCTTGGGGCGTGTTTCTCCAACACACTCCATACACACTGATCTAATCTATTCAGCTCTTGAGCTCTTTTCCATATAGATCATTATTCTCTTTTCTTTTTGCGCTTTTTCTTAATTTCATTAAAACCTACGCTCATCTCAATAATTTGGTTAGGATCTCATTTGTTTGTCATAAATCGACCAAAACCCACAAGGGATGCCTAGATGCACTTTCAATCTCTCGCTTTTTGGTGATTGATGACAACCAATTGAGATTTCACAAAATATGATAAAAATACAGAATTTTAATAAAGTGTGTACATATGAGCTTGGAATAAATTGAGCAATTAAAACGTAAGACATATGTGCACTCTTTATGGTGGGGGTGCAAAATTACGTCAGTGTGAGCAAGAATGGTGATGAGAATGAAATGATTGACATGGAAATACCAATATCAAGCATATATGTCAATTCCAAAGCAAAATCACAGATTATCTCAAATCATCACCACAAATTTCATAACATAAGCATAAACATAGTCACTCCATCACACCACAATAATAAAAGTAAAGATTACAAAATTAAAGTTTTGCAACCCAAAAGAGACACAAAAAGATACACAAATGATGCTCTCATCTCTCAACCTACAGCTAGGACATAGTGATTCCCCCTCAATCTCTCCCCCTTTCGCATCAAGACACCAAAAAGAAGGAGAGGAGGGATCTAGTGGCTCATTCCTTGCTGTCGGTCCTCTCATCGTCTTCATCTTCATATTCAAGTTGGGTAGGAGGAGGAGGAGTGGATCCACTCGAAGTGCCCCCAATGCCAAAATAGGCAAGCTCAGAAGGTGAAAGAGGTGGCAACTCCGAGAAATCTGAAGCTGAATCATCGGAGATAACAGGGGATCCAATGGGCTCGATCTCCAGCTTCTGGCAGATATGCTTGACATTTTGCTTGACATATCTCATATTTGCCTTCCTTGCCTTGCTCAGCTTATGAAGTTTCACTTCAGCATTCTTGCATGAGCCAAAAATGGCGGCCAAGTACTTCAAAAGACCACTTGAGCATCCTTTTTGAGGAGGGGCCCTAGTGGTGGGAGCAGTCCTGGCATCTCCTTGAGCTCTCCTTGGAGCCTCTTCACTAGACACCAGAGATGGAGCAGCTTGGACCATGGCTTGGCGAGGATTTTGTGGCCTCAAAGGAGTGTGCTCCACATCCTTCACAAACTCGATTCCAATGACCTTCTCAATCATAAACATCAAGTAAGGGGCATAGCCATAGGATCTGTTCAATATGTAGGAGATGTTGACCATGTCATTCCAATTGTAGTCGAAGATATCAAACTTCTGGTTCTTGCTAATCAACTTCATTAGGGTCCTCAAGTATCCTTGCACACTTCCTGCATCCCAATCTTTTGGTGCTATGGTCTTCCTCCACACCCTACTATGAACCATGAAGAAGTGCTTCATGTTCTTGGTCGATGGAGGGTTGTACTCCAGGCTAGTATCATAAAGGAAGTCCATCTTATCTTTTCCCATGACACCAATGTTGTGGATAGTCAGCTCATTGTTGCCCGTGTCTTCTAGGTGAAGTAGTCTTGCAAACTCATCATAAGTTACGGTGTACTTGGATCCATGAGTCATCCAAGTCACTCTTTCCTCCTCATCACTAGCAAAGAAGCACGCGGCATAGAACTGAGCAATAATCTCATCGTTCCAGTTATATCTGAAGGCAAACAGGTCCTTTAGTCCATGCCTAGCTGCAGCCTCAACTACCTGATCAATGGCACCACAACTCTTCCTTTCAAAATGATTTCAGTCAATCAACTGGCTGCAGACAACTGGAGTCTTCATGGTGGGGTACACAGAGATATAGAAATATGCGTGGAAGTTACTCCAAAATCTGGCATCGGCTACCTTCTTGGGCCAGCTGTAACAGTCCACAAATCTGAGCTTGGAAGTCGTATCGCTTCCCTTGTCATTAAACTTCTCCTCGGAGGGATCTTTATTCCCTTGACTCAGAGATTCCATCTTGAGAGAGCCGATTGGGCCTGAGACGATTCCCTTTCCTTTGCCCTTAGCTTGGCGAGAAGCTGACGAGCTAGAGCCAACTGCATCCTTGGCTTTGGACACATGCTTCATGGCTATAACTTTCCACCGCACCTGAGGTGGAGAAGGTGCCGGCTCGCAGGGGTGCCCTTGGCGCTTCTTCCCTTGGCCCGTCAAGGACCGAAGCAAGGAGTCTTGGTCCATCTCGGTCTCATAATCGGAAATTTCATCATTGGATCTCAACATTGTCCTAAGAAGGGATTACACAATGTATGAATAATAATTAATGGCAAGGAAGTGCATTGAGTAGTTGGTAATTAGGGTTGAATTAAGTTGAAAATCAGACTTGACCGATGTTCAGGTACGGACTAGCCCGGGGGACCGGACTTGTCCGTACAAGAGCTGGACTAGTCCGGTATTCATCACTTCAAACCCTAACTATGAGACAAATGGTATTGCTCAATGCAAAACTAGCTTAACATAGATGTAATACAACAAGGAGGCATGTATTAGCTGAAAGGAACTAAACTATTTGATCCAAAACGGAAGGAATTGAAGTTTCTAGGGTGTCGGCAGAAATTTACTGAAATTCTTCGATCCTCGACGAAGGAGGAGTTGGAGGTGCGGACAAGTCCATTGTCTTCAATCTCCTAGCAATGGAGATCGATTTCCACCCAAACTTGAAGAGGTTTGGTGGAGAAACCGCCGAATCGCCTTGGGGGCTCTCGAGTGAGGTGAGAGAATGTGAGGTGAGTTGTGAGGGTGAAGTAGATTAGGTTTTGGCGGTGGTTAGGGTTATGGAGTAGAAAAATCGGACTAGCCCGTGGTCAGCCGTACTAGTTCGGACTACCAGACACTCCGCGGACTAGTCTGCAGTGTGCGGACTAGTCTTGATAACCACGGACTAGTCTGTGGTCACCAGAAAAGATTTAATTAGCCCATTCTTATATATTCGAAGGTTCTTATATAGAAAAATAGGGGCCAAAACAATCAAGTAATCTTGATGAATATGATCAGTAAACATACAAATAATCAAGCATTGACCATAATTCACCAAAATCAAGCAATTGAAATAGTTTTTCAGAGAAAATTGAGAGAGATGATTTTCGCAACACGATCAACATATTTTGAAGAGGACATACATGTATGCAAGTTAAATCCACATTCCAAACATCAAGGATATTTAGTTCATTTACGAGCTCACAAAATCGTTTTTCATCAAGTGCCTTGGTAAATATGTCAGCTAGTTGTTTTTCGGTGTTGACATGGGAAATGGCTATGTCTCCTTTCATTGAGTGGTCTCTCAAAAAGTGATGCCGGATGTCTATGTGTTTGGTCCTAGAGTGCTCAACGGGATTATGGGCAATTTTAATGGCACTCTCATTATCACAAAAGAGCGGAATACGGCTCATATTGTAACCGTAGTCCCTTAGAGTTTGTCGCATCCAAAGAAGTTGTGCACAACAACTCCCGGCTGCAACATGCTCCGCTTCAGCCGTGGATAAGGCAGTGGAGTCTTGTTTCTTGGAGCACCATGAAACTAGGGATCTACCTAGAAATTGGCATGTACCGGATGTACTTTTTCTATCTACTTTGCATCCGACATAATCTGCATCAGAGTATCCAATGAGATTGAATTTAGAACCTTTAGGATACCAAAGGCCTAGGTTGTGTGTATGAACTAAATATCGCAAGATTCTTTTTATGGCTGCCAAATGACACTCCTTAGGATTGGCTTGAAATCTTGAACACAAGCACACACTCAACGTAATATCAGGCCTAGATGTACATAAGTAAAGTAGGGATCCAATCATAGAATGATATACCTTTTGATCCACACTTGGTCCATATTCATTGAGATCCAAGTGTCCATTTGTTGCCATGGGAGTCTTTATAGGCTTCGCCTTGTCCATTCCAAACTTCTTGAGTATGTCTTGAGTATACTTTGTTTGGCTTATGAACATCCCCTCCTTTTGTTGTCTCGCTTGCAATACCAAGAAGTATTTCAGCTCTACCATCCTAGACATTTAAAACCTATCTGTCATAATCTTACTAAATTCTTCACAGAAAGGTGTGTTAGTTGAACCAAAAATGATATCATCAACATAAATTTGGCAAACAAAGAGATCATTTTCAAAATGCTTAGTGAATAATGTATAATCAGCTTTGCCAATTTTAAAACCATTTTGAATTAAGAAATCTCTAAGGCACTCATACCATGCTCTAGGAGCTTGTTTGAGGCCATAGAGAGCCTTACGCAGTTTGAACCCGTGGTCGGGAAACTCTTGATCTTCAAATCCGAGGGTTGCTCCACGTACACCTCCTCCTTGATTGGTCTGTTGAGGAAGCCACATTTCACATCCATTTGATAGAGCTTGAAATCATGAAGAGTAGCATATGCAAATAATATTCTAATAGATTTAAGGCGTAGCTACGGGAGCAAAGGTTTCGTCGAAATCCAAACCTTCGACTTGTGAATACCCTTTGGCCACAAGTCGTTCCTTGTTCCTTGTCACCACCACGTGTTCGTCTTCCTTGTTGTGGAAGACCCATTTGGTGCCAACGACGTTGAACTTGGGTCTTTCGACTAGTTCCCACACCTTGTTCTGTTTGAAGTTGTTAAGTTCTTCTTGCAATGCCACCACCCAATCCAGATCTTTTAATGCATCCTCAATCCTGCGCAGATCCAAAAAGGATACAAAAGAGTAATGTTCACAAAAATTAACAATTGGAGATCTAGTAGTTACTCCCTTTCTGATGTCCCCGATTATGTTGTCGACGGGGTGATCTCTTTGGACACATGAGTGTACTCCTGGGTGTGGCATTTGTGGTATTGAGTCTTCATGGTCATCTTCTACTCCCCCTAGATGGTTGGCCTCATTTGTGTGTTGATAATCTTCTTCTTCTTGAGGTTGATCTTGTGCAGAAGCTCCCCCATGATCCATTACTTCGACTTGTGGTTCATCTTCTTCATTTTTCATTTGGAGGTGGCGCTTGAGGTCGAACATCGCCCAATGCCATTCGTCTCAACGTTTGACAAGGAGCTTCTTCTCTATCTAGTGCACATTGATCAACTTGCTCTTCTTGAGAGCCATTAGTTTCATCGAACACTACGTCACGTGCAACTTCAACAAGTCCGGAGACCTTATTGAAGACACGATACGCGTAAGAGTTCAAATCGTAGCCAAGCTAGAAACCTTCATCGAACTTCGAAGCGAACTTTGAAGTCCTAGGCTTCTTGTTCAAGATATAGCATTTAGAACCGAAAACACGAAAATGGGAAATATTAGGTTTATTGCCCGTGAGTAGCTCATATGATGTCTTCTTGAGTAAATGATGAAGATAAAGTCGGTTTATGGCGTGACAAGCGGTGTTGACCGCTTCAGCCCAAAACCAATTTGATGTCTTGTACTCATCAAACATTGTTCTCGCCATCTGTATGAGGGCTCGGTTCTTCCTTTCGGCCACTTCATTTGGTTTAGGTGAGTACGATGCTGAAAATTCATGTTTGATGCCCTCTTCGCCTAGGTTCTCCTCAACTTGAATGTTCTTCAACTCCGTGCCATTGTCGCTTCGTATGTTCTTGATCTTCAATGAGAAATCATTTTGGGCACGCTTGAGAAACTTCTTGACGGTTCCTTGAGTTTCTGTCTTATCATGCAAAAAGAAAACTAACGTGAAGCACAAAAAGTCATCAACAATTACTAAGTCATATTTGTTACCGTTGATGCTCATGTAAGCAATTGGACCAAATAGATCCATGTGATGTAGCTCGAGTGGTCTTGTCGTTTTCATGACTTTTTTCACGGGATGAGGTGCTCCTACCTGCTTCCCGGCTTGGCACGCGCTACAAGGCCTGTCTTTCTCAAAAACAACATCCTTAAAACCTCGGATGTGATTGCCCTTAAGGAGTTTTTGAAGATTCCTCATACAACATGTGCTAACCGTCTATGCCACAACAAACCCATGTTGGTCTTTGCAATCAAATATGTGTCAAGTTCGGCTTTATCTTTGTTGAAGTCAACAAGATAAAGCTTTCCCTTCAACACACCCGTGAATGCAACCAAGTCATGACTCCTTCTAGAGACGGTCACACCCTCATTAGTAAACAAGCAATTATAACCCTTGTCACATAATTGAGATATGGATAGAATGTTATAATATATGGAGTCAACATGCAAAACTTGAGAAAGCGTGTGTTGAGATGAGATTGCAATTTTACCGGTGTTGAGCACCCTTCTTTGACTATTGTATCCAAAATAGATGCCCTCGCTTGGATCCTCATTTTCTTCATATTCTACAAACATTCTTCGTTCTCTGGTCATATGGTTGGTGCATCCACTGTCTAGCACCCATTTTGCTCTGTCGGAGGAATAGGCCTGCAAAAACAAGTTATGCTTTGGTTTTAGGTACCCAAGCTTGCTTGGGTCCTTTGAGGTTAGTTACAAGTGATTTGGCCACCCACACATGTGACTTGGTGTTCCCATGGCGTGGCCCAACATATTTGGCGTGCACTCTACCAAAAGTATTTTTCATAAGAACATAAGATGTATCAAAAGTTCTAAATAATAATTGTTGCTCATATGAACTAACATGTTTGGACTTGTCAACATTATTAGCCTTTCTAGCTTGAGGGGAGTTCCCCTTAATAATGGCAATGCGCTCCTTGTTATACTTATGGCTTCTAGCACTTTAATTTTTACCATAAGAATACCCAATGCCATATTTGACATTAGGAGGCCTTGTGGTCAAGTATGCACTGCATGCATACTTGATTTTCTCATTGTCAAATATGCCACTACAGTAAGGATGCTTGTCCTTTGCCATGTTCGACTTATCCTTCAACTTTAGCAAATGTACAAGTGGTAGCAGTTTCAGTTTTAAGGGTTTGAGAAGGAGAGCTTGAAGAGGATGAAGGTTCACTTTTCTTGAGTGACTCAACTTGTACCTCAAGGATCTTGTTAACCTTTGTTAAGTTAGCAAGTTCATCCTTGATGACAGCATTTGAGTCGCTTAACTTCAAGCAAGCTTCCTTGCTTGAAGATAGTTTAAGTTCAAGTGACTTGCTTCGCTGCTTTTCAAGTTCAAGGAGCTTTTTGATCTTAAGATACTCCTCCATTTGAAGGATGATCATATCTTCTTGTCGATCAACAAGCTCCTCCTTATCAATAAGTTTATCCATTAAGAATTTCATTCTTGCGGCAGTTTTCTTATCAAGGCCAACAAGCATATCTTCATTATCACTATTGGCATCACTATCCCTAGAGTAAGAATTCGAGGAGGAAGATTTAGATGTTACCTTTCTTTTACCTTCCTTCGCCATGAGGCATGTTTCATAGTCCTTCCTCCCGCCAATGTTGGGGAAGAGGGTCGATTTTTTGGTCGTCTTGTTGATGGCTATGCTAGCAATCTCCTCTTCCTCTTTGGACGAGGACTCATCATTTTAGTCTCACTCTTTTCCTAGGTGGTCCTGTCCATCTTGCTTTTTCTTCTTGAAGAACTTCTTAGGTGGATGCTTTGTTTCCTTGGTCTTATTCTTGTTTTTTTCGAGTGGGCAATCAACTATAAAGTGGTCATATTCACCACAGTTATAGCATGCCCGCCTCAACTTTGGTCTTGACTCCTCTTTATATTTTCCTTCACTTGATTTTCCCCATTGTCTTCTCTTCATCATTATTTTGAATTTCTTCATGAAGAGGATCATGTCTTCCTTATCTATGTCGCTGCTCTCATCATCACTATTATCTTCATCTTGAGCCTCTCGAGCTTCTTTTGATAAGGGCCTGTAAGAGGATTTTAAGGCGACCCCTTTCTTCTTTGCCGAGGTGAAGTCAACAATTTCCTTTAGATGTTTTGATTGCTTCTCCATCAGCTCGAAGTTGATGATCTTTCCAAGCAGTTCGTCCGGGGTCATTTTCTTGTACCCGGGGCTTTCCCTAATCATCGAGCAT
Organism: Tuctoria greenei; assembly: GCA_036927565.1. Classification (NCBI taxonomy): domain Eukaryota; kingdom Viridiplantae; phylum Streptophyta; class Magnoliopsida; order Poales; family Poaceae; genus Tuctoria; species Tuctoria greenei. The sequence goes on from JAYESD010000005.1 coordinate 117,987,412, forward strand.
AGGGTAAAATTGCGAGGCATGAAGGCTCTAAGGATGAGCTTAACCACCTCATGATCGTTTCTTTTTTTACCTTCATATGCTCGAACCTTGTTGATGAGCGTCTTCAATCGGCTGTACATGTCTTGCGGCGACTCATCTTCTTCTATGGCGAATCTTCCCAATTCGCCTTTGATAATTTCGATCTTCGCCACTCGCACATGACGATCGCCTTCATGTGCAGTTTGCAATGTGTCCCATATTTCCTTTGCAATCTCTAGTCCATCCACCTTGGTGAACCAGTCCCGACTTAGTGATGATGTGATGACTGCTGCAGCTTGAGCATTCCGATGAATTGCTTGCTCTTGGCTTGGTGTGAGCTCTTCATCATTGTCTAGAGTATCTATACATGTGCACACTATATGCCACAAGCTGGGGTTAAGAGAGATTAAGTGCATTTTCATGTTTTGCCTCCACATTGAGTGACCATTGCCATCAAAGTGTGGGGCTTTTCCTAGAGGAATAGATAAATAATGGTTATTGTTAGAATTTAGACGATCGTAGTTGATAGGATATTAGGAGTAGTCGGTGTGACTACTCCCCTTCTTCTTATTCTTGTCTTCGATCTTGATTTTCCCTTTGGAGAGGGCTTTCTTCCTTAGGTGCGCCTTGAGTTCCAATGTCTCCTCATCGTCATCCTCGAAGTCCTGAATTGTGTCGAGGAGCTTCTCCAACTTTTGCGCCTTTTCATCTTCAACCTTATCTTGGTTGAGGCTCTTGTGCACATCCTTCATGTCCGACATTTTCTCTTCGAGCGATTAGTCTTGAAAGTGCATCTAGGACTCCCATATGGGTTTTGGATGATTTATGAGAAGCAATTGGGATACTAACCTCTTTGTTGAGATGAGTGCAGGATTTTAATGGGAAAACGAGCAAAGTGCCAAAAAGGTAGGAAGAGTGAGGAGCAAAGTGGTAATGAGCTCAAGGAAGAAGAATAGTAGATCATTGTGTATGGAGTGTGTTAAGAAAACACATCCCAAGAGCTCAATCACAATTAAGCACACACATTGCACAAAGTTACATAGGACCGGACTAGTCCGACTGACACCGGACCAGTCCGATATCCATTCTGCTTGAAATCGGACAAGTCCGATATCCATGGGACTAGTCCGATATCCTTTCTGACTAGAATCGGCCTAGTCTTCCCCAGTGCGGACTAGTACTCAAAACACTTCACAAGTCACACAAAATCGGACAAGTCCGACCGCAATCGGACTAGTCCGATATTCTTTCTGATCCAAATCGGACAAGTCCGATGATCTGAATCGGACAAGTCCTCCAGGTGCGGACTTGTCATCCTATACACTTAGGGTTTTACATGTCCGGACAAGTCCGATGACTATCGGACTAGTCCGAAGATTTCCAGTAGCGAAATCGGACAAGTCCACTCCTAGTCGGACTAGTCCAATATTTCAGAAAACTTAGGGTTTGCTACACATAACACTCCGGACTAGTCCGGTGACCACCACTGACTAGTCCGATCTTTCTGAACCCTGACGGTCACTTTTAGAAAACTATATAAATAGAGTTGTGCGGCCATATTTTACCATCTCTCGAACCCTAGCGCCGTCACACCTCCCAAGAGACTCAAAAACCACATCTCTCCACTAAATTAAGTGCAACAAAGATCAATCCTTTGAGGATTCACTCTTGTTCATTGGAGAGACATATTCAAAATCACATTTAGCTCTTGGTTTGATTCTCTAACACACTCCTGCGATTCATTTGTAATTTTTGAGTGTGTTCTTGGTGGTATTTTGTGTTGTAATCCAAGGGAGCTCTCAACGTGTGAGAAAGCCCCTTGAATTCGGTTATTCACCCCTTTGAGATAAGTGGAAGAGGATTGGCCTTCGTGGCGATCTGACAAGGGTAGGGTTGGAGAAGACCCAGTCCTTTTGTGGGCTCCTCAACGTGGATGTAGGTTGCCTTTGTGGGAACTGAACCACGTGATAAATCTCTTGTGTTCTCTGTTTTGTTCATTGTTCTTACATCATATCAATCTAGGGTTACCAACTGATCTTGATTACCTTATGTTGAAATATCAAGTATAAGTTTGATTTGTGATATAACCTGATTCATAAATTTATGACACCTTGTTTAATCACATATTTCCACTGCATATATTGAAGAACAAAGTTAATTGATCAAACCTAATAAATCTAGTCCGTATACACCGGACTAGTCTGCACTTTACCGGACTAGTCCGATTTCTGTGGTTATAAACCAGTTGTTAAGTGTTGCGGGATCCGACAATATCCAAAAAGGCCTATTCACCACCCCTCTAGGCCACATTCAATTGGTATCAGAGCAGGTTCTTCAAGAAAGAGACTAATCGCTCGAAGAAGATCATGTCGGACATGAAGGACACCCACAAGATCAACAACCAAGAGAAGGTTGATGATGAAAAGAGCCTCAAGATGGAGAAACTCCTCGAAGCCATTCAAGACTTCGAGGACGACGATGAGGAGACGCTGGAGTTAAAGGCGCTCCTAAGAAAGTAGACACTTTCCAAAGGGAAAGTGAAAGTTGAAGAGAAGAAAAGGGGAGTAGTCACACCGACTACTCCCGATATCTTTTTAACTATGATCGTCTCAATTCCAATAGCAATCATTATTTATCTATCCCACATGGAAAAGCCCCACACATCGATGGAAGTGATTACTCAATGTGGAGGCAAAGTATGAAAATGCATCTAATTTCCCTCAATCCATGTTTGTGGCATATTGTGTGCACGGGGATAGATATCCTGGACGACGACGAAGAGCTTACCCCCAGCCAAGAGCAGGCAATTCACCAAAACACTCAAGCCGCGGCCGTAATTACCTCTTCACCCGGTCGGGACGAGTTCACCAAGGTGGATGAACTCGAAATTGCAAAGGAGATATGGGACACACTACAAACTGCACATGAAAGTGACCGACATGTGCGTGAAGCAAACATCGAGATGATTGAAGGCGAGTTAGGAAGATTTGCAATTGAAGAAGACGAGTCACCCCAAGACATGTACAATCGATTAAAGACACTCGTCAACAAGGTCAGATCATACGGAAGCAATAAGTGGAATACCCCGAGGTGGTGAGCTCATGCTTAGAGCTTTTATGCCTCGCAACATCACACTATGCTCCATGATTAGAGAAAGCCCCGAATACAAAAGGTTGACTCCGGACGAACTGCCTGGAAAGATCATCAACTTCGAGATGATGGAAAAGCAAGCAAAACATGTCAAGGAACTTGCCGATCTCACCTCGGCAAAGAAGAAAGGGGTTGCTTTGAAGTCCACTCTCAAGCCCCTATCCAAAGAAGCTAGAGAAACACAACTAGAGGAACATAGTGACGATGAAAGCAGTGAATTGGATGAAGAAGACATGATATTGTTCATGAAGAAATTCAAAAGAATAATGAAAAAGAGACAAGGTACAAAGTCAAGCGAAGGAAAGTACAAGTAGAGAACAAAGCCAAAGTTGAGGTGGGCATGCTATAATTGTGGTGAATACAACCACTTTATAGTTGACTGCCCATATGAGGAAAACAAGAAGAAGACAGAGAAGCCAAGCCTGAACCCAAGAAATTCTTCAAGAAAAAAAACAAGCCGAACAAGCGCACATCGGAAAGGAATGGGACTCAAATGACGAGTCCTCATCGTCCGAAGAAGAAGAGATGGCTAGCATAGCCATCGAGAAGACATCCAAGAAGTCTACCCTTTTCCCCACACTTGGCGCATGGAACGGAGATGGCACTTGCCTTATGGCAAAGGAAGGTAAACGCAAGGTAACCATTAAACCCTCTTCCGTGCATTCCTAGTCTAGCGATGATGAACTCAATAGTGATAATGAGGACATGCTTATTGGACTAGATAGGAAAACTGCTACTAAAATGAAATTTTTGCTTGATCAACTTGTTGAGAAGGAGAGATTAATACATCGTCAAGAGGACATGATCATCTCCCAAAAGGAGGAATATGTTGAACTTGACAAACTTATAGAACTTGAAAAGGAACGAAGCAAATCAATAGAGCTTGAGTTAGCTTCGAGCAAGGAAACTTGCTTGGAGCTAACTGACTCAAATGCCACCATCAAGGACCAACTTGCTGACCTGATCAAGGTCAACAAGATCCTTGAAGAGCAGGTTGAGTCACTCAAGCTAAGTGAACCTTCCTCCTCTTCGAGTTCACCTTCTCAACTAACTAAAACTGATTTTGCTCATGCTTGCACATGTAAGAAAAGTGACACCAGTTTGAAGGATAAGACAACTTCTCCAAAGGAAAAACATCCTGCCCAAAGTGGCATATTTGACAAGGAGAAGATCAAATATGCACGTGGTTCATACTTGGTCAAAGGACCTCTAAATGTCAAATATGGCATTGGTTATTCCTATGGTGAACAGCAATGTGCTAGAAGCCATAAGAATAACAAGGAGAGCATTACCTTTGTAAATGGATGGCCCTCTCAAACTGGAAAGTCACAAATTAAGACTGTACCTGCACAGGAACACCGGACTAGTCCGTTCCGTGTCCGGACAAGTCCGGTCCTCAGGACAAGTCTGACCCCCCAGACTAGTCCTGTACATAAACAACAACAGCTATTGTTTCAAACTTTTGATGCCTCCTATGTGTTAATGAGAAATAACTTTGGCAAGGTTTATGCTCATTAAGTTGGGCCACACCATGGGAACACCAAGTCTCATGTGTGGGTGGCCAAAAGCATTGTAACTAACCTCCAAGGACCCAAGCAAGCTTGGGTACCTAAAACCAAGCCATGATTTGTTTTTGTAGGCATATTCCTCCGATGGATCTAAATGGGTGCTAGACAGTGGCTGCACCAATCATATGACCGGGGAAAGAAGAATGTTCGTGGAATATGAAGAGAATGAGGATTCAAACGAGGGCATCTACTTTGGAGATAATAGTCAAGGAAGGGTGCTCAGTACCGGTAAATTTGCAATATCCTCCAAACACACACTTTCTCGTGTTTTACATGTTGAATCTCTAGATTATAACATGTTGTCCATATCTCAATTATGCAACAAAGGTTATAATTGCTTGTTCACTAACGAGGGTGTGACCGTTTCTAGGAGGAGTGATGGTTCCATTGCATTCAAGGGTATGTTAAAGGGAAAGCTCTATCTTGTTCACTTCAACAAGGATAAAGCTGAACTTGACACATGCTTGATAGCAAAGACCAACATGGGTTGGCTGTGGCATAGATGGCTAGTGCATGTTGGCATGAGGAACCTTCAAAAACTCCTCAAAGGCGACCACATCCGAGGTTTGAAGGATGTTGTATTTGAGAAAGACAGGCCCTGGAGCGCGTGTCAAGCCGGGAAGCAAGTTGGAGCACCTCACCCCGCCAAAAACGTCATGACTACAAGAAGACCACTCGAGCTTCTACACATGGACTTGTTTGGTCCAATAGCCTACATAAGCGTCGGCGGTAAAAAATATGGTTTAGTTGTCGTTGATGATTTTTCTCGCTTTACTTGGGTTTTCTTTTTGCATGATAAGTCAGAGACACAAGGAACACTCAAGAAGTTCCTCAAGGGAGCTCAAAACGAATTCTCATTGACAATCAGGAATATTCGAAGCGACAATGGCACGAAGTTCAAGAAAACGCAAGTGGAGGAGTACCTTGATGAAGAAGGAATAAAGCACGAATTTTCAGCGCCATACTCCCCACAACAAAACGGAGTTGCCGAAAGAAAGAATCGAATACTCATAGAGATGGCAAGAACAATGCTCGATGAGTACAAAACATCGGATCGATTTTGGGCGGAAGCGATTAACACCGCTTGCCACGCCGTAAATCGACTCTATCTTCATCAACTACTCACGAAGACATCATATGAGCTACTCACAGGTAACAAACAAAATATTTCATATTTTCGTGTTTTCGGTTCTCCATGTTATATCTTGAACAAGAAGCCTAGGACTTCCAAGTTCGCTTCAAAGTCCGATGAAGGTTTCTTGCTTGGTTATGATTTGAACACTTACGCCTATCGTGTTTTCAACAAGACCTCCGGACTTGTTGAAGTAGCACGTGACGTAGTGTTCGATGAGACTAATGGCTCCCAAAAGGAGCAAGTTGATCCATGTGAACTAGATAAAGAAGAAGCTCCTTGTCAAGCATTGAAAAGAATAGCTCTAGGTGAGGATCGACCACAAGAGCCACCTCCACACGTACATGAAGAAGATGAACCACAAGAGGAGATCAACGATCAAGGGGGAGCTTCAACACAAGATCAACCACAAGGATACGAAGATAATCAACAAGTCAACAAAGGCAATGACTTAGGGGGAGAAGCAGATGATCATGAAGATACAACCCTTCAAGTGCCACACCCAAGAGTACACCAATGCGTCCAAAGGGATCACCCAATCGACAACATCATCGGTGACATCCAAAAGGGAGTAACCTCTAGATCTCGCATAGCTAACTTTTGTGAACACTATTCGTTTGTATCCTTTTTGGAACCACGCAGGGTTGAAGATGCGTTGAAAGATCCGAACTGGGTGGTGGCAATGCAAGAAGAATTGAACAGCTTCAAGCGGAATGAAGTGTGGGAACTTGTGGCAAGACCCAATGCAAACATCGTCGGCACCAAATGGGTCATCCGCAACAAACAAGATGAACACAGGGTGGTGACAAGGAACAAAGCACGACTTGTGGCCAAAGGGTATTCACAAGTCGAAGGTTTCGATTTCGATGAGACTTTTGCTCCAGTAGCTAGGCTTGAATCTATTAGAATATTACATGCATATATTACTCACCTTGATTTCAAGCTGTATCAAATGGATGTGAAAAGCGCCTTCCTCAACAGACCAATCAAGGAAGAGGTGTACGTGGAGCAACCACCCGGATTTGAAGATGAAGAGTTCTCCGACCACGTGTTTAAATTGCGTAAGGCTCTCTACGTCCTCAAACAAGCTCCTAGAGCTTGGTATGAGTGTCTTAGAGATTTCTTAATTGAAAATGGCTTTAAGATTGGCAAAGTAGACTATACACTGTTTACAAAGAATTTTGATGATGATCATTTTATTTGTCAAATTTATGTTGACGATATAATATTTGGGTCAACTAACCAATCTTTTTGTGAATAATTTAGTAAAATCATGACAGACAAGATTGAAATGTCAATGATGGGAGAGTTAAAGTACTTCTTGGGATTCCATGTACGGCAACAGAAGGAAGGGACGTTCCTAAGCCAAACCAAGTACACGGAAGACATACTCAAGAAGTTTGGCATGGACAAGGCGAAGCCCATAAAAACCCCCATGCCAACGAATGGCCACCTAGACCTCATGGAAGATGGACCTAGCATCGACCAAAAGGTATATCGCTCCATGATTGGATCCCTACTCTATTTATGTGCATCTAGTCCAGATATTATGTTGAGTGTATGTTTGTGTGCAAGATTTCAAGCCAATCCTACGGAATGTCACTTGACAGCCGTAAAAAGGATCTTGAGATATTTAGTTCATACACCCAACCTTGGCCTTTGGTACCCAAAAGGCTCAAAATTCAATCTCATTGGTTACTCTGATGCAGATTATGCAGGGTGCAAAGTAGATAGAAAAAGCACTTCCGGTACATGCAAATTCCTAGGGAGATCCTTAGTTTCTTGGTCCTCCAAGAAACAAAATTCCACTGCCTTATCCACAGCCGAAGCAGAGTATGCTGCAGCCGGGACTTGTTGTGCTCAACTCCTTTGGATGCGACAAACTCTAAGGGACTATGGTTACAATATGAACCATATTCCACTCCTTTGTGACAATGAGAGTGCCATTAAAATTGCCCACAACCCAGTTGAGCACTCTAGAACTAAACACATAGACATAAGACATCACTTTTTGAGAGATCATGCCATGAAAGGAGACATAGCCATTTCACATGTCAACACTCAAAAGCAGTTGGCCGACATATTCTCCAAGCCACTTGATGAAAAACGTTTTTGTGAAATCCGAAATGAACTAAATATCCTTGATACTCGGAGTGTGGCTTGAAATGTTGCATACCTGTATGAATTCTTCAAATATGTTGATTGGATTGTGAAAATCATCTCTCTCATTTTCTCCGAAAAACTATGTCAATTACTAGATATTGGTGAATTATGATCATTGCTTGATTGTTGTATGCCTACTGATCATATCATCAAGATTATTTGATGTGTTTTGCTTCTCTTTTCTCTAAATATGTACCTTCAACTATATATGAATGGTCTAAAAATTCTTGCCTGGTGACCACGAACTAGTCCGTGGTTGCCCGGACTAGTCCGCCCATGCAGACTAGTCTGTAGAGTGCCGGTTAGGCCGGACTAGTCTGGCAGACAACGGACTAGTCTGATATAGCCCCTTGAAAAGTTCAGACTAGTCCGGTCATCTCCGGACTTGTCTGATTTTTCATGTCCATAACCCTAGCCGCCGCTAAACCCTAAATTCGTCACCTCCACTCTTGCCTCACGCGCTCTCTCTCTTCGTGCTCGAGCTCCCAAGGCGATTCCTTGCTCCCTCCACCAAAAAGCTTCGCATTTGGGCAAAAATCAAGCTTGTCCACTTGAGGATTGAAGCTAGCGGACTTGTCCGGCCTTCAACACCCTCATCTCCAAGTTTCAAGCAATTCTTCAGTAATTTTTGCTCAAAACCTAGAAAATCCCAAATTTCTTCATTGTTGATCAAATAGCCTAGCATTCCTCGCTATATACATGCTCTCTTGATGTATTACGTGTATGCTCAGGTCGTTGTGCATTAGAATTCACCATTTATCCAGTCTCTTAGGTTTTTTGAGGATGAACACCGGACTAGTCCGGTCCATGCACGGACAAGTCCGGACCCCCGGACTAGTCCGTGCCTGTGCACCGGACAAGTCCGATGTTTCTAAACTCAAAACCTAAGTCTTCAATTCCTCAATGCAATTCCTTGCTACCCGTTCACACCTTTGCCTTGTGTCATTCTTTATCATTCATACCACTCTTGCTAGGGTCATGTCGATATCTTGCAATGATGTCTCCAACTTTGAGGCCGAGATGGACCACGAGGTGGCACCTTGGACCTCGACGAGTCTTGGCAAGAAGCACAAAGAAAGACTGTCCGAGCCAGCTCAGTCTCCTCCACAGGCTCGGAGGAAGGTGCTAGCTAAGAAGCCAGTCTCCAAGGCAGCTGCATCATCGAGTGGCCCTCGCCAAGCAAAGGGCAAGGGCAAAGGGATTGCTACGGGTCCGGTTGGCCCGTTGAAACTTCATGGTCCAAGGGAAGGGGTCCAGGACCCAAATGAAAAGAAGTTCAACGGGAAGGGCAGTGACTCAGCCACCAAGTTGAGAAGCATCGATTGGTATGGCCGACCGAAGCAAGCGGCTGATGGAAGGTTCTAGTGCAACTTCCATGCTGATTTCTACAGATCGGTGTATCTCCCAATGAAGACACCAGTTATGCGCAGTCAGTGGATTGACTGTGCACATTTTGAGAAGAAGGGCCGCTCACCATTCACTGATGTGGTGAGAGCCATTGAGAAGCATGGACTGAGAGATCTGTTTGCTTTCAGAAATAACTGGAATGATGAAGTGATTGCGCAGTTCTTTGCGACCTGTCACTTCTCAAGTGAGGATGAGGAGAGTGTCACTTGGATGACCCATGGATCCAAGTACAGCATTACTCAAGAAGATTTTGCTAACCTTCTCCACCTTGACACCACAAGATCTGATTGCTTAGTCATACACAATATTAGTGTCATTGACAAGGATAGGATGAAGTTCCTATATGAACCAAACTCAAATTTCAACCCTCCTTCCACCAAAAACATGAAGCCATTCTTTGTGGTGTTGAACATAGTGTTAAGAAAGACAATTGCTCCCAAGGATGGAGATGCTGGGAGTGTGCGATGATACCTCCGGACTGTGATGAGAGTCATAAGCAAGGACTGCCCATTTGATGTGGCGGAATACATTTGGAATGATATGGTGATCATATCCTGCACTCCCAACAGATCTTGCGGATATGCTCCTTACCTAATGTTTGTGATTGAGAAAGTCACCGGCATTGAGTTTGTGAATGACATGGAGAATCTCCCCTTGAGGCCTCAAATGCCTCAAAAGCCGAGTGTGTAGGGTGCTCCCTCATCGGCCTCCAGTCCCGAGGCACCGGCAAGATCAAGAGAAGATGCTAGAGCTGCCCCTGCTTCTAGAGCAGCCCCTCAAAAAGGTTCAACTAGCGGAATTCTCAAGTACCTGGCTGCAATCTTTGCCTCCTGCAAAAAGGCCGAAGTGAAGGCCCATAAGCTCAACAACTAAAGAAAGGAGGACATGAAGTATATCAAAGCAAATGTCAAGCAAATTTGCCAGGAGCTGGAGATTGAGCCAATTGGGTCTCCAACAATATCGGAAGACTCAGACTCTGATTTCACCAAGCTTGGGCCCTTGACCCCCTCCGAGCTTGCCTACTTTGGCATTGGGGACTCGAGTACCTCCGCACCTCCTCCTCCTCCTCCTCCTCATCAAGCTGAAGATGAAGATGATGAAGACGACGATGAGAGGACCGACAGCGAAGAGTGAAGACCCTAGGACCCTCCTCTCCTTCTTTTTGGTGTCTTGATGCCAAAGGAGGAGAGATTGAGGGGGAGTCTTAGTCTTAGCTGTAGTTTGCGAGGAGAGAGTTCTATGATTTTCTTTTTAACTCTTTTGTGGATTGTCATGTTTTAACAATGATCTTACGTTAATTATTGTTCTGTGATGCAATGAGTTGCTCCTTTGAGTAGTATTTATGAAAACTGTGATTTTGCTCTAGAATGACATATATGCTGGCTATTGGGTAATAAATGTCAATCATGTCATTCTCAATGTTTCAGTGCACTTAGTTATGAATCCCACCATAAAGAATGCACATACGGACTATGCTTTCTCTACTTGATGTATTTTGGACTCATATGTGCATGCTCTATGAAAATCTCAATTTTTATCATATTTTGTGAAATCTCAATTAGTTGTCATCAATCACCAAAAAGGGGGAGATTGAAAGTGCATCTAGGACTCCCTTGTGGGCTTTGGATGATTTATGACAAGCAATTGGGATCCTAACCTCTCTGTTGAGATGAGTGCAGGATTTTAATAGGAAAATGAGCAAAGTGCCAAAAAGGAAGGAAGAGTGAGGAGCAAAGTGGAAATGAGCTCAAGGAACAAGAATAGTAGAACATTGTGTATGAAGTGTGTTAAGAAAACACATCCCAAGAGCTCAATCACAATTAAACACACACATTGCACAAAGTTACACAGGACCGGACTAGTCTGACTGACACCAGACTAGTCCGATATCCATTCTGCACGAAATCGGACAAGTCCGATATCCATCGGACTAGTCCGATATCATTTCTGACTAGAATCAGACTAGTCCTCCCCAGTGCGGACTAGTCCTAAAAACACTTCACAAGCCACACAAAATCGAACAAGTCCGATCACAACCGGACTAGTCCTATATTCTTTCTGATCCAAATCGGACAAGTCCGATGATCTGAATCGGACAAGTCCTCCAAGTGCAGACTTGTCATCCTATACACTTAGGGTTTCACATGTCTGGACAAGTCTGATGACTATCAGACTAGTCCGAAGATTTCCAGTAGTGAAATCGGACAAGTCCGCTCCTAGCCAGACAAGTCCGATATTTCGGAAAACTTAGGGTTTGCTACATACAGCACTCCGGACTAGTCCGGTGACCACCACGGACTAGTCCAATCTTTCTGAACCCTAGCGGTCACTTTTAGAAACCCATATAAATAGAGTTGTACGGCCATATTTTACCATCTCTCGAACCTTAGCGCAGTCACACCTCCAAAGAGACTCAAAAACCACATCTCTCCACTAAATAAGTGAAACAAAGATCAATCCTTTGAGGATTCACTCTAGTTCATTAGAGAAACACATTCAACATCACATTGAGCTCTTTGTTTGATTCTCTAACACACTCCTACGATTCATCTGTAATTTTCGAGTGTGTTCTTGGTGGTATTTTGTGTTGTAATCCAAGGGAGCTCTCAACGTGTGAGAAAGCCCCTTGAATTCGGTTATTCATCCCTTTGAGATAAGTGGAAAAGGATTGGCCTTCGTGGCGATCCGACGAGGGTAGGGTTGGAGAAGACCCGATCCTTTTGTGGGCTCCTTAACGTGGATGTAGGTTGCCTTTGTGGGAACCGAACCATGGGATAAATCTCTTGTGTTCTCTGTTGTGTTCATTGTTCTTACTTCATATCAATCTAGGGTTACAAACTGATCTTGATTACCTTACGTTGAAATATCAAGTATAAGTTTGATTTGTGATATAACCTGATTCATAAACTTGTGACACCTTGTTTAATCGCATATTTCCGCTGCATATATTGAAGAACAAAGTTAATCGATCAAACCTAATCATTCTAGTCCGTATACACCGGACTAGTCCGGACTTTACCGGACTAGTACGATTTCTCTGGTTATAAACCGGTTGTTAAGTGTTGCAGGATCCGACAATATTCAAAAAGTCCTATTCACCCCCCCTCTAGGCCACATTCATGTCTCCTCTTGAAGAGTCTCGCTCTCATACAAATTTAATGTGTCCTAGAGGGGGGTTTAATAGGCCTTTTTGAACTTTAGTCAGAACTACAACACTTAGCAACTTGATCAAATACCAAGAAATTGGACTAGTCAGGTAGTGTGTGGACTAGTCTGGTGCACGCGGACTAGATTGATAAAGTTAGATCAATGATTTCAATACAAGCACAATACGCAGCGGAATATAGTATGTACCTTGAAGATATTGAGTCAATGAAATTAAGTGTGGAACAAACTAACTTTGGTTTCAATGTTTTAATGTCAGATATACAAGATCATGTAAACCCTAGAATGTGATATGAAAGACTAAGAAGAAGATTGACACAAGAGTTTATCTCGTGGTTCGGTTCCCACTGAGGCAACCTATATCCACATTGAGGAGCCCACGAAAGGATTGGGTCTTTTCCAACCCTACCCTCATTGAATCACCATGGAGGTCGATTCTATTGCACTATCACAAAGGGTAAATCACCAAGTTCAAGGGGACTTCTCGCAAGTTGAGAGCTCCCCGAGATTACAAATAAGACACCACCAAGAACACACTCGTTAGATCCACAGTAAAACAACAGGAATGTGTTAGAGAATCAAACAAAAGAGCTCAAGATGTGAGAATCGTGTCTCTCCTTTGATCAAAAGTTAATCCTCAAAGATTTGATCTTTCTTGCGATGGATTGTGTGGAGAGATGTTTTTTCTAAGCTCTTGGAGGGTGTGACAACGCTGGGAGTCGAGAGATTTTAAAGTAGGGTCATGCACATCTATTTATATGGAGGTTTCCAAATGTTACCGTTAGGGCTTTGAGAGTCCGGACTAGTCCGTGGGGAAGTCCGAACTAGTCCGGTGTGCGGCGTGTAGGAAACCCTAAGTTCCCAGGAATATCGGACTTGTGCGACCTTGGGCGGACTAGTCCGATTTAGGCTCCAGAAAAGTACGGACTAGTCCGGTTATTATCGGACAAGTCCGGCTGTGGTGAACCCCTTAGTGAATTGGGGACATGTCCGCATTTGGAGGACTTGTCCGATTTTAGTCGGAGAAGTTATCGGGCTAGTCCGGATATTATCGAACTTGTCCGATGTCGTGCAAAGTTGTGAAGTGTTGAGGACTAGTCCACACTGGGAAGGACTAGTCCGATCTTAGTCAGAAAGATATCAGACTAGTCTGTGGTGATATCGGACTAGTCCGGTCTGTGTAAACCTGGACCGTGCAGACTAGTCCGCACTGGGAGGACTTGTCCGATTTTGAACAGAGAGATTATCGGACTAGTCCGGGGTATATCGAACTAGTCCGGTCCTGTGTAAATTTGTGCAGTGAATGAGTTTTTTTGTGCTTGAGCTCTTGGGGTGTGTTTCTCCAACACACTCCATACACACTGATCTAATCTATTCAGCTCCTGATCTCTTTTCCATATAGATCCTCTTTTCCTTTTTTTGCGCTTTCTTCATAATTTTATTAAAACCTGCGCTCATCTCAACAATTTGGTTAGGATCTCATTTGTTTTTCATAAATCAACCAAAATCCACAAGGTATGCCTAGATGCACTTTCAAGTCACCAAAGTAGACATCTTGTCTGGTCTGCTCGGACTAGGATCCCCAATCTACACATTCACACACACACATACCAGCAATACAACCTTACCATGGAGTAGGGTATTACGCTCTTGCGGCCCGAACCACATAAAAACCTGTAGGATCAAAGAGCACATGAAAAGCTACCAGAGGGGTGGTGAATGGTAGATTCAAAAAATCGTACGCAGCAGAAACAATTAAATCCCAACCCATTCGGCAAAAAAATTATCTATTAACGAAATCGTGTGTGAGACTAATCTAAACGTGTTTCACTGGGACAAAATTGATATATATGAGAGAGAATCAAGTCACAAAGAAGACACAAGAAGAATCACTCAAATCCATGGAGAGAAACTCATGTTATGATCGAAAGATCAAACAAAGGTCAATCTGTCCTAGCCGAGAGAAACAGTTCTGGAACGCTGCAAAGAAACTTGTGTAGATCAGAAACCACAAATTCAATGACCGTGAACATTTGATAGATGATATAATTTGTGAAGTCAACCCAAAAAGAATCATGTCAATTGGATCTTTAAAACTCGAGTTATGATAAAACCATCAATGAAAGGTAGTGCTGTCCAGAAACTCGACGAGTAAAACTTGTCCTGAACAAGTCAGACGAACAAGGCATAAAAGTTCCTTCAAACTATGAATTTTATTCAATAGAACTCAAGAGTAACAACCCCAAAGTCGTGCACCACGAGCTCTGGCCTCCCTTGCTTATATAACCAGCCCTTAGGCCAACTCAATCTCAACTAGGACTCAAATCATAAATCGAAACTTTCCATAACTGTTTAGGACTCTTCTATACGTAGATAGAAGCAATATTAAGACTTCCGAACACCTTAGGAACGTATCCCACACTCCTAAAACAACACAAATTCGCGACCCACACGAAATCCTATCATAACTAACTCAAAGCTTTCCATATTTGAGTCAAACCCGACTCAGCCACAGCCCGAGTCCATAACCTAGTCGGTTGGACCTTTCCGACCAATTTTTACGTCCACATCTATTCATCACACCTCAGAACCATGCAGCCACGTCCATGCACTCCTTGCACACGTTCAAATATCTTCAAACAACGTCCACGATACCTTCATATGCATTGTTCCTGATTCAAACATGCTGCGCAACCTCCCGATTAACTCAACCACAATTCCTCCCGAACTTGGTTGTTGAATCTCATCTTCTCCCTAAGACTAGTTCAATGGATCCTGTAACCAGCCATGTATTGAACTCAAGCAACACCTACCCATGAATAAACAATATATCCGTACGAGCCCAAGTCAGTGACTTGACTCAAGTCAGTTCTGAACACAACACCTTACGTGAGCACCTCACATAAGCATGTTGCAAAGCATATCAAAACGATATCAGCCATATCAACCAAAATGCACCAAAAAAAAAGCAAATGAATATTAATCAATCTTTCTTAAAGTATAATGAAGGTTCGATACATTGCAAGATAAAAGCAAGAACATTGCAATCAAGCTCTAAACCTAGCCAAAGCTAACTGGAGCTTGAGCCGGAGCTTACCAAAGCTAGTACAACCTAGCGCCCGGGCTAGAAAAACATGTCGGAGCTAACCAACATAAGTCGGACATAGCAAAACACATCGGAGCTTAACAAATAAAAAGCTCACCGGAGCTATCCAAAAACATGTCGTGTCTAGACAAAGAAAGTCGGACCTTGCAGAAGCTCGGAGCTAGAGTCGGACCTTACTAAAAAGATGTTATGGCAGAATTCAAAACTTTTATTGTCAAAGCCAATGTATTTAGTACAAGCCAATGTATTCAGCACACATAGGTCACACAATATCCCCTTGATGAATGCATTGGCAACACCATCTAAAATCCAAACATTGGCATGAAAAGTTTTGAGAACAATTTTCCCCCTTTTTAAAAATCAAATGAGATAGAAAAAAATTTCTCCTCCTATACATATTTCTCCCCCTTGCATAATTCACCATATTATCTCTCCCCCTTTGACAATGTATTCAGCAAGGTTCAAAAGAGAAAATTTAATTGTTATGAGCATTTTATAACATATACATATAAAACAAAGCTCATCCAAGTCATACTATCAAGTAACTTACACTATCACAACAATGAGATACATAAAGTAGTGTAAGCCATGATAGAGATCAAATGTAATTTTCAATTTATGCAAGTCATGATCTCACAAACTTAACTATTTTAATACCTGAAAGCATGACACTTGTTGCTGCATCAGAGCACAAATTTAGATCATATGATATTTGCAAGAGATTATATGCGCATCTGCCTTATTCTAACCAACCAAGCCAAGCCTATGTCATTTGATAATCAGAAGCTTAAGGAAATGGTTTTAGTCATACACAACTCCTTCCAAGTTCATATCTAAGTGCAATGATAAGCAATCTCAAAAGAAGAAGTGCGATGCATGCATATTCTCTTGATCTTTTCTCAATTTATATTTGTCCATAAAAACTCAATATGTGAGTTCATTAGTTGATTAATTCTTTATGATTATAAGCACTTGTGAGCATACAACAAGTTCAAAACAGCAAGAAAGTTCGACCATGACCAGATTTAGTGTATGTAATTATTCCAATTACTAGACATGGCAAAAACTACAAAATGTATAACATGAGTAATGTAGTAAGAACTTTCAGCATGTAAAAGTAATCACAAAGTCATATATGTATGAAATACTATGCTCATACTATTTTAATTTCAGATTCACACATAGACTTTTCAAGTTTGAAAACTCCCCCTCAATTTAAGCCACGAGGATGCATAATCCCTATTTCACTATGGATATAACAAAAATGAGTGAAATCCAAAGGTTTTGTAAAAATGTCAGCCAATTGTTGTTCGGTATCTACATGGTGAAGCACAATGTTTCCTTTTTCAAAACTATCACGGAGAAAATGATACCTAATATCAATGTGCTTAGTTCTAGATTGTTGCACAGGGTTTTAGCAATGCAAATGGCACTAGTGTTATTACAAAACAGTGGAACACTATCTAGATCAACCCCATAGTCCTTAAGTGTTTGAACAATCCAAAGAATTTGTGAGCAAGCACTAGCAGTAGCTACATATTCAGATTTGGTTGTTGATTGTGCAACTGAATTTTGTTTTCTAGAGGACCAAGCAACAAGTGAATTACCAAGAAAATGAATCAACCAAGCTACATATTCAGATTTAGCACCAGAAGTACTTTTCCTATCAATCCTACAACCTCCAAAATCAGAATCGAAAAAAGCTTTCAAGTAACGGTTGAGGAAGAAGGAAGAAAAATTCCAAAATCTTGAGTTCCATGTAAGTACCTGATAATCCTTTTGATGGCTTGACGATGTGAAGCATGTGGGGAGGCTTGAAACCGTGCACAAAGACATACGCTGAATTGTATGTCCGGTCTTGTTGCCTTGAGGTACAAAAGTGATCTGATCATGCTTCTATATTCTTTTTGATCCACGGGTTTACCATCTTCATCAAATTCATGTGTTTTTGCTGTTCCCATTGGTGTCCGAAGAGGCTTGCTTTTGTCCATATTGAAGCGCCTTAGGAGGTCTTTTGTATACTTCGTTTGATGCACAAAGGTACCCTCGTTGGTTTGCTTGATTTGCAGCCCCAAAAAGCACGTGACTTCTCCCATCATACTCATCTCAAATTCTGAACTCATCATAGCTGAAAACTTGGACAAAAGATCATGAGAAGCACAACCAAAGATAATATCATCAACATACACTTGAACGAATAATGAGTCATTGCCATGCTTAAGCACAAAAAGAGTTTTATCAACCATGCCCATGGTAAACTCCTTTTCAAGTAAGAATGTTTTTAACCTATCATACCATGCTCTAGGGGCTTGTTTGAGATCGTACAAGGCTTTGGACGGTTTGTAAACATGATTAGGAAAATTTGGATTTTCAAAACCCGGTGGTTGTTTGACATAAACCTCCTCATCTATGTAACCATTAAGAAAAGAACTTTTAACGTCTATTTGATATAGCTTAAAACCTTTAGATGCAGCAAAAGCTAACAAAATTCTTATGGCTTCTAATCTAGCAATGGGAGCAAAAGTTTCATCAAAATCTAGACCTTCAAATTGAGTGAAACCTTGAGCAACCAACCTAGCCTTATCCCAACCACAACCCCATCCTCACTTTGTTTATTTTTAAATACCCATTTAGTTCCAATTAAAGTGTGACCTTGAGGAGGAGGTACAAGTTTCCAAACATTATTTCTTTCAAAATTTTCTAACTCTTCTTGCATGGCAATAATCCAAGATTCATTAGTGAGTGCGTGTGACATATCTTTGGGTTGAAACGAAGCAACAAAAGAAGAATGAGCATGAGAGTTTGGATCCCAAAACCTGGACCGTGTGACTTGTTGATGCAAGCTTCCAATAATCTGTTGTGGGGGATGATATTTGTTAATCCATGAGGGGACATATGTATCACAAGCTTCTTCTTCATTTAGTTTATCTCAAATTGATGAGCTTGTGGCTTGTGGACGATCAGGACCAGCATAGGTGCACTACAGTAATCGCGATAATAGATGACGGCCAGGAATCATCGTCTATAACTTATAGACGACGGTATAAGCTTATAGATGACAGTACCCGACCGTCTATGATTATTTGTCATCCATAACCTTATAGCCGATGGTAACTGTCATCAATTAACTAATTGACGACAGCCAAATTTAGTTGTCGTCAATAAGTTAGCTCCGCCATGTGCCAGCATAGAAACCTTATTGAAGACGGTAACCGTCGTCTATAACAACACTTATAGACGACGGTTGTCAGGTTACCGTCATTTATAGTGCACCCAAAAGACGAAGGTTTCTCTTGGGCTGTCGTCTATAAGAGTTCCTTATAGACGACGGCCGGAGATAAACCGTCGTCTATTATTTTTGTTTTGTTTAAAAAAAACAGAAATTAGATATTATACAGGTTTCGCAAAAACACACAGAACCACATATATTATACAGAAACACACAGAAACCACAGATATTATCACACTTCAAAACACCACAAAAACACTATTATACAAAAATATTCTACAGAACCACATGTTCGAAATAGAGGACTGCTATGGTTTTTTTTTTGCCAACCTCCCGCTGCCTTGCCTTGCCCCTGCTTCAAAGCAACAACACAAAGTTAGATAGTACATGTAAGGATGCCTGGTTCTCAATAGATTTTTTGAAGTGGACTACAGCGAACACCCTCCAGAGGAAACAATCTTCTTCTGGTACTTCCATATTATTAGCATAACAATATCGACCATATTTTAACACCTATAGAAACTGAAACTTTTCTATCCCTCCAAGAGGAAAAGTGAGACCTATATTGCTGAGCCCAAGGAACCTCAAATGAATCAAAGTCCCAACACACAGTTTATAACCCCCATGATCTTCAAGAGATAAACCTTCTAGCACCAATACACACGGCATACCAAGGTACGAAAATGATTGACACTGAATCAATAGGAGTACCAAAGACTGCAATGGACCTCACTTTTGAGAAGCATTTTTTTGGGCCATGTTGTATTTATGAAGGATAACATACGAAGTTTTTTTCTTTCTGAAAACATCACCTTCTCAAAAGAAGAATTCCTCTGTTCCACAATGTAACATCCCCAATTTTCAAAATTTGGCCAATTCAAATTTAAATAAGAACTCCAATTTTATTTCAAAATCTCTTCTTCAACCCATCCGAATCTCGAGGGCGACAGTCCTGTTAAGGGGGGTAGAATTATAACACCCTGGTTTTCAAGTTTCGACAAACTAAAAAAAACTTAAATGGGAATTTAGAGTTAATAATAGGAAGAAATTATTTTTTATAAAGAAAAATACAAAATTTATGCATCTCATGTTGCATTTGCATTCATCCTTAAGTATTGAAATTTGTTTACAAGAATAAATACATTAAAAGCAATTAAATTGACATAACGAATATGGAAGGTAAGAAATAAAAAAAGTTAATATAGAAGAAGAAATAATAATTAATAAGGATACTAAAATAGACTAAAATGTTTATGCATATATGTTCACATTTAGGCATAGACTAAGTGACTGGATCTATTAAAATCAAATTAGAAATTTGATACAATAGAAAAGTTATTAGAAAAGAAAATTATAGAAAAACATGAATAATAATAATAAAAGATGGAGAAGTATATATATAATAAAAATAATTAAATAATTAAAAAAATTATAAAGAAGAGAAAAAATATAAATATAACTAAGTAAGTAAATAATAAGTGAAAATAATACTAATAATAATACAAATAAATATATAAATATAAATATATAATACAAAATAAATAAATAAAACGAATAAGAATAGAAAATATATAAAATAAAAATAATAGAGAATATAAATAAATAAAGAATAATATACATATATGAAAAAAAGGGGGAAAGCAGCACCGCCGGCCCAGCTAGCGCCTCCCGCACGCGCCTGCCTGATCGGCCCCCCAGCCAGCGCGACCCCGCCCGGCCCCATGCTGCAACGAGACCCCGCCCGGCCCCACGCTGCAGCGCGCGCGCCCGAGCCACCCGACTGGCCCCGCTCCCACGCAACTGCACCGCACACCAGCCCGACAGGTCCCACCCGCGTGCCACGCGCTAGCCCCGCGCGGCTCCTCACCGCACTCCCGCGCGCCGAGCACCTCAGCCCCGCCCGCGCCTTGGCCCCACGCTGCAGCGCGCCTAGCGCGAGCCCCGCCGCCCGCGCGTTACCAGGCCGAGTCGGCCGTAGTCCTGGTACCAATTCGCGTCTCTACCGCTGACTATAAATACCCCTGTAGGGTTCTTAGTTTTCTCAGTACTAGGAAGCCACGCCGCCAAATCAAGAGGAAAACCCTAGCATTGTAGGGAAAAACCACCAGAGGCTGCCGCCGCCAAAGAGAATAAAAGGGGAGAAAAAAAGGGAAAGGGGAGGAAGAAACGAGGAGGGCGCCGTCGTCCGCTGGACATCATTATCGCGTCGCCGTCATCGTGCCACTGGAGGACTGTTGCGCCATCCACTTCGTCTACGCGTCGCCCCCGTTCCGTGATCTTCGAACCTGTCGCAACTACAGTAGGGTTTATTTTTTCGATGCGAATTTTAGTGACGTATTAGATCTAATAGACGTAAATTGATTTTAGTTGCATCGTATATTTATTTTCAGCAACATTAATCCTCGCTAAAACCCCTGTAAACTCATATGAACACGTATGAACTAGTCGCATCTAATTAATAAACAACCGTAGTTAATTAATTATTGAACTTTGCATGCATGCATGTCATTGCATGTTGATTAGTTTTTGTGCATCATGTTGGTTGTATATATTTTCTTGTATATGTGATCACGAGTAGAGGGAAGTGCTCAAGAAGTCATGTACGAGGATTTCGAGAACCAAGACTTCGAAGCACTTGAGCAAACCTATCCGCCCGAGCAAGGCAAGTGTCCTTGACCATATTGGTCCCGTTTTTAAAATAAATGTTTTCTTTGCAAACTGCATGCTTGTGTCAATTTGATGAGAAATCCTATGATAGGAAGTTTACTAGCTTTGTTAAACCACCCTTGTTACCTGGAATACATGGTAGTGAGTCGGGAATTGTTTTTACCTTTTTTCTTCGCTTAATTAATTGGGATGGGAAACAACTACACAATTAATTATGCATTGATGAGACTATGGTTAATATGAACTGGTTAAAATGATATGATAATGGGTGGTCTAAGCAAGCATGGTATGTGGATGGGTTGGATGTTCTAGTGGTTTGCTTGCTTTAGATATAAGGACCGGTTCATGCGAGAATATGCCAAGACTACAGTGCCACCAAAAGGCCAAGTATGGGTGCGGCATAGCTGAATAATTAGGAGTGCTGCTAGTATTGTATGGACCATTGGATGGTGCGGGGAATGGGAGTCAAGGAGGGATACCCTGGGATCCGCATGGAACACGAGGGGGCGCGTGGGTGGGAGAATGGAGATTCAAGCCTGCTGGTGAAACCATAAGGGGCCCATACATACTAGTAGTCCCTTTTGAAAGGCTATTTTGTGATCTCTTGGCCACACACTTACGTAAGTATGAGACGGCATAATAGAGGTTCTTAGTCACCGAAAGGTGATGAAATCACGAACATGTGGGTAAAGTGGTACAACCTCTATAGAGTGTAAAACTATCATGATAGCCGTGCTCCCGGTTAAGAGCGCCTGAATGACCTACATGATTAGAGGATTTTGGTATTGGGATGGTTGGATTATGGTTATGGGTTGGTATTGGTTATGGATGGTTTATGGCTTATGGTTATGGATATGAATTTGAGATATGGTAATTGGACATGGATAATGATGATGTTGGCAATAATTGGATATGGTTTATATTATGTTAATATGATGGGCTTGTTTTACATAGACATTGTATAATGCTTTTCAAATGTTTTAATATACTTTTCAGCACTTAGCCATTATTATTCGTCATTTGTATCAGCTACATGTCATATTTTCCCACACTTGTTGAGCACGACATGTACTCACCCTTGCAATCCCCACCCAACAACTGCTAGAGATATTTTGAAGATCATCATGGAGCACTAGGTTGCGTACCGCTGTCGACTTCCTGTGGAACTGGAGTCGCCTACGCTAGTTTATTTCCGCTGCAATAGAATCAAGGTATATTTATAATTGACATGGTTAAATTTTGATTTCCGTTCGTGATGCATTTGTGTATGTGTGATGAACATCCTGGGCACACATACACTGCACTTGGTTCGTTTTTCAGAACCGGGTGTCACAAACTGGTATCAGAGCCGTGTCGACCGTAGGACACAAGCCTAGGTAGAATGGACGCCGTAAAACACATAGGAACTATTTCCTAAAAGCTATTTTCCAAATTGCATTGCTGCTGCATTTTTTGTTTGCCAATTCAGCCACCTTGAAGTGCTATTTACTGCTGCGTTCTTAGTGCAATTTCAGCCATGTTTTAAAATGCTTGCTGCTGCGTTTTCTTCCTTATTCACCATCATCTTACTGCTGCAAACCCTTTGTTTCCCCTCATCCTTGCCGCCATATTTTAATGCACTCGCCTCTATATATTTTTCTTATTTACAAACGCGTTGTTGTTGCTCTAAAATAATTTTTCTGTTTCTTTTTGCTGCCGCACAATCTCTTTTCTCTCTCCTTTCATTGCTGCAAATTTCTGAACTATTTTACCTCTCACCTCTATGATTCTTTATTAAAGGTATATGATTTATTTGTGAAAACCATTCTTTCAAAGTTTCACATTCTCTTTCTTATTTTGACTTATTTCTTTCTTTCTTCCTTTCATATCCAACACTTCTTTTTCAAAAAAAAAATTATAGATGACCACCCTAGCACTTCTAAAGATCCGGAAAGAGTACGAGCATTTGAAGAAGTACCGAAAGGAGCACACCTCAAGGAGAAGACTTTCGAGATGCGCTTCATGTGGAGGAGCTTCGTATGGTCCCTTCTCAAGCCGTTCTCTAAAATAGGATACTTTACCATCCTGTAGTTACGATAATGTTGGGTATTGTAATTAGGAATTAGGTATACCCTTGAGTAAGTGAGTAATAAACGCTTAGATCGTTAGTGCACGTGTTTAGATTTTGTGTGATCACTGTATGATTGTTTGCTTGTATGTTTGTGTGCTTGGATGTGTATTGCGGAACACTTATATATGTATCCACGTCCTCATCCAATAATGAATTAATTTAGGATCATATACCTAGATGCATGAATATAGATTGGGAATCCTTCTATCTCACTTATCTATATCGTTCGACCTCTATTTCAATAAAAGATGGACACAAGCAAAATATTCGCTATCCCGGACAAAGCTACATGGGAGTATGAAGACGATATCAAAATAAAGTTTTTCCTTATCTATTTTCTAATTTCTCTGAATCTCGAGGGCGAGATTCCTATTAAGGGGGGTAGGTTGTAACATCCCCAATTTTCAGAATTTGGCCAATTCAAATTTAAATAAGAACTCCAATTTTATTTCAAAATCTCTTCTTCAACCCATCCGAATCTCAAGGGCGAGATTCCTGTTAAGGGGGGTAGAATTGTAACAACCTGATTTTCAAGTTTCGACAAACTAAAAATAAACTTTAATGGGAATTTAGAGTTAATAATAGGAAGAAATTATTTTTTATAAAAAAATATAAAATATATGCATCTCATGTTGCATTTGCATTCATCCTTAAGTATTGAAATTTATTTACCAAAATAAATATATTAAAAGCAATTAAATTGCCATAACGAATATGGAAGGGAAGAAATAAAATAAAAGTTAATATAGAAGAAGAAATAATAATTAATAAGAATACTAAAATAGAATAAAATGTTTATGCATATATGTTCACATTTAGGCATAGACTAAGTGACTAGATCTATTAAAATCAAATTAGAAATTTGATACAATAGAAAAAAATTATAGAAAAAGATGAATAATAATAATAAAAGATGGAGAAGTATATATATAATAAAAATAATTAAATAATTAACAAATTATAAAGAAGAGAAAAAATATAAATATAACTAAGTAAGTAAATAATAAGTGAAAATAAATACTAATAATAATACAAATAAATATATAAATATAAATATATAATACAAAATAAATAAATAAAATGAATAAGAGTAAAAGAAAAAATATATATAATAAAAATAATAGAGAATATAAAAAAATAAAGAATAATATATATATATATATAACAACAACCATATATGAAAAAAAAAAGAAAAAAAAAAGGGGGAAAGCAGCACCGCCGGCCCAGCTAGCACCTCCCGCGCGCGCGTGCCCGGCCGGCCCCGCAGCCAGCGCGACCCCGCCCGACCCCACGCTGCAGCGCGCGCGCCCGAGCCACGCAACTGGCCCCGCTCCCACGCAACTGCACCGCGCCCGCGCTCGACCGGTCCCGCCCGCGCCCCACACGCCAGCCCCGCGCGGCCCCTCACCGAATCCCACGCGTCGAGCACCCTGTCCCCGCCTGCACCTTGGCCCCACACTGCAGCGCGCCTAGCGCAAGCCCCGCCGCCCGCCCGTTACTAGGACGAATCGGCCGCAGCCCCGGTACCGATTCACATCCCTACCGTCGGCTATAAATACCCCCGTAGGGTTCGTAGTTTTCTCGGTACCAGAAAGCCACACCGCCAGATCAAGAGAAAAACCGTAGTAATGTAGGGAAAACCACCAGCGGCTGCCGCCGCCAAAGAGAATAAAAGGGAGAAAAAAAGAGGGAAAGGAGAGGAAGAAAAGAGGAGGGCGCTGTCGTCCGCCGGAGATCATCGTCGCGTCGCCGTCGTCGTGCCACTGGAGGACTGCTGTGCTATCCACTTCGTCTACGCGTGGCCTCCGTTCCGCGATCTTTGAACCCGTCACAACTACAGTAGGGTTCTTTTTTCGATGCGAATTTTAGTGACGTATTAGATCTAATAAATGTTAATTGATTTTAGTTGCATCGTCTTTTTATTTTCAGCAACATTAATCCCCGCTAAAACCCCGGTAAACTCATATGAACACGTATGAACTAGTCGCATCTAATTAATAAACAACCGTAGTTAATTAATTATTGAACTTTGCATGCATGCATGTCATTGCATGTTGATTAGTTTGTGTGCATCATGTTGATTGTATGTATTTTCTTGTATATGTGATCACGAGTAGAGGGAAGTGCTCAAGAAGTCGTGTACGAGGATTTCGAGAACCAAGACTTCGAAGCACTTGAGCAAACCTATCCGCCCGAGCAAGGCAAGTGTCCTTGACCATATTGGTCTCGTTTTTAAAATAAATGTTTTGTTTGCAAACCGCATGCTTGTGTCAATTTGATGAGAAATCCTATGATTGGAAGTTTACTAGCTTTGTTAAACCACCCTTGTCACCTGGAATACATGGTAGTGAGTCGGGATTGGTTTTTACCTTTTTGCTTCGCTTAATTAATCGGGATGTGAAACAACTACATAATTAATTATGCATTGATGAGACTATGGTTAATATGAACTGGTTAAAATGATATGATAATGGGTGATCTAAGCAAGCATGGTATGTGGATGGGTTGGATGTTCTGGTGGTTTGCTTGCTTTAGATATAAGGACTGGTTCATGCGAGAATATGCCAGGACTACAGTGCCACCACAAGGCCAAGTATGGGTGCGGCGTAGCTGAATAATTAGCAGTGCTGCTAGTATTGTATGGACCATTGGATGGCGCGGGAAATAGGAGTCGAGGAGGGCTACCCTGGGATCCGCATGGCACATGAGGGGGCCCGTGGGTGGGAGAATGGAGACTCAAGCCTGCCGGTGAAACCTTAGTGGGCCCATACATACTAGTAGTCACTTTTGAAAGGCTATTTTGTGATCTCTTGGCCACACACCTACGGAAGTGTGAGATGGCATAATAGAAGTTCTTAGTCACCGAAAGGTGATGAAATCACGAACATGTGGGTAAAGTGGAACAACCTCTGCAGAGTGTAAAACTATCATGATAGCCGTGCTCCCAGATAAGAGCGCCTGGATGACCTACATGATTAGAGGATTTTGGTATTGGGATGGTTGGTTTATGGTTATGGGTTGGTAATGGTTATGGATGATTTATGGCTTATGGTTATGGATATGAATTTGAGTTATGGTAACTAGACATGGATAATGATGCTGTTGACAATAATTGGATATGGTTTATATTATGTTAATATGATGGGCTTGTTTCACATAGACATTGTATAATGCTTTTCAATTGTTTTAATGTACTTTTCAGCACTTAGCCATTATTATTCGTCATTTGAATCAGCTACATGTCATATTTTCCCACACTTGTACGACATGTACTCACCCTTGCAATCCCCACCCAACAGCTGCTAGAGATATTTTGAAGATCATCATGGAGCACGAGGTTGCGTACCGCCGTTGACTTCCTGTGGAGCTGGAGTCGCCTACGCTAGTTTATTTCCGCTGCAATAGAATCAAGTTATATTTATATTTGACACGGTTAAATTCAGATTTCCATTCGTGATGCATTTGTGTATGTGTGATGAACATCCTGGGCACACATAAACTGCACTTTGTTCGTTTTTCAGAACTGGGTGTCACAAATTGGTATCAGAGCCGTGTCGACCGTAGGACGCAATCCTAGGTAGAATGGACGCCGTAAAACACATAGGAACTATTTCCTAAAAGCTATTTTCCAAATTGAATCGCTGCTGCATTTTCTGTTTGCCAATTCAGCCACCTTGAAGTGCTATTTACTGCTGCCTTCTTAGTGCAATTTCAGCCATGTTTTAAAATGCTTGCTGCTGCGTTTTCTTCCTTATTCACCATCATCTTACTGCTGCAAACCCTTTGTTTCCCCTCATCCTTGCCGCCGTATTTTAACGCACTCGCGTCTATATATTTTTCTTATTTACACATGCGTTGTTGTTGCTCTAAAATAATTTTTTTGTTTCTTTTTGCTTCCGCACAATCTCTTTTCTCTCTCCTTTCGTTGCTGCAAATTTTTGAACTATTTTACCTCTCACCTCTATGATTCTCTATTAAAGGTATAGGATTTATTTGTGAAAACCATTCTTTCAAAGGTTCACATTCTCTTTCTTATTTTGACTTATTTCTTTCTTTCTTCCTTTCATATCCAACACTTCTTTTTCAAAAAAAAAATTATAGATGACCACCCTAGCACTTCTAAGGATCCGGGAAGAGTACGAGCATTCGAAGAAGTACCGAAAGGAGCACACCTCAGGGAGAAGACTTTCGAGATGCGCTTTATGTAGAGGAGCTTCATATGGTCCCGTCTCAAGCCGTTCTCTAAAATAGGATACTTTACCATCCTGTAGTTACGATAATGTTGGGTATTGTAATTAGGAATTAGGTATACCCTTGAATATGTGAGTAATAAACGCTTAGATCGTTAGTTCACGTGTTTAGATTTGGTGTGATCACTGTATGATTGCTTGCTTGTATGTTTGTGTGCTTGGATGTGTATTGTGGAACACTTTTATATGTATCCACGTCCTCATCCAATAATGCATTAATTTAGGATCATATACCTTGATGCATGCTTATAGATTGGGAATCCTTCTATCTCCCTTATCTATCTCGTTCGACCTCTATTTCAATAAAAGATGGACACAAGCAGAAGATTCGCTATCCCGGACAAAGCTACATGGGAGTATGAAGAGGATATCAAAATAAAGTTTTTCCTTATCTATTTTCTAATTTCACTGAATCTCGAGGGCGAGATTCCTGTTAAGGGGGGTAGGTTGTAACATCCCCAATTTTCAAAATTTGGCCAATTCAAATTTAAATAAGAACTTCAATTTTATTTCAAAATCTCTTCTTCAACCCATCCGAATCTCAAGGGCGAGATTCCTGTTAAGGGGGGTAGAATTGTAACAACCTGATTTTCAAGTTTCGACAAACTAAAAATAAATTAAATGGGAATTTAGAGTTAATAATAGGAAGAAATTATTTTTTTATAAAAAAATATAAAATATATGCATCTCATGATGCATTTGCATTCATCCTTAAGTATTGAAATTTATTTTCCAAAATAAATACATTAAAAGCAATTAAATTGCCATAACGAATATGGAAGGGAAGAAATAAAATAAAAGTTAATATAGAAGAAGAAATAATAATTAATAAGAATACTAAAATAGACTAAAATGTTTATGCATATATGTTCACATTTAGGCATAGACTAAGTGACTAGATCTATTAAAATCAATTTAGAAATTTGATACAATAGAAAAGTAATTAGAAAAGAAAATAATACAAAAAGATGAATAATAATAATAAAAGATGGAGAAGTATATATATAATAAAAATAATCAAATAATTAACAAATTATAAAGAATAGAAAAAAATATAAATATAACTAAGTAAGTAAATAATAAGTGAAAATAAATACTAATAATAATACAAATAAATATATAAATATAAATATATAATACAAAATAAATAAATAAAATGAATAAGAGTAAAAAATATATAATAAAAATAATAGAGAATATAAATAAATAAAGAATAATATATATATATATATATATATATATATATATATATATATATATATAACAACAACCTTATATGAAAAAAAAAGAAAAAAAGGGGGAAAGCAGCACCGCTGGCCAGGCCGCCGGCCCAGCTAGCGCCTCCCGCGCGCGCCTGCTTGACCGGCCCCGCAGCCAGCGCGACCCCGCCCGCGCCCCACGCGCCAGCCCCGCGTGGCCCCTCACCGCACTCCCGCGCGTCGAGCACCCTGTCCCCGCCCGCGCCTTGGCCCCACACTTCAGCGCGCCTAGCGCGAGCCCCGCCGCCCGCGTGTTACCAGGCCGAGTCGGCCGCAGCCCCGGTATCGATTTGCGTCCCTACTGCCGGTTATAAATACCCCCGTAGGGTTCGTAGTTTTCTCGGTACCAGGAAGCCACGCCGCCAAATCAAGAGAATAACCCTAGCAATGTAGGGAAAAACCACCAGAGGCTGCCCTGCCAAAGAGAATAAAAGGGGAGAAAAAAGAGGGAAAGGCGAGGAAGAAAAGAGGAGGGCGCCGTCGTCCACCGGAGATCATCATCGCGTCGCCGTCGTCGTGCCACTGGAGGACTACTGCGCCATCCACTTCGTCTACGCGTCACCTCTGTTCCGCGATTTTCGAACCCGTCATAACTAAAGTAGGGTTCATTTTTCCGATGTGAATTTTAGTGACGTATTAGATCTAATAAACATAAATTGATTTAGTTGCATTGTCTTTTTATTTTCAGAAAAATTAATCCCCGCTAAAACCCTGGTAAACTCATATGAACACGTATGAACTAGTAGCATCTAATTAATAAACAAGCGTAGTTAATTAATTATTGAACTCTGCATGCATGCATGTCATTGCATGTTGATTAGTTTGTGTGCATCATGTTGATTGTATGTATTTTCTTGTATATGTGATCACAAGTAGAGGGAAGTGCTCAAGAAGTCGTGTACGAGGATTTCGAGAACCAAGACTTCGAAGCGCTTGAGCAACCCTATCCGCTCGAGCAAGGCAAGTGTCCTTGACCATATTGGTCCCGTTTTTAAAATAAATGTTTTGTTTGCAAACTGCATGATTGTGTCAATTTGATGAGAAATCCTATGATAGGAAGTTTACTAGCTTTATTAAACCACCCTTGTCACCTGGAATACATGGTAGTGAGTCGGGAATGGTTTTTACCTTTTTGCTTCGCTTAATTAATCGAGATGGGAAACAACTACACATATGCATTTATGAGACTATGGTTAATATGAACTTGTTAAAATGATATGATAATGGGTGATCTATGCAAGCATGGTATGTGGATGGGTTGGATGATCTAGTGGTTTGCTTGCTTTAGATATAAGGACGGTTCATGCGAGAATATGCCCGGACTAAAGTGCCACCACAAGGCCATGTATGGGTGTGGCGTAGCTGAATAATTAGGAGTGCTGCTAGTATTGTATGGATCATTGGATGGCGCGGGGAATGGGAGTCGAGGAGGGCTACCCTAGGATCCGCATGGCACACGTGGGGGCCCGTGGGTGGGAGAATGGAGACTCAAGCCTGCCGGTGAAACCTTAGTGGGCCCATACATACTAGTAGTCACTTTTGAAAGGCTATTTTGTGATCTCTTGGCCACACAGTTACGGAAGTGTGAGATGGCATAATAGAGGTTCTTAGTCATTGAAAGGTGATGAAATCACAAACATGTGGGTAAAGTGGTACAACCTCTGCAGATTGTAAAACTATCATAATAGTCGTGCCCCCGGTTAAGAGCGCATGGATGACCTACATGATTAGAGGATTTTGGTAATGGGATGGTTGGATTATGGTCATGAGTTGGTAATGGTTATGGATGGTTTATGGCTTATGGTTATGGATATGAATTTGAGTTATGGTAACTAGACATGGATAATGATGATGTTGGCAATAATTGGATATGGTTTATATTATGTTAATATGATGGGCTTGTTTCACATAGACATTGTATAATGCTTTTCAATTGTTTTAGTATACTTTTCAGCACTTAGCCATTATTATTCGTCATTTGTATCAGCTACATGTCATATTTTCCCACACTTGCTGAGTACGACATGTACTCACCCTTGCAATCCCCACCAAACAGCTGCTAGAGATATTTTGAAGATCATCATGGAGCACTAGGTTGCGTACCGCTGTCGACTTCCTGTGCAGCTGGAGTCGCCTACGCTACTTTATTTCCGCTGCAATAGAATCAAGGTATATTTATATTTTACATGGTTAAATTCTGATTTCCGTTTGTGATGCATTTGTGTATGTGTAATGAACATCCTGGGCACACATACACTGCACTTGGTTCGTTTTTCAGAACCGGGTGTTACACACAATAATCAGCATACTAATCAACACATATTGCAGGAGCTCACTAGAGAATACCAATAGAAACACTACATAAATCTTGTTGATTTGCGACAGCCGTAGCCACCACAAATAAGCAAAAACCGTTGCAAATAAGCAGTCGTGGTATAGGGGACTGGTGCTTGCTCGACGGCGATAAGCAAATCATAAGAATTAAAATGCAAGTAGATTTCAAATTGGCTGACCTGACTATCACACGCTACCCCGTCCGCTGTCGCCGGAGTTCAGAAAGTCGTCCTCCGGCAGTCGTCCAAGCACCGGAATTTGGGGCAACGTAGTTTGAGCCTCCGTCCCTGATCCTTGTGATATGCAAGTGTGGTTAGACATGTTATATGAAAAAATGCATATTATATTAAATTTTAACAAGTTTAACTAGTTTCACTTACTTTGAATAATTTTGTACCTATGCTCCTGTCGTTGGGACCAGTGGCAGCTTCGTCGATGGTGGCGCCTAGTGCGAAAACACAGCCGGCTGTCCTGCGCTCATAGCCTGCGAATTCAAATCAAATCATTATAACTATCATTTGTATATTACAAATGTTAAATACAACATTCAGAACTTACCTGGAAAGCAGCTTGCCACTGTAGCATGTACGAGTTTTGATACTTGTCACTAGCCCTATGCGCCGCTGCCTTCATCTCGTCCCTGGTCCAGATCGCTGCTGCCTGCATCTCGTCCCTAGCCCTGAGTGCTTCTTGCGTCCTCTGGAGCTCCTCCCAAAGACTCTGGAGCTCCAGATCTCGAACCGTACGGCTGCTGCTGGACCCGCCCTGCTGCGATGAAGAGGCTCTCGAGGAAGCCCGCGCCTGCCTCGAGTCGACCAAGATGGCCAACCTGCACAATTAAGTAAGAATATTGAATTTTTGTAACTCAAAGTTTGTTACAGTAAAATAAAATTAACAAAACTCACCGTTCGTGAGGTTTCCCGCCACCGATTTCATACGAGGCTTCGGGGACAATTGACGTGCTCTGCCAATCGTACTCTTTGCCTCGAAGCCTCCGCGCCTCCTGCTTGTACTTTGCCTGGAAACACAATAAAATAACATTTTTGAAACTATTAAAGAGAATTCAATTAAGTAAAAAAATAACTCACCAACGTCTGAGTCGCTGTCTGAGAAGACAGCTACTCAGGCTGTGACGGGTCACTTCCCATGTGACCCCTCTTCCACACCTCAATAGGTGACGGCTCCTGACCCCTCTCGTGCTCCTATCGATACATGTTAGAAAAATGAAAGATTATAAAATTACTTAAATAGAATTCAAGTCACACTTACCATCCGTTTAGCGAGACGTATGTATCCATCCCCACCTATACGGTGCTTTCCGTCCGTCCCTCTACTCTCTCGACGGGTTTTAGACACACCCTAGAAGTTTTGGCCCCCCCAACGAGCACAAAAGGCATGATACGCGTCCGGACGGCTATCAAGCCACGCTACACCGACCTGCACACATTTTATTATTAAATGAAAGCATTGATCACAATCATATAATGAAGTGAAGTAAAATAAACACTTTACCTCTGCGTACTGCGCCTCCGTCAAGTACTTGTCGGCCCCTTCCCTGTACTTCCCCGGCTGACCCTCCTCTGGATGCAACTTGAAATACGCCTTCGTAGCTTGAATGCGAGCTGTCGATAGTGACTTAGTCACGAGCTTCCTGGTGCAATTATGGAAGACGAGACGAGCTTGATCCGTCTGCTCGGCCTCGTTCTCCAAACGGTATCGTGCCTGCCAGAACAAATATACAAGTAAATGTATTTAATTTATAAGAAATATGTATTACACAAATGTTTTTTCATACTTACCATAAAGTCGTGCCACACAGCCTCCTGGTGGTTTCCGTGAGCAAGGTCCTGGGCCATAGTGTAATGGTCCCAAGACGTGGCAGGGTGTCCGTTCACTACACTCGAGTAGTGCAAACGGACTAGACTGCCCAAGACACCATTCACCTGCTTGTGTTGTCCCTGACCTGTGAACAAACAATCCTCCCAAGTCCTGATACCTGATTCTCAATTAATATATATATAAGCCTTTAAATATATGAATTGTTCAAGATTTACTTACCTCTTGCCAATAGGATGAATAACGATCTGATCGTTTGGGTTTGCAGGAGCTGGAGGAGGATCCACGTAGTGGCTCCTCCTAGTCCGTTGCTGTGTAGCTGGCTCCACATCAGGTGACCCAGAAGTGGGGTCACCCGACTGCACTGGCTCTGAACAAGGTGGCACCAAAGAAGAAGGCTCTGAAGCAGGCACTGAAGAAGGAGGCTCCAAAGCAGGCACTGAAAGAGGCATCCTAGCCTTTAAGTCCTCGAACGTAGAGTCGTCCTGACAATTTTAAAGATTCATATTATAGAATAAAGAATCAATTATATAATTTAAGTTATTAAATTTTCTTTACCTGGCCACATGACGACTGTGGTAGATGGCTCAACAACTGAGTCTGTATACCTCCGCTAAACTGACTGCCCCAGAAGACCTCGTCTCCTCTTGTGGCTCTCGGTGATAGAAAGCTCCGTGCCTCTGTCCCTCACTGTCTGTTGCTGCTTGACGACATCCTGTTTAATAAAAAATGCTAATGAATGTAATGGAAAATATAGAAGAAGAAAGAAGACATGATAGAAACGTTACTTGTACTCAATTTCAAAATTTGTCAGCATCACGCTCATGTACTCTACTCCGTAAACCGGACCATCGATCTTCTGTTGTGGTAGCTGCCCATTTTCGTTTTCGTTTTAGCATCTTAGGAGTTTCTACATCATCTCCATCTCCAGCTAAGTCATCGAGTCCTAAACCAGGCTCGACGACAAAAGAGTCCGGCAACTCTTGTTCTTAGTAAACAACATCAACCTCATCATCAAGGTATCCATCATTGTCTGGTGCATATAACCGCTCAAGAGCATTCACCTTGTGTACAACCCACCAAGCATTAAGCTTTTCACATGGATAATGTAGATAATACACTTGCTTGACTTGGTGTGCAAGGACGAAGGTGTCGCAGCCTTGTAGCCGGTCCTTGTGTTTGACTTTTACCATGCAAAATTGGTTTTGTCGAGTTCCATGGTTATGATCAAACCAATCTCAACCAAAGAATACTACTTTAAGGACCTTATTCCCCGCAAAACTGAATTCAAGGATATTTTTAATGATCCCATAATAATTAGTTTCATGTCCTTCGGCGTCAACTACCCTCGTCACAACTACGGTGTTACATGTTGCCCTGAAAGGACATTGAGTTTCAAATTGAGTTGAACGAAATCAGAACCCATTGACGTCGTATCGACCATACCTTTTAATTTTAATGAATCCGTAGGACAATTGTCGCAAATCTTCATGAACGCTTGCTCGCTTTTTGCTCTGTTCAACATATGAAGTTAGAATACTATTTTATGTTATACACGTATTTACTAAGAGAAACAAGACTTGAACATGTCACATGTGAATGAAACCAGGATAGGAAGTTAGGCCCTCCTTGTACTCCATAATTTCACGTTGATTGTGTTTGTCGAAGCGTAGGTTGCTGCTTCGATTTCCTGAGTGCTCTTTCAACGTGATACATCCACCTATATTGCATAGGGCCGCCCACTTTAGCTTCATATGGAAGATGAATTAGGAGATGTTGCATTGGATTGAAGAACCCTGGAGGGAAAACTTTTTCCATCTTACATAAAAGCACTGGTATCTCCCTTTCAACCTTCTCCATCATCTCCGTTGTGATCTCTTTAGCACAAAGCTGTCTATAAAAGTATCTAAGCTCGGCTAACACCTTCCACATCCCATCGTCAATGTAGCCTCGAAACATAACTAGTAGAAGTATTTCCATGATTATGTGATAATCATGACTCTTCAACCCTGTGAGATTTACAGTCTTAACATTTACGGCTCGTCTCAGGCTAGTAGCATAACCATCAGGGAATTTCAAACTTTTCAACCACTCGAAGACTTCTTTCTTTTCTTTTGGTCGAAGATAGAAAGAAGCACGCGGTTTGCCACCAGCTTCACAGAGCTCAAGAGTTGGACGATTACAAACCTCTGCCAAATCCTTACGAGCCTTTATATTGTCTTTTGTTCTGCCAGTCACATCGAAGCATGTGCTTATGATGCATTCGCCCATGTTACGTTCCTGATGCATGACATCAATGTTATGCATTAAGATTAAGGACTTAACATACGGTAGCTCCCATAGTGCACATATATGAGTCCAATTGTGGTCCTCTCCGTAAACAACAAAATATCAATGACGATCTTCATCTGGCGCTAAGTTGTTCAACTGTTCAACAATCGCTGACCCGTTTAGACGTTGCGGTGGTCCTTTTTTGACAACGGTTTCCTTCCTAAAGGCATTTCTTTGTTGCCTAAATACGTGATTGGACGGTAACCAACGTCTGTGGCAATCAAAGTAGCAAATCTTGCCACCATGCTTTAAACTAAAACATTTCATGCCCGAAGCACATATTGGACGTGTCAAACAACCATGAGTACTCCAGCCAGAAACCATGCCATAAGCAGGGAATTCATGGACATACCACAAGTATGCAGCTGGAAGGTTGAATTTCTGTTTTTGTAGCAGTCGTACGCTTCAATTCCTATCCATAACATTTTCAACTCTTCAATCAACGGCTTCAGCATCACAATTAGTCGTGAACGAGGATGATCCGGCCCAAGTACAATAATGCAAAGGAACATGAACTCAAACTTCATACAAAGAGATAGTGGTATGTTGTATGGAATAACGAACACGGGACAACAAGAGTATGGTGTTGCGTTTGTACTGAACAGTGAAAAGCCATCTGTTGCCAACCTGATGCGAACATTTCTCGCGTCATTGGCAAAATCTGGATCAAAGCGTTGAAGTGCTTTCCATGCTCACCGTCGGACGGGTGCACCATAATTCCGTCATTCTCATGTACACCATATTTATGCCACCTCATGTGTCTGGCTGTTTTTTTTAAGAGAAACAAGCGCTTCAACCTAGGTGTGACAGGCAAGTAGCGAAGCTGCTTCTGTGCAACTTTAGTCATTACTTTTGTGCCGTCTTTAATAATAACTTCGACAAATCTCGCCTTATCACATTTTAATCACTTGTTCTGGTTGGCACGCTCTTCCAGAAAAGCATGCAGTTGTCTGGACACATATCAATCTTCGCATAGTTCATACCAAGATCAGAAATCAATTTATTAGAATGATACATATCCTTAGGCAATTTATAGTGCTGCGGAAGGACATCGCTGATCAATTTGATGAAGTCGTTGTAGCAATTATTGGAGAAGAAATACTTAGATTTAATTGCCATAAATCTAGTCATGAAAATGAGGATCATCACTTTGGTGTGTTCATGCACCTGTTGTTGTGATGTCTTGAGACGCTCGAAGAACTCCTTTCCCTCCGTTGTAGGAGAATCCTCCGTCAATTCAAGATTTATGGCTTCAAGTATCTCGTCCATCCTATCGACCCCAGTGCTATCATCCCCATATCGATCTTCTATGGCTTGAGAAGGTGTCTCGCCGTGAAAGGTCCACAACTCATAACGTTGCATAAAACCTTTTCGACACAAGTGGAACGTCAATGTCACTTTGTTGAAACACTTTGCATTCTGACATTTGATACATGGGCAACGTACCTTGCTGTTATTTGACAACAAAAAAGCTCATTGTATAAAAGCATCCGTCTTGGTGAACCACTCTTCTGAGTTACTCCCATCCTTTTTCCAACTAGTATACATCTAAGTGCGGTCTTCAGCCATGTTTGAGGGTATACCTTCAAAGCAGATAAATCATTATTAGTTTTATTGTTATGTTATGTCACTGCCCTACAACTAGACAGATAGGTCCTAAACCCACCCAAGAGTGACCGAGTGGAGCGTGCTCATGACGAGACACGCGGTCTCGATCCGGACGAAATTTTGGCAGCATAACCCCGCTGTTCTCCACTGCACGTCCGAAAATGGTGCAACAGAGAACAACAGAGTTATGCCATCGAAATCTTGTCCAGATCCAGACCTGCGTCTCGTCACAAGCCACGCCCCTCGGTCACTCCCAGGCTGTCCAAAAAGGGACAATTCTGAACCTTCAAGTCTCACATGCCGATAGCATGTGAGACGTGCCGATCCGAAACGGGTGACACATTGCTATAGGTTACGTTCCTCATTTTCATTGTTAAGTCATTTACGAGAGGAAAGAACTAGAGAAAGAGGAGGAAAGTTGGTCTTAGATGACAATTCCACATCCGGATCCACCGTCTGTGCAATCGCAGGTGATTGACGTCCTCACCATCGTCGTTCGCTTCTGTGTCGTCTCGACGCATACATTACGACTACAACTGTCTATACGGCATGAACGTATTTATTGCGTGTCGTGTTGTGTCGGGTCGGGCCGGGCCAGCCCAAAAACCCGTATATTTACAAATTAATAAACAAACCAACTAATAAACAATTACAAATAATAAACAATTATTGATGAACGACCTAATAGACAAACTAATGGTCACTCAGGACATAATATTAACCAGCATTATTGGACTATCCACAGAGATGAATGCGAGTGGGTAGCCTATAAAAAAGGAAAAATAATGAAATAGTTGTTTATTGTAGTAGTAGTAGTTTGACATATCTGACATTGAAAAGAAAGAAATTAATTTATACAGTATA
Organism: Tuctoria greenei; assembly: GCA_036927565.1. Lineage (NCBI taxonomy): Eukaryota > Viridiplantae > Streptophyta > Magnoliopsida > Poales > Poaceae > Tuctoria > Tuctoria greenei. The sequence goes on from JAYESD010000005.1 coordinate 118,025,609, forward strand.
AACATCATAATACCATTTTTACTTATAGGTATCGAATGAGGATGACAGTTTAGACCATGCCCAATAATCCCTTCAGTTTAGACCATGCCCAATAACCATGTGCTGCAGTAAGCTATAACTGATACTGAAGAGTGATGACATGAGACTGTACTAGCCTGTTGTACTAACAATACATAATCAAAGTGCCTATTTGTCAGCCTTTTGTTGGTACCAAAATAACAAACACATTGAAAAGGAACAGGAACCACGCGTAATAGCAACAAAAGCATATATGACATTCATATATTGAGTAAAGTATAAAGGATCCTTGGAAAACATAACATGTAAAAGTACCGAAATCTATTATTCTTAACCAGTACACAGACAGGTTAACTATGTACAGAGAGCAGCATAGCAGCAAAATGACTTTATCGTGAAGCATAAACATTGAAATGGTAACCTGAATATAGATGTATAGAACACCGTGTCAATAGTACAATAAGAAACAGTGATTCTATTAAACTCAAGCAGAATACAGAGCAGGCCATACAAACTAACAACGTTACCATCACCTCACGACAAAGAATTCTGAATTCTCTAAAGCCTTAACAATGTTATGAACCTGGATCCTATTGAGATTACCCAAATTATACATAATATTGTGCTCATCATAAGGTAAGGAGGTTTTACAAAAGATTAACATCATATACGTGCATTTAAGGACTACCATGTCCATTGTTGCATATTTCCACTCCAGGGATCAGTCATCCTACCAACTACGGGAGCCAAGATCCAAAGTCTTCTTTCCCCACCAGTGACTAAATCGTCCTTCGTCCCATTCCCCCTGCCCTACATTACACTATCCATAGCACCACCTCGCGACAACTCCAGACTCTACAGATACAAGATGTAGCAATAGTGGTGCAAGCAGGGCGCGGGATAACAAATGGTGGTTTTACACAAGTAAATGCCCCAGGACTTAGTGCATGAACGTGGGGAGGGGGAAGCGACATACCTAGTTATCGGGTCCTTCCCGGTTGACAGCGGCGGCGTGACGGTGGCGCGACTAGGGCGACGGCGCGGCATGAAGCGGGGGCGGCGGTGCGGAGCAGGGGCGGCGGCGCGGCGCGGCGAGGAGCGGGGGCGGCGGCGCGGCACGGCGACGAGCGGGGGCGGTGGCACAGGCGGCGAGGAGCTGGGGCGGCGGTGCAGCGTGGCGAGGAGCGGGAGCAGCAGTGGCACGGGGAGGAGCGGGGGCGCGTAAATGAAAACGACGAGGCGCGACCTGGTAAAAAATCCCCAACTCTAATAGACGATGGTAACATGTCCACCGTCGTCAATTATGGACCTATTGATGACGGTGTTTCCTAGCCGTCGTCTATAGCCGCTCAGGTTGGCCAGGTTTCGACCATTATTGACGACGGGCTTTAGTTGACGACGGTTGACCGTCATTTTTAATTAATTGACAACGGTACTAGGTTAACCGTCGTCAATAACAGGCTCTGGTGGGCCTGGTTTCGGTGCACATTGGCGATGGGCCATAAACGACGACAGTCAACAGTCGTCTTTAATTAATTGACGATGGTACTTGTTTAACCGTCGTCAATTACAACATATTTTACGATGGCTGAGAATGACCGTCGTTAATAACATAGAAGACGACAGCCCCGTCATCTATTAATCTGGCCGTCGTCTATTATCGCGTTTCCTGTAGTGGTGATAGTCGGAGCTTGTTCAATGTTCGAAGCTGGACACGTGTCAGCTTTGGAATGATCAGCCAATATCGCCAGCACTTCTTCTTCTTCTTCGAAAATACCCTCCCCTGAGGATATGGATATGGTCCTGCAGCACCGGAGCTAGTACGTGGGCTAGCTTTATCAAAAGAAACTTCACAAGTCTCCACAATTTTGTTAGTTCCAAGTAAAAGCACATGGTATACTCTAGTGTGAGATGGGTAACCAAGAAACATGCCATCTTCGGATCTAGCTTCAAATTTATCAAGATTACCATGTTTCTTTACAAAGCATTTGCAACCAAAGACCCTAAGGTGTGAGTCACGAGGCCTATGTCCAAACCGAAGTTCATAAGATGTTTTACAGCGTTTAGTACGTAAGAAAATACGGTTTGAAACATAACAAGCTGTTGCAACTGCATCTGTCCAAAATTTTCTAGGGGTTTGAAATTCATCAAGCATAGTCCTAGCCATCTCAACTAAGGTTCTGTTCTTTCTCTCTACAACACCGTTTTGTTGAGGTATATATGGTGAAGAAAATTGATGATCTATTCCATTTTCAGCACAAAAGTGATCAAAAGATTGATTTTTAAATTCTATTCCATTATCACTTCTAATTGCTTTTAAAGATCCTGGGTGATCAATTGATAATCTAAGAAATAATGTTCTAAAGTGACGAAAAACTTCATTCTTAGACACCATAAAGTAAACCCAAGAATATCTAAAATAATCATCAACAATAACAAGAACATACCATTTACCTCCGAAGGTTTGAACACGTGAAGGTCCTATGGTGTCAAGGTGTAAAAGTTGACCCAGTTCAGTTGTCATGATCATTGTGAGAGGAGTATTTGAACATGCAACCATCTTAGCATGTCTACAAGAGTAGCACACAATTTCTTTGTCCCCTTTAAGCTTAGGCAGTCAACGTATGCGATCAAGAGTACTAACACGCGTTAGGTGATCAAAGCCTATGTGACCAAATCTACGATACCAAAAATATAAGTCCTTTGAATCATTAGCAACTAGACACCTATGCTTATAGGAAGACATATCAAAATCAGCTTTAGAAACTCTTCCAAACTGAGACATGTTAAAAATATTGTCACTATTTGAACCTACAACCTTGCAGCAATTTTTATTGAAAATAATTTCCATATTTTCGTCTGGCAATTGTGAAACAGAAAGCAAGTTGTATTTCAAATTTTTGACTAGTGCCACATCCTTCAAAGTGTAGAGATCATTTACATTAACCGAACCCTTAGCAATTATAGGAGTTGAAGAATTATCGGCAAAAATAGCATTCTCTACACGTGACGCAAAAGAGAGGGAGGAGAACCAATCTTTGTTACCTGTCATGTGGCGTGAGCAACCTGAATCCACAATCCAAATGTTCTCCTTCCTCAAACATGTAACCTACATAGAAGCACAATACATCGATGACTCAATACTGGGGTTAGTCAAAAGGCATTTAGGTATCTAGTATTGAGTCACACGACGTGCAGCAGGAAAAACATGCGAAAGCTAAGATAAAACAGTAGGTTTATGAGTCAAAGTTTGAGGTTTTTTATTCCTAACTACTGACCTATAATGTGTTACTTGTTTAGCACAAAAATCAGTAGCTTCGGAGGCAAAAACAGAAGGTCCGGAGGTAAAATTTGAATGTTTTTGACTCATAACAGCAGGTTGCATGTTCCTGACATTTGGTTTAATATGTGCAGTGAATTTTGCATGAATGTTATGAGATCTGGCAATCATTCTTTCTCTTTTCTGTTGTTTAGTTAGTCTATAACAAAAATCTATGGCATGACCATCTCTACCACAGTAGGTACAATGAAATTTAACTTTGCGTTCATGTTTAGATGAGCAAGCAATATTTTTATTTTAAACCAAATGAGACAACACTCCTGCAGATTTAAAAACCACTTCTTTTTGTTTAGGAACTGTTTGAATCAAACCACTTCCTAATGAATTTACAATTATATATAGGTGGACGTGCCTTAGCATGAGCATGAGAATCAAAACCTAAACCATTTTTATCATTGCAAGACTTGGAAGAATTCAACACCAAGTTTAGGTTCTTATTCCCATTACAAAACTGATATAATGTCCTATGCATCTTATCAAGTTTATTGGACAGATCAAGGCAATTTTCACATGAAGTTTTTCCTTTTAATTCACAATTGGAACAATATTTAACTTCATGAGAACGTAAAGCATTATTCAATATTGAAATTTCATTCATATCATCTTTTAGTTTCTTTTCAAGATCATCACAACTAGAACAATGCAAATCAATTGTAGAACAAGAAGCATCTTTTAAGTTTCCAATGTCAAGTGCAGCAAGCTTTTTGTTCTTTTCAATTTCATGTTCAAGTCTATCTAGAGTAGAGGAATGTGCAGTTCTTAATGTGGACAATTGTTCATAGATTAAATCACACGAGGGACAAGAATCATCACCAGGAATGAAGGTTTTTAAATGGTTGATTTCAGATTCTAGTGATTCAATTTTAGCAGCATTATCCCTAAGCTTTTTGGCCTTTTTCTTAACAATAATAGTTCCACGAGAAATTGCATCACACGTTTTATTATAGGTAAAACATACCTCATCGTCGTCACTGTTGTGTTCTGCATCCTCCTGACTTGATCTTGATCTTGTTTTGCCCGCCATGAAGCATAAGTTGGCCAAATCATCTTCATATTCATCACTTCCAATGTCCACATCGCTTGAGCCAAGTTCCTGGAGTGCGGAGATAAAACTGTTCACCAGTTGGCGACCTGTAAAGCCCTTCTTCTTCTTATCATTTGTTGAGGAGTGCTTCGTCCATGATTGTTTTTCTTCTCCGGAAGTAGAACCTAAAAGGTTAGGGCATTCCGTACGAAAGTGTCCTGTCTTACCACATTCAAAGCATCGTTGAGGTCCGGAGCTTCCTCTCCTTCTAGTTCTCACATTTTCCAATGCTTTTGAGAACCCAGCAGAGAGAAGTGCTAGACCCTCCTCTGGAAATTCCTCGATTTGCTCTAGGATTAGTCAGGACAACAAAGCAAGAGTACTGCAATATGATAATTGGCCGAAACTAGGCATATCACGTTGTGAGACAAATGCAATAGACTTATTTGGGTTCTTACATGATAAGATGTCAATTTCATGAGTTTTGAGTTTAGAGTAAAGCACATCTAAAGTATGTGTACTCATGACAGTAGATTCACGAATAGATGTATCTTTCATCTCCCATATTGACATGTCTAATGCACTAAGAAGTTGCCTAGCATTTTCAGCATCAGGAAAATTAATGTTGACACTGCGCAAGCTACTGAGAATTTTGTTAAAGCGAGCAAAGAGATCATCGATGGACTCACCGGGTTGCATCTCGAAGCGCATGTATTCTTTCTTGAACATGTCTTGCCTTACCTCCTTGATCATGTTGGATCCTTTGTGATAGTCACAAAGTTCTCTCCATACATCGTATGCCGATCGAAGATGTGCAACGCGGTCGAAGTCACTCTGAGTGAGTCCTTGGATGATCAAGTTTCAGGCTTTGTTGTTGTTTTTGACATTCCGTAGGTTTGTAGCCGTAACTTTATTGTTAGGTGGCACTTCGTAAGGCTTGTACGCCTTCTCCCATATTGCGAAGCCTTGTGCCTGGATGAAAGCCACCATGCGTGCCTTCCAAACCTGAAAATCAATACCAGCAAACACACAAGGTATTGGCAGAGTATTTCTCCATGATGATTAGTCAAAAACATGTGCAAATCACAATGATTGGAGAATTGTGGCTCTGATACCAATTGTAGGATCGAAGAGCACGTTAAAACCTACCGTAGGGGGCTGAATGGTAGATTTAAAAAATCTTACGCTGCAGAAACAATTAAATCTCAACCCCTTCGGCAGAAAAATGATCTGTTAAAGAAATCATGTGTGAGACAAATATAAACGTGTTTCACCAGAAAAAAGTGATATATATCAGATAGAATCAAGTCACGAAGAAGACACAAAAAGAATCACTCAAATCCGTCGAGAGAAACTCAAGTTATGATAGAAAGATCGAACAAAGGTCAATCTGTCCTACCCGAGAAAAACAGTTCTTGAATGCTGCAAAGAAACTCGTGTAGATCAGAAACCACAAATCCAATGACCGTGAAATTTTGATAGATGATATATAATCATGTTGTGAAGACAACCCAAAAAGAATCACAAAAATTGGATCTTTAAAACTCGAGTTATGATAAAACCACCCACAAAAGGTAGTGCTGTCCAGAAACTCGACGAGTAAAACTTGTCTGGAACAAGTCGGACGAACAAGGCACAAAAGTTCCTTCAAACTAAGAATTTTATTTAATAGAACACAAGAGGAACAGCCACAAAGTCGTGCACCACGATATCTGGCCTCCCTTGCTTATATAACCAGCCCTTAGGACAACCCAATCTCAACTAGGACTCAAATCATGAATCAAAACTTTCCATAACTTCTTAGGACTCTTCTATACGCAGATAGAAGCAATCTTAAGACTTCCAAACACCTTAGGAACGTTTCCCACATTCCTAAAACAACCCAAATTCGTGACCCACACGAAATCCTATCATAACCAGCTCAAAACTTTCTATATATGAGTCAAACCCGACTCAGCCATAGCCTGAGTCCATAACCTAGTCGGTTGGACCTTTCCGACCAATTTTTATGTCCACATCTCTTCATCACGCCTCGGAACCATGCAGCCGCGTCCATGCACTCCTTACACACGTGCAAACATCTTCCAACGACATCCATGATACCTTCATATGCATTGTTCTTGATTCAAATATGTTGCGCAATCTCCCGATCAACTCAACCACAATTCCTCCCGAACTTGGTTGTTGAACCTCATCTTCACCCTAAGACTAGTTCAATGGATCCAGTCAGCATCCATGTCTTGAAATCAAGCAACACCTGCATGTGAATAAACAACCAATCCGTACGAGCCCAAGTCCGTGACTTGACTCGAGTCAGTTCCGAATACAACACCTTACGTGAGCACCTCACATAAGCATGTTGCAAAGCATATCAAAACGATATCAGCCATATCAACCAAAATGCACCAACAACTTAGCAAATGAATACCAAGCAACCTTTCTAAGAATATAAAGAATGTTCAAGACATTGCAAGATAAAAGCAGGAACATTGCGATCAAGCTCTGAACCTAGCCAAAGCTAACCGGAACTTGAGCCGGAGCTTACCAAAGCTAGTACAACCTAGCACCGGAGCTAGAAAAACATGTCGGAGCTAACCAACATAAGTCGGACATAGCAAAACACATCGGAGCTTATCAAAGACAAAGCTCACCGGAGCTACCAAAAAACATGTCGGGTTTAGACAAATAATGTTGGACCTATTGTCGGACCTTGCAGAAGCTCAGAGCTAGAGTCGGACCTTGCAAAAAAGATGTTATGGCAGCATTCAAAACTTTTATTGTCAAAGCCAATGTATTCAGTACAAGCCAATGTATTCAGCACACATAGGTCTCACAAAACCAAAGTCTCACAATCTCATACGCGCAATCCCTCAATAGATGACTAAGCCCTGCTGATCAAAGAACCTCCGCGAGCTGCTCCATAAAAGATCCCAGGGAAGTGTCGCAATAACACTTCGACAGTACCTCGCCCTTTATATTAGTCATTATGGGGCTCATGCCTCATCCTTTCCTTGAATGGTTGAAGGAAAAAATAGCAAAATGAGCGTGCATCACCTAATGTATGAGTTCAACTCAAATTTTTAGAGAATTTCAAATGGTGTTTGGATTTAAGTTCCTCAAATGATGCACTGAATCACTCATATGTGGGAAGTGGTATTTGTATCCTCACCAAGGCAATGCATTTCTTGTCCTACATCTAAATAAGGCCTGTATGTGGAGCTTGGTAGGGATCAGGAGTAGGCATATTTGCAACACATATATTGCTAAGTCAAAAGAGTAAGCCTTAGGAGAAAACAAATCATACTTTTGATCAAGATTTGTGCAGGTGTTATGGAATATTTTTTGAGTGGATTTGGATTTTGAGATGACTCCTATTTGTGTAGACTCTCTTAATTGCAGGGACGAAACATGGCTACTTATTTTTCTCTTTTTTTTCACATTTATGATGTAAGCATGACTTTTTTCCCATGCTTATGATGTAAGCATGCATTTTTATTTTTCTCTTTTTTTGTTCTTGTAGCCATGTCTTCTACTCCCTTTTTATGTAATGAACATTAAGAGAGTACTAAGCTTGAAAGGCATGGAGTTTCTCTTTTTATTGTGGAATGATGACATGAAGGAATTTCGCTATCTTCTTGTGTAGAAGGTTAGCATGTGCCCGTAAAATCTTGATCATAAAAGAATGAAAAGATTCTCACATAGGTCTATACTAGTTTGAGCAAGCTAACTGTGAAGGCAAATAGCATATGCATAAGGTTTATCTAATTCAAATCATCATATGGATTCGGTAGAAATTTCTATCAAATGAGGAACTTCTATTTTAAATTTTCTATGTGAAATCAAGTTTTACATTCAACTAGGACATTAGCAGCTCTTATCACTATATCATATCTCACAACAACCTATAATTGGACTTAGCTTTTGCTACCCACAATTTCCATGTTTTTGGCAAGAATATTCTAGGCCAATAAACCCAGTACATGGAGAATACTAAGTTGTATGCAGGGGACTAGAGAAAATAAAACAGAGCAACTATTCATCATTTCAACTTATGCAAAGAAAAATAATTCTTACCGCACAATGCTTCATTTTATTAACCTAACCTATACTACATTACCATTAATCCCTCTTTTTAGATGCAAATGTGGTGGAAAGAAATAAATAAAATAATGGAATGCAAATGGGATATAATACAAGTTTCCTCAAGTGAGGGTCCTCCCCCAAGCTTGTTCTTGGTCAAGGTTCGCGATAGGTGTTGAAACCCTAACGACGGCTGTAGGCCATGAGGTTGGCCTAACCTTGCTGCAGCATGGCTTTGACATTGGATGGTTGAGTGTCGATGTTGGGTAGCCTTCGATGGGTTCCACGAGTGTGGTCGAAGAGAGTGTTGCCGATGTCGCTCATCCACACCCCAAGGTTGTGATAGGTTGGATGTACCTTGTTATTCCTTGGCTAAGGTAATGATAACCCTTGGCTACAAGGGAATGACATGTACTCAACATGACTTGAGTGTGTTCCATCATTCTTTGGTTAAGGTGTATCATACCTTTTTTCTATAAAGGAATTACTTGTACCTCTCATGCATTGGGTGTGATCCGTCATTCCTTGGCTAAGGTAATGATAACCTTTAGCCACAAAGTTGTGACATGTACCCAACATGGGTTGAGCATGATTCGTTGTCGCTTGACTAAGGTATAAAATACCTTCCAGCCACATAGGAACAACATGAAACCAATATACATTGGATGTGATCTTGTCATTACTTGGTTAAGTTGCATCATACCTTTTAGCCACAAAGAAATAACTCACACCAGATGATGGTGGCAATTCCCTTGAGCTTGGATGAGCGCTTTAGAATAGTTGAGAGCATAATGCTCTCACATATTCGTAGCTGCCCATTGGTTGCTCACGGAGGGTTACCACTTCAAATCTTCGGCCTCATATAGTTATGGTTGACCTTGGGGTTAAATTTTCGATAGGTGGCGACCATCCTAATTTACTACTTGGCCAAGATATGTTGAAATGGAATCCTCTACGGATTCCAACAATCGGATCTTTGAATGCCTGTATAGTTATTTTACTCTTGCAAACTTCCCCTCTATGATAGAACGGGATGGTTAGCTCGCTCCCGATACTTGTAAAAATGAATTTTTTGGTTAGGTAACCGAATTTTCATTTGTACATACAAGGAATATAAAAATCAAAGATGCATTGTGTCCTAATTCAAGTGTATCCATGAACAATGTATGATTATTTGATAAGAGTCGGGCTTTATGGCTAAATTAATATTTACGTTTTCTAAAGCTCCCACACATAAAAATGCAAGTGATATAAATACACTGTATGGATCCCTTCACATTGTAATGATTCTAACTATCATAGTTATTTTTACACAAGAGCAAATGTTATCATTTAGATCATGGCAAATACGATTCTCAATTTTATCCTTCTGAACATTTTTTATTTCTTGCCTAGCAATTTGAAATTTAGTGATCCATGCATGAATGAGTTTCAAATCAAAATTATGGACACCACTATTCCTAGGTTGCTACATACCAATTCAACTATTTAGTAATTCCATAAGTATTAACTAGGCAGAAAATGTCTAAGTAAATTTTAGCAATGCTTTTCTAGGTACTTGTTTAAATTATTTCCTAAGTAAGGTGACATTCCTTTTTTGTATAATCAAGAAGAGCAATGCCAACACTTACTCTCGTGAGGATGCATAAGAACTGAATGATGAGAAGGTGTAAACCTTCCGTATCAATGTAAGCAAAAATCATTCAATCCTAATGTGATTCCAACAACAGAAAATTCGAAACTTGTACCTGTTGACGGCTGTTATATACCAATTTCACCCGTCAATATAACTCAATTATGTGAAGGAAACATCATTTCTTGCACACATCACCTTTCTATTTAACCTATTTCCAGTTTTGTTTGGAGAAAGTAGTTCATGCAGGTATTATATGCAGAATTGAAATGAAACAAGGGGATGGATCCTAAAAAATATCATTCCAACCAATCTGGCGATGCCATGTGGCACCCCATGGATTAAATGGCCCACCACAGAAGTACCCATGGCCATCCGACGGTGTAGCACCCATATCAGTCAATGGCACCCACCTGGAAGTCACTCAGAGAAAGCACACTAGAAGTGGTCAACTTTTTTGTTCGACCGGATAAGGGGTTCGGCCGAACATTTCCTAGCGCCAAACTCGGTCATCTTCCACGTGTCGACTCCCTGTGTTGTCCAGGTCACAATGAAGACTGATTTGTGCGCTTTTGGTGGCGGGAACCGACCCTCCTGCAAGCTATAAATAGGACCCCTTACCCCTCACTTCAACAAAAACCACTTGAGTATTCATCCATTGTATCCACTACTCACCATAGGTTTAGAGGAGTATAAGCTGTGAAGAGGAGAGTCTCTAGTCCATAGTCCAAGTAGGAGGGGGGTAGAAGGAGCCTCTTCCATATTTCCAATTGAGAAAAGGTATGGCTCTTATATTTCTATTTGTATTTGTGACTATGTTCATAATAAAGATGTTATCTTTAGTCTTCCATTGTGTGAGACACCAAAAATGAAACTATGCAATTCAGTTTGGGAAATTAGATAAAGGAGAAAAGAAAATAGGATTTTTGTGTATTGGTTACTTAATAGAATTCAAATGATTGAAGCTAAAAATTTCAAACTCAATTCAACTTCAAGTCTAAATCAGAAGATGTAAGATTTTAGCCCAGAAAATTATTAATGTAATTCATTTGAGGTCCTTGCTGGTTTTGGAAAAATAGGGAACGAAAGTAAGACAAAATTTTAAAATATGCATTCAAATTCAGATTGGAATTTTTGAACTATTCATCAGTGAGAAGTTCAGATTTGGATGTGCCATAAATTTCGTCAAATTCAAATGAGTATCAATTGATGAGGACATCACAACAGCGGAGACACATATTGAAATGCAATGACCAATCACAAAGAGCACGAGCACGGTTAATAAATGAGCAGGTAATCTCGCTCCTAACTTCTTTTGCATGTGAGTATTAGAACAGATTGCTATGTGATGATTTAATTGTTATTAGGAATAATGGAGAAGATCAACATGGGAAGGATAGAGGCCTTGGGAGCATGGAGAATCAGATTGGACGTCTATAAGTTGATGGAAGCAGTTTACAACTCGGACTCGAGTTCAACTCGGAGTCCAGAAGCAGTCCACTTTAAAACGGATTCCCAAGAGGCATACGGACTGCGTTTTCGACGTTCTACATATGCACGGAAAGAGGAGACGATTAAATTTCCAATGGTTCTGGTCTGACCTCAAAATTCCTCTGGAGTCATTGAGAATCGTCAAAACAAGTCGAGTACAGATTTCTGTCCGGTGCTGTGCCACCGAGTCTGGCCTTTGGGCCTTGTATCCCGTAAGAGTCCATTAGGGACACATCTAATCATGTTTTGGCCGAACCCTAGGCTTTAAATACTGCAGACGCCGTTCATATTCGGTGGGTTTTGCTTAGATCAATAATGTCGCCGTTGTACGGATTGTGAGACCTCAACTTCACGATTTCAGATCGTGTCTTTGACGTTCTTGCTCGTGTTCTCGGTTGCAGTTGCAGGGATTAGCCTTCTTGGCAAGGTAAAATGTGTGCAGCACGGCTGATAACCAACGGAGCCTTGGTATAGTGATTGCAGGGGTACTCAAACCGCTCGAGTGCCGCGGATCATCAACGTCGAGTTCTCCACCCCAATCGACTTTACCTTTCGGAAGATCGGGCCGAAACCTACTCATCAATTGGTATAAAATTTCCAGGTTGCCACCTCTTTGTTTTAGTTCCATTAGATTGATTTTATTTTGTACCTAGATTCCACAAAAAAGCTACAAAAAAATTAGATCATTTTTACCGCTTCCTATACTATAGTGCCTGCAGTTTCGTTTTTCAGTTTGCATTGTTGAGTTTGCATTCGTGTGGTTGAGTCTTGATGCTGGTTTAGATTTGTGTTTTTGGTCCTAATTATCATGTTCCGCCCTTATTCTTTTGCTGTTCGACACCTATTCCACAATCCCTAAATAGCAAAACCGATCCACCACGTTCATCGGTCTGCCCTAGCTAGCCGCCTTGTGTGAACTCCCGCATCGCCAGCCCTAGATTAGGTGATAAACCTTTGTGCCACTCATCCTTGAATCATCACACACAACCCTATTAGTTGCTGTGCAAATTCCCAATCGTTTTCATATCCGATTGCGAGTTCTGTTCTCGAACCAAGTTGGAATCAACATGCAAAAAAAAAATCGTAACTCGGACAGCCTACCTTAAAATGGCCACAACTTTTTCATACGAACTCGAAATTGGGCGATTTTTTATTCAAATTCATGTACGCAAAATTTTGCATCTGGTTTTTTGCCGCGTTCAGCGAAATTAGATTGCCCAAATTCCCCTCGAAAAGATAGGCTATCCGGCCTCTGAAGTTTCAGCACGAATTTTAAAGAATTATCTTGATTTTCTATAGGCCGCATATTACATCCAATTGAGCTGCAAATTTGTGTGCTTCATATCTTTGTGATTATGAGTAAATTAAAAAATATCAAAAAAGTATTACAAAAAAAAAATAGTGAAGAGCACGCATATTAAAGCAATTGGCCTATACCACTTGGTCCTGTTTTGTTGGTTACTTCCATGTGTTGTGCAAGGCACTAGAGCACTTGGTTGACCAGCAAAAATTTCGTACATTGAATACTTATTCAGCTTTATTTACCTGTTAACAATTTTCTGCTTATTAGCCACCATATTTTGCCATCCAAGCTCCACCTTTCTCTTGAGCATAACAGGTACTTTTGCAATCACCCCATGCTTCATTGGTTCATCTAACCGTCCACACCACCTGCTGTGTCTGTAAGAACACTTGTAAGAGCGTGGTAAGACACTTTAGCGAGGGAGATTGTTTTTCTTCCACCTTTCACATTGTCACTGTAGTTGATAGGGATAACATATTTTTGTTGTCTTTTGTTTCCTACTAACAATGGCAGGAGAAGACAATGATGACAAATGTGTTCAACATGCTAAGTTACGTGATATGATGAGGACCATGATATATGTGTTCCCCAAATACAACACAGCAACGGAGGAGTCATTGGCGAACTTGACTCGCCAACTTGATGACCTTGTTCTTCGGATGAATACTTTTGAGGCTCAGTTGCCTCTCGCTGGAAGACATGAAGACAATGCTTATGATGATATGGAAGATAACAACAATCAGCCAAGACTACCACTTTATCGTCGAGGTATGGGAGGTAATAATCATCATAACTATTATAATCGTGCTCCTGATGATCCTTTTGCTAAAGTGAAATTTACTATACCCTCTTTCTCTGGTGCTTATGATGCTAAGGCTTATCTTCATTGGGAGATGACAGTAGAGCAAAAATTTAATGCCCATCTTGTTCTTGGAAAACATAGAGTTCGTCAAGCCACTAGTGAGCTTATGGACTTTGCTATCATATGGTGGAATGAACTTGTTAAAACTAGAACTGATCCTCCAACATGGGATAGATTAAAGGAAGCTATGCGTGTTCGATTTGTTCCTCCATCTTTTCAGCGGGACCTTCTTAAAAAATTGCAGCGCTTATACCATGTCTGTGGGGACCGAAATCCCGACCTCCAAGGATCTCATTGGGTCGTGTCGTGCGATGTGACACCCAACAGAATACAAGAAAAGGACGAGAACAATTTACAATACCAAGTATTTATTGAAAAGCACAGCAGAAGTTTTAAAATACTAACAAAAGGAAAGAGAACTATACATCATAGCTACGCTCTCAGCACTAGCTATGCAAAAGCAAAGTCATCTATGCCTTAGATACTTCACACTAGCAACACACAAGTCACGGCGTCGTGAAGGTTTCCCACTCGGCTGTAAACCTTGGAGGGGGTGTAGCCTCGTCATCAAACCCGTCATCAGTCGTACTATCTGCAAAAACTTGTTAAATGCAAACTTGAGCATAAGGCTCAGCAAGACTAACCCGTCTCATTAGACATATGCAAGGGTCAATACTAAGCATAGTAAGGTGAAGCATAAAGGACTCGCCTACAAGTGGATCCTTATAGTCATGTTTTAAATAGCACATTACATTCTTCAGACATGGCACATCATAGACTTCACAATCAAGCAAGAAATGTTTTGCCGATGATATGACGTGCACAATGCACATAATGCTGTTACAGGTAAAGTATGGGGAAACTGTAAACTTTTAATTGTACTATCTCCAAACCAAACAAGATTGTCCAAGCAATTTGTAATCCAATATATCATATTCTTTTGACTTCTTTAGTATTTACTACGTCACAGCGCAGTGAACAAGTGGCACTCTATTACTGCGAGGGACGGTGATGGCAATCAGGATACACACGGACCAACACGACACATATGCACTTTCGGAAATGCCAGCGAGTACTTACAGCATTACCTTCATAACATTTCAGTACTAGTCGTATATGGCCACCTTTCACTAAACACTCGAATGTCAAACCGGTCGATCTGTCACGAGCAGGAGGTCACTGCGTGGGGCATACTCTGACGTGCCCACCAGCTGATTTACACCTTGCTGCCCTCAACCCACGCCTATAAAACGGAACGCAATGCCTCGACAAACTAGTATCAAGCTATGTCATTTTATTGGAGCCCATTTCTCCAATATGTCGCCGGAACGATTCAAGCTTGTCCAGCAGGGCTGCAAACTAAACGGTCCTCAATCGACACAAGCAAGACTACGCGCGTGAGACCATGTCTCGTTTATCCTACCCACTCCCCTGTCTCAATTTCATAGTCATAAACCATTTTCTGATTCCAGATCCCCCCATGTGATAAAATTCCTATCTCGTGAGTAGATTCCAACTACTCGACTTCAATCGAATTCCTATGAGCATAAGCATAGCTGTGTCTACTTAACGGGCCGTAGACCTACCCAAGACTCCATAGGATTTGCGGGCCATGCAGGTGGATGTCAAACACCTTAAACGTAATGCACAAGCATCTGAAGACGTCAAGTGAAATCAAAACGTCAAAACACTAGAAGGAACTTAAATGCAAACGGGGCTTGCCTGAATGCGAGTCTGGGCCTATGTTAGTTTCTGGTAGTTGGACCTCCAAAGCTTCCGGCTGCTCCTCGATTTCAGCTACTACACGATATGCATATACTAGGTATGAATGATTTTGAAAATAATTAATATGCTTGAGGTGTTGTGAATATCCTAGGATGAAAATAAGATAATTATCTTAATTGGTTTTGGGACTTTTATGGTAGATACTAGAGACTATAGAGAAGACTCTTGCAAAGAACAAGAGATGATCAAGGAAGTTTGTTGTTCTTCAAAATTATGGTAAGCAATAACCTTCTCTAAATTTTGGACAAAATTTTCGAGACCTGTCATGGCTACCAGGGTTGTATGATGTAGAGGTGGTCTCACTGGTTCTAGAAAAATTTTTTTCACTATTTTCTAAGCTTCCTGCAGGGAGAAACTGATTTTTCAAGTTTGAGTAAATTTCTGGAAATTGATTTTCCATTTTTTTTCAATTTATAACAACATAGAGACTTGGAATACTGATCAACCCAGTATTTTAAGTCCAATGAACTTGAAATTTTTACTGGAGATCAAGTGTATTAACAATAGTGTTCTGACCAAAATTGGGAATTTTCCAATTAACAGAACTGTAGGAATGAATTCTTTAAGCATTTTTTATTTTCATTATAGAAACATTTCTATGGCATTTCATACAAATACAAGTGCACCACTAGAAAGTATTCTTCACGCTGGTCCTAACAAAATTTATTTGGGAATTTTTGTATAATTCTACTTGAAGTTATGGATTTTCCAAATTTGGATTGAATCTGGATTTATTTTTCCTATTGGAAATTTCAAATAAAGGGACAGGTCCCACATCATTTGAATCGGGCCAATCAGTGCTGAGCCTCACCGGGAGCCACGAGGTTAACCCATATAGCCACACTAGATCCGCATTCACATCTGATCCCGTGCGAGAGGGCGTCGTTGACAGGTGGGAACCGCGCCCTTCGTCTACCTCGTGACGCGGCCGCATCTCTCACCGGAACTGCAGCGGCGCTTTGCCGGACCTAGTTGCGTCGACCTCCTTCCGGCCTCGCCTTGACGGCCCAACCATAAAATCGACCGCGCAAGACGATGGTGGGGTCCAATCGAGCCGGCGATGGCCGGAGACGGTGGTGCGATGGTGACGGCAGAGCTAGGGTTTCCGCGTTCGTCGGAAACGCTCTGAAATGGCGTAATAGGCTCGGGAAAAGGTCGGGAATGTTCCTGGAAGCACCACGATGATGATTTGGGGGTTCGAATGGGGTGACATCGCCGACAAAGGTGAGTTCGACGGTGATGTACGGTTTTTCAACCGGCGGCCGCGAAATCTCGAAATCTAAGGTGCTCGGTTGATAACTTTCAGGGTCCATTGGCAGGGAGCTTCGTTAGGACATACATAAGCTATCTGCTAACCAGATTAAATGATGATTGCAAGAATGAAACGAATTTAAGCATGAAGCATTGTTGTTCTAATGAAAAATCATTCGGTTATCGAATAAGAACTTGAGCTACACTTCATGTCATAGACTTAGATTCTGTGAGCATAAACAAGAGAGGATTATGAACCTTTTTGCTTAAAGGATCGAGGTAGGAAACGGCCTAGAACTGAGCTTGATGGTGAGACAGTGAAGGTTCTCGGCGGCTTCCTCGACAGCGACCAGAAAACTTCAAAATATCCCAAGCAGAAGCTATGTCACGATCAATGAACAAATAGAATACATAGAGGAGGTTGTGACAAGCCTTTTATCTACTTACAGCTCGGGGAGAAACGGTTTCAATCATCGGCGAAAACTCGATCGAAAAGAGGCGGCGCTAATGGCGCGAACCGAGGTGGAGTTCAACGGCGACGGTCAAGGGGGGTTATTTATAGGGACAGAGGGATGAGGGGAGCGAGCCACGGCGCAAGCAAGCTGGCAGCTTGGTGGTTGCATGCCGCGTCGCAGTGTCGCGCGCTGGCAGCGTCGATCGACAGGGACAGCTGGATACAGAGCACCCGTGGGTTGCACTCGAGTTGTCAGGCTGACAGTGGGTCCCACCTCCTCTTATCCTCTTCCCATCTCTGCAACTTCAATTCTCCTATCAAACTTGATCCAAAAATTCTAGATTTTCGTCGGGAGGCCAAAGAAAATATCTGGAATTTGATTCTGCAATTGGATTTCGAATTGGAGGAAGTTTCAATTGAATTTCAAATTTGAATTTGAAATTGGATTAAATTCAATGATGTCACCAAATTAAATAGCAATTGAGTTCCAAAAATTGTGAAACTCTGAGGATAAGTCAAGCAAGTTATGCTGTCCATGATGGTGTGTTCAAATCTTGATGTTCAATAAGGTCGAACAGAATTCAAAATTTGAATTCATAATATGGTTTGAATTTGCTAAGAGACTCAATTAAAATAGCAAATGGAGTTCAAAATTTATGAAAATCTGTAGAAAGTCTATTTGGAATATTAGGAAACCATAGAAAAATTTATGGCCTCAGATTTGATTAATTTTGACAGGGCCATATGTACAGTACCATATTCCATTTGTAATTAATTTGAATATATATTGGGTACTGCATATTAATTTGACCTAGGATCCTTCATTCAAATAATTCCAAACTTTGAAGAGAGGTCAAAATAATTTATCTAAGATTATTGGTGAAGTCCATTCCTCATGTTAATAAAATTTAAGCATGGAAGAAAAGATTTGATGAGATCAAGTTCATAAGCATAGCTATAATTGGTCTCCATTAGGGTTGATAACTAACTTACAACTAAACCTCATATGAAGGAAAATGTGGGATTTTACATTCCTCCTACCTTAAAAGAATCTCGTCCCGAGATTACAAAAGGAAGGATAAAAGAAAAAGATCTAATGAACATATGACGTTTGCAAGTCTGGATAGTTGGTTCTAAGATATTCCTCGCTTTCCCACGTTGCTTCATCAGCGGTGTGGTTTCCCCACATGACCTTGTAGAAATGCAAGGTGCAGTTTCTTGTGGTACGAGTCTTCTCATCGACTATCTAGGTTGGATGTTCGAAGTAAGTAAGATCTGGTTGGAGAGCTTCCAAATCCCCCATACGGACTTCTGCTTGGGCCTTGAGACATTTTATCAATTGTGAAATGTGAAACACATTATGGACCCCCGAAACTGATGATGGCAGCTCTAGCTGATAGGCTACAGGGCCGCATTGTTCACTTATTGTGAATGGTCTGATGAAACGCGGAGCTAGCTTCCCTTTTACTCCAAAGCGATGAATCCCTTTCATTGGGGATACATGAAGGTAAACGTGAACCCCGATATCAAAGCGAAGTGGTCGACGTCGTTTGTCCGCATAACTTTTTTGGCGAGACTGAGCAGCCTTGGGGTTGGCTTGAATAACTAGTACTCGTTCTTCGGCTTCCTTCACCAAGTCTATACCATATGTTACTCTTTCACCGGATTCACACCAGTTCAAAGGTGTGCGGCACTTCCGACCATAAAGAGCTTCATATGGTGCCATTTGGATGCTAGTATGATAACGATTGTCGTACGAAAACACTGGCAATGGTAGATGATCATCCCAATTCTTACCATGGTGATTGGCACAGGAGCGGAGAATATCCTCTATCACTTGGTCTACTTGTTCTGTTTGACCATCAGTCTGTTGATGGTAAGCGGAACTTCGAATCAACTTGGTACCCAAAGATGCATGGAGCTGCTCGCAAAATCGAGCAACAAACAAGGTTCCACGATCTGATATGATAATGTGGGGTACTCCTTGTAGGCATAAGATCCTGCCAATATACAACTCTGCATATTGTCGTGCCACATACTTGACATTGATTGGAATAAAGTGAGCTGATTTGGTGAGTCGGTCTACCATCACCCAAATCGAGTTCTGTTTGTGAATGGTGAGAGGTAATCCAACAATGAAATCCATGCTGATGTCGTCCCATTTCCAGGCCGGTATGCTTAAAGGTTGTAGATGTCCGGCTGCCTTTAGATGGTCGACTTTCACTCATCGACTCGTATCACATTCGGATACATACTTCGCTATTTCCCTCTTCATTCGAGTCCACCAAAATCTCTTCTTCAAGTCTTCTTACAATTTGTTACTCCCCGGATGAATAGAATATTTCGACAAATGAGCTTCGTCCAAAATATTCTTCCGAAGTCCCACATCATGGGGTACCATGATGCGGTCTTTGAACCAGATGGTACCGTCATCGTCACCTCGGAAACACTTCATTTCCCCTTTTTTTCATTTTTTTGGCGAATATGTTATATGCCCTTGTCCTCCTTCTAAGCCTCCACGATTTCCTCCCTTATGGTAGGAATGAGGGCTAGATTGTAGAGCGCCCCATACAGAACCAAGTAGAGACTCAGTTCTTCTTCCTCTATCAAGATGATAGAGAGGTTATTGATATGGTACTTGCAACTTAGCACATTTGCGACTACATTTGCCTTTCCGGGATGGTAGTGGATCTCAATTTCATAGTCTTTGATTAATTCCAACCATCTTCACTGTCGCATATTCAAATCCTTGTGGGGTGAAGATGTACTTCAAGCTTTTGTGATCGGTGTAGAGATGTACTAGGTTGCCCCATAGATAGTGTATCCACATCTTTAATGCTAGTACCGCGGCAGTGAGCTCAAGATCATGAGTCGGATAATGCTGCTCATGGTTCCGAAGCTGCCGTGATCCATAAGTGATCACCCTTCTGTCTTGCATTAATACGCAACTCAAACCAATGCCAAGTGCATCACAATAAACATCAAAAGACCTAGTTGTGTCTAGTTGGGCTAATACTGGCGCTGTTGTGAGGTGTTTTACTAATGCTTGAAAACCTTACTCACATTCCATTGTCCATGCATATTTCTTTCCTTTCTTCAGAAGTTCCGTCATTGGTTTAGCGATCTTGGAAAAGCTTGGGATGAACCTCTGATAATATCCTGCTAAACCCAGGAAACTTCAAACTTCATTCACAGACTCAGGAGACTCCCATTTGAGTACTTGCTTAATTTTGCTTGGATCAACTGCAATCCATTCGGCAGAGATGATGTGCCCTAGAAATGGCACTTGGTTGATCCAGAACTCACATTTGATGAACTTAGCGTACAGCTTGTGGTCCCGCAATCGCTGAAGCACGATGTGCAAATGTTGTGCATGTTCTTCGGATTTTGAGTACACAAGTATGTCATCGATGAAGACCACGACAAACTTGTCCAAATCCGGCATGAACACTGAATTCATGAGATACATGAAATGGGCCGGTGCGTTGGTTAATCCGAAGGACATGACAAGGTAGTCATATAATCCATACCTCGTCGAGAATGCTATCATAGGTATATCCTCTGGTCGAATTCTGATATGATGATATCAAGAGCGAAGATCCATCTTTGAAAATACCCGAGCACCCACCAACTAATCGAACAAAATATTGATATGGGGTAGTGGATAGTTGTTCTTGATCGTGACAACATTGAGTGGACGATAGTCCACCCATAGTCTCAATGTTTTATCCTTCTTTTCCATGAACAATGCAGAACAGCACCAAGGTGACGAAATTGGATGAATGAAACCCTTGTCCAAAAGTTCCTTCAGCTGCTCTTTTAGTTCTGCAAGTTTCTTAGGTGCCATCTTATATGGCTTTCTCGAGATTGGAACTGTTCCCGGTACAAGTTCAATCTTAAACTCGACATCTCTTTGTGTTGGCATGCCAAGAAGATCTTCAAGAAAAACATTCGGATACTCACATACTACTGGAATTTCTTTGAGTTTACAGGCCTCGTTGTTATAAGTAGTTGGAGTCACGTGGATATTACACCCAAGAGTGAGAGTTTGGGGAGAGTGGAGCGGGGAATTTAGATATATCCTCCGAGGAACGATGTCAATAATAGCACAGCTGTATTGCAACCATTCAATCCCTAAGATGACATCTAACTTCTTATGCTCTAGTATAATGAGAGAGATAGGGTATATGTTCCCACCTAGATTAAGAGGTACCCTATGGACCATCTTATCTGCGACTACTTTTCCTCCCGGAGAACAAATCATATATGGGGTTTTTGTGGAAATGATAGGCATCTGGTATTGACTGACATAAGACTTGCTAATAAAGTTGTGGGAAGCACCGGAGTCAGAAAGGATGACTACGGGATGACCAATGAGAGAGAATGTACCCGTGAGTACGGGTGTGCCTTCCGGAACGTCGTCAATGGCGAGGTGGTGAACGTTGCCGGTTCTGGTGGCTAGCTTCTTGGACTAGTTGCGAGGCTGGTTTGCCACTTGGTATGATGACTGTCCTTCGCTCTGCGGGCAGTCCTTGGCGAAGTGCCCCGTACGTCCACACGTATAACACGTGTACGGGGTCTGACTGGCACGGAATGGAGGACGAAATCCCGGTGCACGCGGTGGAGGTAAAGGTGCACACGGAATCATCCCCTGTTGCTATTGTGGGCGAAAACTAGTGTTGTTGAATGGGTGACCACAAAACATCGGTGGTCACGATGGCGGCTGCCACCTCTGGCCGGATGGTGATGGATACACCATGCATTACTTCTGAGGACTACCCCCTCCGCTGCCCTGCGGAGCACTCCTTTTCTTCTTGTCAGAGAAAAGCTCTCTAGTAGCGTCCTCCTACACGATCGCGACATTGACCATGTTGTTGAAGCTCCCGCTGATGAACAAGGCCAACTTGTCCTTCATCTTGGGGTTCAAACCGTGATAAAAGCATTACCACTTCTGATCTTCAGTACTCATTTTGTCCTGAGCATATTGGGCCAAGTGGTTGAATATCTTGGAGTACTCGTAAGCACTCCTTCCTCCTTGCTTCAGCTCCAAGAACTCTTCAAGCTTCCTCCTCATAACACCGGGAGGTATGTGATAGGCGCAAAACGCCTCCCGGAACTCCACCCAGCTCGCGGCATAGCCGGCTGGCCGTGCGGCAAGGTAATTTGCCCATCATGCACCAGCAGACCCTTGTAATTGTTGGGACGCGAATAGGGTCTTCTGATGTTCGGTCACTCGTAGCAAACCGAACTTCCCTTCGATGGAGCAGAGCCAGTTGTCCGCCTCCAACGGTTCATCGGCCTCCATGAAGACCGGCGGGTGCGTTGACATGAAGTCCGAGTATGAACTCAGAGAAAGTTGTCGTGGACCCGCATCTGGTCGCCCTCTACGACGGGACAAATGCTGGACCAAAGTGCGCAGTAACTCTGTTTGCTCGTCGCGCGATCCAAGCACTGTGGCGAGAACCTCCGCCAGACTCCTTGGAAGTTCAGGAGGTGGTGGTGGAGGAACTTGTTGTTGCTGTGTCGCAGCTGTCTCCTGGGTCGGAGATTCGTACTCACGACCACGACTTGACCCTCCCATTTCAGGCGTCGAGCGCGTACGCACCATTCTGCATCCAAATGACTTAAAATCAGCACATGTTTTCTTTTCCTTTATCCATTTCATTATTCAGTAGCACGACTTATTGATAAGGGAATAAGTGCATAACATTCACATATATTGATAAAGTACAAACTTTATACAAGATATATTATCTCATGACCAAGTTTACAGTAGTGAACTCCAAAAAACGATGGACTCCCACTATGGAGGTGCATCTCTACCATACTTGGTCCCCATGAGATGTCATACACATCTTGTCATCTTAGACATACCCACTGCTATCCTTAATATGATACAAACAAGGCCACAAAATAAACACGAGCAACTATTAAACTATATGTTGCCCCGTGATGGCAGAAGTGCTGCCACATCCCACTCCAATACGTCCTACTTGATGTACTAGAGTTTCTCGGGATCTTTTTCTTCCTATTCATCATTCAAAGTTGGTGCCACGGGTGCGGTTGCGGGAGCAAGAATTGCTACCTCACCCACCATTGATGATGTCGCGGCAACTAAAGATTCCACATCAGCCTGCAGAAGAAACATCCTCAAGTCTTCCAGTTCCTTCTGTGCATTTTTGCAACTGGCCTTCCAATCCTGAGTCTCCCCTCTAGACTGATCCCTTTCTTGAGTCACTTCACTCAGCTGTTCATCCAACAGTTGCACCTCGAGTAGACTCGCTTCCAACGCGCTTTCCGTGTGTTGCATTTTTATGCGAGCCTCCGATCGAGCTTTAACAGCCCGGTGCCACTGATTCTCCCTTAAGTTTAGACGACAATTCAAGGGAGAAACTGTGGCCCTAAGTGAGTCATTGGCCCCTTCAAAGTGATCCCCTCGAATCAGAGTCTACTTCAGGTCACTCATCATTTTTCCAAGGCTAGCATGCTGCTCAAGGCTCTCTTGACATGTTGATGCTGCATATTACGCTAAAATCATCTTGGGTACTTCTTCAGTATGCCCATATGCTGCAACCATCCGACTTGCCCACTCGCCACCGGCTCTACCGCCGACCGGAAAGAGCGCGAATGGAGTGGCAGCCATAGCACGGTAATGAAGTTTGCAAAACCTCATTATGGCAACACTTGCGGCATAACACCACGTGTCTTCCAATTGAATCCCTTGCACTTGGATGTAGAAAGGAGCCCATCCAATATTCAATGGAGCAGCAGGTACATCGACATAAATGGTGCATCTTGTCACACCTCCGTCATCGATCTCCTTGCCCCAATAGTCCGGTATTTCACGATACCCGAACCGTCGAAGCATTGCTATCAACAAATCCGGAAAACCGTTCAAAATAGTACACTTCGTGGACACCCATCCGTTTGGTAAGTATACTATAGAATCAGCCATCTGTGAAAAAAATACTGGAACAATGAGAATGTTTTCAACTCCTAATAGTTTAAGAAAATTTTAAATCTGGAGTTGTAATCACAGTCTGTTCCAGATGACCTTCCTGTATAAAACCAAAATTTTCATATAGGAAACGTCAGAACCAGAGGTTGGGTCGAATACAAAAGTTGTATTACACTTTCCAACCTTTCCATATCGTACTCATACAGAACCTAGTGAGCTAAGAAATAAAATCTATACAGGTCTAAATTTCACCCAAAATTTTCTGAAAATTTTGACAGAACCTCCCCTGTATATGTGGTGATTGTCAACGATTTATACAGGTATATCGTGACAATATATTGAGGTAATGACAAAATAAACATTGTATAACATCAAGTTAACAATCCAGAGGGGAAATATTTCGGCCATGAAACATAGGTTACATAGGTATAGTGCGCTAATTCGAATCTATGTGCCAATTGTTTCAAGTTCTGATCTGCCAGAACCGAGTTTGCAACTATAGGAATTAAACACAGCTACACCAAGATTCAGGCCATGAGTGCAACATAAAGTCGATAGAGGACTTTCTAATCTTTCCAGAAATGTATATATATGACCATGTCACCATTCTGGATCAAAAGCTAGAGCTATCTAAACTTGACAGATGAACTGACTGTTGTTCAACAACAGCCCTGCAGTTCACTGTTTTGAGCTCGAAATTTGAGTTGCCTCAAATTCGAATCAACATAAACTTTAAATAACAAAACTGTAGCTATGCTTCTCACCTTTTCAGGTATATATCGCAATAAGGCAGAAGATATTTCTACAGTGAGTTATTGCAAAAATACAGAGACTGGTACAATGGTAGGGTTATCTGGAGTAGTTTAAGCATACCCCACATTTTAACAGATTATCAAGCTTTTCTGCCTTATGGTCAACAGAAATACTGTAGAGGTATTCGAGAACTTTTTATCCATATAGAATACCCCTATGTTTATTCCTAACTAACCTAGATTGCAACCTGATGAAGCTGAGCAAACATTAGCCAGAAAACAAAAATCTTGGTGCTAACCCAATGTCGAATCTAATCTTATTCTGCGGAGTCTAAACCTACCAGCACGTGATAGTCAGACTTTCCAAAATATAATGCATCTATTTTTTTCGTTTGGGGATGGTCAAGTATCAAAGTGGATACCGACGGTACTACGTGGCTCACCAAAGAAAATTCTGACCAGTATTATTTGGTACGTTTATAGGTGGCCCTAGTATCGTTCACTCGCAAACATGTTCTACACGGGTCGCTACCGTAGTCAATGCTGCAGAAGACAAACAATCCCCTTTCACACCTTCACACCTCAAGGGCGGCACGGGGAAACACGACAGGCAGTCACAATAATATATATGAAAGTAAATGCATACGACTCTGGTGTGAGTCGCCCTCGAGCGATGTCATGTCTCGAGGTACATGGTTGTAATACGTCTGTACATCAAAGACTCCCGCATGAACCGGCTTATACACGCTCGGGCATACGTGTTTCGCATGCTCCCATAGAACATGAATGGTTCTAGAGATGCATACTGTCGGGTTATACACCACCCGACGGGGGCTCCCACTAACTTTGAAGCACGCTGGGGTACCACGTGTCATAGGTTCTCAGAAACACAGAAAGCTTCGGAGACTCCTATTAACATTTCTGTGCCAAGTCACGGAAAGAATTCCATACTACCTCTCGCATGGTGAGATTACCCCAATTGATCCCCTTACGGTGGCATACCTTACCTCTTACCTGACGTCGGGGCGTCATTGCAAAATTTATAACACATAAGTTAGTTTACCACTTTATATCTTATACTAATAATACTCCTTATAAGGGCATATAGCTAATTCCTCACCCAGCAAATCATAATTTTTGAAAATATGCTCTTTTCAAGTACACTGTTCCCAATGATACTCTGATACCATGTCTGTGGGGACCGGAATCCCGACCTCCAAGGATCTCATTGGGTGGTGTCGTGCGATGCGACACCCAGCAGTATACAAGAAAAGGACGAGAACAATTTACAATACCAAGTATTTATTGAAAAGTACAGTGGAAGTTTAAAATACTAACGAAAGGAAAGAGAACTATACATCATAGCTATGCTCTCAGCACTAGCTATGCAAAAGCAAAGTCATCCATGCCCTAGATAATTCGCACTAGCAACACACAAGTCACGACGGCGTGCAGGGTTTCCACACGGCTGTAAACTCTGGAGGGGGTGCAGCCTCGTCATCAAACCGGTCATCAGTCGTATAATCTGCAAAAACTTGTTAACTGCAAACATGAGCATAAGGCTCAACAAGACTAACCCGTCTAACTAGACATATGCAAGGGTTTATACTAAGCATTGATAAGGTGAAGCATAAAGGACTCGCCTAGAAGTGGATTCTTATAGTCATGTTTTAAATAGCACAAGACATTCTTCAGGCACGGCACATCATAGACACAACAATCAAACAAGAAATGATTTGCCGATGATATGACGTGAACAAAGCACATAATGCTGTTACAGGTAAAGTATGGGGAAACTGCAAACTTTTAATTGTACTACCTCTAGACCGAACAAGGTTGTCCAAGCAATTTGTAATCAAAAATATCATATTCTCCTGACTTCTTTAGTATTTACTATGTCACGGTGCAGCGAACAAGTGGTACTCTATTACCGCGAGCGACGGTGATTGCAATCAGGATACACCCGGACCAACACGACACATACGCACTTTTGGAAATGCCAGTGAGTACTTATAGCAGTACCTACATAACATTTCAGTACTAATCGTATATGGCCACCTTTCACTAAACACTCGAATGTCGAACCGGTCGATCCGTCACGAGCAGGAGGTCACTACGTGGGGTGTACTCTGACGTTCCCACTAGCTGATTTACACCTTGTTGCCCTCAACCCACGCCTATAAAATGGAACGGAATGCCTCGACAAACTAGTATCAAGCAACGTCAGTTTATTGGAAACCATTTCTCCAATATGTCGCCGGTACGATTCAAGCTTGTCTAGCAGGGCCGCACACGAAACGGTCCTCAATCGACACAAGCAGGGCTACACACGTGAGACCATGTCTCTTTGCTTTCTACCTACTGCTTAGTCTCAATTTCATATTAATAAACCATTTTCTGATTCCATATCCTCCCGTGTGATAAAATTCCTATCTCGCGAGTAGATTCCAACTACTCGACTTCTACCGAATTCCTATGAGCATAAGCATAGCAGTGTCTACTTAACATGCCGTAGACCTACCAAAGACTCCATAGGATTTGTGGGCCATGCAAGTGGATGTCAAACACCTTAAACGTAATGCACAAGCATCTGAAGACGTAAGGTGGAATAAAAACTGCAAAACACTTGAAGGAACTTAAATGCAAACCGGGGCATGCCTGAATGCGAGTCTGAGCCTATGTTAGTTTCTGGCGGCTGGACCTCCAAAGCTTCCGGCTGCTCCTCGATTTCAGCTACTACACGATATGCATATACTAGGTATGAATGACTTCGAAAATAATTAATATGCTTGAGGTGGTGTGAATATCCTAGGATGAAAATAAGATAATTGTCTTAATAGGTGTTGGGACTTTTATGGTAGATACTAGAGACTGTAGAGAAGACTGTTGCAAAGAACAGGAGATGATCAAGGAAGTTTTTTGTTCTTCAAAATTACGGTAAGCAATAACCTTCTCTAAATTTCGGTTAAAAATTTGGAGACCTATCATGTCTACCAGGGGTTGTATCACGTAAGGGGGTCTCACTGCTTCTGAAATTTTTTTTTCACTATTTTCTAAGCTTCCACATGGAGAAACAGATTTTTCAAGTTTGAGTAAATTTCTGGAAATTGATTTTCCATTTTTTTCCATTTATAACTACATAGAGACTTGGAATATTGATCAACCAAGTATTTTAAGTCAACTCAACTTGAAATTTTTACTGGATATCAAGTGTATAAACAATAGTGTTTTGACAAAAATTTGGAATTTTCCAATTAACAGAACTGTAGGAATGAATTCTTTAAGCATTTTTTTATTTGAATTATAGAGAAATTTCTATGGCTTTTTGTTCAAATACAAGTGCACCACTGGAAATTATTCTTCATGCTGGTTCTAACAAAATTTATTTGGGAATTTTTGGATAATTCTACAGGAAGTTATGAATTTTCCAAATTTGGATTGAATCTGGATTTATTTTTCCTATTGGAAATTTCAAATAAAGGGACCGGTCCCACTTCATTTGAATCGGGCCAATCGGTGCTGAGCCATACCGGGAGCCACGGGGTTAACCCACGCAGCCACACCAGATCTGCATTCACAGCTGATCCCACGCGAGAGGGCATTGTTGACAGGTGGGACCCGCACCCTTCATCTACCTCCTGACGCGGCGACGTGTCTTGCCAGAATGGCGGTGGCGCTTCGCCGGACCTAGTTGCTTTGACCTCCTTCCGGCTTCGCCTTGACCGCCCAACAATAAAATCGACCACGCAAGCCGATGGTGGGGTCCAATCGAGTCGGCGATTGCCGGAGATGGCGGTGCGATGGTGACGGTGGAGCTAGGGTTTCGGCGTTCGTCGAAAATGCTCGGGAATGGAGTAATAGGCTCAGGAAAAGGTTGGGAATGTTCTTGGAAGCACCAGGATGATGATTTGGGGGTTAGAATGGGGTGACATCGCCGGCAAAGCTGAGTTCGACGGTGAAGTACGGTTTTTCAACCGGCAGCCGCGAAATCTTGAAATCTAAGATGCTCGGATGATGACTTTCAGGGTCCTTTGGCAGGGAGCTTCGTTAAGACATATATAAGCTATCTGCTAACCAGATTAAAGGATGATTGCAAGAATGTAACAAATTTAAGCACGAAGCCTTGCTGTTCTAATGAAAAATCATTCGGTTATCGAATTAGATTCTCTGAGCATAAACAAGAGAGGATTGCAAACCTTTTTGCTTAAAGGATCGAGGCTGGAAACGACCTAGAACAGGAGCTCGACGGTGAGACAGGGAAGGTTCTCGGCAGCTTCCTCGACGGCGACAAGAAAACTTCAAAATATCCCAAGCAGAAGCTATGTCACGATCAATGACCAAATAGAATACATAGAGGAGGTTGTGACAAGCCTTTTATGTACTTACAGCTCGGGGGGGGGGGGAACGTTTTCAACCGTCGGCGAGAACTCGATCGAACAGAGGCGGCGGTAATGGCGCGAACCGAGGTGGAGTTCAACGACGACGACCAAGGGGGGTTATTTATAGGGACAGAGGGATGAGGGGAGCGAGCCACGGCGCAAGCAAGCTGGCAGCTTGGTGGTTGCATGCCGCGTCGCAGTGTCGCGCGCTGGCAGCGTCGATCAACGGGGACAGCTGGATACAGAGCACCCGTGGGTTGCACTCGAGTTGTCAGGCTGACAGTGGGTCCCACCTCCTCTTATCCTCTTCCCCTCTCTGCAACTTCAATTCTCCTACAAACTTGATCCAAAAATTCTAGATTTTTGTCGGAAGGCCAAAGAAAATATCTGGAATTTGATTCTGCAATTGGATTTAGAATTGGAGCAAGTTTCAATTCAATTTCAAAATTGAATTTGAAATTGGATGAAATTCAATGATTTCACTGAATTAAATAGCAATTGAGTTCCAAAAATTGTGAAACTCTGAGGATAAGCCAAGCAAGTTATGCTGACCATGTTAGTTTGTTCAAATCTTGATGTTCAATAAGGTTGAACAAAATTCAAAAATTGAATTTATAATATGGTTTGAATTTGCTAAGCATCTCAATTAAAATAGCAAATGGAGTTCAAAATTTATGAAACTCTGCAGGAGTTCTATTTGAAATATTAGGAAACCATGGACAAATTATGGACTCCGATTTGAATAATTTTGATAGGGCGAAATGTACAGTAGCATATTCAATTTGTAATTAATTTGAATATATATTGGGTACTGCATATTAATTTGACCTAGGATCCTTCATTCAAATAATTCCAAACTTTGAAGAGAGGTCAAAAGAATTTATCTAAGATTGCTAGTGAAGTCCATTCCTCATGTTAATAAAATTTAAGCATGAGTGGAAGAAAAGATTTGATGAGATCAAGTTCATAAGCATAGCTATAATTGGTCTCCATTAGGGTTGATAACCAACTTATAACTGAACCTCATATGAAGGAAAATGTGGGATTTTACATTAGACCAAGGTAACATGTCCGTAGAGGAGTATTATCAAGAGTTACAAAAGGGTATGTTGCATTGTGGGGTAGTAGAAGACATTATGATAAAATAGTTTGTTTTTATGGGGGGTTGAGGTGTGAAATTCAGGACATTGTTGATTACAAGGAATATGATATTGTTAACAGATTATTTCATCTTGCTATGTTGGCAGAAAAAGAATGTTAGGGCCGAAAACAGCAGCAACAACGCACGAGGAGCAACTTCACACCGCGCTTGACGCCCATACCAGCCAAAACAGCACTATCTTCGACCCCCGTGCAGTGACTACACCATCCAATGGCGGCCAACGAACTATACCTGCTGCTCCACCTTATCGCGTGCCGGAGGGCAGCTAGGCGACATCATTCAAGCCTTCGTTGTCCACTCCTTCTACGGGTCGTTCTTCCGACATTAAGTGTCACCGCTACAAGGGACTTGGTCATATGATGAGAGATTGCCCAAGAAAACAAGCATACATAGCACGCGATGATGGCGAGTATGATAGTACTTCGGATGTTTAACATGAATATTCTCTTGCTACTGATTTTACAGATCCAAATGACGAACACATCGAAGAAGAGGTACTTGGTACAGCAGCGACGGAGAACTATAGGAGCATCATTGTGCAGAGTGCCTTGAGCTCCAAAGTGGAGACCGACGACAAGCTACAACGACACAACCTCTTCCACATGTTTCTCGTCATCAAGGACTGCTGTGTACACAGTATAATTGATGGAGGTAGCTGCAATAACTTGGTGAACACGGACGTCATCAAGAAACGTGGTTTGACAACAAGAGCACACCCTCATCCATACCACATTCAATGGTTCAACAACAGCAGTAAGGTTTGAGTAACACAAAACGCGAGAATACATTTTTCAATTGCTTCTTACCATGATTTTGACGTCGTTCCTATGGATGCTTGTTCTTTTTTATTTGGTCGCCCTTGGGATTTTGATACAAATGCTATTCATCATGGTAGAACTAATAAATATACTCTCATGCATGAGAGAAAGAAAATCACTTTGCTCCCCATGACTCCTGCTGTAATTGTCCTTTTTGAGAAGAGTAAAATTCGTGATGGCAAAGCAACAAAATTAGAATTTAAAAAACAGCAAGTCATTAAGTTAAAATCACCATCGTTGCTCGCAACTAAATCTGACCTTGCTGATTTATTCGATGCTATGGGGATGTGCTATCCTTTAGTTTGCAAAGAAGCCATGTTTTCACTTAATGAATTGTCTATTGCATTGGCCCCTGCTGTTGCTAACCTTTTGCAGGAGTTTGAGGATGTGTTTCCCTCTGAGATACACCCTCGTTTTCTACCAATGAAGAGACATTGAAGACAAGATCAATTTGATTCAAGGAGCAAGTTTGCCAAATCGTGCAGCATACAGGGTGAATCCACAGGAAACTAAGGAAATTCAGTGACAAGTCCAAGATCTTTTGAACAACGGGTACATTCGTGAAAGCCTAGCCCTTGTTCCGTTCCTGTTCTTTTGGTTCCTAAGAAAGATGGTAGTTGGCGCATGTGTGTTGATTGTCGAGCGATTAATAACATCACCATTCGATATCGTTATCCTATTCCTCGCTTAGATGACATGCTTCATGAATTGAGTGGTGCTATCATCTTCACAAAAATTGACTTGCGTAGTGGTTATCACCAAATTAGAATGGCGCTAGGAGATGAATGGAAAACTTCATTTATAACCATGTTTGGACTTTACAAGTAGTTAGTCATGCCTTTTGGTTTAACTAATGCACCCAACACCTTTATTTGTTTAATGAACGAGGTTTTACGTGCTTTCATTGGAAAATTTGTGGTGGTTTACTTTAATGATATCCTCATTTACAGCAAGTCATATGATGAACATCTTGATCATTTACGTGCTGCTTTTACTGTTTTGACCTTGAAAAGTGCGTCTTTTGCACCAATCGAGTCTCTTTTCTTGGATATGTCGTTTCCTCGCAGGGAATTGAGATGGATGAGGCAAAAATTGAAGCCATCACTAGCTGGCCAGTCCCAACAACCATCACACAGGTTCGTAGTTTTCTTGGTCTTGCAGGTTTTTATCGGCATTTTGTGCGGGATTTCAGCACCATTGCTGCACCTCTACATGAGCTAACAAAGAAGGGATTGCTGTTTCAATGGGGCGAACAGCAGCAACAAGCTTTTGATGCTCTCAAATAAAAACTTACACAAGCACCATTGCTACAACTTCCTGATTTTGACAAGACCTTTGAGCTAGAATGCGATGCAAGCGGCATTGATATTGGAGGCGTTCTCATACAAGGAGGTAAACCCGTTGCTTTGTTTAGTGAAAAACTTCATGGTCCTTCTCTGAATTATTCCACTTATGATAAGGAATTGTATCACTTAGCGCGAGTATTATAAACATGGCAACATTATCTTTGGTCTAAGGAGTTTGTCGGATCATGAATCATTGAAGTATCTTAAGTGGCAAACCAATCTGAATAAATGACATGCTAAATGGATTGTAGTTTCCATACATCATTAAGCATAAGAAAGGGAAGGAAAATGTCATTGCCGATGCATTATCTAGACGTTATACCATGCTGTCGCAACTTGATCGTAAAATCTTTGGTTTGGAAACAATAAAAGCATTATATCCTACTGATTTGGACTTCAAATATGCTTTTGAAAATTATAGAGGAGGAAGAACTTGGAATAAATATGTTCTGCAAGAGGGTCTCCTCTATCGTGCTAACAAGCTATGTGTTCCAGCTAGCTACGTTTGTCTATTACTTTTGCAGGAAGCACATGGAGGAGGTTTGATGAGACATTTTGGAGTGAAGAAAACTGAAGATGTGCTGTCCGCACACTTTTTTTTGGCCGAAGATGAGGCATGATGTCGAGCGCTACGTGTCATGATGCACTACTTGCAATAAAGCTAAGTCTCGCCTTAACCCACATGGTCTTTATATGCCCCTTCTTGTTCCTAGTGTACGTTGGGAGGATATTTCTATGGACTTTGTTTTGGGATTGCCTAGGACTAAGAGGGGGGGGGGATACCATTTTTGTAGTTGTTGATTGTTTCTCCAAAATGGCACACTTTATACCTTGTCATAAGAATGATAATGCCTCACACATTGCTGATTTATTTATGACGGAAATTGTTCGTTTACATGGTGTGCCAAATACCATTGTTTCTGATTGTGATGCAAAAATTTTAAGTCATTTTTGGAGAACTTTGTGGTACAAATTGGGAACCAAGTTTCTGTTTTCAACTACATGTCACCCACAAACGGATGGACAAACCAAGGTAGTTAATCGTACTTTATCTACTATGTTGCGGGCTGTCTTGAAAACAAACTTGAAGTTGTGGGTGGAATGTTTACCACATATAGAATTTGCTTACAACAGATCTGTTCACTTCGCGACGAAGGTAAGTCCATTCCAGGTAGTGTATGGTTTCAATCCCCGTGCCCCTATTGATTTACTAACTCTGCCTCCTTCTGAAACTATAAATTTAGATGCTACACAACTATCTGAATTCATTCTTAAGATGCATGAAACTACAAATAAAATATTGAAATGATGAATGAGAAGTATAGGATTGCAGGTAGTAATGGCAGAATAAAACTTGAACTGGGTGATTTGGTGTTGTTACATTTGAGAAAAGAGCGATTTCCCGACTTGAGAAAATCTAAACTTATGCCACGAGTTGCTGGTCCTTTTAAGGTTGTTGAGAAGATTAATGGTAATGCATATAAGCTTGAATTGCCTCCCGATTTTGGGGTTAGTCCTACATTTAGCATTTCAATATTTGTGACCGTACTTGGGAGAAGAAGATGAACTTGAGTCGAGGATGACTCAAATTCAAGAGGGGGAGGATGATGAGGACATCACAACAGCGGAGACACACATTGAAATCACAACAGCACGAGCACGGTTAATAAATCAGTAGGTGAACTCGCTCCTAACTTCTTTTGCATGTGAGTTTGAGAATAGATTGCTATGTAGTGATTTAATTGTTATTAGAAATAATGGAGAAGATCAACAAGTGAACGAAAGAGGCCTTGGGAGCGTGGAGAACCAGCTGGGATGTCCACAAGTTGATCGAAGCAGTTTACAACTCAGACTCAAATTCAACTCGGAGTCCAGGAGCAGTCCACCTTAATACGGATGCCCAAGAGGCATACGGACTCCGTTTTCAATGTTCTAAATATGCACGGAAAGAGGAGAAGATAAAATTTCCAATGGTTCTGGTCCCACCTCAAAATTCCTCTAGAGTCATTGGCAATCGTCGAAACAAGTCGAGTCTAGATTTCTGTCCGGTGCTGCGCCACTGAGTCGGGCCTTCGGGCCTTGTATCCTGTAAGAGTCCATTAGGGACGCGTCTAATCGTGTTTTGGCCGAACCCTAGCCTTTAAATACTGCAGCTGCCGGTCACATTTGGTGGGTTTTGCTTAGATCAATGATATCTCCATTCTACGGTTTTTGAGACCCCAACTTCGCGATTTCAGATCGTGTCTTCGACGTTCTTGCTCGTGTTCTCGCTTGCACTTACAGGGATTAGCCTTCCTGGCGAGGTCAACAGTGTGCAGCATGGTTGATAACCAACGGAGACGTGGTATAGTTATTGCAGGGGTACTCGAAACGCTCGAGTGCTGCGGATCATCAACGTCGAGTTCTCCACCCCAATCGACTTTACCATTCGGAGGATCGGGCCTAAACCTACTCATCATCAATGATAATCCCTCAAGATTTTTGCACTAGACAATATGGATAAGGAGGAGAGGGGTGTGACCCACTTGTCATCCAGTGATCCAGCACAACAGAGCAAAACATGTTCCATTTCTCTGCTCTTCCCAATGAGCCACCACACATGCTCCATGTGACACATCCCCTTGAACAGCCTGGCCACAGCATGCCCCAAACCTTGCTCTTATCATTGTCACAAACGCAAGCTCGTTGTTCTTTCATCTTTGCTTCTGTGCGCTGGGATTTTTCTGGCGCCATCCAAGAAATGTCCGTGGAATCCCATCGGCCGGCGTCTCTGTTGGTTTCCGCCGTATCGAGCTGGAGGCCAGCTGCGCCGAAGTCGCCTCTACCTACTCGATGAAAGCCGACACCGCTTATGGCCTCCCCAACCCGAGCAGGGCGAGTGTTTCATTTTCGGAGCTCAAAACAGTGTCGCCCCTGTTTAACGGCTCCTGGCCGTCTCTGTGCTTCATCCACTCCACAAATACTGCAATAAGGTTCGCCCCAACCATGCTTTACTTTCCCCATGGGCCCTGGTTCACTCCGGGCGCGGTTTAGCCAGAGTTCGAATTCATGATTCGGCCCTTCTCAAGAACAGGGGAAATTTCCAAAAGCAATTAGAATTCTACGTATGATTATTTTTCAATTTATTTAGATAAGATCTTCCCCAGGACCATAGGAACCCCCTGAATCAAAAATCAACGAAAATGATCAATCCTAGGCTCTGTTCTTTGAGTTCTTGTACCCGCCAATGCTTGTTACCTAGGCCACCGGTGTAATCCTTTTTCCTGTCAATTTCTCCCCAATTTTACTTCATATTCTTGTTCCTCATCGCCTACTGGTGTTGTGCGATCAAATCCCGAGCGCTATGGTGCTCTCTGTGCACCGGGCGACCTTGCCAGAGCTTTATCGACCGCCGCCGCCGTGGAGACACCATTTTCGGCCATCCTTGGCTTTCCCTGACCACTTCAGAGTGCTCCCCATGTTTTTTTAGGCCCAGGCGGCGGTTTAGGGATCGGGAGATGAAGCGGAGGGCCGCCGGCGAGGGGCGCCGCCGGTCCCCTGCCCTGGGGCCAAAGGTTGAAGAAGGTGGGGTTGTGGCCCACCCGTCAGCCTATCAAAGCATGGCCGGATCAAAATGTGGCTGGGATCCCATGCGGCTGTGCGGGTTTATTTGTGGCCATTCTGTTGCATCCACTTCAGTGGCCCATTTCAAATAGTGGGGCCCACTATCAACGGTTCAGCCAATTTCCAATAGAGAAATAATTGCAGGAACTATGCAATATTTGGAAATTCACCATGACCAGTAGAAATGTCCAAAAATTGTGAACTAAATTTTGTTGGATTCCTCTTGGCAAGTAGTTTGCAGTGGTGTAAATTATTGGCTATGAAAGCCCCTGGTTTTTTCCTAATAATTCCCAAAATTATATCATTAGGAATTACTTCCAGGTGATTTACTTATTAGAAAATTCTAAAACCTTGCCACAATCTTCCTTTAAATACCTTTGATATCCTGTGAAAATTTCAGAGCCATTGGACTTCAGTTACTGGAGAAAATTGTGTTTCCTTCTTCTATGTCCCTGGAAACAGGAAAAACAACAGAGACATTTTCAGAATATTGTAGGAACTTGTAAATTTTATATCTCCATGTATAATGATTAGAAAAATGTCAAACCAATTGTTTTGGACTCTATATGAATCCCTCTATCTAGAAAACCTACTTTGATATATACAAAAGCCTCTGTTTGGCCATAAAAATTCAGGGAAAGCTAAACACATAAAAATTTTTGCAGACCAATATATTCCATTACTGTAAAGGAAACTTACCTGGTTTTTCCTCCATAACCATATGAACTCACTGTAACTTTCTCAAGCTCAGGGTATCTCTTGAACCTTTATAATTTGAGATCACATCTCTATGTCCAAATCAATATCTATACCACTTCGTATTTCCATTGCCTAAGTTCATCTTATTTCCACTCTGTTGCTGTGTATTCCAGCAACAGACCATCAGTCCTAGCTAGTATTAATCATTCTTGACTTATTATCAACTTCAATTGTACTTTGCTAAATTGCATTCTTTTATTTGATGCATATGCATGACGACAGTGATCGTGACAAAGGTGTCCAACAAGAAACACAACCTGAAGCCGAGGATTTCTATATTGATTCTGGTGTGGCGAGATTTCTTGATGGAGGATACTAATTGATCGTTACTGACTTTTATCTCAAACAAAATGCAAGCCCCGGTTTGCATTTAAGAAATTTTGAGAAGTTTTCATTTCTATACACTATATGGATGAGATCTATCTTGCATCAGGTCTTGTGCAATGAAACCCAATTGCATGACAAGAATAATCCAGAGAGTGGTTTGGGTAGATTAATACTCCAGGTTCTGATATGCTATGCTTAATGTCTAGTTGGAAGAAACGGTAGAAGTCGAGAGGTTGGAACATTCTCGCAAGACTAGTACTTGGTTTACACTGGTATGGAATTATGAGTTTAATTGTGAGGATTCACATTAATAAATTGGAGACTAGGCAGGAGCATAGGATGCAGCAGGACATGGTCCTGGCTGCGTAGTCCTGCCTGTGTCGATTAAAGCATGTCTCGTGCCTGGCCCTGTTGTACAAGTTAGAACTGTACCAGGTGCATACTGTCTATACAGGACCTAGGAAACTGATGTACCTAGAGGATCCTATGTTGGAACCTTTTCAATCGGCTTAAGTTGTTGGCTGTTAGTACAGTGGGAGAAGTCACTCTTGAACATCTCACGATGGAGGTGCACCTCGAGGGAGCTCACTGTTCGGGTCGATCAAACTGTTTTGATATGGGTGAGTCTTGGGAAAGGTGGCTTCGTGCGACATCAATGGAATGTGCCGTTGAAACTCCGAGTTTGGGCGTACGTGTCGTGCAGTCCGGGTGTCTACTGGTTGCAATCACCGTCGCTCGCGGTTATTTGAGCATACTTGGACACTCAGTCTTGACATAGTAAGAAGTGAATATGGTTTATTGGAATTTGATACTTCTTGATATATAATTGTATTGTAAACTTGTATGCAGTAGTTGTAATGCAAACTAAATTTACTTTCTATGAAGCCTTAACTTGATGCTAAAAATGAAAGTAATGATTTACTTGTAGGAGTGTCCTTTATGCAAATTGCTTCCGGTATTTAGAGTTTCCAGCATGTAGAGTTTCATGCCTTAGGTGAGACGGTTAAGTCTTGCTGAGCGTCAAGCTCACGGTTGCTCTATTGTGGTTTTTGCAGGTATTATTAGCTTATGCTTATGTTTTGATTGTACGTGAGATCTCGAGCCTGTCGAGATGTATCCCTCACAAAAATCTTGCCGCTGCTCTCTTCTGCGTATTGCTAGTGAGAAGCGTCCGCGGGCATGGACGGCTTCTCTTGTGCTTAGTTAGTTGAGAGTGTGAGTATATAATATTCCGTTGCATTGTATATTATGTTGTAAAAGAGAATCATCTTGAAAAATAAAATATTTGTGTTGGTTATTTTGTATGGTTTTTCTTATGTGTTGTTGGGGCCGCATCGCACGGCACCACCCAATGCGATTTCTAGAACGTGTGGACCCCGGTCCTTATAGCTTGGTATCAGAGATGTATTGGCAGTAGCACATTTGAAAAGCACCTATTTTTGAAAACTACGAAGTAGTCAAGTAAGGATTAGTTATTATGCCCACATAAGGTCTATTATAGTATTAGTTACTTAAGGTGGCAAGCTAACCTATGTGTTATTATATTCTGTAATGATGCTCCAACGTCAGGTAAGAGGTAAGGTACGCCACCACAAGCGTATCAATTGCGGTAAGCTCACCATGCGAGAGGTAGAATTTGCTTGTTTCCGTGGCTTGGCACAGAAATGTCAATATGAGTCTCTGAAACTTTCCATGTTTCTGAGAACATATGACACGCGGTACCCCAGTGTGCTTCAAAGTTAGTGGGAGCCCCCATCGAGTGGGAAATAACCCGATGTGTCCCCTACTAGTGCAGCACTATGCAAAGACGTGGGACCCCGTCGGGTGGTAGAAAAACCGGTCATGTACCTCGAGACGTGGCTTAGCTCAGGGCGGCCCGTATGGAAGGATACGGGACGAATGTTTTTACTTTCATATATATTATTGTGAATTGATCGCCGTCGGTGGTTTGGATCCGGCAGATCTCTCGACACTACTAAAGTGTTAGAGGAGTTTGATGTTCGGTGTGAGCGTGCGGAGATTCAAGAAGGTGAATTATGAATAGCACAGGAGACACAGAAATTTACGTAGTTCGGGCCGCCTGAGCATAATACCTTACTCCACGGGTGTGTTGGTGTTGTATTAGCTGTATGAGCTTGTGAGAAATCTCAATGGCCTGTGCGTAGCGTCACTGAACGTGTAGAGTCCATCGTCGGCCTGTCCTTTTATAGTACAAGGGCAGGCCATTACAAGTTAGCCTGGCCTGACATGTGGCCCCGGCGGTTACTAATATTGACACTTATTCAACACATTTAATTGTCCTTAATGACTGGGTAATGGGCTTTGACAGCACCGTTACTGGTAATTAAGGTCATCCGATCGTGTGTCATTAATATGGTATTAATGACACTTAATCGGGTCTTGAAGTCCTTGATTCCCCTTTGAAGATCCGGAGCCGTTGTGGAGTCTTCTGGAGGTTAGAGAATGAAGATCCGACGGTTGGACACGTGGTAGCTCCGGAGCATACTATGGGAAACATGTAGCTCCGGAGCTACCTGACACGTGTCAGATCCAGAGCTTCTCTCGGTCTGGGGTTAAGTCCAGAGGTGACATTTCGGTACATAGCCCGGAGCTTCCCCCTTGTGGGTGGTAGCTCCGGTTTGATAGTACACATGGCGACCCTGGAATTAACCATGTTGGAGAAGCGGGTCCGGTTATATCTGACATGTGAGCCTCCGAAGGTCTTCAAATCAAGTAGATAACTTTCCTTTGAGATCTTTGTAACCTCAAGGGGTGTACGGTTTCCAGGGTACCGACAGTGGCCCCCTGGGCCCACCTCTGGGGAAGACCCCTTGCGTGAAGTCATTCCACCGGAGGTGGGTTCATCCTCGTGACTTTTGAACTGAGTCTTCAAAGGTCATCGAAGGTGCTGTTGGCGAGGGTTTGGAGTTAAATCCTCGCCGCGTGGCATATCCCGCGTGCGACAGATGTGATCTTTAGCGATGGAGTTGGGTCTCCGCGAAAGCCTTTTGAAGACCGACGGCGATCTGAAGAAGGTCCCGACCCTCATGAGACGGTCCTCGGACTTTTAGAACTGCTCGGTCCGCGCCGGGGGAGAGCTCCCGTTTGAGAAGGAGCACTACGGCGAAATGTTGTACTTCTCCTCGTACGCCATGGTGGGGTTGATCCCACCTTTTTCCTCCTTTTTCTTGATGCTGTTAGACTTTTACAGTCTGCAGCTATACCACCTTGGCCCTCACTCCATTCTCCTTGTTTCTATCTTTGTCCACTTCTGTGAGATGTGGGTGGGCATCCCCCCTGCATTGAACTCTTTCGGGCCTTCTTCGCCGTCCACACTACCGGTAGGAGCAATGAGTACCTTGGCTTCTACTACTTCGTGAAGCGCAAGAAGTTCCCATTCAAGTACCTCCGGTCGCTTCCCTTTGGGAAGTGGGATGACTGGAAGAAGGACTGGATAGTCATCCGGGTGGAGGAGCACGAGAGGCTGGAGCTACCCGAAGGCCTCCCCAACATTGACACGACGATCTGGAGTGAAGCTCCGGTGCTGGCGGACGCCTTCAACCCTGTTCTGACGAGGATCCGCGAGTGCGCGGTGGGGGGATTAACCCCTCAAGCGGTGTTTCGTAACTTCCTGGTCAACAGGTGGGCACCGCTGAAGAGGAGAGAAAAACTCGCTTGGGCCCTCAACAGCGTGATGGACGACGACTGGGTCGAGACCAGGCTGAAGTCCAACATGGTGGGGACAACCCTGGAGTTTCATCTCAAGAAGTTCCAGCACGGCATCGACGTCGAGGGTGACGATCTGACTCCGCCATCAGCTTTTCTTCCTCTTAATGTGGAAGTTGAGTTCAGCAGGGAGCTCCGGCGGAAGATGCCAGTACTTGACGACCTTGGTGTCGTCGAGAGAAGATCAACCACCAGGGTGGCGATCCCTGAAGTGCCCGAAGGTGGCCCTGCCCCGAAGCCGAGGGTCGAAGTCGTCGGCAAGGGCAAGGAGCCGGCGGACGAACCCTTGAGCCGGAAGAGGAAGCTGCAGCATGCCGACGGAAGGTCCGTCAGGGCTGCCACCTCTGCATCGGCTCCTTCTCCCCGGAGGGGGAGGTCTTCTTCGACCGCGGCGACTATACCCGCAGTGGGATCCTCCCGGGGAGCTAGCTCTGGGCATGCGACTCCAGCACCGGGAAAGGTTGAGGCCTCCAAGTCCGGAAGTTCTTCCCGATCGAGGGGAGCCTCGACCAGGGAAATGCCCGTGGCTGCTACGAGTTCCGGGGGGCCTTCCGGAGCTTCCACGCCGGCTATGACCAGCCCAGAACGCACGGGAAAGAGGTTCCACGCAAGCTGGTGAGGAAGCCTTCCAAGGTAATTTTTTTAATCTCTACCTTGGAAAGTTGTTTTGTGGTAGTAACTATTTTTTTTAAGTTTCTTCATCCATCATCTGCAGCGTTCCCAAGAAGAGGAGTGAGGCTCCACCCTCAGCTACAACAGCTGAAGCTGTAAGGGCGGGGGCTTCTGCTCCTGTCACGGTGCCGCCCCAAGTGGTTGCTGAAGCTGCGACAGCTCCGGCGCCGGCTGTCGTGGTCATGGACCTCGACTCATCCCCAGAGACTTCCGTGGTAGCGCCTAACCACGGGAGAGAAGATGCGCCAGCGGCACCTATCCCGGAGGCTGAAGCTCCGGGTCTTGGTGCTGAGATGATGGAAGCTCCGGCTGTTGAGCTGGAGGAAGCAGTAATTCCGGCCTCAGAGCCAGAAATTGTTGAAGCCCCGGCGGTTGAGCCGGAGGTGATTGGAACCCTGCCGTGCGCGTCGGAAGCTGAGGAAGTTCCGGCAGTTGGGTCGGCTACCTCTGAAGCACCAGCCGCAGAGCTGGTCATTGTTGGAGCTCCGGCCGCAGGGCCGGTCGATGTTGAAGATCTTCTGGCTCCCGAGCCGGTTGTTGAAGAGGTGTCGGAGCCCGAGCCCCCATCGGAGGAAGTGCCCAGACCGGAGCCTGCAGCGGCCCCTGCTCCGGAAGTGATGACGTCGGAGGTACACGCGGTCGAGCCGGAGTGCCCAAGCGAAGTCGCTGGCCCCCTGCCTGAGGGTGTGAATGAAGACCTAGCGGCGGGGCCTTCCTCAATGGCGACTGAGGCCATCCCGAAGGACGGCCCTAGTGCCATGGAGACTCAGAGGACCACTCTTGTGCAGTGGGACCCAATTTTTGTATCTGAAAATCCGCTGGAACCAGTGGAGAAGACCCCAGTAGGTCCGGAACCTATCCCGTTGTCACTGTCTATTGACAACGCATGTTCCAGTCTGCGTCAAGTCCAACTGGCCTTCTTCCACGACAGCAAGGCTCTTGAAGAGGAGCTCCAAACCCTTAGGCGGTGGCGTAACCGGCTCTACTTCGGGACCAAGCTGGCGCAGTTGAGGCTAGCGGATGACAAAGAGTGGATCAAGCGTGAGAAGATCCGCCTAGAATACTGGGGTAAGTTACTGGATGACAGGGAGAGTATGACTCGTGCCCTCGATGCTCAATCCCCGGAGATCTACGAGCAGACCAAAGCAGCCAACAATGCGGCCGATGAACGCCAGGAAAGGCTTGAGGCCATTAACACTACACTCATCAAGCGCCGGGAGGCACTTGAGGAGAGGGAGAAACGGCTCAAAGATGAAGAGCAGAAACTCCTTGAGCTGCGGGATAACGTCCTGAAGAGTGAAGAGGAGCTCACCAAGAAGGTAGCTCTGGCTGACAAGGGTCTATAGGAGCGCGCCAAGAAATTGGAAGAGCGCTACATTGAGGAGGAGAAGAAGGCCTGGGTGCAAGGATAGGAGCTCCACGAGCGGGAGTGTGCCCTTGTTGCCAGTGAAAAGAAAGTGAGGGACAGAGAGAAAGACCTGGTTGACCACCGGAACAAGATCCACCTCCGGGGGGAGGAGCTCAGAAAACTCGATAAGCGGGTTGTTGAGAATATTCAGCAAAACTCCAAAGAAGTTGAGCGCCTCGCCCGCGAGAATTCTGAACTGATGGCGGCCAG
Organism: Tuctoria greenei; assembly: GCA_036927565.1. Taxonomy (NCBI): domain Eukaryota; kingdom Viridiplantae; phylum Streptophyta; class Magnoliopsida; order Poales; family Poaceae; genus Tuctoria; species Tuctoria greenei. Next base: position 118,068,970 of record JAYESD010000005.1, read on the forward strand.
GAGATCCTTGGAAGAAATAAAGGACTTGAGGACTACAGACTCCCTACAGGTTTGGGAGTTCCTGGTCAAGGCTAACGACGCGCTGACACCGATGGGCTTCAGTCCCGTGCGTCCGGATGATCCGGAGCCAGAGCCGGACCTGGCGTTGCAGGCGTTGAGCTCGGCAGGGAGCAAACTCTCCAAGGTGGGCGATGTCATCGCGGACCAATTGGAGGTTGAGGGGCAATCCCTGGCGAAGAACATCGCAGAATATCTGCTGACGTGCTACACCAGCCGGAACTCCCAATTTCCTCTGGACCCGGTGCTCGAAGGTCCGGTTGAAGGAGAAGGCGAAGCTGCCCAAGGCAACGTATCGGAGTTTGCCCAGAAGGTCGCCCAATTCTTCCATAGGGTCTAGGACCATCTCTGTAATTCTCACTTGTATTTTCTCTTCTTCTTCCTCAATTTTGTAATCCCTTGTCTCCAGATGTAATCCCTTGTCTCCAGATGAATGAAATCCCAAAATTTGTGAATTTCACTTTTTGTCTTCAACACTTTTGTCTTCACTTGGCCCCCTGGTAGATGTACACAATTTGATTGTGAACATGTACCAAGAGGATATTGCGTTTAGTTGAAGACTCATTTTCTCTGAACTTGTAGAATTTAGGTCCGAAGTCTTCGATAGTGAAGGCCCCCAGAGGTTGTCTGAGCTTAGAAGCTCCGGCATTGTCTATCATCGGAGCTTAGTAGCTCCAGCAATAGTCTCTATCAATGCGTAGAGCATCGATAGTTAGTCCTCCGGGGTGTTGGAGCTTAGTAGCTCCGGCAATGACCTTTGCCAACACTTATTTTGTTGGCAGCAGACTCCGTTTGCGGGGTCTTCTCACCATCTTTTATTTAGCGTCGACGGCTGGCCCCCCTAGCTTTGCCGGAGCTTGATTACTCCGGTGATGCTCGTTTTCAATGCGTAACATCGATTACAAGCCACCTAGGGGAGTCGGAGCTTTATTAGCTCTGGCTTTTCTCCATCAACGTAGATTTTATTTGTCCTGCACACTTAAGCCAAGAAAAATAGTAAAATTCATTTCTTGTCTATAACTTCGTCGTGGCTTACGATTCTCAAAAAGATTTTAAGTCAAACACGATTCTAAATATAACCGAATGCGTTGTCTTTTCTCCCAGATCTAACTGTACATGGACCCGCCTTACTTCGGCCTGCCGGGGTATAGGTAGAGTGGCGTACTTAGGGTGCTTGACCAGGCTAAGTCGATAGCACACTCCAGCCCTAGATTGGCTTGGCGGCTTTTAGGCGAGTTGGCCATGAACAATATTTGAATCCAAAAGAATTGTCAATACAACTCGTATCGTATATGAACCGGTCGAACTAAAAATTCTTAAGAATTGCACGTCCTTGTTATAGACAAGAAAGAGAAAAATAAAAAATGTTGAGCCTATAAAAAATAAATGCACGTGAGTCTATTTCACATGAAGATGTCTTTCATTATCGGTCCGGGGTACAGGGGAAACAAGTACACTCTTAGGGTACGGAACTAGGCTAAGCGTGTTTCCTTTCTCGTTTGACCCAGTGTAGCTATCCACACTTTTAGTCCTGAGACCGTGACATGTGTTGCATGAACTTTGCGGACCTTTCGGGAAAGGTTCGGCTGTTCTCCCGGAGGAACTACCCGACTCTGTACAATGACTCTATAACATACACCTCAAGTTACTACAGACTCACCTTCGTGATATTAAGCGTAGAACTTACGGAGGTGCTCAATGTTCCAAGGATTTGGGAGAGGTGTCCCATCCTCGGTAGCCAAGCGAACGCTCCTGGGACGGGATACTTTAATCACTCAGAAGGGTCCCTCCCAGATGGGGGAGAGTTTGTTTAACCATTCTCTGGATTGTATTATCCGTAGCACCAGGTCGCCTTCCTCGAGTTGTCGTTTGTGTACTTGCCGCTGATGATAGCGCCGAAGGGCTTGGCGGTATCAAGCATTCCGAACAGCTGCTTGGCACCTTCCCTCCTCAAGGAGGTCTAGGTCTTCAGGCCGGAGCTGGTCCTGCGCGGCTTCATCGAAGGTCCGGACCCGAAGTGACCCCAAGGTGATTTCTGGAGGAAGGATTGCTTTAGCTCCATACACCAGGAAGAAGGGTGTCTCTACAGTTGACTGGTTTGGAGATGTCCTGTTGGCCCAGAGAGTAGGCGGAAGCTCTTCAATCCAGTTGGCACCATGTTTTTTCAACCGCTCATAGGTGCACGTTTTGAGTCCTTTAAGGATCTTAGCATTTGCTCCCTCGGCTTGGCCATTGCTTACTGGGTGAGCTACGGAGGCGTAGCAAACTTGAATGCCGAGGTCTTCGCAATATCCTTGGAATGCAGAGCTTGTGAATTGAGTCCCATTATCAGTGATGATTTTGTTTGGGACTCCAAATCTGCATACAATGGACTGCAAAAAGTTGATAGCAGATTGCTTGTTGATTGTCACAACTGGAGTTGCTTCCGGCCACTTGGTGAATTTGTCAACGGCAACGTACAGGAACTTATAACCTCCAACAGCTCTTGGGAAAGGTCCCAAGATGTCCATCCCCCACACAGCGAAGGGCCATGTAGGAGGTATCATTTGTAGGGGCTGAGCCGGTGTGTGAATATGATTTGCATGAAATTGACATGCTTCGCATTTCTTCACCAGCTCAGTTGCATCCTGGAGTGCTGTAGGCCAGTAGAAGCCATGTCGAAAGGCTTTACCAACCAGCGTGCGGGAAGACGCGTGGTTCCCACACTCGCCTCCATGGATTTCTGTGAGGAGCTCGCATCCTTCTTCCCTTGTGATGCACCGCATTAGGATGCCATTGGCACCGCGCCGGTAGAGATCCCCTTCTACCAACGTGTATCTTTTAGCCAATCTGTTTACCCGGTCAGCGGATACATCATCGTCAGGAAGGATGTTGTCTTTCAAGTAGTTCCGGATCTCCGAGATCCATGCATCGGAACTAACTTGAGCATTTGAGTCTTGTGTGCTGGGTTGCTCGCAGCTTCCGGCAGCACCTACGGCCCTTGATGGCTGCCATGGTAACAGGGCCATCGGGACCGTCAGATTCGGGATGCTGATCTCGCCCCCTTCGATCAGTTTGGCAGGCTGAGCTGTGGGTTTTGACAACCTGCAGACAAAAGTTCCGTCAGGAACCGGATCTCCGGTTGACGCTTTCGTCGAGAGTTCGTCAGCTTCAGCGTTGTGGGCACGCTGGACATGGTGGAGATCTAGGACTTCAAAGTCCTCCTGAAGCCTCTGGACTTCAAGGAGGTAAGCAGCTAGCTGGAGATTGTTGCAGAAGCATTCACCCTTCACTTGTTTAATGATGAGCTGTGAATCTCCCTTGACCAGCAGTTGCTTGACACCGTATGACAGCGCCACCTTTAGTCCGTAGATGAGTGCTTCGTACTCCGCAATGTTGTTGGTCGCCTTGAAGTCAAGGTGTACCATTTATTTTACCTTCTCCCCAGTTGGTGCGAGGAGATGGATTCCAGCTCCGGCCCCTGCTTTTGCATGGAGCCGTCGAAGTAAAGGGTCCAATTAGGCTCGGTGAAGACTGGAGCTTCATGTTCCGGCTTCTGCTCACTTGGGCCCCCAGGGTTTGATGGAGAGGGAGTCCATTCTGCCACGAAGTCTACCAATGCTTGACTCTTGACTGCTTGCCTTGAAATGAATTCGAGATCGAATTCAGCCGATTCCGCTGCCCACTTTGCAATATTCCCAGTTGAATCGGAATTATGCAAAATTGCTCGAAGTGGGTAAGAGGTCACCACTGAGATTTTGTGAGCTTGGAAATAATGGCGAAGCTTCCTGGAGGCAATAAGAACTGCATAGAGCAGCTTATGCACCTCAAGGTATCGAGTCTTGGCATCATGTAGTACTTCACTAATGAAGTATATTGGGCGCTGAATGGTCCGGACCCTCGCAGAGGGGCCCGGAGCTTCCTCTTCACTGACCCGGATCGTTCCGGAGGGATCTGGAGTTTCTTCAGGCACCTCCGGGTTCTGGCTGGAGGAACCCGAAGCTTCTTCAGAAGTGACCTGGACCCTCCCGGAGGGGTCTGGGTCTTCTGGAGGTTTCCTGTGTGTTCGAATCTGGGAGCTGGGACCCAAACTCGCTTTCAGGAACCTCCGGACCCTCCCGAAGGGGTCTGGATTCCTGAGTATGGGGTAGCTCTGTTCTCTCCGCAACCAGAACCATACTGACGACTTCGTCAGTAGCTGAAATGTAAAGCAACAAAGGCTCACCAGGGTTCGGAGCTACCAAAGTTGGTAGGGTGGTGAGGAACTGTTTTAGCTCCTGGAACGCCTTTTCTGCTTCTTCAGACCATTGGAATGGTCCAGACTTCCTCAATAACTTGAAGAAGGGGAGTGCCCGTTCCGCCAGTCTTGAAATGAACCGGCTAAGGGCTGCTAGAAATCCAGTTAGTTTTTGGACATCTTTGATGCGGGTTGGTGGTCGCATGTCTTCAATGGCCTTGATCTTTGCCGGATTAGCTTCTATGCCCCGGTGACTTACCAGGAAACCAAGAAGTTTTCCGGAGCTAACCCCGAAGACACACTTGTCTGGGTTTAGCTTTGTGCACGTGGCCCGCAGCTTATCGAAGACAGCCTGTAAGGTGTCAAGAAGTGACTCCTTGTTCTTGACCTTGACCACGATGTCATCCACGTACACTTCCACTATGTCTCTAATGAGGTCTTCAAAGGTTTTGTACATAGCTCGTACAAAAGTTGAAGCTGCATTCTTGAGACCAAATGGCATGGCTGTATAACAGTACAATCCATCTATTGTGATGAAAGAGGTATGCTCTTCATCTTCCCTAGACATTCTGATTTGATGATACCCAGAATATGCGTCTAGGAAACACAGTAATTCGCACGTGGAGGTGGAATACACTATCTGATCTATTCTAGGTAGTGGGAATGGATCTTTCGGACATGCCTTATTTAGTGTGGTGTAGTCGATACACATCCAAAGCTTCTTGCCGGCCTTGGGCACAACGACTGGGTTTGCCAGACATTTTGGATGGAAGACTTCTCGGATGAATCCAGCTTCGAGCAACTTCTTCACTTCTTGTCGAATGAAGTTCTGTCGCTCCACAGATTGCTTCTGAGGCTTCTGATGCACAGGCCTGGCATCGGGGTAGATCTTCAGATTGTGCTGAATCACTTCCCTAGGGACCCCAGGCATTTGTGACGGTTGCCAGGCAAACACGTTGACATTAGCCCGGAGGAAAGTAATGAGCGCGAGTTCCTATTTGTCGTTCAATCCCCCCGATATACGGGTGGTCTAAGCGACGTTAGAACCGATTTGAAAGACTTTGACGGGAATGTCGGTGTCGCCGCTTGGCTGCACGCGAGGTGCAGATGTCGAGCCTCGTTGACGAATGCTCGGGGGTTTTGGAGCTTGCTCCTGCCTGGAGTCCTCCTCTTGCGCCGTGGTGAGTGTATGGAGTTCTTCCAGAGCAGTTACTCCGGCAGTACGATCTCCGCGGATCCGGAGAATGCCTACTGGTGTTGGCATCTTTAACACCAGATAGCCATAATGAGCAGCTGCCATGAATTTGTACAGAGCAGGTCTACCCAAGATGGCGTTGAAGGGTAAGTTGATCTGGGCGACGTCAAAGACCAACTGTTCGGTGCGATACTTCTCCCGTGTCCCCAAGTTAACAGGGGAGAGTAATAGCTCCGAGTGGGGTAATGGCCCCCGGACCTACTCCGGAGAAAGGTCGGGGGGGTGAAGATCCGAACGTCGGAGCTGAAGCTTGGTGAAAGCTTTAAAGCTTATGAGGTTAAGCCCCGAACCTCCGTCTTCCATGACATGGTGGAGCTGGATGTTATTGATGGTAGGAGATACCATCAAAGGCAGCTGACCTGCTCCAACCATGCTTCGAGGACAGTCCGAAGCATCAAAAGTGATGGCTGTGTCCATCCACTTCCGATGAGGCTCCGGTCTGGCTGTAGGAGCTACAGCAGCCATGTCCCGACGCATAGTCTTGATGATGCGACGGGAGGTGATGTCCCATGATCCACCAATGATGGTGGTCATGGTCTTCCGACGCTCATTGTCAGAGACGTCGGAATCGTCGTCGACGGAGGTGTAGACGGCCTTTAGGACCTTTTTGGGATCCTGAAAACCTAACTCCTCCTCAGCCGGAGCTTCGTCAACTTTTTGTTTTCCTTCCCTCTGTCGGAAAGGAGTTTCTTCCCGACGCTTGTTGTAGCGCTCGCCAAGGTTTTGGACCTCCCGGCAGTCTTCCAAACTGTGGCTGCCCATTTTGTGAATGGGACACCACACTTTGGGTTTGCCACCGTCTTCAGAAGATGGTCAAGGTCGCTTCTCGGGGCGTGGCCCCCGGTCACCCGGAGCTGCAGCAGCTGCAATGTTGGATGTGCCGGCCGACGGCTTCTTCTTGCCGTTGGTCTTCTTTTTCTTCATGCCACCCCCGGAGGTAGCGACTTCTTCTTTGGAGGATTTCTTGTGGTCCTCCGGAGTTGGTTTGGAGTGCATTTCACGGCCCTCCGCAGCTCTTGCACATTTGTCGGCCAAACTGAAGAGTTCCATGACACTGGTGATCTCCTTGATCGCCAGTTTCTCTAGCATCTTCTTATCCCGTACACCCTGTCGGAATGCACCAATGACAGAGGCGCTAGAGATAGAAGGGATAGTGCTTCGTACCTGAGAGAACCTCTGGATGAATGATTGCAGGGATTCTCCTCCTTTTTGCACGATTGCAAAAAGGTCCAGTTCAGTGCATGGCCGGGTGTATGAACTCCCGAAGTTGGCAGTGAACTGCTGGCACAGCTCCTCCCAACTGTTGATGGAGTTGGGTGGAAGGCTCATAAACGAGGACCTGACGATCCCAATCAAAGCCACTGGGAAATAGTTGGCAATCACGACCTCATTTCCTCCAGCTGCCAAGATAGCAGTGGAGTAGATCTAATGAAATTCAACAGGATTGACGGTCCCATCGAACTTCTCCGGCAGGTGAGGCCGGAACTTCTGTGGCCACCTGACCATACGCAGATGCATGGCCAGGGCTGAACAGCCTCATCCCACTCCTTCAGGAGCAAGAACGTCCTGAGCTTCTCGTCTTTCACGAGCACGCTCAATATGGACTCGCCCGTCCTGTTGGCGGTATCGGCGATCAAGCTCCGCCCGGAGGTCATGAGTCGAAAGCCTGGATACCGTGTGGGTGTGTCGTGCCCCCGAGGGCAACGACGTCACCTGCTGTGATGCAGCTTGTCTCCTATTGTTGGAGATGTGCGGACCAAGTCTACCAGACAAGGTCCGTCGCTGCGATGGGGCCCGTCCTGAAGGAGGAGGACCCTGGTTGCTGATGCGGTCGGCTGCTGCTGTAACCAAATGTTCCACATCCGCACTCCACTGCTCCAGTGCATCCCGGGATGCATCCGGAGGTGGTGGGCGTTGGAGAAGAGCACGCGCTGCATGGAGCGCATGTTCAGGGTTGTCTTGATTTCCCGACGCAGTGACTGACGCCGTTGCACCATCGCGTTGTCCAGCTTGATTTGCTGGTGGAGGCGGCGGTGGTGGCAGTGTGACTCCTGCTGGCGCTGCGGCTCCTGCTGGTGGTTGCATATTGGAGGGATTGCCCCCATCAGCTTGAGCAGTGGGATGACCGTTGGATGATCCAGCAGCTGAGTTCACCATTCTCGAAATCTCAGGCGCCCCCTACCTGGCGCGCCAACTATCGGTGATTTGGATCCGGCAGATCTCCCGACACTACTAAAGTGCTAGAGGAGTTTGATGTTCGGTGTGGGCGCGCGGAGATTCAAGAAGGTGAATTATGAATAGCACAGGAGACATAGAAATTTACGTGGTTCGGGCCGCCTGAGCGTAATACCCTACTCCACGGGTGTGTTGGTGTTGTATTAGCTGTATGAGCTTGTGACAAATCTCAATGGCCTGTGTGTAGCGTCACTGAAAGTGTAGAGTCCGTCGTCGGCCTGTCCTTTTATAGTACAAGGGCAGGCCGTTACAAGTTAGCCTGGCCCGACATGTGGCCCCGGCGGTTACTAATATTGACACTTATTCAACACATTTAATTGTCCTTAACGACCGGGTAATGGGCTTTGATAGCACCGTTACTGGTAATTAAGGTCATCCGATCGTGTGTCATTAATATGGTATTAATGACACTTAATCGGGTCTTGAAGTCCTTGATTCCCCTTTGAAGATCCGGAGCCGTTGTGGAGTCTTTCGGAGGTTAGAGACTGAAGATCCGACGGTTGGACACGTGGTAGCTCCGGAGCATACTGTGGGAAACAGGTAGCTCTAGAGCTACCTGACACGTGTCAGATCCGGAGCTTCTCTCGGTCTGGGGTTAAGTCCGGAGGTGACATTTCGGTACATAGCCCGGAGCTTCCCCCTTGTGGGTGGTAGCTCCGGTTTGATAGTACACGTGGCGACCCTGAGATTAACCATGTTGGAGAAGCGGGTCCGGTTATATCTGACATGTGGGCCTCCGAAGGTCTTCAAATCAAATAGATGACTTTCCTTTGAGATCTTTGTAACCTCACGGGGTGTACGGTTTCCAGGGTACCGACAATCCCCCGTGCGGGCTGTGCCGTACGGTACCATATGATTGATCTGTAATTTGTGTGTAGTTACGGGTACACTAACTGCGTTATTCGTAGATCGAGTAGAAAACATTAGCGAGTGAACGTCATTAGCGCCACTGTTGAGACGTATGCCGGAATACCGGCTTAGGATTTTTATTTGGTGATGACGTAGTACCGGCATTGCATTCGGGTTACATCAGCACATTGACGGTTAAAAATCCATGCCGAAGACGTAGCTCGTAACACAAGTGTCAAGTTAATATCCAAAGCAGATTCCTATCTTGAAATAATAAAAATGAAATTTGAACCGAAGCTGTAAACCTCTGTTCTTTCCTGTGTTATTCTGACAGAAACATAGCTCCGGTTTGAAAAGTCATATCTCGTGGTGGAATTATCCCATGAAGGTGTTCCATACATGGTTGGAAATATATGAAAGTCTTCTAAATAATTTCTGTTCATTACCAGAGCAGAATACCATGGATCATAGCTAAAATTTGAAAATTCCAAAACCTGCTAAAACTGGACAGAATCTGGAATAGTTTCTGCACTTCTTACCAATTTGGTCATAACTCTCAGTAGAAAGATCGAATGAGGACATATGATATATTTCCGGAAACTAGATGAGATATGTGACAATGTTGTAATTTACAGTTTTGGCAAATTTGGATATTTTGTATATGAAAAACTGTAGACAAAACAGCCATATACAAAGGAGTTGCTGTCAAAATTTCACGGAAAATATGGGAACATTGTCAAATTTAGAAATTCATATCTCATTAACCAGAACTGATATTGAAGCAAATAAATATATTCTGGAAAGGCCAGGAAGTAAACTACAATTTTGTTGTTCACCTCAAAGCATGAGTGTGCCTCTAACTGGGCGAAATTCTCGAATTACTCCAGACTGGTCATTTCTGGCAGAACAGTTCATCAATGAAGCATAAGTTTGAAAATTTGCACGAACATGAATATTGTTATACTTTTACAAAGTTCTTGACATGTTCATGTTTTCCTTATACACTTATTGCTGAGATAGAACTTTGACTCTTCCCAACTTCATTTGTGCAGATGGTTCGTACTCACTCATTGAGTAAGGTCGGAAGTTTTCGTCGAGACGGTGATGATTTGAATCCACCGCAGGCACCACAATCAACGGTATTGGTGGATGTCATGTCAAAAATGTTCGAGTCTCACCAAGAGAACACTAAGTTACTCCAAGCTTTGGTGCAGCAAGGCCTAATTCATCAAACACAGCATGTTATTCCACCTCGAAACAGTTACTTGGATTTCATGGCAATGCAACCGCCAATCTTCACGGAAACGACTGAACTATTAGAACCAGATCATTGGCTTCCTGTAACAAAATCAAAATTCAGTGTGTTTCCCTGTGACGATTATCAAAAGACATTGTTCGCTGCTCAACAGCTCCATGGAGCTGCCGGAGCTTGGTGGGCAGAATATAGTGCAACTCGCCCTGAAGGTCATCGAGTAGAATGGAATGAGTTCCGTGAGGCTTTCCGTGCTCGTCATATTCTGACAGGGATTATAAAGACCAAGTATGAGGAATTTGTTAAACTCAAGCAAGGAGACATGAGTGTTCATGAGTATTTTAAGGAGTTCCACCGTTTGGCACAATATGTGCCCGACTATGTAAATACAGAGAAGTTGAGGTGTGATCATTTCTTCAGAGGTCTACGTGTCAAACTTCGAGTTAGTTTGGCATTATTCAATCATGGCAAGTACAACGAGTTAGTCAATGCCGCTATCCTACAAGAAAAGGAAGATCTCTATCTTCAAGCGGAGAAGAGAAAGCGGAGTATTCCGCATGATAAAACTAGTGTTGTTGCTCAGAAATATCGGTTGGTATATCGTTCGCCATCTGGTCAAGAATGGCAGCCATCTGTCCGACCACCATATCAAAGTCGCCAGCTGCTTGCATCAAGTTTTGAATCACCCCCGCAGCAGCAGCAGCAGCAGCACATTATTTCTTATCCATCTCCACCGCAGCCAGAGATACCCAGTTTTCATCCACAAGTTAGCGCTGAACCGACTAAATGTCCGTGCTTCACTTGCGGTCTTGTGGGTCCTTTATTAGATATTGTCCAGAGAGAAATCAAAGCTGCAGCCAGTCATCATATCAACATTTAAGTCAGTTTCCCAATCAGTAGCAAAAGAAATCAAAGCTTGGCAGTGTCCACTACACTACCATTGAGGGTGAACCGGAAGAAGAATCCGTGTTAGCGGGAATGTCCACTCTCAACCATACACCTATATTGATTATCTTTGATTCCGGTGCTACACATAATTTCATAAGTCAATCCTTTGTGTTCAAGCACCAGCTTCCAACCACTACCACAAAACATCGCTATCTTATATCTTCACCCGGAGGTAATACGCAAGTGATGTTATCTCTCAAGCACCATTATGTCTGGGTGGTAGAATATATCCCACTACTCTTATCGTCCTTGAGGGTCAAAAGATTGATGTAATATTGGGAATGTCATGGGTAAGCAACCACGAAGCTGTTCTAAACATCAGTCCTCGCACCGTTGAGCTCAACTCTTAAAATCACGGCCACCCCACCTTAATTCTTGAGAACATGGTTCAAGAAATTGCTGCATGGAATCATTCGGAAACAAGTAAGTTGGAAGTCATTCCAGTGGTCCGTGATTTCCCAGATGTATTCCCTGATGATCTGCCGGGTATGCCGCCTAACCGAGATGTGAAATTCAAGATTGAATTAATAACGAGAACTACACCTATCTCTCGACGACCATATAGATTGGCACCTAAGGAGTTAGCTGAATTAAAGGAGCAGCTGAATGACTTATTGAGTAAATGTTTCATTCGTTCGAGCACCATGGGGATGCTTGGCTCTCTTTGTCATGAAGAAGGACAAGACATTCAGGCTATGTGTGGATTATCGTCCGCTTAATGCCTTGACTATCAAGAACAAGTATCCACTACCACGTATTTATCTGCTCTTCGATCAATTAGTGGGTGCTAAGGTATTCTCTAAAATGGATCTTCCGTCTGGTTATCATCAGATTAAGATACAACCGGAGGATATACCGAAGACGGCATTCTCAACTAGATAAGGACTTTATGAGTATTTGGTTATGTCTTTTGGTCTCACAAATGGCCCAGCGCATTTCATGTACTTAATGAATTCAATGTTCATGCCAGAGTTAGACAAGTTCGTCGTGGTGTTCATCGACGATATTTTGGTCTACTCCAAGTCAGAAGAGGAACATATTGAACATCTCAAGGACGTGCTGCAACGACTGCGTGATCATAAGCTATATGCCAAATTCAGTAAATGTGAGTTCTGGATTAATCAAGTTCCATTCTTTGGTCATATTATTTCAGCGGAAGGCTTAGTTGTGGATCTGAGTAAAGTGGTACAAGTGCTGATATGGCAATCTTCCGCCTCCGTACATGAAGTCTATAGTTTCATGGGTTTAGCAGGCTATTATCGGAGATTTGTTCCAAGTTTCTCAAAACTTGCAAAGCCTATGAAGGACTTATTAAAGAAGGGCAGCAAGTATGTATGGAGTGAATCATGTGAGGAAGCCTTCAAAACTCTAGTGAAGCATCTCACAACAGCCCTGATCTTGGTTCAACCCGATACGACGAAATCTATTGATGTTTATGGTGATGCATCTGACATCGGATTGGGCTGCGTACTTATGCAAGATGGAAGAGTAATTGCATATGGATCAAGGCAACTTTGAAATCATGAACACAACTATCCGACACATGATTTAGCGTTGGCAGCAGTAGTTCATGCACTGAAGATATGGAGACACTACTTAATGGGAAATCTAGTGCATATCTACACACATCATAAAAGTTTGAAGTACATATTCACTCAGAAGGAATAAAATATAAGACAACAGAGATGGTTAGAGTTAATCCAAGACAATGAACTTGAGATTCATTATCATCCCGACAAGGCCAATGTTGCTGCCGTCAAACTTAGTCGAATGTCTCAAGTTCATAATTTGACCATCGGTACTATGGAAAAAGATGAACCATGTGTGCGTGTGATTCCTTATGGAGCTTTTTATAACCTTTATCTCATACCTACAATTAGAGAGGAGATTGTAGAGGCTCAGAAGAAAGACAAGGGAATGTCTCATATTCAAATGAGACTTAAAAGCAGAGAAATGAAATGTTTCCAGGAAGACGAACAAGGAACTCAATGGTTCAAGAATCGAATAGTGGTACCCCGGGACATGGACATGCAGAAAAAGATTTTCGATGAGGCTCACTTGTCCAAATATTCAATCCACCCTGGCAGCAATAAAATGTACCAAGATCTCCATACTAAATTTTGGTGGACACGTATGAAGAGAGAAATAGCGAAGTATGTGTCTGAGTGTGACACGTGTTGGAGGGTAAAAGCTGATCACATGAGAAAAAGAGGACTGCTGCAACCATTGATTATACCTGCATGGAAATGGGAGGATCTGAGTATGGATTTCATTGTTGGATTGTCTCGCACCTTTCACAAGCACGGTTCCATTTGGGTGATCAATGACCGGTTAACTAAGTCAGCACACTTTATTCTAGTGCATACCGCTTACAATGCGAAGAAATATGCGGACATATACATATCAAGAATTATGTGCTTACATGGAGTTCCCCACACCATTGTATTGGGTAGAGGATCATTGTTTGTTGCTCGTTTTTGGGAGCAGCTACATGCATCATTGGGAACAAAGTTAAATCATAGTTCCGCATATCACCCTCAAACCGATGGACAAACCGAGAGGGTAAATCATATACTTGAGGATATGTTAAGAGCATGTGCCATACACCACGGTAATAATTGGGATGATCATTTACTGTTGGCGGAATTCTCATATAACAACGGATATCAATCTAGTATCAAAATGGAACCCTATGAAGCTCTCTACGGTCGTAAGTGCCGTACACCACTCAATTGGTGTAAATCTGGTGAACGAGTTGTATATGGAATTGAATTGGTAAAAGAAGCAGAAGAGCAAGTTAAAATGATCCAAGCAAATCTCAAAACCGCTCAATCTCGGCAAAAGAGTTATGCGGATAAAAGGCGTCGCCCTTTAAGCTTCAACATCGGAGACCAAGTGTATCTCCGTGTCTCTTCGATGAATGGAATTCATCGATTTGGAGTAAAAGGAAAGTTGGCTCCGCGATTCATTGGTGCATTTGCTATCACTGAAAGATGTGGTCCGGTTCCCTACAGATTGGAGTTACCAACAACTCTAGCTGCTGTTCATGACATTTTCCACATATCCCAATTCTGAAAATGTCTCAAACCCTCTACCGACATCCGCATTGAAAAATTGGAAGAATTGAAACCGGATCTCACCTACGTCGAGCATCCAATCCGGATTATCGATGAAAAGTCTCGTGTCATAAAAATTGGACGATGTGGTTTTATAAAGTTCTTTGGAGTAACCACACCGTCGAGGAAGCGACATGGAGAGTGAAGATTACCTCCGCACAAAGTATCCGGACCTGTTATCGTCATATCTCCGATAATCTCTCTACCATTTTGTCTCTCTTTTGTAATCTCGCGATGAGATTCTTTTAAGGTGGGAGGGATGTAAAACCCCAAAAATAAAACTATGCAATCCAGTTTGGGAAATTAAATAAAGGAGAAAAGAAAATATGATTTTTGTGTATGGGTTACTTAAAAGAATTCGAATGACTGAAGCTAAAAATTTCAAACTTAATTCAACTTCATGTCTAATTCGGCAAATGTAAGATTTTAGCCCAGAAAATTATTAATGTAATTCATTTGAGGTCTTTGTTGGTTTTGGAAAAATAGGAAGGGAGAGTAAGACAAATTTTTAAAATATGAATTCAAATTCAGATTTGAATTTTTGAACTATTCACCAATGAAAAGTTCAGATTTGGATGTGCCATAAATTTTGTCAAATTCAAATGGGTATCAATGATAATTTAACCACAGTGTGGGAGTATTGACTGAAGATTTTTGCACAGGAAAATATGGATAAGGAGAGGGATGTGACCCACTTGTCATCCAGTGAACCAGCACAACAAAGCAAAATGTGTTCCATTTCTCTGCTCTTCCCATGGCACCACCACACCTGCTGCATGTGCCACATACCTATCAACAGCCTGGCCACAGCATGCCCCCAAACCTTGCTCTTATCATCGTCACAAACCCAGGCTCGTTGTTCTTTCATCTCTGCTCCTGTGCTCTGGGTTTTTTCTGGCTGCCATCCAAGAAACGCACGTGGAATCCCGTTGGCCGGCGTCTTTATTGGTTTACGCCATACCGAACTGGTGGCCAGCTGCACCGACGTAGCCTCTACCTGCTCGCCGAGAGCCGGCGCCACTTCTGGCCTCCCCAACCCGAGAAGGGCGAGTGTTTCATTTCCGGAGCTCAAAACGGAGCTACCCCTGTTCAACGACGCCTGGCCGTCTCCGTCCTTCATCCACTCCACAGAAACTGCAATAAGGTTTTTCCCCAACAATTCTTTACTTTCCCCACGGGTCCTGGTTCAGTCCGAGTGCGGTTTAGCCGGAGTTCGAATTCTTGATTCGGCCGTTCTCAAGAACAGGGGAAATTCCCGCCAAGCAATTCAGTTTCTTCAGATGATTATTTCTCAATTTAGTTAGATAGATCTTCCTCAGGACCATACGAACCCCCTGAATCCAAAACCAAAGAAAATGATCAATCCTGGGCCCTGTTCTTCGAGTTATTGTACCCGCCAATGCTTGTGACCTAGGTCACCAGTGTAATCCTCTTTCCAGTCAATCTCTCCCCGATTTTAGTTAATATTCTTGTTCCTCATCGCCTACTGGTGCCGTGCGATCATATCCCGAGCGCTATGGTGCTCTCTGTGCACCGGACGACCTTGCCAGAGCTTTGCCGACCGCCGCCGCCGTGGAGACACCATTTCCGGCCATCCTCAGCTATCTCCGACCACTCCAGAGTGCTCCCCGTGTTGTTTAAAGCCCGGACGGAGGTTTAGGTATCGGGAGATGAAGAAGAGGGCCACTGGGGAGGGGCACCGCCGTGGCAGCCGTGGGCGCCGCCGATCCCCTGCACTGGGGCAAAAGGTTGGAGAAGGTGGGGCTGTCTAATTAGCAACGATATGGTTAAGTTAACATGAGTCACTTATGCTATGAATTAACATTGGCTGAACGATGTTTTAGTTCATTGCCTTAGGATGGCTTGTGCCTAGGCTTCTAAGGTAATTACATAATATGCTAGCATGGTGCTAGGATAGAGAGTAGCATTGAATGTCTCATAGACCCATGGATTTAAGAGGTATGCAGTAGGTGGTGACCATCCTAATTTACTCCTTGGCTAAGAGATGTTGAAATGGAATCCTCTAGGGATTCCAACAATCGGATCTTTGAATGCCTGCATAGTTATTTTACTCCTGCAAACTTCCCCTCTATGATAGAACAGGATGGTTAGCTCCCGATACTTGTACAAATGAATTCTTGGGTTAGGTAACCAAATTTTCATTTCTACATACAAGGAATATAAAAATCAAAGATGCATTGGGTCCAAATTCAAGTGTATATCCACGACCAATGTATGATTCATTGGTAAGAGTCAGGCTTTATGGATAAATTAATTTATACGTTTTCTAATGCTCCCACTCATAACAATGGAAGTGATATAAATACACTCTATGGATCCCTTCACCTTGTAAAGTTTCTAACCATCATAGTTATTTTTACACAAGAGCAAATGTTATCATTTGGATCATGGCAAATAAGATTATCAATTTTATCTTTCTGAACATTTTTAATTTCTTGCCTAGGAATTTTAAATTTAGTGATCCATGCATAAATGAGTTTCAGATCAAAATTATGTACATCACTATTCCTAGGTTGCTACATACCAATTCAACTATTTAGTAATTCCATAAGCATTACCTATGCAGAAAATGTCTAAGTAAATTTTAGCAATGCTTTTCTATGTACTTGTTTAAATTAATTCCTAAGTAAGGTGACATTCCTTTTTTGAAGAATAAAAAAATCAGTGCCAACACCTACTCTCGTAAGGATGCAAAAGAATTGAATGATGAGAAGGTGTAAACCTTCCTTACCAATGTAAGCAAAAATCATTCAATCCTAATGTAATTCCAACGATGGAAAATTTTAAAATGGTACATGTTGACAGCTGTTATATACCAGTTTCACCCGTCAATATAACTCAATTATGTGAAGGAAACATCATTTCTTGCACACATCAACTTTCTATTTAGCCTATTTCTGCTTGTCTTTGTAGAAAGTAGTTCATGCAGGCATTCTATGCAGAATTGAAGTGAATCAAGGGGATGAACCCGATAAAATACCATTCCAACCAATCTAGCGATGCCACGTGGCACCCCATGGATTATATGGCCCACAACAGAAATACCCAAGGTCATCCAACGGTGTAGCACCCATATCAATCAAGGGGACCCATCTGGATGTCACCCCGAGGAAGCTCACCAGAAATGGTCAACTATTCTGTTTGGACGAATAGGGGGTTTGACCGAACCCTTCCTGGTGCCAAACTCGGTCAGCTTCCACTTGCCGATTCACTGTGGTGCCTTGGTCACAATGGAGACTGATTCGCGGGCTTCTGGTGGCGGGAACCGACCCTTCTCCAAGCTATAAATAAGACCCCTTACACCTCACATCAACAAACACCACTTGTGTATTCATCCATTGTATCTACTACTCTCCATAGGTTTACAGGAGTATAGGCTGTAGAGAGGAGGGCCTCTAGTCCATAGTCCAAGTAGGAGGGGAGTAGAAGGAGACTCTTCCCAATTTCTAATTGGGAAAGGTATGGCTCTTATATTCCTATTTGTATTTGTGACTTTGTTCTTAATAAAGATGTTATCTTTAATCTTCCATTGTTCATATACTTGGATGAATTGTTTCTTGTTTGATTGTGGATTCCATGTTTGTGGTAGGAGTAGTATTTATGATTATGCTATACCATTATCATTATATCATCATAAGCACTACAAACCCCCACTATATTCTAATTGGCTATGATATGGTTATGTTAACATGAATCACTTGTGCTATGAATTAACATTGGTTCAACGATGATTTAGTTCATTGCCTTAAGATGGCTTGTGCCTAGGCTTCTAAGGTAATTACTTAATATGCTAGCATGGTGATATGATAGTGAGTAGCATTAAATGTCTCATAGACCCACGGATTGAAGAGGTAGGCAGTAGGTGGTGACAGCCCAATCTGTCTTTTGTAATCCTCCACGTTTGGCTATGCTACAGGCTCTTGGCGGGAGTGGTCCTAGTATTGCTAGGGGTAAAGTCGTGCCCAATGTGTTAAACAACTTAGCATGAGAATTCATAATTGACATGATCATTGGTAACTAACTTAGGCTATCTATATGTACATTAGAAGCATTGTAGGAGTCTTTACCTAACTCTTATCCTAGTCCCTGTTTATCCCATTTACCCCCTTACGATAGAATGCTCTTGTGTGTGTCACACTACTCGAATTTATCATCTATCCATCCTTGCTAGAACCCTACTTAGGCCAACCTATCCTCTCCACTTGATGATCGTTTTAATTCTGTCTAGCCTTCCTTTGGGAGAATATAAATGACACCCTTCGGGAATAATCATATAGGGGAAATGTTACATCGATAGTTTTTGTGCACTTGCGGATTTATATGTATAATCTAAAATCTATTAACAAGCATTTCTGGCACCACCGCTAGGGATGAATTGTTAGTAGTGCGTAGTAACTGTCAACAAGCATTTCTGGTGCCATTGCCGAGGATGGCAACCGAAGTATTGCATGATTGAGTGAATAGGATAGGACCCTGGTAGGTTTTAGTAGGATGAACCTTCTTTGTTCTCGGATTTTATTTGAAAATAGGTTAGTGTATGTCTGGTTTCCGCTTGCCAAAAAACATTGTTGAAGATCCCAAATCCCTTCTGAGAGATCGACCTCGTGTCGTTACTCCTCAGAAGCTTCGAGCGGCAAAGCAAGCCAGCACAACTGCACCAAAAACCGAAACACCAATGGCCAGGAAGACCCTTCGTGAGTTTTTAGCTCCCGCTGCTAACAATGTGTCTGTTGGGCCTACTGTTAACACGGGAGACGTAAACTCCGGAATCAAGAGTGGCCTTATCACTATGGTGCAAGCTAACCCATTTTGTGAAAAGGCTAACGAGGATGCAAGTGCTCACCTGCAACAGTTCCTTGAGATCTGCAACACTTTTAAGATAAAGGACGTGTCTCCCGATGTTGTTCGTCTTAGACTGTTTCCGTTCTCTCTTCTCGGGAGAGTGAAACAGTTGTTCTACGCGAACCAAAGTGCTGTAGACACTTAGGAGAAGTGTTCTACAGCATTCCTCATGAAGTTTTTCCCGTTGGGCAAGACCAATGCCCTACGTTGAAGAATTTCCATCTTCCAACAAGATGCCAAGGAATCTATTCTCGAGGCTTGGGAAAGGCTTCAGAAGTACATCGTAGCTTGTCCTCACCATGGGATGGATGACTGGCTCATCATCGAAAACTTCTACAACAGGTTGATCCCTTCCGCCCGTGACCATGTTGATGCTGCTGCTGGAGGTGCCTTATTCTCATTGATGGTGCCCCAAGCTAATGCTTTGATTGAAAATATGGTGTCAAACATGGGTTGGAGCAACGAGCGTCTTTGTCAAAGTGTAGCAATGACACATACCCCGATACTACCAAATGTAGCCCGCGGAGGTTCTTGTTTAGGTCAGGGCACGCAGAGATCATGAGCAAGAGGGTGACACGAGAGATTTATGTGGTTCAGGCCGCCTGAGCATAATACCCTACACCATGGAGTGTGTGTTGTTGTATTGTGAATCGCTAGAAAGCCGAGTCTCTAGCTCAGCTTAGAGTTGTCCTCTGTATCGTGCAGCTCAGACCTTTTATAGTCCAAGGACCGACCATTACATCATTAGCCTGGCCCGACATGTGGTCCTGGCGTAGTAAATAGCCTAATACAATGTCTAGGAGTATTAAGCACGGTTAATAGTGTGATAATGTGCCTTAATGGCTGCGTTACCTCTATTAAAATTGCTCTTATCGTGTGTCGTTAATACAGCATTAACGACATGTAATCAAGTCTCATAACTACCACTTTAACTGTCCCTTGAATGTCCATGCTAGGGAGATGCATCAATGTATTCGTTGATGGTGAAGGTCCAGAGGGTTCACACGTGGCATCTTCAGAGCTTCCCCTTGCGTAGAGGTAGCTCCAGAACCGCTATACACGTGTCAACACCGGAGCTTTCCTCTGCTGGGGGTTACATCCGGGGTCATTATACACATGTTGGTCGCGGAGCTTCCCTGTGTTGGGAGTTTAGCTCCGGATCTACATTACACGTGTCAATCTCAGGAGCTACCCATATGAGGGATGCGGGTCCAGTGTAATATGACATTTGGGGCCTAAGGAAACCTTCAACTTTGACGAGTGGAACGCTTTCGCACTTCTTCGGTATCATAGGGTACTCGGTACGGAGGGTACCGACAGTGGCCCCCGGGCCCACCTTTGGGAGAAACCCTTTGGGTTAAGTTATTTTACCAAAGGTGGGGCCATCCTTTATTCTCGCGCTTCATCTTCGAAAGTGTCCTAATGTTCATTGGGGCGATGGTCCGGGGTTAATCCAACGCCGCGTGGCTTGTTATGAATGCGACAGATGAGATCTTTGAGTGGGGATCTCATGCAATTGAAGGTCGCTAGTTCCCAATACACAAACCGTATCGGTTCTGAGCGCCTTGTCAGGGTGCCGCCTTTGGGTCTCCCACCGCCCATCATGACAACGGTTCGCTTGG
This sequence comes from Tuctoria greenei, assembly GCA_036927565.1. Lineage (NCBI taxonomy): Eukaryota > Viridiplantae > Streptophyta > Magnoliopsida > Poales > Poaceae > Tuctoria > Tuctoria greenei. The sequence goes on from JAYESD010000005.1 coordinate 118,089,383, forward strand.
GGTAATAACCTTGATCTCTTCGTCGGGGTGGCCCTGGACCCATTTGTCATGGACAAGGTAGATTTTTGAAATGTGACCTCACTCTTGTTGTAGTTTCCAGCCAAGCGTCATGGAGGCTTACTTAAGAAGGAAAGTATGCGCAGTTCGAGGACTCTTTATGCTTTCGATCAAACTTGCGCTCAGAGCCTCCCAAACTTCACCTAGCTTTCTCTTCCTTTGCCCCATTTTGCCGCAATGGAGTTGGATCTTCCCAAGAGTCTCCTCAGGGGCAAGGATGATTTGATGAAGGTCTGGACCTATTTGGGGTGGTCCAGTGACTCCTACAGCCACCTGATCCGCACCGGCGAGCTCCTGTTCAAGAAGGAGTGTAATGGCAACATGGTGTACTTCTCAGCGTACGCCACGGTGGGATTGATCCCAACTTTCTCAACCTTCCATTTAATGCTATTAGACTTTTACGGTCTCCAGTTGTATAATCTTGGCGCCCATTCTCTCGTGCTAGTGGCGACCTTTGTCCACTTATGCGAGATGTGGGTCGGTGTTCCCCCCTGCATCGAGCTGTTTTGTACCTTCTTCACCGTCCACACCACCGGCAAGGGGACTGAGCCTTTTGGCTTCTACTATTTCATGAAGCGCAAGCACTGCCCCTTCATGTACTTGAAGTCATTTCCTTCTAGCAAATGGGATGACTGGAAGAAGGACTGGGTCGTTATTGTAGTGGAGGGGCACGAGAGGTTGGAGCTGCGCCAAGGACTCCCCAACATTGACACTGACACTTGGAGTGTAGTTGCAGTGCTGTCAGATGCCTTCAACCCCGTCCTGACCAGGATCCGCGAATGTGTGGAGGGTGGAGTGACCCCTCAGATCGCCTCCTGCAACTTCCTGGTCAACAGATGGGCTCCGCTGAGGAAGACGGAGAAGCACGCTTGGGCCCTCAACAGTGTGATGGATGACGACCGGATTGAAAATGGTCTGAAATCCAACTTGGATGATGAAGCTTTGAATCTTCATCTCAAGAAGTTCCAGAATGGGATAAATGTCGACGGCGACGACTTGGTTCTACCGGCAGCTTCTATTCCTCTAAACATGGAGCCACAGTTCAACAGAGAGCTCCGAAGAAAGATGTCGGCGCTTGAAGATCTTGGTGAGGTGAAAAGGCATACGACCTCTGGGGTGGTAATCTCTAGAGCTTCCGAAGGAGGGCCTGCCTCTGCCCCAAGCTGAAGGGTTGAAGACATCAACAAGGGCAAGGGCAAAGAGCCAGCTGAACCCTCCAGTCGGAAGAGGAAGCTGAAGCATGCTGATGGGAGGTCTGTCAGGGCTGCTCCATCTACAACAACTCCTTCTCCCGGGCGGAGGAGGTCTTATGTAGCTGCACCTTCTCCGGCACAGGCGTCTTCAAGAGGCGCTAGCTCCATGCAGTCTATCCCGGCCTTAGTGTCGGCTAAAAGCTCCAGGCATGGGAGTTCTTCCTGATCAAGAGAAGCTCCGGCCGAGAGTACACCGACTGTCGCAAGTAGTCCTCAACTGCGGTCCGAAATAGTTGTCTCACCAGACTTGGTGGGCTCTGTTTCCTGACCTCAGAAGAAAAGGTTTTGAGGCGACTGGGTGGTAGCATCCCTAGGTAAGCATTGATTGCTTACCTTAAAATGCTAGTCTTGTTTTTGATGTTTCTTTAATCTTCTCCTCCCTTTATTTCTAGAGTGTCAAAGAAGGGGTCAGGAACTTCGCCGTCTCTCACAACGACTGACGCTGCGCGTGTCGAAGCTCCGGCTTCAGGCACCGAGCCTCCTCCTCAAGTGGTGGCAGAAGTCATGACAGCTCCAGTGCCAGCTGTCTTGGAGTTGGATTTGGAGTCCCCGCCTGAAGCTTTCGTGGTAGCGCCGGACCACGAGGGAGAAGTTGAAGTTGTACCTCTAGCATCGGTGCTGGAGGCTGATGCTCCAGTACCGGAGCCAGAGAAATTAGAAGCTCCATCCTTTGAGCCGGAAGTCGTGGAAGCCCTAGCTGCTGAGCTGGAGGTAATCAAAGTCCCAGCCACTGAGCCGGAAATCATTGAAGCTCTGGCCCTTGTGACAGAAGTTATTGAAGGTCCGGCGGGTGAGCCGGAGATGCCTGAAGCTCCAGTCACTAAACCGGAAGTGACTTACGCATCAACGTCTCAGCAAGAGGTGGTAGGGGCACCGAAAGAAGCTCCAACTGCTGCCCCAGAAATAGTTGTCCCAGATGTGTCTAGACCAGAGCTGGAGCAGCCTGAAGAGGTGGCGACAGGTCTTCCACCCTCAGAGCCGATAATCAAAGACTCAGAAGCAGTGCCTTCGACTCCCAGTCTGGAGGTGGGAGTCCCCCCAGTGGATTCTTGCTCTACTGCTGCAGAAGGGCTCCCAGAGAGCGGCCCTAGTGCTGCAGGAGCTCAGGGGAGCACCCTTGTAGAGTGGGACCCAATTTTTGTGATGGAAAATACTCTAGAGCCTACAGAGTTGGTCCCAGCAGGCCCAGAGCCTATCCCTCTGTCGTTGTCCATAGACAACGCTTGCTCTAGCCTATAACAAGTCGATCTCACCTTCGATCACGAGAGCAAATCCGTGGAGGATGAGCGCAACACCTTGAGGCGTTGGTGCAACAGACTCGATTACGAGACCAGGCTTGCACAGACAAGGCTGGCTGATCAGAAGGAGTGGATCAAGAGGGAGAATGCCCAGTTGGAATACTGGGACAAGCTGCTGGAGGAGAAGGAAGCCGCCATCCGGACACTCGAAGCTAACTCCAAGGAGATCCTTGAGCAATCCAAGGAGAGGCGTGATGCTACTGATGAGCATCCTGAAAACCTCAATGAATTGATTGAGGTTCTCCTGAAGCGTCGGGCAGACCTTGAGGCGAGGGAAGAAAACCTCTTCGAGCAGCAGGAGGATGTTGTGAAGAGGAAGGCGGAGGTCACCCAGAAGTTGACTCTGGGTGAACAGAATTTGGCGGATCGCAGCGAAAAGATGGATCTATAGAGTAGAGAGGAGAAGGAAAAGTACTGGAAACTGGTGCAGGAACTCTCGTAAAGAGAAGCTGACGTTGCCACAAGGTATGGGAAGGTCAGAGGCTGGGAGAAGAACTTGGCGGAGAGGCAGAACCGCATCCACCTCCGGAGACGGAGCTGACCGATCGGGAGAAGCATGTTGCCGAGAATATGCAGCACCATGCTAAATTGGTCGAGCGCCTCGCTCGGGAGGGTTCAAATTTTGCAGCCGCCTGGAAGTCACTAGAGGAGTTGCGGAGCTTGAAGGAGACTGAGTCCATCCAAGTATGGGATTTCTTGGGACGAGCCAACGACGCGCTGATGCCACTAGGCTTCAGTCTTGTACATCCAGACAATCCGGAGCTGGACATGGACTGAGCACTGGTGGCCCTCAATGCTGTTGGTGGCAAACTTGACGCGATAGGCGACGTCATGGCGGACCAGTTGGACACAGAAGGGAAGTCTTTAGCCACAAACATCGCATAATATGTGCTGACGTGCTATGTGAGCCGAGACCCCCAATTCTCCTTGGACCAGGTGCTCCAAGGTCCCGTTGCTGAAGAGGAGGTCAGTGCCAAGGCTAGTGTCCAAGAAGTGGCTAAGAAAGTCACCACATTCTTCCGCTGGACTTAGATCCTCCAGTAGCTAGGACTTCTTCCTTTTGCCTTTTGCTGTTATCCCAATTTTGTAATCTAGTGCTTCGATTTAATGAAATCCATTTTGCCATGAACTTCATTTTATTTTTTGTCTTCAATATAATGTATTCTGTCTTGTTGGCCCCCTGGTATATGTGCAAAATTGAAGTGTGTACATGTACCAAAGGATTTGACAGTATATTGATGACTTGAACGCTTTGCACTTGTAGATTTTAGGTCCAAAGTCTTCATTTCCGATGCGTCGATGGCAGGCCCCCTGGGATTGGCGGAGCTTGGTAGCTCCGACAATACCCACTATAAACATATAAAACGTTGACGATGGGTCCCCTAGGATTTATCGGAGCTTAGCAGCTCCTGATGTTGCCGCACGAATAGTTGAAGGTAGGCCACCCAGGGGTTGTTGGGGCTTAGCAGCTCCGACGTCGTCTACCATCGCTATGAATTTCCATTTTTCCTACACATTAAATACAAGAAAAAAGTAAAATTCATCCTCCTGTCTATAAATCATCTGTGACTTATTGTTCTTACTTGAGTTTTTATTCCTAAGTAACTCGATATAGTAACAAGTATATTGATGTAACCCTTCCAGACCCATATGCTTTTTTAGTACTCACCTTACTGATGCCTACCGGAGTGTAGGTAGAGTGGCGTACTTAGGGTGCAGGACCAGGCTAAGTCAATAGCACACTCTGGACCTATGTTGGCTTAGCGTTGGGGCAAGTAGACTATAAAGCATGTTAAGACCCAAAGAGATCAACAATATAACTTGCAACGCATATTAATAACTTGGGTAAAAACTAAAAAGAATTGCACAACTTCATTATAGACAAGAAGGTTAAAAACAATAATTTGATAAATCGAGCCTTATACAAAAATAAATGCACGTGGAGTCTGTTTCACATAACAATGTCTTTCATTATAGGTCTGGAATACATGGGAGACAAGGACATACTTAGGGTGCTATACATCTTGTGCTAACCTAGGGTAGGTAGTTACACTTTTAGTGTTGTGACTGTATGAAGTGTACTTGAGCTTCCTGGACCGTCCCAGAGGGGTCCGGACGTTCTCCCAATGGACCTACCCATGTTTGTTTAGCGACTCTATAACATACAACGTGTGTAATTACAGATTCACCTCCGTGATTCTAAGCATAAAACATACGAAGGTGCTCGATGTTCCAAGGATTAGGATGCGGATTCCCATCCTCAGTTGCCAAGCGAACGCATCCGAGACGGGATACTTAGATCAATCGGAATGGACCTTCCCAGCTGGGGGAAGTATATTCATTCCTTCACGAGTTAGTATCTTTCGAAGCTCCAGAATGCCTTCCTCGAGTTGTCGGTTGTGCACATGCCTTTGATGATAGCGTCAGAGCGCTTGGCGATAACGTGCATTCTGAACAGCTGCTTGGCACCTTCCCTCATCGACGAGGTCAAAGTCTTCATGCCGGAGCTGGTCCTGCGTGGCTTCGTTGAAGGTCCGGACCCGGACGGACCCCAAGGTGATCTCCGGAGGAAGGTCTACTTCAGCTCTGTACACCAGGAAGAATGGAGTTTCCCCGGTTGACTGGTTTGGAGTTGTCCTGTTTGCCCACAATGTGGATGGAAGCTCCTCAATCCAGTTGGATCCGTGTGTTTCCAGACGCTCATATGTGCGCGTCTTGAGTCCTTTTAAGATTTCTGCATTTGCTCTCTCGGCTTGGCCATTACTTGTTGGGTGAGCTATTGATGCGTAGTTGAGTTAAATGCCGAGGTCTTCGCAATATTCTTGAAATGAAACACTTGTGAATTGTGTTCCATTGTCAGTTTTGACATTGTTTGGAACTCCGAATATGCATATAATGGACTTCAAGAACTTGATTGCTGATTGCTTGTTGATTGTCACAACTGGAGTTGCTTCCGACCACTTAGTAAACTTGTCGATGGTGACATACAGGAACCTGTAACCTCCGACGGCTTTTGGGAATGGTCCCAAGATGTCCATGCCCCACACAGCGAATGGCCATGTAGGAGATATCATTTGTAGTGACTGAGCCGGTGTGTGAATTTGTTTTGCGTGGAACTGGCATGCTTCACATTTTTTCACTAGCTCAACTGCATCCTGGAGTGTTGTGGGCCAGTAAATGCCATGCCGGAAGGCTTTACCGACTAGCGTGTGAGAAGAAGAATGGTTCCCACACTCACCTCCATAGATTTTCGCGAGAAGCTCGCGGCCTTGTTCCTTTGCATTGCTCCACATTAGGATGCCATTGGCACCGTGCTGGTAGAGATCCCCTTCTAGCAACGTGTATCTTTTAGCCAACCTGACAATCTGATCAATGGATACACTGTCTTAAGGAAGGATATTGTCTTTCAAGTAGCTTTGGATCTTCGAGATCCATGCATCGGAGCTTACTTGAGCTTCTGAGTCTTGCGTGCTGGGTTGCTCGGAGCTTCCGACAACACCTACGACCCTTAGTGGGCGCCATGGTAATAGGGCCACCAGGACTGCCAGCTTTGTGGTGCTGGTCTCGCCCCCTTCGTTCAGTTCAGCAAGCTGAGCTGTTGGTCTTGACAACCTCTGGAAGAAGATTCTGTCAAGAGTTGGAGCTCCAATTGAGGCTTTCGTCGAGAGTTCATCAGCTTCAGTGTTATGAAGACGCTGAACATGGTGGAGATCCAGGACTTTGAAGTATTTCTGGATCCTCTGGACTTCAAGGAGATAAGCAACAAGTTGAGGATTGTTATAGGAGCATTCACCTTTGACTAGTTTGATGATGAGTTGTGAATCTCCCTTCACCAACAGCTGTTTTACACCATAAGATAGTGCCACCTTGAGTCTGTAAATGAGAGCTTTATACTCCACCATGTTGTTGGTCGCCTTGAAATCAAGGTGAACCATGTACATGACCTTCTCCCCAATCGGAGACAGGAGAAGGATTCAAGCTTCGGCTCTCTGCTTCTGCAGGGAGCCGTCGAAGTAGAGAGTCCAGTGAGGCTTGGTGAATATCGGAACCTTGGGTTTTGTTTTCTGCTCATCGTGGCCCCCAGGGTTTGATGGAGAGGGAGTCCATTCCGCCACGAAGTCGGCCAAGGCTTGACTTTTGATTGTTTGTCGTGATACAAATTCTAGATCAAACTTGGCCAGTTCCACTGCACACTTTTCAATGTTCCCTGTAGAGTTAGGGTTATGCAAATTACCACGCAATGGAAAAGAAGTTACCACTGATATTTTGTGGGATTGGAAGTAGTGTCGAAGCTTTCTTGAGGCAATAAGAACTTCCTAAAGCAGCTAATGCACCTTAGTGTATCTTGTCATGGCGTCGTGGAGCACTTCACTGATGAAGTACACTAGGCGTTCAACGGTCTGGACCCTTTCGGAAGGACCCGAAGCTTCTTCTCCATCAACTCGGACCCTCCTGGAGGGTTCCGGACCTTCATGCTGTGCTTCTTGGACCCTCCCAGAGGGGTCCAAAACTCCTTCTTGTTCAACCCAGACCTTGTTAGAAGGGTCCAGATCAAGACCTGGACCTTGTTAGAAGGGTCCAGATTGTCTTGGTCGGCCAGGTGAACCCCCTTAGGTGAATGAGGTTTATCTCCTAGCATTTCGTCTTAAGGTTCCGTGTCTGGGGTCTAGTACCTGGACACGCCCTCATTTAACTCCGGACCCTCCCGGAGGTGTCTGGGTTCCTGGACTGGATGTGGCTCCAGTCTTTCCGCAACAAGGACCATACTGACAACTTCGGTGGTTCCCGAAATGTAAAGCAGTAAAGGATCATCAGAATTCGGAGCTACCAATATCGGTAGTGTGGTCAGGAGTTGTTTCAGCTCTTGAAATGCCTTTTCTGCTTCTACAGACCAATGAAATGGCCCGGACTTCCTCAAGAGTTTGAATAAGGGTAGTGCCCGTTCTGCCAGTCTTGAGATAAACCGGTTGAGCGAAGCTAGACATCCAGTTAACTTCTGGACATCCTTAATGCGGGCTAGGGGCCGCATATCTTGTATGGCCTTGATCTTCGCTAGACTTGCTTTAATTCCTCGGTGAGTCAACATGAAACCTAGAAGCTTCCCGGAGCGAACCCCAAAGACACACTTATCCAGGTTTAGCTTGGTGCGTGTGGTATGTAGCTTGTCGAAGACAGATTGTAAATTGTTAAGGAGTGACTCTTGTTTATTATCTTCACAACGATGCCATCGAGGTACACCTCCACCAGGTCTCTATTTAGCTCTCCAAATTTTTTGTACATAGCTCACACAAATGTTGAAGCAGCATTTTTTAGACCAAATTGCATGGCCCTGTAACAGTACAATCCATCTACTGTTATGAAGGCAGTATGCTCTTCATCTTCCTTAGACATTTGGATTTGATGATATCCAGAATATGCATCTAAGAAACACAACATCTCACACCCGGAGGTGGAGTCCACTATCTGATCTATTCTTTGTAGTGGAAATGGATCCTTTGTACATGCCTTATTTAAGGTGGTGTAGTCGATACACATCCGAAGCTTCCCGCCGGCCTTGGTTACAACAACTGGGTTTGCCAGCCATTTTGGATGGAATACTTCCCGAATGAATCAAGCTTCGAGCAACTTCTTGATTTCCTATTGGATGAAGTTTTGCCGCTCGATTGATTGCTTTCGGGGCTTCTGGTGTACAGGCCGTGCGTCAGGGCAATAAATATACTCTCATGCATAAGGGAAAGAAAATCACTTTGCTCCCCATGACTCATGCTGAAATTGTGCATTTTGAGAAGGGTAAAATTCGTGAGGGCACAGCAACTAATGGGGTGGTGTGTGATGATTCAAGGATGAATGGCACAAAGATTTGTCACCTAATCTAGGGCTGGCGATGCGGGAGTTCACGCAAGGCGGCTAGCTAGGGCAAACCGATGAACGTGGCGGATCGGTTTGTTATTTAGGGATTGTGGAATAGGTGTCGAATAGCAAGAAAACGAGGAAGAAACACGATAACTAGGACCAAAAAACACAAAGCTAAACCAGCAACAAGACTCAACCACACGAATGCAAACTCAACAATGCAAACTGAAAAATGAAACTACAGGCACTATAGTCTGGGAAGCGGTAAAAACAATCTAATTTTTTTTTTTTGTGGCTTTTTTGTGGACTCTAGGTACGAAACAAAATCGATCTAATGGAAGGAAGGAAAACAAAGATACCTCACGGGCAACCTGGAAATCTGATACCAATTGATGAGTAGGTTTAGGCCCGATCTTCCGAAAGGTATGTCGATTGGGGTGGAGAACTCGACGTTGATGATCCGCGGCACTCGAGCAGTTAGAGTACCCCTGCAATCACTACACCACGGCTCCGTTGGTTATCAACCGTGCTGCACACGCTTGACCTCGCCAAGAAGGCTAATCCCTGCAAGTGCAATCGAGAACACGAGCAAGAACATAGAAGACACAATTGGAAATCGCGAAATTGGGGTCTCACAAACCGTAGAACGGCGATATTATTGATCTAAGCAAAACCCACTGAATATGACCGGCGGCTGCAGTATTTATAGGCTAGGGTTCGACCAAAACACGATTAGACGCGTCCCTAATGGACTCTTACGGGATACAAGGCCCAAAGGCCCGATTCGGTGGCGCAGCACCAGACAGAAATCTGGACTCGACTTGTTTTGACGATTCCCAATGACTCCCGAGGAATTTTGAGGTGGGACCAGAACCATTGGAATGTTTATCTTCTCCTCTTTCCGTGCATATGTAGAACGTCAAAAACGGAGTCCGTATGCCTCCTGGGCGTCTGTTTTAAGGTGGACTGCTCCTGGACTCCGAGTTGAACTCGAGTCCGAGTTGTAAACTGTTTCCATCTACTTGTGGACGTCCCAGGTGGTTCTCCATGCTCCCAAGGCCTCCTTCCTTCACTTGTTGATCTTTTCCATTATTCCTAATAACAATTAAATCATCACATAGCAATCTATTCTCAGACTCACATGCAAAAGAAGTTAAGAACGAATTCACCTGCTGATTTAATAACCGTGCCCGTGCTCTTGTGATTGGTCCTTGCAGTTCAATGCGCGTCTCTGCTGTTGTGATGTCCTCATCAATTGTGCTCAATCACCTCCCTAGGGATCGTAGGCATTTGTGACGGTTGCCAGGCAAACACGTCGACACTAGCCTGAAGGAAAGTGATGAGCGCGAGTTCCTATTTGTTGTTCAGACCTCCCGATATACGGGTAGTCTAAGCAGCATCAGATCCAATTTGGATGACTTCGATGGGAACGTCAGTGTTGCCGCTTGGTTGCACACGGGGTGCGGAGGTAGAGCCTTTATGACGAATGTTCAGAGGGTTTGGAGCTAGGTCCTTACTGGATGCTTCCTATTGTGCTGTGGTAAGCGCATAGAGTTTTTCTATGGCAGTGACTCCTACAGTGCAATCTCCGCGGATCAGGAGAATGCCCGCAGGTGTTGGCCTCTTCAACACTAAGTAACCACAATGAGCAGCGGCCATGAACTTGTACAAGTATGTCCTGTCCAGAATGGCATTGAATGGCAGACTGATCTGCGCGAAGTCGAAGACCAACTTCTCAGTTCTATAGTTCTCCCGAGTCCCTAAGGTCACTGGTAGTGTGATGGAACCGAGAGGAGTAATAGTCCCCGGACCCAGCCAGAGAAAAGTCGGGATGGGCGAAGGTACAAAGGCCGCAGCCGAAGCTTAACGAAAGATAGCTTATGACGTTCAGTCCTGAGCCTCTGTCCACCATTACATGGTGGAGTTGAATATTGTTAATGGTGGGTGACACCATCAACGGGAGTTGGCCAGCTCCGATAATGTTTCAGGGACAGTCCAAAGCATCGAAAATGATGGGAGTATCCATCCACTTCCGATGAGGCTCTGCCCTAGCGTTGGGAGCTGCCACGGCCATGTCCAGCCGCATTGTCTTGAAGATGCGGCGAAAGTTGATGTCCCAGGAACAACCATAGATGGTGTTTAGGGTCTTCTGGTGCTCGTTGTCAGAGACATCGGAATCGTTGTCAACATTGTTATAAACAACTTTTAGGACCTTCTTGGGATCCTAGAAGCCGAGCTCATCCTCAGCCGGAGCTTCATCGAATTTTTGTTTTCCTTCCCGCTGACGGAAAGGAGCTTCTTCCGGACGCTTGTTATAATGCTCCGCAAGGTTCTGGACCTCCCGACATTCTTCCAGGATGTGTCTGTCCGTCTTGTGGATCGGACGCCATGCCTTGGAACGGTTGCCGTCTTCTGATGAAGGACGAGGTTGTTTTTCAGGGCGTGGCCCCCGGCCACCTGGAGCTGCAGCAGCTGCAGCGGCTGGTGCGCCAGCGGACGGCATCATCTTGCCATTGGGCTTCTTCTTTTTGCCACTACTGGACGTAGTGGATTCAGTTTTTGAGGACTTCTTGTTGGCCTCCAGAGCTGGCTCGGAGTGCATTTCACGGCCCTCCGCAGCTCTAGCACATTTGTCTCCTAGGCTGAAAAGTTCCATGACGCTGGTGACTTCTTTGATGGCCAGCTTCTCCATCATTCTTTTATCTCGAACACCCTGCCTGAATGCAACGGTAACAGAAGAGCCGAGATGGAAGGAATAGTATTCCGTACCTAAGAACACTGTTGAATGAAGGATCGCAGCGATTCCCCTGATGTTTGCTTTACAACAAATAGATCCAATTTAGTGCCCGGCCGGGTGTAAGAACTCCCGAAGTTGGCAATGAATTATTGGCATAGCTCCGCCCAACTATTAATGGAGTCGGGTGGAAGACTCATGAACTAGGACCTTGCAGTCTCAGTTAAATCCACTGGGAAGAAGTTGGTCATCACAACCTCATCACCCCCCGCTGCCAGTATAGCAGTGGAGTAGATTTGTAGGAACTCGGCGGGGTTGACAGTCCCATTGATTTTTTTCGGCAAGTGAGGCTGGAACTTCTGTGGCCATTTGACCATGCGTAAATGCATGGCTAGGGTAGAACAGCCTCCTCCTAACCCCTGAGGAGAAGGGTTGTCGCGAGCCTCTTGCCTCTAACAAGCACGCTCGATATGGACACGGCCGTCTTGCTGCTGGTAATGGCGATCAAGTTCCGACAGCAGGTCACGAGTCAGAATCGTGGTGATGGTGTGGGTGCTTTGTGCTCCGGGAGGCAGTGAGGTCACTTGTTGAGATGCAACACATCTCCTTTGTTGCAAGACTTATGGACCAAGTCAGCCTGACAAGGTCCGTCGTTGTGATGGTGCTCGCCCCGAAGGGGGAGGACCTCGATTGCTGATGCCAGCGGCTGCAGCTGCGACTAGATGGTCTACATCAGCTGTCCACTGGTCCATAGCACCCTGAGGTGCCCCTGGAGGTGGTGGATGTTGTTGAAGAGCTCGCACAACAATGAGTGCATGCTCAGGGTTGTTGTTCGTTGATGCAGTGATTGACGCATATGCCCCATCTTGTCGTCCAACATTGTTTGCCAGAACAGACGACAGCTGTGGTGCCATAGTGCCTGCTGGAACAATGGTATCTGCTGGCTACTGTGCATTAAAGGTATTGTCTCTAGCAGGTTGTTCAGCACGATTGCCATTGGAAGATTCTGAAGCAGAATTTACCATCTTGAGGTCTCGAGTACCTTCCCCTTCCTAGCGCGCCAAATGTCGAAGTGTAGCGATGACACTTCCCCCGGTACTACCAAATGTACCCCGCGGAGGTTCTTGTTTCGGTAGGGGCACACAGAGATCACGAGCAAGATGGTGACACGAGAGATTTACGTGGTTCGGGACACCTAATCGTAATACCATACTCCATGGAGTGTGTGTTGTTGTATTGTGAATCGCCAGAAAGCCTAGTCTCTGGCTTAGCTTGGAGTTGTCCTCTGTATCGTGTGGCTCAGACCTTTTCTAGTACAACGACTGACCGTTACATAATTAGCCTGGCCCGACATGTGGCCCTGGCGTATTAATAGCCTAATACACTGTCTATGAGTATTAAGCATGGTTAATAGTGTGATAACGTGCCTTAATGGCTACGTTACCTCTATTAACATTGCTCTGATCATGTGTCATTAATACAGCCTTAACGACACGTAATCAAGTCTCATAACTACCGCTTTAACTGTCCCTTGAATGTCCGTGCTGATGGAGATCCGTCAATGTATTCGTTGATGGTTAAGGTCCGGAGGCTTCACACGTGGCATCTTCGGAGCTTCCCCTTGCGGAGAGGTAGCTCCAGAACCGCTGTACACGTGTCAACACCGGAGCTTTCCTCTGCTGCTGGTTAGGTCCGGTGTCATTATGCACGTGTTGATCGCGGAGCTTCCCTGTGATGGGAGTTTAGCTCCGGATCTACATTACACGTGTCAATTTCCGGAGCTACCCATATGAGGGAAGCGGGTCCGGTGTAATATGACATGTGGGGCCTGAGGAAACCTTCAACTTTGATGAGTAGAACTATTGTGCACTTCTTGCTGTATCATAGGGTACCCGTTATGCAGGGTAACGATAATCTCCATACCCGGCAACAAGGCATGCACACCTTGAAGGAGGTGGACATGATCGCTCTCAAATTGGACCTCCTTACGAAGAAGATTAATGGACAAGGCAATGGTGAGGTATGTGGCAATGCCTATGACTTAGACTCTCACATCACTTGTGAAGTCTGTGGCAACACGAGCCATTTGGGCAATGACTGTCCAGAAACTCGTGAGGATGTCTTATATGTAGCCAACAATGGAAACGACAATGACTATAGTCAAGAAGGTCAAGGGTGTGGCCAACCACACCCATTCTTTCAAGGAGGGTATAACAACAATGGAAACAATGAAAATCAACCCAACTTGAGAGAACTTGCCATTGGCTAGTTGAAGATCAATGAGGCTATATCCAAGAAGTTGTCGGCCGATGACAAGACCCTTGAGAGCATAAATGCCAAGATTGAAGGTCTATCCTCACCCTTCAAGAATTAGTTCAGTTTCAACAATATGATGGAAATTAAGTTGGCTCAACTACAGCTGCTGTTCCTCCCGTGGATAATGGCAAAATGGTAGGACAACCCAAACTCCCTGTGGAAAATGTCAACATGATTTCTCTACAAGGAGGCAACTGGCTGAAGGACCCTAGATGTCCTACAATCTCATGCTCAATTGGGGCACACCACTTTGACAATGCCCTTTGTGACCTTGAAGCGAGTGTGAGTGTGATGCCCAAGGTGGTTTTTGATCAGCTGAACTTCACGGAACTTACTCCAACACCAATGCAGCTCCAACTGGCTGATTCCTTAGTTCGTTATCTGGTGGGTATCACTGAAGATGTTCTAGTGAAAATTCGGAATTGCTTCATACCCATGGATTTTGTGGTGCTCGACATGGAGGTCGAGAAGGATACGCCACTCATTCTCAGATGACCATTTCTTAGCATCGCGAAGGCTCACATAGATGTGGGAGCGGGAGAAATCCACTTCCATATCAATGGCAACGAGAAGAAGTTTAACTTTTGCCCAACGTTGGAGCAATGCTTCATGACCCGTATCAAGTATGGGTCGAATGTTAAGCACACTCAAGAGGTTGAAATCACACCTACAAAGGTGGACCCGCTCATTGCATTCATGAGGAATTTGATTTATGCAGAAAACCCATCTTATCATCCAGGCCGACACCCCTAGAAGATGGAGAAGTCCAGGCCACCCCAAAGGCCCAAGTTCACCAAGCCTCCAAAGAAGGTATGGCGCAAGAAGCAAGACAAGCCGTTTAAGCCAATCCCTCCAGGTCTAGATGTCAATAAATGAAGAAGGAGGAATGTCCATCTCATCAGACGATGGTGAGACCTAGCCAATAGGTTAAATTGGTAGTTATCCTTTCCTTTTATTTTTCTATTCTCTTTGATTTTGACCATTTAGTTTGGTTTTTCCCCACTGCATATTTGGTTTTCCTAGTAAGCTAAGAATCTTATATTCTCAACTATCATTTTTATTTCTTTATTTTCACTAAAAGAAAATTGTTGAGTTTTGAAAAAAGGAGTTTTTATTTGGAAAACAATTTTTTTGAGCTGCAAAAGAGGTAATTCACCAACGTTCTAATCCCATAGCCGTAGGGGAGTCACCTGCCAAAAGGGAAAACAGGGGGGCCCACCTATCAGGTCGACCAACCCCCCTATTCGGCCGACTAGGGGAAAGAGCCATTCTGGCTCTCTCTCCTCCAACGGCTACATTTGTTTCGCTACTGATCATTGGGGATTGTACACTACAAATAGTGGCCATGAGGATCTCTTCTCCTCACACTTCACCTCATTTTCTACCTCCCTAAAGTCACTCTTGCTCACATTGCTTTTCTTGCTCTTCATTTAAGTACTCTTGATCAATTCTCAACTCAAAAAGATTTGCTTTCTTTTGCATTTGCAATTCGCTCTCAAGTTCTTCAACGGCGAATTCTTTGAGGGTTTTGCTTTTGCTAAGATCACCTCTTTCAAGTTTTTGCCTTGTTGTGTTCTTGTTTGTTGTGGCCAGGAAAGGAATGAAGAGGTTGTTTGAATGAGGAAGAAGGCTGCAAGCTCAAGCCATGGTGGAGATTCAAGTGCATGCCCCTCTCCGTTGCTACACCAAGTTCACGGAATAGGAGTGTAGGAGAGGACACTCATATGGGTGAGAAGTGCAACCCACACCAACTTCTTCATGACGATGATCTCGACATCCAAAGTGAAGTTGAAATATCAAGCATGCAAGCTCCTCCAAGATCGTGAGTTTTCTCGTACGAAAGCTTATGATCCTGGTTCGATCTCCAAAATAGGTACGGATTTGGAATTATTTTCCATTTGGCGTTCATTAGGATGCGAAAACTTTACTCACATAGACGAGAAAGGTTCACGCCTTCTCTCCATACAATTCCTTTGCACACTCAAATAGGGTTTGATGGTATTACTGTTAGATTATTTCAAAAAGAATACAACATCCTATGGAAAAAAATTAAGTGAAATCCTAGACTTCCATAAACGTTGTTTGCTAGATTTAGACACTTTGCCTATGTTTAACAAACAAAGTTTTTTGCAACATTTAATTGGTGAGGTCAGATGTAGTGCACCTAGGAATAGCCACTTGCACAATCGTACTTTGTGCTTCATGCATAGATGGGTGGCTATGACTATGTTCTCAAGAGGAGATGTAAGGGTAGTGCGTGATGATGAGCTGAAAATCTTGTTTGCTATGACTAAAAAGATAGAAGTTGCTACATTTATTGCCATGATGACACAATGGTTAGATTACATTCCAAGGGGTAGGGCCAATTGAATGTACTTCATTGATTACCTGTATTGGTACTAGGGTAAGAGCACTAGAATATTCTTCATTTGAATATATTGAAAATGAAAGAGAATTAATTGATGAAGATTATTTAGTGCAAGGACATACCCTTAAGCATGATGTAGATTGCTATTTGATATTTATTATCTCATAATTGTCAATGAAATTCGGTTACCTAACCCGGATTATCATTTGTACAAATGTCGGAAGCTAACAATTAACCTCCTTCCTGTCGAGGAAGTCGGAAGAAGTAATTGTGACACCCGATTACGAAGATGAACCAAGTGAACGCATATGTGTGCTCAGGATGTTCAACATACGTACACGAGCACATTCATAAAAGATATACAGAAAATTACCACGGAACAAGATTAATTAAACACTTATATTACACAATTTATGATATCCTCGAATACAAGCTCTAATGAATATTAATGACAAGTTTGAACTAATGCAGTGGAAATAACTAATTAAGCAACTAAGCAAACTAAGAAAATGGGATAACACAGCTCCAAAAGACACCACAGGCAAAGCTGACGGTAGACACGGCGTAAAACTCTGCATTATCATCGATATACTCCTAATCTTGACCTGCAACTGTTGGTGGGGGAATTGGAAGGGTGAGTACATGTCGTACTCAGCAAGTGTGGAATGTATGACATGTAGCTGATTCAAATGACGAATGTAATAATGGCTAAGTGTTCAAAAGTACATTAAAATATTTGAAAGCAATATATTATATGTATGTTAAGTAAACCCATCATAACCCACAATTATTATCATAGCATAAGTCCATATTCCATAACCATCACCATTACCATTAACCATATTCAATGCCACAATTCAATCCATAACCAGCCATAACCATATTATCAACCATAACCATTACCAAACCATCCCAAATCCCAATTTCCTCTAATCATGGAAGTTGTCTAGGTGCTCATAACCGGGAGCACGACTATCATGATAGTTTCAATACTATGTAGATTTTGTACCACTTTACCCACGTATTTGTGATTTCATTACCCGTTAGTGCCTAAAGAACCTCCCTTATGCCAAAACACTACCATAGGTGCATGGCTAGGAGATCACAGAATGGCCTTTACAAAGGGACTACTACCATGTACGGACCCACTGTGGCTTCACAGGTGGCGATGTCTCCAACTGAGCATATCTTCAACCAAGGGCGCCCTCTTGTGCCGTTCGGATCCCAGGGAGTCCCGCAAACCATATCCAAACCCAATCCGACTCCCCTTCCCCGGTGTGCCAAATGATCTGCTCAATACTAGCAATACCCTAGTTAATTAGCTACGCCGCACCCATACTAGGCCTCGTGGTGGCACCGTTGTCCTGGCTTATTCTCGCATTAATCGGTCCTTAGATCTAAAGGAAGCGAAACCACCGTAGCATCCAACCCATCCACATACCATGCTTGCGTAGATCACTCATTACCATATCATATTGACCAGTTCATATTAACCATAATCTCATTAATGCATAATTATACGTGTAGTGTTGTTTTCCCATCCTAATTAATTTAGCAAAGCAAAAAGGTAAAAAGCCCTTCCCGACTCTCTACCATGAATTCCAGGTGACAAAGATGGTTAAACGAAGCTAGTAAACTTCCTATCATAGGAATTCCCATCAAATTGACACAAGCATGCAGTCTTGAAAACAAAGCATTTATCGTCAAAATAGGATTAATATGTTCAAGGACACTTGCCTTGCTATTGGACTTGATTAGGATCAAAGACTTCAAACTCCTTGCCCTGGAGGTCCTCTGCATCACTCCCTAGCGTAAATCCGCCTAAACCGCGCAACAAACATACAAGACAAGAATCATAATCAATAAGTGCACATATATTACTCAATATGTCATGACATGTGTTGACGGTCCTTAAGTACTATATTTTAACCGTCAATTCACCTCATAATGTGCATAAAAGAAACACAAAACATAGTGGTAGGGCTATACACTAACCCAATTCCACAAGTGTTGGTGTTTATTTGTATGCAAGTGAATTATTACCTAAAATACCAAAACATACAGGGATGAATCCATAAAAATGGATTTCAACAAATCAGGCAATGACACGTGGAAACACGTGGATCAAATGGCCCACAAACAGAAGAATAAGAGGACATCCAATGGTGTTGCACCCATATACATCAAGGGGTCCCATCTGGAAGCCACGTGGAGGAAGAACTCCCCGAGGGGAGGCTTGAGAAGGTCGGTGAGCCAGGGGTTCAGCCGACCCCTTCCTGGAGCCAAACCCAGTCAAATGACACATGTTGGCTCCTCCCGGCTCCCTGGAGTCAATGGTGACTGATTCACGCGTTAATTGTGGCAGGAACCGACCCTTCTCCACCTATAAATAGATCCCCTCACCTCACTTCTCCAACACACCAAAAGTTGAGAATAGTGCTACACTCCATAGGTTTAGAGTAGTCCTAGAGGCTACCAAAGTAGAAGGAGAGTGTGGTGAAGATTCTATGAGAAGGAGGCTTGGGCTTGTCAAGTCCCTCTTCTACACTTGTACCCCTACAAAGGTTTTACTGAAGCAAGTAAGCCTTTGTGAATTCAATACAAGTTTGATCTTTTATTCTTCGTAGTTAGCACAAGTAGTTACTTGTGGGTTCACTGCTTTAATTCATTAGAGGCTCTAGTTGTAGCTTTGTGTTCCAAACAACTAGAGTAGTGATTTAGAACGTAAGTGTGGTGCTAAGGTTATAAATCATCAGTGGATATCTCGTAGACCCACGGATTGAAGAGGTAGGCAGTAGGTGGTGACAACCCTATCTGTCCTTCGTAATCCTCCAAGTTCGGCTATGCCATAGGCTCTTGGCAGGAGTCGTCCTAGTATTGCTAGGAGTAAGCCCGTTCCCAAAGAAAGCATCTACTTCAAACTACCTTGAATTAGGATAAATACATTGAATTCCTCTCTGTTCCTTGCCTACCAAACAACTTTGTATCCTTTGGTGAGCTAGTTCGAAAGATTAGCACACACGTTCTTTGGATTCGATACCCTTGGGAATACTCCTTAAGGGGAAGTGCTACAACGGTATTTCCGTGCGCTTGCGGATAACTCTGTGGTGCTAAGAAATACCAACAAGCATTTATGGCGCCGTTGCCGGGGAACGGTTGTTATTAATCTTTGACCCAAGATCACCCTCATATCATATCCACCTTATCTATCATCTTACCTTTCTTATTCTTACCTTACCACCACCATATAAATGGAGCAACCCACCATTCTTTCTTACTCTGCTCCAAAGGGCATGTACTGTGAGCCACCACCTTCGACAGAACCTATTTGTTCAACCAGCTATGACCTTCGCCCTAGCTTTATAGCCATGGTTCGGGAACAATCCTTCTCAGGAACAGATTGTGAAAACCCTTACCCCCATTACGAGAGTTCAAACAACTGTGTTCATGCCTTCTAATGAAAGGTATGGCATAGGAAACTCTCAAATGGAAGTTGTTTCCTTTTTCCCTCAAGGAAAAAACCAATCAATGGTACAACCACTACGTTGGGAAGAAAAACGATGATTAGAGTCAATTACGAGACAAACTTTGTCTTGCTTTCTTTCCCATTGACCGAATTGTTTCCTTACGAAGGGAAGTACTATGCTTCCAGTAGATGGAGAAGGAATCCATAGATGCAACTTGGGACAAATTTTCTCTTTTGAAAAATTCTGTCCCGGATTTGTTAATTCCTGATCCAGTGCTTTTGCAACATTTCTTCATGGGATTGAACAAAGAGTTTTCCCTATATCTTGACATTACGGCTTGAGGATCTTTTATAAATAAGACTCCAAAAGAAGGCAAGGATCTTCTGGACAGAATTCTAGAAAATTCTTCCTTCATTATGGGTCTTAATGAGCCTCCCCAGGAGGAAGTCGTGTCAAGAACGGAGGACACTCTTGGATAAAGATGAACCCATTTCTTGTTTACCCCAAGCCTTGCCAGAGGAATCCTCTCCCGAACCTGAGACTACAAAGGTAGAAGAAATTCAACCCTCGCAGCTTCCATTTTACTTCGAGGAAGAGCTTTTTGAAGATTATTTGAAGATTACGAAAATACCTCGAAGTATTGTTTCTATAGGAAACCTTCATTGCCACCAACTCCACCTGAACCACCAGACGGGGTGTTCGTCCGTCAGACGGTCAAGGAGTTGACCTCTATACTAAGCAGATAGTGGACAACTGAAGTCAAGAAGTCACCCGAAATTCTTCGTATGACCTCACCTTTGGCTACCATTTTATGTTCTATTAGAAGGGCACCAATGAGAATCCTATATAACCCTACTGTCGAAGCAAATCTCATTTCTGATTCTTGTGCTCTCGCCATTCTTGGCGATGTGCCATTGGCAGCAACACGCAAACCCTTCCGAGATTCATTCGGAACAATTCTTGAAGGATGTGGGTTTCTGCAACAAGTGTCTGTTAGACACAAAGATGTTGAGGCTCTCGTATATTTTCACGTGTTCGAAATCCAAGATTTTGACATCACGATAGGGATTCCCATAGAGAAATTTATCATGGAAGTTCCTTTGGAAGGAAGCCTCAATATCTATCTTGGAGCGAGAAATTTCTCCATGCCTATTCTGCGTTCGAAGAACACATCTGCAGAATCTGCCATCCAGGATGGGCAAATGGTGGAGGTTAGGACTCTTCAATTTTTAGAACCCCCTAAAATTAAAGGAGAAGAAGACTTCGTCCAAGAGGAGGATGAATTTCAGGAGGAAATTGAATTGCGAAAAGAAGGGCCCTCCCCAAAACCTCCTGTTGAGCTCAAGATTCTACCTCCAGGCCTACGTTGTGCCTTTCTAAATGGCGATTTGGAAGCCCCTGTCATCGTAAGTGACAAGCTTTTAGATGATGAAACGCTCAAACTCATTGCCATGTTAGAAAGACATAGAGCTATTTTTGGATATTCACTTCAGGATCTCAAGGGAATTAGTCCAGCGTTATGCACCCATCGTATTCATATTGACCCTGAGAGTGTCTCCTCAAGGGAACCTCAAAGGTGATTGAATAATGCGATGTGGGAAGTTGTCAAGAAAGAAGTCTTGGAACTTCTACATGATGGGATTATTTACCCTGTTCCTCATAGTGAATGGGTAAGCCTAGTTCGAGTAGTGCCTAAGAAGGGAGGTATGACGGTCTTTCAAAATGAGAGGAATGAATTAATTCCTCAACGGACCGTCACGAGATGGATGATGTGCATTGAATACCGAAAACATTACAAGGCAACAAGGAAAGACCATTTTCCATTGCCCTTCATCGATGAGATGTTAGAGCGACTGGCAAAACACTCCTACTTTTGTTTCCATGGTGGGTATTCGGGATATCATCAAATTCCTATTCATCTCGATGATCAAAGTAAGACCACGTTCACATGTCCTTATGGAACCTATGCCTACCGGTGTATGTCCTTTGGACTGTGTAACGCTCTTGCTTCTTTCCAGAGATGCATGATGTCTATATTTTCAGACATGATCGAGGATATCATGGAAGTTTTCATGGACAATTTCTCCGTCTATGGAAAAACTTTTGATCATTGTCTAGAAAATTTAGACAAGGTCTTACAAAGATGCCAGAAGAAGGACCTTGTGCTTAATTGGGAAAAATGCCATTTCATGGTCCGGGAAGGCATCGTTCTTGGACACTTTGTGTCCAAGAGAGGGATAGAGGTGGACAAAGCTAAAATTGAAGTTATTGAAAAACTTCCACCTCCTATCAATGTTATTGGAATTCACAGCTTTTTAGGTATGCGGGGTTCTACCGATGATTTATCAAGGATTTCTCCAAAATTGCTAGACCCCTCACCAACCTATTAGCTAAAGAAGCTCCCTTTGATTTCAATGATGAATGCCTTAAATCATTTGATATACTCAAAAATACACTCATCTTAGCTCCAATTATCCATCTTCCTGATTGGACGCTGCCATTCGAAATCATGTGTAATGCAAGTGACTTTGCTGTTGGTGCGGTCTTAGGCCAAACCAAAGATAAAAAGCATCACGCAATAGCCTACGCTAGCAAAAATCTTATAGGAGCTTAACTCAATTATGCCACTACTGAGAAAGAGCTCCTAGCAGTAGTTTTTGCTATCGACGAGTTTAGATCCTATTTGGTTGGAGCAAAGGTCATAGTCTACACAGATCATGCTACTTTGAAATATCTGCATACCAAATAGGATGCTAAACCCTGGCTAATTCAATGGATTCTTCTACTCCAATAAATTTGATCTAGAAATAAGAGATAAGAAAGGAGTAGAGAATTTAGTAGCAGATCATCTTTCACGTATGGAAGTCACATAGACCACGAACATACCTATCAATGACTTCCTACGAGATGATATGCTCCTCAAGGTGACAGACTCTCACCCTTTGTATGCGGATATCGTGAACATTATGGTCACGGGATACGTACCACCAGGGGAGAACAAAAGGAAACTCATTTATGAGAGTTGTATACACCTTTGGGATGACCCTTACCTCTATCGAGTATGTGTCGATGGCCTTCTTAGAAGATGCGTCCCATCAATCGAAGGCACCAAAATTATAGAGAAATGCCATGCTAGCCCCTATGGTGGTCATTACGGTGTTTAATGTACTCAGGCAAAGATCTGGAAGATTGGATTCTATTGGCCTTCAATGTATAAAGATACCAAGGAATTCATTCGCAGATGTTGGAGATGCCAGAAGCATTAATGTACTCAGGCAAAGATCTGGAAGATTGGATTCTATTGGCCTTTAATGTATAAAGAAACCAAGGAATTCATTCGCAGATGTTGGAGATGCCAGAAGCATGGAGGAATCTCTGCTCGCGATGTGATGCCCCTCACATACAATCTCCAAGTGGAATTATTTGATGTATGGGGTATTGATTTCATGGGACCTTTTCCTAGGTCTTTTGATTGCAAGTATATTCTGGTTGCCATCGATTATGTGTCAAAATGGGTAGAAGCATTGCCATGCAAAAATGGTGATTCCAAGCAAGCAAGGAAAATGTTCGATGAGATCATTTTCCCACGCTTCTGAACTCCCCATATGATCATAAGTGATGGAGGGTCTCATTTCATAGATAAGACCTTCCGGAACTTTTTAAGGGAACTTGGAGTGCAGCATAACATTGCTACCCCATACCACCCACAGACAAATGGTTAAGCAGAAACATCTAATAAGCAAATTAAGAATATTCTGCAAAAGACTGTCTTGGAGATGGGAACGGGATGGAAGCAAAAGCTACCCGACACATTGTGGGCATATCGTACTGCCTACAAGACACCTATCGTCATGTCTCCTTTCCAACTTGTCTACGGGAAGACTGGCCATATTTCCATAGAATTGGAACATAGAGCGTATTGGGCCGTCAAGCGGTGGAACATGAATCTTAACGAAGCTGGAAATAACCGATTGAAGCAAATCTCTGAGTTGGAGGAATGGAGAGATAATGCGTACCACAGTGCCTTAATTTATAAAGAGAGAACCAAAAGATGGCACGATAAGAGGATTACGCTGAAAGAGTTCAAACCTGGAGATAAAGTTTTACTCTTTAACTCTAGGGTTAAACTCTTTGGACATGGGAAGTTTTAGAAGTAAATGGGAAGGACCCTTCACTGTAGTAGAGACTTCATCCCATGGAGCAATCACACTCCAAGGTAATGACGATCAACTATTCAAAGTGAATGGGCACCGACTCAAATTATTCCTCGATTCCAAAAAGGATACAGAAAAAGAATTTGACATGGTAAATCTAATCAATTTACATGTCATTTCTTTCAATTCTGTTTAAATTCTCCATGTCCAACTAATGGGCTCATCCAATTCTTCGTCTATGAGGCCCATTTAATCGACCCGAGAAAATGTGGCCCGAACAAAGCCAGAAGGGGGTCGGCCGAACCCTAGGGTCGACCGACTCTCCCTTTGCGCCGTTTGCGTTCTGTTTTCTCGTGTTGATCCTCCTCGATATCCTCCAAAAAATCCTCGGTGAAACACGTCGTTCCCCGCCTACTTAAAGGACAGAAACAGAGAGGAAAGTTATACACCTCATTGAATCATCATCTTCCTCCCGTCCTCGTCATTGCTAACAAGAAGATTGTGCCTCACGCCTCCTCCAGCTCAACCTTCAACCTGAGCGGTGACTTTACGCAGGCCAACGACAAAACTTCCCTCGCCTTGGAGTCCATCATGGCGATCGATGTCAAGCCCCTTGCCATGATCCTGCTTGCGACGACTTCACGGGGGCGCAACCCTACACCTCGTAGCGCTGTCCGGTCGCTCTCCCCTCGGAGAACATCGATGAAGTCCACAACGCCATGCCGTCTGTCTTTGGCTGGACTGAACCCAGTCAAGACACGTCTTTTCCACGGAAAAGACGAGTCTCTCCCATCGTTGCTGCATGACAAGGAGTTCATGTACACACTGAAGACTAAGAAGGGCGATGTAGTGAGCCACCACTACAGGACGCCCACCTGTACCTCGCCGGAACGCACTGGAGATCGCTTTTCTTATCCGCGGGGTGCGCAAACTCGAAGGAGGCTACGCTAATGGCCTATTCAATCGCGTGGATAATATGGCGATGGAGTAGTCGACGGGATCGTCGCCCTCCAAGATTAGGCAACACGTCTCAACGCCTCCATCAACGGGCCACCCGGTCAGTTCGACGGTAGTGATGAGGACTCTCCTCGTGCCCCTAAAGTGGCACAGCTGACCAAGGAGTTTGCTTCTCTCCGCTTGGAGAACAAGAAGCTGACTGACATGGTGGCTGAAGGGCGCATCGAGAGGGCAGAACTGAAGTACGACATCATGGCCCTCAAGGAGGAAATTGACGGTGTTCTCCGTGGCATGAGCGCCAAACTGCGGCGCTTGTGCAATGCCGCCGAGGAGCCCGACATCTACAATGCACCATAGTTTACATGTCCCGATAGCATAGGATGCTTACTACTTAGGATTTTCATTAAAGAACATTTGTTTTCTAAAGCTAGGTTAAATAATGTAAGCGTCCCCATATTTTGATTTCAATAAAGTAAACTTACCGGTTCATCTAACACCAGCAAAGTTCCCCCTTTAGTTTATTTTGTTGAATAAAGAATTAAGGAAACAAGTGTGGGGGAAACATGTCTCTATGTCACGAAACCCCGACGTGAAAAAATCAACGTTGCATATCAAAACACATCGCGACAGAATGAGCAAAACGACACAATGAAACAGAGCCATAGAAGAGCCAACAGGAGGTCGGCCGACTTGTTTTCTGCACCGTACGACTCCGTTTCGCTCCAAAAAATCAGTTTGGATTTCTTTTCCCCAATTTTATGTGCTACCCTGCTGTTTGAGTTGATTTCATATTTTTCGTTGCATATCTAAAATGAATCAACTCAACAAATTGAAAAAAAATGGTAGTCAAGAATTTGCTTAAGCTGAAAATTTGAATACTTTATATTTCAATTCATTACCTTGTTTATGATTCCCATAATTCAATAGGAAAAACACAACATCTAGGTATTGGACTAGTGTGATATGGTAAATGAGTTCTTTAGAAATCATCCTTTTGCTTGAAATTGATTTTGACATTTGTAACTATTTGAAGTCTTGAACTTTGCCTAAATCTCTCATTGGAAATTTATATACCCACCAAGGCCATATGATACATTCATTGAAAACCACAAGCATATGCCACATTGTTATTCATTGAACTTTGTCAAACCCGTGACCCAGTTGAGTGACATGCATGAACGTTTTAAATTGAAAACTCTTGTGCACTCCATTCATGCAAAATTTCTCACATTGAGAGTTTGCATCCATCGATTACCCATTCGTCAAAAAGAAATTCCATACAATACAAATGAAAACCTCTCTAAATATAAAAAGGAGTAGAAGACATGGCTACAAGAAAAAGAAAAAGCATCCACTCTTGAAAAAGAGCAAGAGTGCTCAAAAAAAAAGTAGCCATGTTTCATCCTTAGAAAAAAAGAGCAAATTCATGGGAGTTAACACCTCACCCCTCCATTCCATTCATGTGCACATGAATTTTTCCTTCACTTTGTTCATAGCATAAGTCTCTCATAGGATCAAGTTTTTGACTTAGTAACATATGCATTGTAAATATGTGCCACATTCATCCCTACCAAGCTCCAGATATAGCCACTTTTAGTATAGGGACAAGAATTGGCAAACCATGCCATGGTGAACACACAAACACTTTGAGAGATTTGAGAGATTCCGATCGAGGAGGCAAGGGAAAATGTTTCTATGACTTTCAAATATAGCAATTGCTAAATCATTTCAGTAGAGAATGATCCAAGGGAATTTCATTCTAACCGTTCCACTTTTCAATCACCCAAGATTGATGTGGTAGCCACATATGCAAAGGGGATCCATGAATTCAGGTATAAGTTTAAATATCTAGTATCCTTATTTTCTACCATATAGCAAATTCATGAAAACACTCTAGTTCTTCTTGCCTTCACTTGAGGACAAGCAAAGGACTAAGTGTGGGGGTGTTTCTTGATGGTCCTGAAGTACCATATTTCGACCGTCGATTCACCTCATAATGTGCATAAAAGAAACACAAAACATAGTGGTAGAGCTATACACTAACCCAATTTCACAAGTGTTGGTGTTTATTTATATGCAAGTGAATTATTACCCAAAATACCAAAACATGCAAGGATGAATCCATGAAAATGGATTTCAACGAATCAGGCGATGACACATGGCAACACATGGATCAAATGGATCACAAAAAAACGAGGAGATCCAACGTTGTTGCACCCATATACATCAAGGGGGCCCACCTAGAAGTCACCTGGAGGAAGCACTCCCCGAGGGGAGGCTTGACCAGGTCGGCCAAACCAGGGGTTCGGCCGACCCCCTCCTGGCGCCAAACCCGGTCAAATGACACGTGTTGGCTCCTCCCGGCTCCCTGGAGTCAGTGGTGACTGATATGCACGTTAATTGTAGCCGGAACCGACCCTTATCCACCTATAAATAGACCCCCTCACCTCACTTCTCACACAAACCAAAAGTTGAGAATAGTGCTACACTCCAAAGGTTTAGAGTAGGCATAGAGGCTACCAAAGTAGAAGGAGAGTGTGGTGAAGAGTCTAGGAGAAGGAGGCTTGGTCTTGTCAAGTCCCTCTTCTACACTTGTACCCCAACAAAGGTTTTCTCAATCAAGTAAGCCTTTGTAAATTCAATACAAGTTTGATCTTTTATTCTTAGTAGTTTGCTCAAGTAGTTACTTGTGCATTCACTGCTTTAATTCATTAGAGGCTCTAGTTGTAGCTTTGTGTTCGAAACAACTAGAGTAGTGATTTAGAACGTAATCGTGGTGCTTAGGTTATAAATCATCAGTGGATATCTCGTAGACCCACAGATTGAAGAGGTAGGCAGTAGGAGGTGACAGCCGTATCTATCCTTCGTAATCCTCCAAGTTCGGCTATGCCATAGGCTCTTGGCAGGAGTCGTCGTAGTATTGATAGGAGAAAGCATGTGTCCGAAGCAAGCATCTACTGCAAACTACTTTGAATTAGGATCAATACATTGAATTTCTCTCTGTTCCTTGCCTACCAAACAACTTTGTGTCCTTGGGTGAGCTAGTTTGAAATATTAGCACACGCGTTCTTTGGATTCAATACCCTTGAGTATACTCCTTAAGGGGAAGTGCTACAACGGTATTTCCGTGCGCTTACGATAAATTTGTGGTGTTAAGAAATACCAACAACGTGCATGATTAATGCAAATACAAAGCAAAACTACTGAATGAGTTGTTGATGATGTTTACTAACTAGTTCTAATAGTTTTTAACAAGTTTGAATAGGTTTGGAATTGATTCAAAAGAATTTAGAATTAATTCAGCTGGAAACAGATTGCAAAATTGAACTAGTCCGCTTGGGACCAGACTAGTCCGCCCTTTGCAAGAATAGCAAACTAGGGTTTTCTAGATCGACATTTATTTGGAGAAACGGGTTGAATTCACGTCAGGAGTAGATAGTAGAAGGTATACCAGGTGTTTAGAGCTCCAATGGATCACGAGTTTTGGAGACAATGTTGACGGCTATTATATACCAATTTCATCCGTAAATTTAACTCAATCATGTGAAGGATTTGTCATTTATTGCACACATCACCTTTCTATCTAACCCAATTCCACTTGGACTTGGAGAAATATGTGTATGCAGCATTTTATGCAGGAAATGAGGAAATGTAGAGGGACCAATCCTATAAAATATCATCCTAGCCAATCAGGCAACGACATGTGGCATCCCATGGATCAAATGGCCCACAAACAGAAGTATTCGATGAGATCCAAAGGTGTATCACCCATATACATCAATGGGATCCACCTGACAGCCACCTGGAGAAAGCACACGAGAATTGGTGCAATGACCAGGTCGGCCGAACCAGGGGGTTGACCGACCTGGTCTCTGCACCAAACTCGGTCAGCCTCCACGTGTTGGCTCCTCCCGGCTTCCAGGTGTCAATGTTGACTGATTCGCGCGCTTTTGGTGGCGGGAACCGACCTCAACACTAGTATAAATAAGACCCCCTACCCTTCACTTCAACACAGACCACCTGAGCTTCATCTCTATTGTATACACTATCATCCATAGTCTTAGAGGAGTTAGGTTGTAGAGAGGAGAGTCTCTAGTCCCAAGTCCAAAGTGGGAAAGGAGTAAGGAGTCTCTCTCTTCCCAATCCTACATTGGGAAAGGTATGGTTCATGTATTCTTTCTTGTATTTGTGACTTTATGCATAATAAAGATAGTATCTTTAGTCTCTACTTATACATATACTTGGGCAAAGCGTTTCTTGTTTGATTGTGGAGTCCATGTATGTGGAAGGTATAGCTTCTATGACTATTTCATCATGAACATGTCTCATTATCATAGAACCTATAGACCCCCACTATAGTCTAGTTAATTATAACATAACTAGGTTAGTATGGATAATTATGTTGTGTATCAACTTTGGTTCAATGATGATTCAATTCATTGCCTTACGATGGATTGTGCCTAGGCTCTTAAGGTAATTACATAATATGCTAGCATGGTCATAGGATAGCTATGTAGCATTGGACGTCTCGTAGACCCACGGATTGAAGAGGTGGGCAGTAGGTGGTGACAGCCCTATTTGTCCTTTGTAATCCTCCACGTTTTGCTATACCACAGGCTCTTGGCGGGAGTCGCCCTAGTAATGCTAGGGGTAAGCCCGTGTCCGGTGTGTTGGACCACATAGCATAAGTATTCACTATTTATCTAGCTTATGAATAATTAGTTTATACTTTGTATATGTACAATAGAGCATAGTAGGAGTACCTCCATAACTCTCAACCTTAACTAACCTCTAGGATCCTCTTATTACCCTTAGACTTGAAAGCTCTTGTGCGTGTCACACTACCTCCACTATTATTTTATCCATCCTTACTAGATTCTTACCTAGACCATTCTACCCGTTCCACTTGATGATTGCTATATCTCTTCCCTGCCTTCCTTTGGGATCAAATAAATGACACCCTTGAGAATACTCTTAAGGGGAAATGCTACAATGATACCTCCGTGCGCTTGCGGAATTCACTCTGTGATCAAATAGAACCATTAACAAGCATTTCTGACACATCAGATGAACATGTTTAGTTAATGGTGCATAAGTAATACCAACAAGCATTTTTGGCACTATTGTCGGGGATGATTTGTTAGTATACCTTAGGACCTATCAACAAGCATTTCTGGTGCCGTTGCCGGGGAAAGAAAATAGATATATAACATGCTTGAGTGAATAGGATAGAAACATGGGTAGGACTTTAGTAGGATAACCATTCTTTGTTTTCGCATTTTCAATGTGAAAACAGGGTAGTGTATGTCTGGTTTCCGCCTGCCAGAAAACTTTGTTGAAGATCTCGAATCTCTTCTAAAAAGACCGACCCCGTGTCGTTACTCCTCAGAAGATTCGAGCGGCAAGGAAAGCCAGCATTTCTGCACTAACAATCCAATCACCAATGGCTCAGAAGACCCTTCGTGAGTTCTCAGCTCCTTCTGCTAATAATGTGCCTATTGGGCCCACTGTCAACATGGGATATGTGAACTTCGAGATCAAAACAGGCCTTATAACTATGGTGCAAGCAAACCCATTCTGTGGGAAGGCTAACGAGGATGCAAGTGCTCACCTGCAACAATTCCTCGAGATTTGCAGCACTTTTAAAATCAAGGACGTGTCTCGAGATGCGGCTGCCTGAGACTGTTCCCGTTCTCTCTCCTTGGGAGAGTGAAACAGCGGTTCTTTGCGAACCGAAGTGATGTAGACACTTGGGAAAAGTGTTCTACGGCATTCCTCGCCATATTCTTCCCGTTGGGCAAAACCAATGCCCTACGTGGAAGGATTTCCAGCTTTCAGCAATAGCCCAAGGAATCTATTCCCGAGGCATGGGAAGGGCTTTAGGAGTACATCCTAGCCTGTCCCCACAATTGGATGGATGACTGCCTCCTTATTCAAAATTTATATAACGGGCTGATCCCATTAGATCGTGACCATTTGGATGCTGCTGCTGGAGGAGCCTTCTTCTCATTTACGGTGCCAAAAGCTAAAGATCTTATTGAGAAGATGGTGTCCAACATGGGATGGAACAATGAGCGTCTCCATAACCGACAGCGAGGCATGCACACCTTGAAGGAGGTGGACATGATCGCTGCAAAATTGGACCTCCTAATGAAGAAAATTGATGGACAAGCCAGTGGTGAAGTGTCTGGCAATGCCTGTGCCCTAGACTCTCACATCACGTGTGAAGTCTGTGGCAACACGGGTCATATGGGTAATGATTGCCCAGAAACTCGTGAGGATGCCCTATACCTCGCCCATAATGGAAATTTCAACAACAACAATGGCTATCGTCCAGGAGGTCAAGGGTGGGGTCAACAATGCCCATTCTTTCAAGGAGGGTACAACAACAATGGAAACTCTTGAAATCAGCCCAACTTGAGAGAACATGCCATTTGCCAGCTCAAGATCAACGATGCCCTATCCAAGAAGTTGTAAGCTAATGACAAGACCCTGGAAAACATCAATGCCATGATTGAAGGACTATCCTCAGCATTCAAGAGTCAACTAAGCTTCAACAAGATGTTGGAGACTCAGTTGGCACAACTTGCTGCAGTTGTCCCTCAATTAGAAAACAACAAAATTCTGGGGTAGCCAGAAGCCCCAGTGGAGAACGTTAGTGCAGTGGTTACGAGAGGAGGAAAGACCACTCGTGACCCACCATATCCCACAAAAGAAAAGAGGACAACTGAGCCTGAGAAGGAGGGTGTCCCAAGTGAATTACTTGGTGAGAGAATGGCCAAACACTTTGAAGACACCAACTTATTGCCATTCCCTCACAGACAAAGGAAGCCAATAGTGGATGAGAAATTCAACCATTTTGTTGAGATCATCCAAAAGATCCACATCAATGTGCCCTTGATTGATGCGATGCAAGTACCCACTCATGCTCGCCATCTCAAGGACATATTGAACAACAAACGGCCATTGCCCACCACTGAGGTCATCAAGCTTACGGAAGACTGCAGTGCAACCATCCTCAATAGGCTTTCTTAAAAGAAGAAGGACCCCAGATGTCCTACCATTTCATGCTCAATTGGGGCTCACCACTCTGACAAGGCACTTTGTGATCTGGGAGCAAGTGTTAGTGTGATGCCCAAGGTTGTATTGGACCAGCTAAACTTCACAGAACTGACTCCAACACCAATGCAGCTACAACTGGCTGACTCTTCAGTCCGTTATCCAGCGGGTATTGCTGAAGACGTCCCGGTGAAGATCCAGAACTGCTTCATAACCGTGGATTTTGTGGTGCTAGACATGGACACCGAGAAGGATACACCACTCATTCTTGGGCGCCTATTCCTAAGCACTGCAAAAGCTCGCTTAGATGTGGGAGCTGGAGAAATCCACTTCCATATCAATGGCAAGGAGGAAAGCTTTAACTTTCAGCCAAAATCAGAACAATGCTCCATGATTCGAATGAAGTATGGTCCGAATGATAAACACATCAGAGAGGTCGAAGTCACACCTCCAAAGGTGGACTCACTCATTGCATTCATGAGAAGATTAATCTACGAGGAGAATCGGTCGTTTCGACCACGCCGATATCCAAAAGCGACGAAATCGTCTAGACCTTCCCAAAGGCCCAAGTCCACCAAGCGCATCCCTCTGAGCCCGGATGTGAAATGAATACGGAGGAATGTCCATCTCACCGGACGATGGTGATACCTACGCCAATAGGTTAAATTGGTAGTTATCCCACTTTATTTTTCTTTCTTTCTTTTTCCACCCCATTTGGATTTTTCCCATTGCATATTTGATTTTTCCTGGCAATTTGAGAATCTTATATTCTCAACTATCATTTTTCTTTCTTTCTTTTCAAAAGAAATTTTTTTATTGGATTTGAAAAAAGGTTTTTATGTGAAAAACAATTTTCTGAGCTGAACATGTGGCATTTCACCAACGTGCTAACTTTATTGCCGTTGGGGAGCCACTTGCCAAAAGGGGAACCAGGGGGGCCACCTGTCAGGTCGGCCGAACCCCCTGGTCGGCGGAACAGGGAGTGGAGCCAAATTGGCTCCCCTTCCTCGAACGGCTACATTTTGAACCCCGAGTGACTGTTGGAAGGTGCACCCTATAAATTGTGGTCGTGAGGAGCACCTCTCTTCACACACCATATTATTTTACACCCCCCAAGTCACTCTCTAGTTCACCTTGTTTTTCTTGCTCTTCATTTCAACACTCTTGCTCAAATCCATCCCCAAAAAGATATTCTTTTGTTTGCATTTGAATTTTACACTCAAGCTTTCAAGAGGAGAAAATTCGTTGAGAGTTTTGTTTTCCAAACATCACTTCTTTTCGGATTTTTCTTGCCTTGTTTTGTTCTTGCTTGTTGAACTCAAAAAGACATGAAGAGGTTGTTCGGAAAGTGGAAGGAGGCTGCAAGCTCAAGCCATGGTGAAGGTTCTAGTGCACGCCTCTCTTCCATGGGTACAAGCCCTAGGAGGAGAAGTGTGTGTGAGGACACTCCCGTGGAAGAGAGAAGCAACCCACACCAAATTCTTTGTGACAACGACCTCGACATACGAAGCGAAGTTGAAGATCAAGCACGCAGGCTTCTCCAAGATCTTGAGTTCCGCCACACCAAGGCTTACGATCCACATTTGATCTCCAAAATAGGTATGGACTCCGAATTTCTTTTCATTTGGCAAGCAATTGGATTTGATGACTTAGCTCACATAGAGGAGAAAGGTTCACGCCTTCTCACTATCCAGTTCCTTTGCACGCTAAGAATAGGATTTGATGCTATTGCTTTAGATTATTTCAAAAAGAATACAACATCCTATGGAAAGAATTAGGTAGCATCCTAGGCTTCCATAAATGGTGTTTGCTAGATTTAGACAATTTGCCTAAGTTTAACAAACAAAGTTTTTGGCATGAGCTAACTAGTGAGGTCACATGTAGGGCTCCAGGAATAGCCACATCCAAAACCCTACCTTACGCTTCATGCATAGATGGGTGGCTATGACTATGTTACCTAGGGGAGATGTTAGGGTTGTGCGAGATGATGAATTGAAAATTTTGTTTGCCATGACTAAAAAGATAAAAGTTGCTCCAGTCAAAGCCATGATGAGATAATGGTTATATTACATTTCAAAATCAGGACCAATTGAATGCACCTCATTGATTACTCATATTACTGATTGGGTAGGAGCACTTAAATACTCTTCATTCGAATATATTGAAACTAAAAGAGAATTAATTGATGATGACTATTTAGTGCAAGGACATACCCTTAAGCATGATCAAGATGGGTCCTTGATATTTTTCGATCCCGGCTTTGTCAATGAAATTCGATTACCTAACCTGGATTTTCATTTGTACAAATGTCAGAGGCTAACCATTAATCTTCTTCCCCTTGAGGAAACAAGAATAAGTAATGTCTCTGGCAGGGTAACAAGGAATCGTGTGATGGCTGCAGCCACAGGCATGCCATTGATAATCTCTCCCGTCCACGAATACCAAGAGGAAGAGAACCCAACGGGTTATGCACCCGGATGGACTCAACCTCCAACGTATGAGACTGGGGGATCATCTTGGCAAGAATGGCAAAGGGATCCACCCTTATACACTTCAAGCTCTAGCAGCTTGCCCCCAATGTCCATGAGAGGACGTCGTTCCTTTTTGGCTAGAAGTCATCATGACGATAGCCATGGAATGACGGACCTCACTAGACGTATGGGAGAACTTGAGGTGAGAACAGGTGACATCTACAGCACACTAACTACAAGGATTCTGCCCTGTTGCAACGATTGTACTGCAACGAATACTAAATCGTTGCAGTAAGCTTGGTCTTTTGCCACGATTCACTAGTTTGTGGCATTAACATCTATCACCATGGAACATGGTCGTTGCATTAGGATCTGTTGCCACGATTCACTAGTTCATGGCATTAGGATCTATCGCCACGAATCTGTTGCCACGATTCACTAGTTCGTGGAATTAGCATCTATCGCCACAGAACACGATCGCTGCATTAGGATCTATTGCCATGATTCACTAGTTCGTGGCATTAGGATCTATCGCCACGAATCTGTTGCCACGATTCACTAGTTCGTGGCATTAGCATCTATCGCCATGGAACACGATCGTTGCACTAGGATCTGTTGCCACGATTCACTAGTTCATGGCATTAGGATCTATCTCCACGAATTTGTTGCCACGATTAACTAGTTTGTGGCATTAGCATCTATCGCCACGGAACACGATCATTACATTAGGATCTGTTGCCACGATTCACTAGTTTGTGGCATTAGGATCTATCGCCATGAATCTGTTGCCACGATTCACTAGTTCG
The DNA here is from genome assembly GCA_036927565.1 of Tuctoria greenei. Lineage (NCBI taxonomy): Eukaryota > Viridiplantae > Streptophyta > Magnoliopsida > Poales > Poaceae > Tuctoria > Tuctoria greenei. The sequence goes on from JAYESD010000005.1 coordinate 118,124,176, forward strand.
TTCCATTAGCATCTATCGCCACAGAACACGATCGTTGCACTAGGATCTGTTGCCACGATTCACTAGTTCGTGGAATTAGGATCTATCGCCATGAATTTGTTGCCAAAATTCACTAGTTTGTGGCATTAGCATCTATCACCACGGAACACGATCGTTGCACTAGGATCTGTTGCCACGACTCACTAGTTCGTGGTGTTAGCATCTATTGCCACGGAACCCGATCGTTGCATTAGGATATGTTGCTACGATTCAATAGTTCGTGGCGTTAGCATCTATTGCCACAGAACCCGATCATTGCATTAGAATATGTTGCCACGATTCACTAGTTCGTGGCATTAGCATCTATCTCCACGAAAAGCGATCATTGCATTAGGATCTGTTGCTACGATTCAATAGTTCGTGGCGTTAGCATCTATCGCCACGGAAAACAATCGTTGCATTAGGAACTTTTGCCATGATTGAGCAGTTCGTGGCGTTAGGATCTATCGCCACGAAACACCAACGTTGCATTAGGAACTTATGCCACGATTCACAAGTTTGTGGTAATAGGATATACCGCCACAAAACACAATTGTTTTATTAGGATACATTGCCAAAAAATACCGGTTTGTGGCGTTAAGATCATTCGACACGGAACACAAACGTTGCATTACATAGTTCACGTACAGCTAGCTCACACAGTACCTATATAGAAAAACCATCATCTGTGTTGTCCGCCCTCGATATTAGAGGTACAATACCATCACTAAAATATGTATCATCATCGTCATGGTCGTCGTCGTCGCCATCTTCATTTGAAATAGCCGAAGCATCACCGGTTGCTCTGTCAATATCATTCTAATTCCTATCCCATGTGGTCATATCCTCATTTATATCAGTAAGCCTTCGATCATCAAATAATGTCTCAGCCTCCATCGTCTTGGTGATATTATTTTCACTGTCTCCAGGGGGCATGGCAAAAAGGTTTCGTGGCTTCGTTTTAACAACTGTAGCCCATTTAGGTTGCCTCACACTTCTAACATAAAAAACTTTTTCTGCTTGGGTGGCTAGAATGTAAGGCTCATACTTAAATTGAGAAATAGTAGTGTCAACATCTATCATTCCGTATCGATCCATTTTGTAGCCTATGCTTTGGCTTTGACCGGAACAAGGCCGATCAAACTATTCACATTCAAATAACAGAACCTCTTGATCTTTTTGGAAATCAACAGAAATCATTTTCTTGATTACTCCATACAACTCATGATCACCATCCTGAACAACAACACCACTGTTTTGCATCCGTAAATCTTCCTCCACCTCTGTTGTTCAAAAGAAGAAGCCATTTATGAATGATCGACTAAAAAAATGTGCTCGGTGATCAGGTCCTCTAAATAATGCATACAAATAATCGGTTACTTTGCCTTCTTTGTGTAATGTCGTAATCTGTACGCATTAATTAGTATAAAAGGGGTCATTGATAAACCAACTTCAGAACAGATATTTCTTCAATATTTCATCGAAGTAAAAACTTGCATGTACTTACTCATTTCTGAAGCCAATAAAAAAACTCATCTCTATGGCGTTTTTCAACATCACGAGAATGAATTTTTTCAGCACTTCAAAATGCTCACTGAAAAGGGTACAAAATTAAATTAGCCATCTACAATAAGCATGATCCATTAATATAGTATAGAACATCTGAGTGTTATACGTACTTGATCCATGGAGCGGCCTCTTCAACATTAGATATAATATAATGCCTGATGTTATGTAGTTCAACCATAGTAAGTTCGCCCCCATTTAAACCCTTGTTTAGAATTATCAACTTCTGTAAATATATTAGACTCGAGAGAATGATCATTTCTAGTTGCAGCTTCATGACGTTCTGACCTATTAAGCTTGGTGCTGATGTTATCCAAAAACTTGATACAAAAAGTAATACACTCTTCCATAATATATCCCTCAGCTATAGAACCCTCCGGGTGAGCTCTGTTACGTACATACCTCTTCAATGTACCAAGGTACCTCTCAATTGGATACATCCATCTGTAAGAAATAGGTCCACCCAAGCGAGCTTCTACGCCAAGACAGATTGGAAGATGTAATATCAAAGAAAGCAGGAGGAAGCAACATCTCAAGATTACAAATTGTTTTAGGAAATTGTTCAATCATCTTATCCAAATCTGGTTCCGCCAATTCTTTAGAACAAATTCCTGAAAAGAATGTGCTAAACTCAATTAATGGTTCAACACCATTTTTAGGCAATATGTCACGTATTGCAATAGGAAGGAGCTTCTAAAATATAATATGGCAGTCATGAGTTTTTAGACCTGATACCTTACGTGCTGTTATGTCCACACTTCTCTTGATGTTTGAGGCATAACCATCGGGCATCTTCACATCCAAAAAAACTTGCACAAGGTTGTATTCTGATCTTTTTGCAAAGTATATGATGCTGATGGACAATCATACTCCCCTTTCATACCCACCGGATGTTGCTTTGGCCGTATACCCATTTCCTGCATATCAAAATGATCATGTAGACTATCTTTTGTTTTACCATCCATATTAAGCAATGTACCCAATATGCAATCACAAATGTTTTTCTCAATGTGCATGACATCCAAGTTATGCCTTATTAGCAATGTCTTCCAATATGGGAGCTGAACAAATATACTTTTCTTCTTCCAACTATGCCACCAATCTTCCCCAGTGCGCTTTCTCTTATTATTCGTCTTTCCAAAACTCACTTGATCAAAAGTTTCGTATTTTGTTGTTGAAAGAAGCTTTGTGCTGACGCAACTGGTGATCCTAAGGTAGGAAATGATGATGACCCATGTAGCAATACTTTCGTCCATGTTTCAACCACAAGGTGCCGGTGTTTACATGCCAGTATGGACATGATAGCCTACCTTTTGTGCTCCATCCACATAGCATTGCATATGCTGGAAAATCATTTATTGTCCACAATATAGAAGCTTGCATGAGAAATGTCTCTTTCTTTCAACATTCGTATGTTTCAACACCATCAGACCATAATTTCAGTAGCTCATCAATTAAAGGGTGCAGATACACATCAATGTTGTTTCCGGGTGACTTTGGCCCAGGAATTATCATTGACATCAACCAATAAGGTTGCTTCATACACAACCAAGGTGGTAGATTATAAGGGATTAGAATCATAGGCCATGTACTGTAAGAAACATTCATTACTCCAAAAGGAGTGAAACCATCAGATGCTAGCCCAAGTCTTATGTTGCGAGGATCAGATGAGAAATTTGGGTGAATGCTGTCAAAATGCTTCTATGCTTTTGAATCTGCAGGATGGCGTAATATTCCATCATCAATGCGTTCTTCTTTGTGCCAGCGCATGTTTGATGTCGTTGATTCTGCCATATAAAACCTTTGAAGATGGGGAATAAGAGGGAAGTATCGTAGAATCTTGCGTGCTACAAGCTTCTTGGGTTTTCCACAAGGTAAAGCCTCTCTTGCATCCCCACCAGTACTATTTTTCCATCTTAATTCACCACATTTTGGGCATCGATCCAGCAGAGAATAGTCCTTTCGGAATAACACAGAATCATTGACACATGCATCGATCTTTTCGTAGCTCAGTCTGAGGTCACGAACAACCTTCTGAACTTTATGAAGTGTATTAGGAATGCAATGGCCCTCTGGAAGCACATATGAGAATAGTTCAAGGATGAACTCACATGGTTTTTTGCTCAAACTAGTTAAACACTTTATCTGGTACAACCTGACAATGAAGGATAATTGGGTCACCTTCTCACAACCTGGATACAACTCCTTTTTGGCATCATTTAATAAGTCATAGAATGCCTTTGCACAACCAGTTGGCTTCTGCTGGTTTATAGCATTTTCTGGATCATCAACACCTGCTGAAGTACCACCATTATTGCTCAGCAATTTTTTCTCAACTTGTTTTTCTCCAAGGTGTGCCCAACAAGTATAATCAAATGACATCCCATTACGAAGAAAGTGAAGATGAACTTCCTTGCGTCTCCCGTGGCAAATATTACGACATTTCCTGCAAGGATAATGCTTAGTTTCTTCTTCACGAGTGCCCTGTAATGCTAAATTTAAAAATGACTTCATTCTATCCTGCCACTCATTCGTACGCTTGTCTTTTCCCATCCATGTCTTATCTTCTGACATCGCTTCCAACAATTCAATCAGCGTATCTGTAAGAGGGTTGAACTACAATAACATTATTTGAGCAATTGTACCTAGCGTTGTTGCTCCTCCATGTCTGGCGGCCGGTGGATGCTCCTCCACGCCGGTGGATGGCCGATGCTCTTACAAGAGCGTGGCGGCTGGCGGATGATCCTCCAAGAGTGTGATAGCCGGCGGATGCTCCTCCATTAGCGTGGCGGCCGACGGATGCTCCTCCAGGCGCGTTTCGTGCAATCGGGAGAGGGGGCTGTCGTGGATCGAAGGGTCCGGCGGGGAGGCAGCCAGGACAAAGCCTACGTGAAGCTATCAGAGTAGGCCCAACACTGCGTCGGGCCACTTGTTATTCGTGGGCTGAAACTGCGCTGAGTCACTTTGTATTTTTGGGCCGAAACTGCGCTGGAACACTTGGTGTTCGTCCCCATGTATGCGTGATCCCATGTACCAAAATTTGGCGTCATTAAAGGAGCTGTTTTTCGATAAAATGAGAAATTTTTAATTTGACACGCGAAGGGCCCATGTGGGGAAAAATTATGCTTTAAAAGGATACGATTCCTTGGCATTGTCCCTGTCATGTCCGACCATCATACGACCTCGTTCGTTCATATGCACACATGTCACGGTCATGCAACTCCTTCATCCGTCCGTTCATGTGGACACATGTCACAAATGTGGAACTGCTTCATCCGTCCGAACCCGACACTTATTTTTCAGTTATTTATATTTGCTACCCGAAAAGTACCCGATACCCGATATTTTGGTCTTTTCGGTTCCGGTTTCGGTTTTATCAGTTTCGGTTTTTCAGTCTCGGTTTATTTGCCCACCCCTAATTTACATAGTAGTAGCATATGGGATATACATATCTCTCCTCCATGTTTTTTTGCATAACTATTTAGTGATATATCCTATGTGCATATTGCATATGTAAAACTAATGTAAAGTCTAAAACTTTTTCAAAGGGGAGTCTTAGGTTTCGTCAAATCTATCTTTGAGATTTACGCAATTTTGATCTGTTTTAACAATACAAGAATCGTACTTTTAGATTCACCATGAAAATATTTAAATAATATACAATCTAGTACTACATGTTTTTGAAGTTAATAAATTCCATATAAATCATTGGTCAAAGGTAATTAGTTCGACCAAAACAGAAATAGAGTTGAGTTTTGGCGGATGAAGTATTATACGTTGCTGTTTGCCGCATAAGGTTTGGTCCTTCATTCAAGTCGTAGCCATTTGTACAGGCGGCTGATGCGACCGAGCGCACCGAGCTTACGTGAGCGCCAGTCATCGAGGCACCTTAAACGCGCGCAGCGCATGCGCATCTTTGAATTCAATTGGAACCGCTCCGTGTCCCATCACCACTACTGCGTGCGTCCGTTAATTTGGACACATGTCACAAATGTGGAACGGTATGCACAGCCTTGGATATGCATACCGTATACATAAATTGTTTTTCCTCGTTTTGGTAGGAGTGGTTCCACTTCAATCAAAGTGGATTGGAGAGTGTCCAGGCATCATACGACCTGGCGTAATGAAGATTTTTGAATCTGATATAATCCTATTTTTAATTCTTATCGTTATGACCACAGGTTGCAAAGTCTCAACCAAACACCATGTACAACAACAATGACTCAGCGGAATCGGGAACTGGCCAATTAAAATGGAAGGTAGCAGTCTCGTGGTTCATAGATCAAAACACGCGCCATCCTTTTTCTTCTTCCTTTTTTCTATACATAACCATGAGACTGTTGAGTTCCATCTTCACAGCACATATGTACGGTCCGTGTGTGCCGGTGTGTACCTTAACCCCCCTCGTGCGTCCCCGATGGTGGTTGGAAGATCCCTGCAGGTATGTTCTGATTCCTGTCCTCTAACTACATCTAGGTTTCTGATGACGCATGCGGTTCACCACCAGACAAACCAGCAATGCCTCGGTGATGAGCGGCATGCAAATTTCTTGATGACAAACTGGCTGCGGGGGCCTCCCGTTCGGATGCAACTTCGGTTCTCCCGTTTGTGCTTCCATGCGTACTCCCGCTTATGTGTCATCATCTAATTGGTTGAAGTTAAATCAGGCATTATGTTAGGTAAATGAAAGGGCCAATAAAATCATGAAACTTAAGTAAGAGCATGCAATAAACCACCGAATGGGAGTATACAAGCCGTGTCCCTCCCGTTATGTCCTCCCATGCATCATCCCGCTGATCTGTCGAAATGTTATTGGTCCCTTTATTAATGCTTAGTTTAACTACCATACCTTCACAACAAATAAGATGATGACACGTTAGCGGGAATGTCATCAAAAAACTAGAGATGGATGCGTCAGCAGGCCGTAGTCAGCGGGCCGTAGTCAGTTTTTCATCAAAAAACTTGCATGCCGCTCAACCTTTTTTTGGTTTGCCTGGTGGTGAACCGCCTACGTCATCAGAAACCTAGAGATGGAGTAAGAGGACTGGAATCAGAGCATACCTATAAGGCTCTTCCCAACAACCATCAGGGACGGACGACGTACGGGGGGTTAAGGTACACCGGCACAACCGTACCGTACGTGTACCCGACCAGTCGTGAAGTTTCTTTCGAACCTCCGGCAGAAGAAAGCGGCATGAAAGTTTCATTTTGTATGGAGAATGTTTGTTGTGCATTGATCAGGGAACACAAATACACTTTATATAGGATAGCTAGTGTAGTGTGAAACCAAAACAAAACCCTTTCGCACTACAGCGATTCAAAAGCTAGCGTTAATGACTAAACGTAGGCCTACGCAGTCAAACAATGATGTTAGACCAACACAGTCAACAATGACTGTTACATGTATGCATGCTTATCCTTTCTACAGTCTGGTGGTGAACCTGCGAATGGATGACGAGCGGCGGCAAGTGAACACCATGCAGCGGCGGCGCAATGGAAAACGGTGGTAGCAGACGGCGACGTACTTGGATGTTGGTGTAATCGACCTCGCACATCTTCCGCGAGTCGGTCACCTTCCAACGGAAGCCATGCAGGTGCTTCCATAGCCGGAACGCCGTTCATCTTCACCGGCACATATGTACGGTCCGGGTGTGGCAGTGTGTACCCTAACCGCCGTCGTGTGTCCCCGATGGTGGTTGGAAGACCCCTGCAGGTATGTTCTAATTCCTGTCCTCTAACTACATCTAGGTTTCTGATGATGCATGTGGTTCACCACCAGACAAACCAGCAAAGCCTCGGTGATGATCGGCATGCAAATTTCTTCATGACAAACTGGCTTCAAGCCATGTCCCTCCCGTTCTGTCCTCCAATGCATCATCCCGCTGATGTGTCAAAATGTTATTGCTCCCTTTATTAATGCTTAGTTTAACTACCATATACCTTCACAACAAATAATATGATGACACGTTAGTGGGAGTGTCATCAAAAAACTAGAGATGGATGCATCAGCGGGCCGCAGTCAGCGGGCCGTAGTCAGTTTTTCATCAAAAAACTTGCATGCCGCTCAACATTTTTTGGTTTGCCTGGTGGTGAACCGCCTGCATCATCAGAAACCTAGAGATGGAGTAAGAGGACTGGAATCACAGCATACCTGTAAGGCTCTTCCCAACAACCACCGGGGACAGACGACATACGGGGGGTTAAGGTACACTGGCACGCCCGTACCGTACGTGTACCCGACCAGCCGTGTAGTTTCCTTCGGACCACCGGCAGAAGAAAGCGGCATGCAAGTTTCATTCTGTATGGAGAATGTTTGTTGTGTATTCATCAGAGAACACAAATACACTTTACATAGGCTAGCTAATGTAGCGTGAAACCAAAACAAAACCCTTTTGCACTACACAGATTCAAAAGCTAGCGTTAATGACTAAACGTAGGCCTACGCAGTCAAACAATGACGTTAGACAAACACAGTCAACAATGAGGGTTACATATGTGCGTGCTTATCCATTCTACAGTCTGGTGGTGAACCGCCTGCATCATCGGAAGCCTAGATGGAGTTGGAGGATAGGAATCGGAGCATAACTGCCTGGACCAGGATCGCCTGACGTAGCGACATTTTGCTGCCTACGTGCAGTAAAGGCTGCATCCACCATTTGTTTTGATACGACGGTTGTACTTCCAAGCTATCCAACTAGGGGGTCCATTCAAATTGTCTCTTAAACTCTTGCATGCTTGCTTCAACACGAGAAAGAGTTTACATGCATATAATGATGCATACTTTAAACATTTAAATAAAACAAACTTCTATCACAAATTAACATGATTAAAAAAACAATAACTATGTTATGTGGCATGCCAATGTGTGGATGTCCAACTCAGAGTAAGGATGAAAGTGAAACGGTTTTTTGAAGTTGATGAACTAAATAATTGACCCATTTTAAAGTTTATGGACCAAACTTAGTTTTGATTGAAAGTTTGAGGATGAAGTTGAGTATTGCCAGCTTGATGAGCTCAAGCTCGAAAAGTTCGAATAAGCTCATTTGTAAAGTTGCCTGTACGATACTTTAGCCGCTAGAGGTGCCAGGAGATCGCTCGCAGCGGGGCCTGCAAAATGATCTGTAAAGTAATATACAATACTAATAGGTAGCGACGACTAGAAAGAAAAGTGGAGACAATCAATAGAGAGCAAAGAAATGAAAGGACGAGAAAAATGTTAGAAAAATATAGGTAGAACTCCAACATACCACTGGCCCTATGCCCCTATACGTGGTGTAATCATTACCACTACTCCTATACGCGACCAGAAGTTATTACCACTGCTTCAAGGGAAGTGCTGCGGACTAGATGTGCCGATTAGTTTATTGTGCGTTTATTGGGGATTATGTAACAGCTAGTTCTATCGATTAGCGAGACTGGAATGAAAAGTGGAGACAATGAACAGAGGGAAGGGAACACTGATTTCCTTCGTTACAAACTACTGTATGATTGAATGTATTCATTTTCGGAAGAATCCATTTCTATAAAGTGTCCCATGAGTTTCCTTTGATGCAAATGGGGCTAAACATAAGACGAGCGCGCATAGGGGAAACACAACAAGTGCAACATTCATCAGAGACGAGCGGGCATAGGGGAAACACATATACTAGTACAAGTCTATTTTATATACTCCCTTTGTTCTCTTTTAATTGGCGTTGGGAGAACTAACGGTGCATCCAAACGGGAATGGAGGGAATATAACCCATATAGTACAACGCCAGACGGCAGAACAGGTCATGCTCGTGCTTAATCCTACAGTTCTCTGTACAGAAGACTCTCCACTCCTCCCATGTAGGCCTGCCGCAGTTGGCAGTTCCCTGGTTCCCCCATATTGAGCAGTCCCAAGCATCATCATCAATGTTGGGCACCGCCACCGGCGGCCCTTCTGGACGAGGCCTGCCGAGGAACCTCCAGGCAACACGATCGATACCATTCATGGCTACACGCCGACATTGGCAGCACTCGTTGTTGGTCCACTTCATGTTGACGGACCCGGCCGCAGTGTAGCCAATGTGGGCCTCACCTTCGACCTGCCAGATATACTCAAAGGCGCCGCGGTCCCCGCGGTCGGTGTCGTAGCGGAGCATGGCGAGCACGTAGGCTGCCACCATGTGGCCGTTCGGGGCCGCCCGGGCAAGGAACTGGGTGCCCGGCTGCGTGCGACCGTGTAGGAAGACGAGGTCAAACCCGGTGATGTAGCACGCATGAGGGTTGCTGACGATTGCCAGGCGCTCCATGAGGCAATTGTAGCTCCAGTTATACTTCCAGATGCTCTCCTTCTCCAGCGCCATGCGCCTGCCCACGACGCGATCTCGGCACGCCGTGCATGGCCTTGCAGGTGGCGCGCAGACTAGAGAGGTCGTCCATGGGCTGCGGGGAGGTTGCGGCGACTCACCACGCGATCAGGACCGCAATATCGTGCGGCAAGGGGAACTCCATGGGCTTCGAAGGGAACCAATGAGGGTGCGCGCGACGGAGACGAAGAGGAAGAGTACGCACGGAGAAGAGGATGGCATGTGTGTGTTGCGAAGAAGAGGATGGTGTGTCTTTATTAGTGCGCACGGAGAAGACGATGAGACGCGCGCAGCGATGGTTATGGCTTCTAAAGTGCACCATTTGGAATGCTACTTGCAAAACTGGGGTTACGGCTTCTATAGTGCAGCTGTACGCTACTTTAGCCGCTGGAGTTGTCAGCAGGCAGGAGATTGCCCGCAGCGGGGTCTGCAAAGCGGTCAGTAAAAAGTACTCCTCCCTCCGCCCCAACTCAACTCTATTTTTAACTTTGGTCAAACTTAACTTTAACCAATGATTTCTTGCCTGGTCCTTATCCTGATCATGAAGGTCCTCCGCCTGCTGCCTCAGATGACTTGGGGCAGGATAGGGATGAAAACGATCAGAATTGAGCTTATTACCTTTGACAACTCCTTATTCAAACTGGTGTCTGAATAAAAAATTTAAAGAATTGATCTTATTACTCCCTCCGTCTCTAAATACTTGTCACTTTGTAGTTCAAAAATAAACTACAAAGCAATATTTACTACAGCCCTGTTTGGAACGTAGGATTCCAAATCACAGGAATTGGAAAAAACATAGGAATAGACAAAATGCAGGAACGAACAAAGTGAGAAAACCGCGGGAATCAAAACTAGAGGAATGGAGAATTCAAGATGATTGGAATGCAGGAATGAAAACATAGGAAAAATGTTAGAGCAACTATAAACAAAATTCTTTAGAATCTTAACTATCATTATTTGTAATACATAAATCCAAGTCATAACTTCTTGCCAAAATGAACTACCGGTTTGCTTCATAAACAACTTCATTCCTATATTTCTAACATCAAAACGTCTATTGCATTGCAGTAGCTCAGAAATAATTATTCCCTTGTTTCAAAATAAGAAATAATTATTCTATGCAAATCATTAGGTTAGTTAATTTCACTTTTAGCACCCTATATATTCCCTCCATAGCCAACAAGCAGACCACAAAGAACTTGGACTGGATTAGTTCATTCCTCCATTTTACATAGGAAAGGAAGTCTTTCTACAGGAAAGGAAGTATGATTCCTATGTTCCAAACACCTGTGACGTCAACACAATGTAGGAATGAATTCATTTGAAGTTTCCTTTAAAAATCCTCTATTCCAAGGGACGAAGAGTGTACATGTCAGCCCATTAGACCCGACCTACTATTTGGAAAGTATTCGGTTATTGTTAAGAAATTTTCCATTAAAATACGGTATTCCGACAATTCGGTCGGAAATCAGTTTAAATCATTTCCATTCCGTTTACCAAATTTCAATGTCCAATAAAAACGGTAATTGGATCGAAAATTTCGGAAATTGTCGAAAATGGTAATCGCAACAGAATTTTCGAAAATGGCGTCGGACGGTTCGGGAATTTACCATACCGTTTTCATCCCTAGGGCAGAATGATCTTGGCGACCAGAATGAAGTGTTGGATATATATTCTCCACGGCGCAGGATTATTCAACACAAGCAATAGGTAGCATATCCTAATCTTTCTCCTCATATATAGCGTGTTAACTAATTTTTCGGCCCCAAATGATCTAGAAAAAATACTCCAGATTTGATGATGCCATAAATTAATCGCTGCTCAAAACAACGACGGTTCTCATCAAGCTCGCAAGCTCAACTTCATTCATCCTCAAACTAGCTAATTATTTCGGATGGATTTACGTTAAGGGGTACGCATTCGGTCTACCCGATATTTTGGTTCCGGTATTTCAATCTTTTTCAAAATTCGGTTTCTTGAAATCTCACTACCCGAATTGTTGTAATAACATTAGGTACCCGAACATTTTGGATACCGAAAATGTGGTTCGGTCTTCGGTCCTACCCGATATATCCAAATTATACATTATATCCATGTCATGTTTGCACAAATTTAATATGATCGATAAATTTAATCCCATGAGGTCATTTATTATAAATTGACAAATGAAAAATAAAAAATAAACGTTTAAATCCAACAACTTCACACATCACAACTTGAAAATAAAATATCTAAATTTGAATTGTTCATAGTTTAGCACGCATAATTTAATTTATTATTTGATGGACCGGCTATTCGGTTATTTCAGTTACCCGAAAGTGGTACCCAAACCCGACATTTATTTTTTCAGTTATTTATATTTGCTACCCGATAAGTACCCGATATCCAATATTTCGGTCCTTTCGGTTCCAGTCTCGGTTTTATCGGTTTCGGTTTTTTGGTCTCGGTTTATTTGCCCATCTCTAATTTACCTAGTAGTAGCATATGGGATATACATATTTCACCTCCATGTTTTTTTGCAAAACTATTTAGTGATATATCCTATGTACATATTACATATGTAAAACTAATGTAAAGTATAAAACTTTTTCAAAGGGAAGTCTTAGGTTTCGTCAAATCTATCTTTGATATTTACGCAATTTTGATCTGTTTTAACAATACAAGAATTGTACTTTTAGATTCACCATGAAAATATTTCCATAATATACAATCTACTACATGTTATTGAAGTTAATAATTTCCATATAAATCATTGGTCAAAGGTAATTAGTTCGACCAAAACAGAAATAGAGTTGAGTTGGGGCGGAGGAAGTATTATACGTTGCTGTTTGCAGCATAAGGTTTGGTCCTTCGTTCAAGCCGTAGCCATTTGTACAGGCGGCTGATGCAACCGGGCGCACCGAGCTTACGTTCGCGCCAGTCACCGAGGCGCGTTAAACGCGCGCAACGCATGCGCATATTTGTATTCAATTGGAATCGCTCCGCATCCCATCACCACTATTGCGCGTCGAGAGATGAACACCAGGCGGGTTCAAATCCCCTACAGTACTGCAGGTGCAGTAGAGATGGCTGACATGAGGGCCCCACATGGTGTGGGACCCACATGTCAGCCACCTCTACTGCACCTGCAGTACTGTAGAGGATGAGCACCCCAGCCAGGCTGCTACTATGCTATAAGATCACCGGGCACGCCATCGTCTTCTCTGCACAGCCACTCTTCCTCTTTCCCAAAACTGCACCAAGAACACCATGGCTGACAAGATAACGCCGCCGCCAAGCCCGTCGAAGGACGGCAAGGGGAAGCGTCCCTAACCGGACTCCCCCCCCCCCCCCCCGGACAAGGATTGGGCTCTCCGAAAAATGGCACGCGATGTATTTGACAATACATCGCGCTCCATGCGTTGTGTTGGGCTTGGTCCCCTTCCAGAGTATGCTGCCATGGGGACCACGGGCCACTACGTCTTCAGCATGACGCACTCGGCCGGTCGCCTCGACGTTCTCTGGGAGACGCTGGCGGACAAGCTCGGCATCGCCGGTCGCGACAACCTAGTGGCGGCGACGTCCAAAAAACTTGGCTTCCCGTCTCTACCGCGGGAGGCGGCCCCCGCCCAGCCAGGAGTCCAAGGAGGAGGAGGAGAAGGAGAAGAAGGTGGAGCGAGGAGGAGGAGGAGTAGTTTTTTTCTTGTTCTTAGTTGTGTTGTTTATCTTTTCTTGTTTGTAGTTTGTATTTTTCTTTTTTCCTGTTTGTAATGTATTGTCTTAAGGTAATGAACTTTATATTTCTGTTCATTGGTGCGCAAAAATAGTTCTAATATTGCCATTCTAACGATAAACTAGTAGACTATTTATCTCTTTTATCTTTTAGAATGGAATATATTTCCACTTCCAACTCTACTGAGCTGGAGATCCAGAAAGTGACTATCACCTACTAGTTTATCTAACAGGACCAGCAGGGAGAAGCCCACTCTCTGTTCAAACCCAACACGGATCCAACATAATAAGCAATCAAACAGCAATGCACGTAGTAAATAAAAAAACGCAACAACAGTTTCTGGAGTACGTATCAACTTTAGCTCGGATTAGATGCTCGTGGGTGTCATTGCAAAAGGGTGAAGACGAAAAAGACTTGATTCGGATGGCTTGCAAAAACAAACTAGAAGTCAGAGTCATCGAAATTTTTGCCCGATTTGGATTGAGTCTTAGTTATAGACTACCATAATAATAAAATGTATCGGGTATTTTATTTCTCAAGTGTGTCATAAAATGTATCGGGTGTTTTACTTTCACTAGTGTGTCATAAAGTGTACGCCGGCCACGTATCCTGATCCAACGTACAACTTCAAATAAAGGAGGGTTAGAGCATCTCCAACCCCTTTGTTATTTTTGGTTTGCTATTCTTTCAAATGACAAATATGCTATCCACATTTAGCATCTCATTCCACGAGCATCTCCGACCCGTTGGTTGTATGATGTGCTATATTAAATTTTTTTTCATAATTCATTAGTATATAATAATTATTTTAAAGTTCAAATAACATTGTTGCAATGGCTATATTGTAACGGTTGTATTTATAACGGCTATTTTTCAATGGTTATATTTCCAACGACTATTTTTCAACGGATGTATTTCCAACAGCTAATTTTCAACGACTATTTTGCAACGGAACAATGATAATGTACCGGAAATTGGGAATAGCAAACCGGATAGCATTTGCTACTAGTAGCACACCGAGAGCTCCATATAGAAAATGGCTAAAAGTAGCAATCCTAATAGCAAACCGGTTGGAGATGATTTTTGCTCTAGATTTGCTCAATAATTGGATAGCACATCATATGGCTAAAGGGTTGGAGATGCTCTTTTAGCCATTAGCTATATGGTTGTCTATCCTATTATTTAGCAAATTTAGAGCAGAAATCATCTCCAACTGGTTTGCTATTAGGATTGCTACTTTTAGCCATTTGCTATATGGAGCTCTCGGTGTGCTACTAGTAGCAAATGCTATCCGGTTTGCTATCCCCAATTTCTGCTACATTATTGTCGTTTATGTTGCAAAATAGTTGTTGAAAATTAACCGTTGGAAATACATCCTTTGAAAAATAGTCGTTAGAAATATAACCATTGAAAAATAGCCATTAGAAATACAAACGTCACAATATAGCGGTTGCAACAATTTTATTTGAATATTAAAATAATTATTACATATTAATAAAATATGAAATTTTTTTATATAGCACATCATATAGCAACGGGTAGGAGATGCTCATAGAATGAGATGCTAAATGTGGATAGCATATTTGCTACTTGACAGATTAGCAAACTAAAAATAGCAAACGAGGTTGGAGATGCTCTTAGAAGATTGGTGGAAAATAATATGAACTTATAAGAAAAAGGAGAAGAAAAAGGATGGAGCGCGTTTCGATACATGAACCGTGACACTGCTGACATCCATCTTCATTGGCCAGTTCCCGATTTCGATGATCTCTCTAGCATGTATTCACACTAGCTACTCTCTGGTGACTGGACCCAGGGTATTCTGTGGTCCACCCGGCATATCCAGTGGGTGGGCTCCTGAGGAATGTTGTTGTTGTTGTACGTGGTGTTAGGTTGAGACAATGCAACTTGTGGTCATAACGATAAGAACTAAAAATTAGAAAGAGTATATAAGATTCAAAAGTCTTCATTACTCTCTTTACTCTGGGCTCAGGACCGTCAAATTCGGAGACTCCTCCACTCATATCGTATCTGCATCAGTTATATATCCAGGCCCGTTTCCAATTAAAATCCAAACTAAAGGTGTAGACGAAGGTTTTGCACAAGAGAGAGAGTTGCGCCGCGCCGCCGCAGACGACAACTGTAGGGACGACAAGGAGAGAGATCCAATGGTGGGGACTCAGGTGTACAACGTGACCTTCAAGGAATACATGATCACCACCACCGTGACGTCCTCCGGCAAGGCCGTGGAGGACTGGCTTGACGAGGTCCTCTCCGTCCACCATTGGCGCCTTCACAAGCTCGTCGTCGAGCTTGACGTCGAGTGGCGCCCCAGCTACTCCACCGACCAGAACCCCGTCGCCATTCTGCCGCTGTGCGTCGGTCGCCGCTGCATCATCTTCCAGGTCATCCATGCTGACTACTTGCCCGACGAGCTGGAAGATTTCCTCGGCGATTCCGACTGCTGCTTCGTCGGCGTCGGCGTGGAGGGTGACACCGACAGACTTTGGAAGGACTGGTAGCTGAAGGTGGCCAAAACGTTGGACCTGGCTGAGCTCGCGGCAGAGGAGATGGATCACACGAGCCTCCGCCGCGCGGGGCTGAAGGACATCGCGAGCGCCGTGATGGGCGCCGACATGGAGAAGACTTACGGGGTGAGGACGAGCAACTGGGACACGTACAATCTCTCCGGCCAGCAGATCAGCTATGCGTGCATCGATGCCTTCATCTCCTTCAAGGTCGGCCGCAAGCTGCTCTCGGGCAACTTCTGATCTTACCACTGAGTTTGCGGATCGGCTTCCGTCGATCATCCTAGCATATGGAGTTTGTAGGTGCATCGCTCAAGTTCTAGCTTTTGTGCTTGTGCGCCCAATCTCTCATAAAATTATTTTTTCTTGAGGAAACACTATATATTGCTTTTAAAAACATGCATGTTATTTCAAATGCATCAAGGTCTTTCACATGCATGTTAGTTGTCCATGCATGCTATGCCCCAAACATGATGAACGAGCCTCAAACATGATGATCTCTCAACAAAAAAGAGAACACGTAACGTCAGCAAACATGATCGAGGTCTTTCACATGTATGTTAGACGTACATATGCTACGTCCCAAACATGTATTCCAAGAATAGAATAATATTTCCTACCAAGTATATATATTTCTATATTTATCATATTCTCTACCATGCTTGTGTGAATGCTCTCAACCTACGGTATATGGCAGTTTAACTACCACACTAATGAAGAATATTATCCTGTCATCAATAGAGATAACAAATTTGACACAAGGATTTTCCCTCGACGGTACGAGGACAGAATGTGGACTACCATCGTCTAATAAGCACACAGCTCCCACTACATACGTTCGTGGTTCATCAAATTAATCAATCGCATGCTGCCAATATGTATCGCTGTACTCGTCTTTTGAAGAAACAACAGGTGTAGGCACTAGCCGCTACGTGTTCTGATTTTAGGAACAAATGAATACACTTGTGAAAACACGTACGCCACATCCGATCCTTGACGTCATCCAATTAACATGTTCCTCAACAAGGGGGCACAAAAATCCTCAACACGTAATCAAACATGCTTGATCGCGAGTCTCTTTCACATGCATTACATTCATCTCCACCATCATCCATGATCATGACAATTATCAGTTTGATATGGACTCTCGGTCGGCAACGGTCGGATCCTAAAAGAAAAAGATATGGACTCTCGGTCGATTGCCATGCGCGTTCACGTCAATCTCCGCACCTTTGTGTGTCAAATTAAAAAACTGGCCGATGGCACGTGTTGAGCCGTTGCGATAACTGAGAGGAGGCGAATCGCGGTTTGGAGTAACTCTGACCGTCGATTCAAAAGCACAATTTTTGAAGCGTCCAATCATCTCCACTCACGCGCTTAGACGACAACCCGCTGTAAAGGCACACCTTCCTCTTCTTCTCCACCGCACCTCTCGATCGATTTTAGCCTCCAAACTTCTCCTCTTGCTTCTCCGCCGCACCACCGTCAACCACCTCTCTCTCTTTGTTCGCACCTCCGTCACCGCACAAATGGGTAGCCCCGCATCGAAGCGTTCCAGGTCATCGATGTCTTTCGAACCACCTTCTCTATTTTCATCGCCGCCAAGGCAGGTGGAACTGGAGGCAGCGCCCGCACCTCCTCCACTATGATGAGATTGTCCGCCTCATCAAGGAATGCATCGACAAACTCGACGACAATCTTAAGGAGGTCACCGACAGCCTGTTCACCGCTGACGTGCAAGCAAAAGCGCTCGACAAAATGGCGCAGGATGTATTTCACAATACATCTCACTCCTGTTGCCGACTGGGACTTGGTGTCCTTCCCCACCATGCCAGCATGGACTCTGCTGGCTACTACATCTTCGGGTTAGGATTTGTTGCTGCTTGTCTCGACTGCCTCTACAAGACGATCGGTGAGGAGGGCGGGGAGGGGTTTCATGAGCAACTCGTGAACGCCGTCAGCCAGAAGAAGTTATATCCTGTGTTGGAGGATGCTCCGCTGGCAGTTGTGGCAAAGGCGGAGGCGGCGGCGGCGGATGCGGAGATGGAGGCGCCGCCGGCAGAGGCGGAGGCGGCGGCGGAGGTAGACAAGTCATCCTCCGAGTAGAGTAGGATGAGTAGTAGTTTTTTGTTTTGTTTTCTATGTGTTTTTTTCTTGCTTGTAATATATGTGTTGTTTTTATGTTAATGATGTTCATGAACAACGTGTCCTACAGTACATGCACTAACGAGAAACTCCTCCTTTTATCGAAAAACGTCGCATATGGAAAATTAACACATTAGTAATATTATATTGTATCTAATAAATACTCCCTCCTTATTCTTTTATTTGACGTTTTGGACATAGTATTGAACTAACATTAGTAGGACGTACGTAATAGAATTATATTTTAAAAAATAAAGAAAATAAAAAGCTACACACTTAACTAATTTTATTTCTTTTCTCTTTACCAGCTGTCATCGTGCCCGCCCCACCACCCCCACCCACCGGCCTGGCCCTAGGCAGTAGCCCACAAATTTTCCGCGACCCTGCCGCATAGCATCGCTCGTGCGCCCCCACCTAGCACGCCGTTCGATCAAAATAGCATAATCGTGGGAGCGGGACACGCGGGATTTCCATCCTTTGGTGTCCAGACAACAAACCCACTAGCGCGAAGCGAAGGATCTCAACGGGATTTCCATGGGACAGCGTGCGGGGCGGGGGCGCACGCGCGACGTTGTGCGGCAGGGCCGCAGAAAATTTATTTCCGCCTGCCTAGGCCCAGAGCCGGGCCTGCCTTTAAGACCATCCGCAGTGGTTCACGGTAAAGCTTTAGGCTGACACAGTTTTTCAATACTAAAGTTTTGGAAACCACAGTTTTTAAAATGACATCGCAATACCAAAGTACGTATTTCAATAACACAGTTTTGTAATACCACGATTTTGCAATACATAGGACTGTTTGGTTGACAAACACCATTCTGTAAAAATACCATAGTAATCTCAAATACCACGGTATTGCTAATTGCTCTAAGACCATCCGCAGTGGTTCACTGTAAAGCTTACTGGACTGGAAATATAGAGTAGATTATTGGAAGTATAGTGTTAGTGTCCAGAGTGAAATGTTGGAAGTATAGAGAATATACTTGAAGTATAGAGGGATAGAGTAAGTTTTAGAGGAAACCACTGCAGATGGTCTAAAACTCCAAAAATACAGTGTTCCCAAACACCAAAATCGAATTCTGTGCAGCCCTTCTGCACAACCGTCTCTGTGGGACCCTGCCCAAATGGTTGCTACGTATGTTCACACTCCAAATCTTACAGCCAAGGGCGCACTGCACGGTTCTGCGACTGTACCACCCAGCCCTGAAGAATGCCACATACGCGAGCGCACCGAATCTTGTTGCGCGCACGGGCATACGAACTCCACGTACGACTTTGCTCAGTGATCCGAATAACTCGGCGCTCGGCGTGCACAATCCATCATCATGTGCACGAATAATATTATGAAATTATCAACATTGATGATTCAATAATCCAATCAAGTTTCATCCAACCTAACAACAAAAAATTGGATCGTCCAGTCCATTCAACCAAACGTTAATTTGGCTGATCCAAGCCATAAAGAAATGGATGATCTATCTCCAATCGAACTTCAACGTCAAACCAAACGCAATTTATGACTAAGCACTTTGTCACATGTCACTAGAGTGTACGCACAAATGACAAATACACGGCCTCAACACCGGGTTTACGGTGCATCGTGGAATAACCACATGACCCGACCAAACACTCACGTAATTACCATACACCTGCAAGAGAAACTACCTGGCCGCATCCACCAACGCATCCCGACCCTGCGAAAGGAAGGAGCAGCAGCAGGTGAACACATTGCAGCAGCAGCGCAATGGAAAACGGTGACAGCAGACGGCGACATACCTGGATGTTGGCGTAGTCGACCTCACACATCTTCCGCAAATCCTTCACCTTCCGCAGCGAGCTGAACCACACTGGCAGGTACTCCTCAGTTTCGCAGTTGAAGCATGACATGGAGAAATGGGCCACAAACGCATCCCGACCCTCCAATAGGATGATGAGCAGCGGCAGGTGAACACCATGCAGCGGCGGCTCAATGGAAAACGGTGGCA
This sequence comes from Tuctoria greenei, assembly GCA_036927565.1. Classification (NCBI taxonomy): domain Eukaryota; kingdom Viridiplantae; phylum Streptophyta; class Magnoliopsida; order Poales; family Poaceae; genus Tuctoria; species Tuctoria greenei. The sequence continues at coordinate 118,144,460 of JAYESD010000005.1, forward strand.
ACGGACGGCGACATACCTGGATGTTGGCGTAGTTGACCTCGCACATCTTTCGCGAGTCGTTCACCTTCGAACAGAAGCCATGCAGGTTCTTCGTCCACAGCCGGAACGCCGCATCTGGCGATGTGACGTTGACAAAGCGGTAGCCCTTGTTGGCCTCGGACCTTGGCAAATGCAACAAACTAGGTTAAGTATCAATCAGTAAAAGACCGGAGCTTGATTAGTATAATCATATATTTCAAATCATAGGCGTAGTACTTGAAGTCAAATGGAACGTAAATAAAATTGTAAAACCGACTTGACGCGGCCCACTGCAATTTTCGCATTCTCCTCGATGCAGTGCTGATCAATGATGTTCATTACTTTTTGCCTCTTGTGGAAAACAATGTAGAACATCAGGTATTAACGCATCAACAAATACGAGGGGGAGAATACCAACGCGCAGATTTAAAAGTATGTTGCGGATCATCAGCATCGACAGACCAGAAGTAGGGTCGAAGCGGCGCTGTGGCCGCCGTGAACTCGAGAATGGATGAGGAGAAGACTCATCGCCAACGGATCGAGGGGACGGAAGCTACACGGCCGCTATGGGAGATGAGCCTTCCCCTCGATCTGTTCTCGAGTTGGGGACGGGCCGGCGGTGGGGGCGCAGGGGCGGCGGGTCGGCGGCAGAGCCGAGAGCACGACGGCGGGGGCATGGCAGGCGACGTTGTGCGGCAGGGCCACAGAAAATTTATTTCCACCCGCCTAGGCCCAGAGCCGGGCCTGGCTTTAAGACCATCCGCAGTGGTTCACGGTAAAGCTTTAGGCTGACACAGTTTTTCAATACTAAAGTTTTGGAAAGCATAGATTTTAAAATGACATGGCAATACCAAAGTACGTATTTCAATAACACAGTTTTGTAATACCACGACTTTGCAATACATATGATTGTTTGGTTGACAAACACCATTTTGTAAAAAATACTATAGCAATCTCAAATACCACGGTATTGCTAATTGCTCTAAGACCATCCACAGTGGTTCGGACTGGAAATATAGAGTAGATTACTGGAAGTATACAGTTAGTGTCCAGAGTGAAATGCTGGAAGTATAGAGAATATACTTGAAGTATAGAGGGATATAGTGAGTTTTAGAGGAAACTGCTGCGGATGGTCTAAAACTAAAAAAATACCATGTTCCCAAACACCAAAATTGAATTCTCTGCCGCCCTTCCGCACATTCGTCTCTGTGCGACCCTTCCCAGATGGTTGTCAGGTACGTTCACGCTCCAAATCTTACAGCCAAGGGCGCACTGCATGGTTCCCACGACTGTACCACCCTGCCCTGATGATTGCCACGTACGCAAGCGCACCGAATCTTGTAGTGCGCACGGGCACACGAACTCCATGTCCGAACTTTGCTTAGCGATCCAAATAACTCGGCGCTTGGCGTGCATGATTCATCATCATGCGCACGAATAATATTATGAAATTATCAACTTTGATTTTTCAATAATCCAATCAAGTTTCATCCAACCTACCAACAAAAAATTGGATCGTCCAGTCAATCCAAAGAAACGTTAATTTGGATGATCCAAGACATAAAGAAATGGATGATCTATCTCCAATCGAACTTCGACGTCAAACCAAACGCAATTGATGACTGAGCACTTTGTCACATGTCACTAGAGTGTACGCACAAATGACAAATACACGGCCTCAATAACGTGTTTAGGGTACATCGTGGACTAACCACATGACCAGACCAAACACTCACGTATTTACCATACACCTGCAAGAGCAACTACCTGGCCGCATCCTTCGCGTACGAACGGCAATGCCGACCATCTTATACTTTTTGTACTAGGTACAAAGAATTTTCCTTTTCCATGAGCCAATAAACAAGCTCTTCTAAAGCGGCTTTTGTAGTTAAAAAATGAACTACGACAAAGCGACAAGTTCATAGAGACGAGGGGAGTACATATGATCATCGACGTCTCTCTCACATGCATGTTATAGTTCTCCATGCATGCTACCCTACGCCCCAAACATAGGATCAACGAGCCAAACTATATATATATATATATATATATATATATATATATATATATATATATATATATATATATATATATATGACGATCTTTCAAAAAATAAGAGAAAACACGTAACATCATGAAACATGATCGAGGTATTTTGCGTGACAAACTGAAAAAAACTCGAACATTGCATATACCTTGGGCCGGTGGGCCCTTTGCGTGTCAAAATTAAAAACTATAACTGAAAAACTGAAACCGCCGGACGGACCTACAAAGTATGCCAGGTGGGCCATTGCAAGCCCTGGACCCTTTGCATGTCAAATTAAAAAACTGCTTGTGAAGCGGAGATGGAAGCCAACCGCTGTTTGGATTAATTCGAAAGCGCAATTTTCAAAGCGTCCGATCATCTCCACTCGCACGGGACGAGGACCCGCTATAAAGGCGCACCCGTCCTCTTGCGTCTCCACCGCACCACTCCATCTCCATCGATCGTAGCCTCCAAACTTCTCTTCCTTCACCGCCGCACCATCGCCGGCCACCTCTCGCTCTTTCTCCACAAATCCGTCGCCGCACAAATGGGTAGCCCCACACCGAAGCACTCCAGGCCGTCGATGTCCTCCGAACCTCCTTCTTCTCCGTTTTCATCGCAACAAATGCCGGTGGAACTGGAGGTGGCGCCCGCACCTCCTCCGTCCCCTTCTCCGCCCGTGGCGCCCGCACCTCCTCATCCCGTTTGGGTTCAGGAGTCTGTCCGCCTCGTCGAACACTGCTTCGATGAACTCGATTGGCGCCTAAAGGAGGCCACCGAGCACCTTTCCGCCACCGCCAGGCGAGCAAAAAAGCTCGACATATTGGCGCGGGATGTATTTTCTGATACATCTCACTCGTGTGAGCGTCTGGGTATTGGGAAACCTCCCGTCTGCACCAGCATGGACACCGCCGGCCACTACTGCTTCGGGTTAGGGTTTGTGGCCGGTCGTCTAAACGTCCTCTACGAGATGATCGGGGAGGTGGCTGTGGTGGAGGGCCGCCAGCATCTTCTTCGGACCGTCGCCTGGAAGCTTTGGACTCAATTGCCAGAGGAGGCGGCAGCAGCGGCGGCAGCGGCGGAGGAGGCGGTGGAGGAGATCTCCTCCGACTCCGAGTAGAGTAGTATTTGTAGTTTTTCTTTTTCTTGTCTTCTATGTGCTTTCGTAGTTCTTGTTTGTTATATATGTGTTGTTTCTATTTTAATGATAAATGTCTTTTCTGTTCATGAACAATGTGTCCTATGCAGTATTGAAAAACAACTCCTTTCTGAAAAAGGGTCGAGATAACGGTTGTTCAATGTCTAGCCAAGAATTTGTTGTGTTGCGAAAATCAACGACTCTTGGTTGAAACTCCATTGAGATCGTGGTTGAGGTTGCGTTTCTCCTCTTTTGTGTTATTTCACTCAATTTTTTCATTTGTAGTCGGCGCATGGTAAAATGTATTTTTAGTATGTAGTAGTATATACTACATGTTATCGTTTCATTGTGATTAATGTTATAAAATGCGGATTGTTTACCATCATCCTTTCGTGCACTTGGCTGTATTTGCATATCGTTTGCATTAGCACATACGTATACATTTGGCGATTCATAATTTTTTTTGTATTTTTATGGAATTTCCCACTAGCTAGAAGGTGACTGCTTTTAGATTTTGATCTCCATGCATGGCAACAAAGATGAATTAAGAAGCGAGCAAGTTGTCCTAAGACGAAGTCTACCCCTCTAGCTACACGCACTAGCCATGTGCAGGAATCGACGCGACATGAGATCTAATTAATCACGATTGGATGCGTGCACAAGGGCACGGCTTGCGTCAAATTCTCCACTCCCATGAAAATTTTATCATTCTACTTGGCGCGCCACATTTGGGATTTTGACAATTCAATTTTCACTACATGCGCCTCCAATTTCAGTCCCGCCTATTATTGTAACCCTATTTCAGCCACCGCGAGTATAAATGGAAACACTGGCCTCCGTTCCCGACACACTGCTGCCCTGCCATTCCGATGATCTCGCAGTACTCCAAATGTGTTGTCTCTCTGTCCTGTGTTCCATACTTGTATTCCTAAGAAATTCCCGTGTTTTTGTTTCCCACGGTTTTTACAATTTTTCCCCCGTGGATCTCGCAGTGACGCATCAAAGCTCTTGGTGGTGTTGACTCCTGGGTACAAAGAAGAAATGTGGTCTTCTGTTTCACGAATTTAGTTATGTACTCCCTCCGTCCCGGAAAGTTTGTCGCTTTGTAGTTCAAAAATGAACTACAAAGCGACAAACTTTCCGGAACGGAGGGAGTATATGTATATATATATATATATATATATATATATATATATATATATATATATATATATATATATATATATATAGACACACACACACACTACATCTGGCCCTAAATAAATGTTGCTCTGACAGCTTATTATAGTGGTGTATTTCTAGTTCAATTCCTGGTCGGGAACGACAAATATTAAAAACCAGATGTAGTAGTATGTAATTTCTGGATTTAGAAATAAATGACGCACGGGTTATCTGATCAACCACTCTAAATGTTGTACTCTCATTCCTGTTTTACAAATTTGTCTTCCTCAGATTTTTAGTTCCCGTGGTTTTCACTTTTTTCTTTCTTGTGGCTTTCTCGGATCGTATGTTTTTTCCTATTCTTTCTTTTCTAATTCCTTCGTTAGTAATAAACATTGTAGTTTATAGAAAGCACTAGGTCCGATCTAAAATCTACGTCGGTCATGTAATCTGACGTTATCACTATTATTTGGAATGACTACTTACAATGCTCTTTACATTAGGAACAAGACATCAAACCGTGATGTCGACTACAAGCATTCATGGTGGCCAACAAGCACCTGGTATAACTATAAATGTGTTTACTATCAAAATTAGAACAAATTTAGACAACATTACATCATTTGCATGGTACGCAGAGAATATTGTAGCACATGATGTTCAGGAACCTCGAGGTTCTTCACTCCTGGTACTACTACGATGCATGAACCAACAACAGGTATAGATATAGAAACCAGAAATTCTCCTTCCGCCCCAGTGTAATTTTACTTTTGGAGCTGAAAAAATGTCCCACTCCAACTCTATACTCGGTAGTAGCTTCCAACTACCCATATCACATCACATTACTACCTGCCTCTCTACCGTGCCATTTGTTTTGGTAGAGGGTGTTAGTTTTTTACTCTGCTCCTTTGGCATTGAATTTGGAGCATTTTGAGAGACTACATTCTGTCCTTTAGATGTATTGATGATGGGTGTATCATGTTCATTTGCATTTTTCCTAGGCTCTACTAATTGTTTAAGCATGCCTTGCGATTCTACTTTCTTATTAGTACTAATTCTTTATAGTTAATAGTTCATCAGCCTGTGTCATGGCGTGATTTTTTTTATGCCTCCATGCTGTGCTCTCTCGCCGCCGGCCACTCCGGCCGGCACCGGCGCCCACGCCCACACCCTGCTGCTGGTCAATTCAGTGTCCTCCCCGACGTGTCGCCCTCGCCCGTCGCCACGTCCCATCCTTCTCGTGCCATGATTACCCCGCCGCCCACATATCCCTGGCCATTACTCGCCCTGCCACCAATCCTCCTCGAGAGTTTCAGCGAGACCGAACCCTCGCTTTGTTGAGTGTCGCAAGCTGGCACTATGCAGTACTGCACCTGCAGTAGCCGCCACTAACAAGTAGACCCGATGTCTCATGGGCCCATATGTCAGCGGCAGCTAATGCTGGTGCAGTACAGCGGACGGTTTCAATCCTGCAAGTTGCCAGCCTTATTTGTCTTGCATTCACCACCTGCTACCACTGGTGTTCGTTACTTGCCCTGCAACTAATAATTCTCTTCGAGACGCGCTCCGGTGATGTCAGTCAGACCGAACCGGCGAACCCTATCTTTGTCTAGTCTAGCGTTGCTAGCTGCATGCCCCCTCACAGTCTTGCCTGCTTCGCTCATGGACTAAAAATCTTCTGCAGTACCACGAGTGTGTACCGCCACTGACATGTGTACCAGATGGCTCATTTTAGGGAATGAACAGCAACAAAGAAGTCAATAATGTAACTCCCCCCCCCCCATCAAAATAGTTGTCGTTAGGACAGTCCTAACTACTGTAGTAGTTCACTTTTAATTCATTCATTGGTCCGATACTACAATTAATATAAACCAGGAGGGAGTACTACAGAACAAAATGGTGTTGGCACGACGCGGTCATCCCCCGCTCGTATTTTCCGCACTCGTCCTGAAGATGGTATGAACATCAGACTTTTCTTCTTTTCACACTATTTGTACATGATACTAAATATGTTCAGGCGGTAATTTGCTTTAATCGTTTACCATTTGAATCAGTGTAATAGAAGTAAGGAAGCTAGGAAGAAGTGTGGCTAAAGGACTTAAGGTTGCTAGAATACGCTATGCATCCCAATTTAGTGGAACGGAGCATGTGAAGCTACCAATTCAGTTCTCCACTAGGTTGAGTGCTGCAGTTGGTATTAATCAGTAGCACTTTGTCGATGATGTGGTTATGTTTACAAAAAGACGTGCATCCCTCACCGGTGCAACGAAGTGGGCAGAGGTTGGCCATAGTAACAAGAGAGGTATAGTACGAGACATTCTGGTTAGTGTTGTCACACCCCCACACAAGTATTTTTTTTTTTGCAATCTCCATCCTGTACGTTTACAACAACTTGTTATACAATGTACAGGATTCCTGGGACATGGAGGACACACCATAGAGCGCAAGAAAAATTTTGAAAATTGCTGGTGAGCCCTACAAGGGGTGGCGCTCGACTTTGCATGCCACATATAAGAGTTATTCTACCGATGAAGAACTTATACAAAACCAGCCTGCTGACATAACGACGCCCGAGTGGTTGCACCTAATAGAATATTTTGGGTCCGAGCGATTCAAGGTCAGCTAACTTTTTAATAGCTTTGCATCATACAAAAAATATTTCATTTACTTTCATTTGTGCAATTAATTCTTAAAATTATTGCTGTCAATAAGCAGGACCAATTCCCAAAATCGGAGCAGACAAAAAGGCATGTCACTTGCTTGGCTCCAAATCCTACGCCCAACTTAGTTACGAGAAGGTATGAAAAATAAATCACGCTTTTACTTTGCGCTGCAAACAACATGTATACCTACATGTTGAAGTTCACTTGAATTTTATGTAGCGAGACCCAGAGACTGGAGAAGAACCCGATGACATACAACTGTCGGAGGCAAGCCATTTGTTGAATGGTAACTGGACAAACAAGCTGGCAGAAGATGTACATGTGAGTAACACTTCAAACAATCCCCAATTAAATAAATATTTGCAAATTAGCTGTGACTTTTCTTTTCGTATATAGATCCAGGAACGTGCCCAAGTGGACGACATGGAAGCTGAGCAGGGAGGCCCAATTCCCAATGAGGAGAGAAACCACATCTTCCAGCGTTGTTATAGATCCTCATTCGGTTGTGCAGGATCATAGGTTCGGGGGCGTGGTTATATGGCTAACCCAACTGGTCCCGAACGTGAACGTATGCGTATCAGAATGTCTGAAAACCTCAACGACCAAGTTCAAAAATTAAAAGTTAGAAATGCAGGCCTCAATGAAATAGTGCAGGACTTGGAAGGAACAAATGATAGCTTAAACACCCAGATGGACTGCATAAACCAGAAGAATGAAGAATTAATCATTCAAGTCCAGAACTTACAAGGTCAGATATCAGCTGATCGCGAACAGGTAGCTAAGGAAATGCAGTACATGCGTGCCTCAATGGCTGAAATGCACAAAATGATGATGGCGACCACTCCACAGAAGGTCCAACAAATAAGGAACCGCCAAAAGCCACCTGCTCCAACAATTAGTCCCGGCCAGCTTAGGAAAACTCTTAGCATGCAAACACGTCGCTTAAGTAATCCTTGAGTGTTGTTATGCGTGTTGTAATATCAATTGATGGATGTTCATTATTAAACACGTGACTCTGTTGCCACTAATTTTCAAACCTGGTGCATTAGGGTTCTACTGCCGCTAATTATAAAACGTGGCATTACGAATTTCTTGTCACGAATGATAAATTGTTGCAATAGGAAGCTATTGCCAATACGGATGATAAAACGTGGCAATAGAATGACAAAACGTTGCAGTATAAACATTTGGCAACGACTCAAAAAACGTTGCATTAAAACACTATTGCCACAGATAAGAAATTGTTGCAATACCAAACTATTCGCCACGGATGCAAAATCGTTGTGGTACCATATACTAGTTCCAACGGATTAGAAATTGTTGCAATACGGTACTATTTGCCACGTTTGTGGACTCGTTGCAATACCCAACTATTCGCCACGGATATGAAATCGATGCAGTACCAGACTAGTTCCCACGGATCTAAAATCGTTGCAATACGGTACTATTCGCCACGTTTGTTGACTCGTTGCACTAACCTACTATCTGCCACGGACGTTAAAATGTCGCAGTATCATACTATTTGCCATGGTTGTGACATCGTTGCAGTACCATACTATTTGCCACGAATGTGAAATCGTTGCAATATCGTGATATTCGTTGCAATATGGTAAATCGTCGCTACACCATAACTCGTTTCAATATGTTACTATTTGCCACGACTGTGAAAATCATTGCAATACTATAGTATATTTGCCACAAATGTGAAAATCGTTGCAATCACGTACTATTACCACGAACGCGAAATCGTTGTAATACAATGCTATTCCTTGCAATACGTTAAATCATTGCAATACGGTGAACCGTCGCAATAACATACTATTTTGCCACGAATGTGAAATCGTTACAATAACGTACTATTGCCACACCTGCGAAATCGTTGCAATGCAATGCTATTCGTTGCAATACGTTAAATCGTCGCAATACACTAAACCGTTGCAATAACACAATATTTGCCAAGAATGTGAAATCGTTACGATACCGTACTATTACCACGCCTGTGAAATCGTTGCAACCACATACAATTATGACGAATGTGAAATCATTGCAATACCATGCTGTTTGTTGCAATACGTTAAATCGTCGCAATACGCTAAATCATTGTAACAACATGCTACTTGCCACGAATATGAAATCATTGCAATACCGTACTATTTGCCATGATCGTGAACCCGTTGCAATACCACACAATTCTTGCGATACGTTAAATCGTCGCAATACATGAAAACGTTGCAATAGCGTCCTATTTGCCGCCGATGTAAATTGTTGCAATACCATACTATTCGCCACGGATGCCAAGGCATCGCAAATAACCTATTGCCGTGGGAATTATTACGACGTTTCGTAAAAACTATCGCCACGCTCTTTTTCGTTACAACAGCGACCTATTGCGACAAAAAACAACCTCTTGCGATGAATTTTTTCGTTGCGAAAAAACGGAATCCTTGCAGTGACTCCAGGAGCATGTTCAAGGTACCCAGGATTGGCAACAACACATGGATGCTCAATTCACCAACTTCAACACGACGCTACAACAACAAAAAGCTAATCTTGCAACGTACTTCCATCATCAAGGGTTCAACCCTTATCATGGAGGTAGTTGAAGAACAAGCTTGGGGGAGGACCCCCACTTGAGGTAACATGTATCACATTCCTTGCATATTTATTTTCCATCCATCCATCATCCACCTTGCATTTAAAAAAATATAGGTTAGATTTTCTTTCATCAAATAAATATGTGCGGTAAGAATGATTTAGAATTCACATAGATGAAATGATGAATAGTTGCTCTGTTTTATTTTCCTAAGTCTCTAGTTTACAACTTGCAACTCTCCGAATATTGCTTTCATTGGTTTGAATTACTTTTACCTTAATTTGGAAGTTGTGGGTAGCAAAAGCTTGATCTAATTCTAGGTTGTTGCAAGACTAGAATTGGTAATAGAGCTGCTAGTCCTAGTTTGAAAGTAAAACTTAGATTTTCGGAGAATTCTAAAAAGATTTAAGTTTCCCTCAATTGATTGGAAATACCTACCAAAGCCATATGATGTTTATACATAGACAAAACCTTATGCATATGCTATTTGCTTTCAAATTGAGCCTAGTCAAACTAGTATAGACCTATGTGAGAAATCATTCAACTCTTTTTGAATTCAAGACTTCACTTGCACATGCTATACTTCTACACTAGAAGTAAGCAAAACGTCCATCATATACACCATACCACAATAAAAAGGGAAACTCCATGTTATTCATGTTTAGCACTCTCTTCAAAATTCATTGCAGAGAAAGGGAGTAGAAGACATGGCTACAAAAAAGAAAATAAAAAAAACATGCTTACATCATAAGCATGAGAAAAAAAAAAGAGAAAATAAAAGTAGCCATGTTTCATCTCTGCAAAAGAAAGAGAGATTATACCAAAAAAGGAGTTATCTCAAGTATCCACATCCACTTCCACCCCATCACACATGCACTAGTCTTGAATCAAAAAGTTTTGATTTGGATTCTCCTAAGGCTTACTCTTTTGACTTAGCAATATTTGTGATGCAAATATGCCTACTTACTTTCCTTACCAAGCTCCACATACAAGCCATATTCAATGAATAGGAATAGTAGAGGCACAATGCTTTGGTGAGGAAATATTTCCACTATCCACAAAGGAGTGATTGAGAGAATCAATTGAGGTACTTAATATCTAAATTAAATTCTCCAGGGTTTAAGTGGAACTTGATTTCTAGGCTATGTTTGCTCCATTTGCTATTCTACCTTTCAACTACTTATGAATATGAGAAAACATAAGCCCCATGATAACTTAAGAAAGGTAGGGTATCATAGCCAATTTCTGTAATACTATGTAGAGTATCTTGTTGTGTATTAGATACTTTTGAAAATAAGACAATGTAGCAACTCCTGATCATCAACCCAAAGTCTTGACTTTGCTCGGGACGAGCAAATGATAAGCTTCGGGGAGTTTGTTGACGGCTGTTAGATACCAATTTCATCCAACAATTTAACTCAATTATGTGAAGGATTTGTCATTTCTTGCACACATCACCTTTCTATCTAACCCAATTCTACATGAACTTGGAGAAATATGTGTATGCAGCATTTTATGCAGGAAATGAGGAAATGTAGAGGGACCAATCCTATAAAATATCATTCCAGCCAATCAGGCGACGACATGTGGAATCCCATGGATCATATGGCTCACAAACAAAAGTATCCGAGGAGATCCAAGGGTGTATCACCCATATACATCAATGGGACCCACCTGGCAGCCACCTGGAGAAAGCACACGAGAATTGGTGCAATGACCAGGTCGGCCGAACCAGGGGGTCGGCCGACCTGGTCTCTGCACCAAACTCGGTCAGCCTCCACGTGTTGGCTCCTCCCGGCTTCCTGGAGTCAATGGTGACTGATTCGACCACTTTTGGTGGCGGGAACCGACCTCAACACTAGTATAAATAGGACCCCTACCCCTCACTTCAACACACACCACTTGAGCTTCATCTCTATTGTATACACTATCAACCATAGTCTTAGAGGAGTTAGGTTGTAGAGAGGAGAGTCTCTAGTCTCAAGTCCAAATTGGGAAAGGAGTAAGGAGTCTCTCTCTTCCCAATCCCACATTGGGAAAGGTATGGCTCATGTATTCTTTCTTGTATTTGTGACTTCATGCATAATAAAGATAGTATCTTTAGTCTCTACTTATACATATACTTGGGCAAAGCGTTTCTTGTTTGATTGTGGAGTCCATGTATGTTGAAGGTATAGCTTCTATGACTATTTCCTCATGAACATATCTCATTATCATAGAACCTTTAGACCCCCACTATAGTCTAGTTAATTATAACATAACTAGGTTAGTATGGATAATTATGTTGTGTATCAACTTTGGTTCAATGATGATTCAATTCATTGCCTTAGGATGGATTGTGCCTAGGCTCTTAAGGTAATTACTTAATATGCTAGCATGGTGCTAGGATAGCTATGTAGCATTGGATGTCTCGTAGACCCACGGATTGAAGAGATAGGTAGTAGGTGGTGACAGCCCTATCTGTCCTTTGTAATCCTCCACGTTCGGCTATGCCACAGGCTCTTGGCGGGAGTCGCCCTAGTAATGCTAGGGGTAAGCCCGTGCCCGATGTGTTGAACCACATAGCATAAGTATTCACTATTGATCTATCTTATGAATAATTAGTTTAGACTACGTATATGTACAATAGAGCATAGTAGGAGTACCTCAATAACTCTCAACCTGAAATAACCTCTAGGATCCTCTTATTCCCCATAGACATGAAAGCTCTTGTGTGTGTCACACTACCTCCACTATTATTTTATCCATCCTTACTAGATTCTTACCTAGACCTTTCTACCCTTTCCACTTGATGATTTTTATATCTCTTCCGTGCCTTCCATTGGGATCAAATAAATGACACCCTTGGGAATACTCTTAAGCGGAAATGCTACAATGATACCTCCGTGCGCTTGCAGAATTCACTCTGTGATCCAATAGAACCATTAACAAGCATTTCTGACACATCAGTTGGACATGTTTAGTTAATGGTGCGTAAGTAATACCAACAAGCATTTCTGGCACTATTGTCGGGTATGATTTGTTAGTATACCTTAGGAGCCGTCAACAGACAACACTCGGATGTTGAAGATCTAGGGTTCATGAAGAACTTGGAGGTGGATTGTTGATGAAGAACGAAACTTGCTGGAGATCTTGATCCTATTTCGTTTCCTCATCTTCTTCATCTTGCTTGGGATCTCCTTCTCGATCCTTGGTGGTGGCTCTTCACGAACTAGGCTCTGTGTGGACTTCAATTGAAGCAAAAGGATGTTAAGTCAAGAGGTGGGGTTGTTTATATAACGGTGGAGGCTAGTGTGTTAATGAATTCGAGTTTGAGATGGGTAGAGGCCGGTTTGGGGTTCCACGTGGGCTCCAAAAAGAGTTAGACACGACGTCCTTAGGCCCACTTAAGGTAAAACCCAAAAACACATTGTGAAACAGATCAACTCGTGGTCGCGATTTACATGACAAGTCCGGAAAGGGTCAGACTAGTCCAAAGTTAGACAGAGAGATATCAGATAAGTCCGGACTATATCGAACAAGTCCGAACTTGGTCAAAGGGAAATCAGACAAGTCTGGCCAAAACTGGACAAGTCCGATTTTAGTCAGAGGGAAAACGGACAAGTCCGCTGGAATACCAGACAAGTCCGGACAAGTCCAGGGACTTAGCAAAAATTCCAAGGAACAAGAATACCGGAGTAGTCCACAATGGACCGGACAAGTCTGAAACTGTCAAGAGGCAAAAATAGACTAGTCTGTAGCAAAACGGACAAGTCCGATGATGGTTAGAGAGAAATCGGACTAGCCCGCACGAAAAACGGACTAGTCCGCACTTCCCAGAATTCTTAAGTGTGGTTTTGCTCTTAATCAATTTTAAACTTATTCCTTTTTGTGTGGATTAATGTTAAACATGTATTAGAATGTATGCAATGCATAATGGATGAAAATGAGGGTGTTACAGTTATGTCTCTAGCAGGGTAACTACAAGTCGTACAAGGAGACAACCTCGATGGTCCATGAGTACGAAGAGGAAGAGAGCACAACGGGTGATGCACCCGGATGTACTCAACCTCCATCGTATGAGACCGATGGTCCGTCTTGGTATGGATGGCCAGGTGCCACATAGGAGCCACCCCTATCCACTTCAAGCTCTAGCAGCTTGCCTCCATCCTCCATGAGAAGATGTCGTTCCTCTTCGGCTAGAATTCATCATGACTATAGACAAGGAATGAAGGATCTTACTAGACGTATGGATAAGCTTGAAGTGAAAACGAGTGACATCCACATCACTCTCCAAGGGCATGTCCAAGGTACCCAAGACTGGCAAGAACACATGGACGCTCAATTCGTCAACCTCAACTCCGCACTACAACAACAACAAGCTGATCTCGTGGCATACATCATTCATCAAGGGTTCAACCCTCGTCACGGAGGTGAATGAAGAACAAGTTTCGAGGAGGACCCCTACTTGAAGTAAATTGTATCAACCCCTTGCATATTTATTTTCCACTCACCTATCATCCACCTTGCTTTCAAATAAAGTAAATGATGTGCAGTAAGAATGGTTTGGAATTCACATAGATGAAATGATGAATGGTTGCTCTATTTTAATTTTCCTAAGTCCCTAGATTACAACTTACTACTCTCCAAAACATTGCTTTAATTGGCTAAAATTGCTTCTGCCTTGATTTGGAAATTGTGGTTAGCAAAATCTTAATTCATTCTAATTTGTTGTGAGATATGATATAGTGATAGGGTTGCTATTCCTCGTTAGAAAGTGAAACATAGATTTCACTGGAAACACCTACCAAATCCATATGATATATCACATTGATCGACCTTATGCATATGATATTTGTCTTGACATTGAGCTTTGTCAAACTAGTACAGACCTATGTGAGATTTCATTCATTTCTTTTTGAATTCAATACTTCACTTGCACATGTATACTTCTACACTAGAAGTAAGAAAAATTCTACCATACCACCATTCCACAATAAAAAATGAAACTCCATATCATTCATGCTTAGTACTCTCTTAATAATTTCTTGCATAAAAAGGGAGTAGAAGACATGGCTACAAGAAAAAGAAAATGAAAAATGCATGCTTACATCATAAGCATGAGAAAAAAAGTGGCCATGTTTCACCCCTGCGAAATAAGAGAGTCCACTCAAAAAGGAGTCATCTCAATATCCACATCCACTTCCACTCCATCACACATGTACAAGTCCTAAATCAATTTTTTTTGAATTGATTTCTCCTAAGGCTTACTCTTTTTACTTAGCAATAGTATGTGTTGCAAATATGCCTACTATATTACCTACCAAGCTCCACATACAAGCCTAATGTAGAGGCAGGATAAATTTATGAAAAATGCCATGGCGAGGATAAAATTCAACTACACACAAAGGTGAGACTTGAGAGAATCAAAATGAGATATAAAATGTAAATTGAACTCTCCAAAATTTGAGTGGAACTTGATTTCTAGGGTATCTGTGATCCATTTGCTGTTCCATCTTTCAACCACTCATGAATACGAGATGGCATAAGCCTCATAATGACTCAAGATGGGTGAAGTACTGTGACAATTTTTGCAATACTAGGTAGAGTATTTTGTTGTGCACATGGTACTTTTGAAAAATAGAACATAGTAGCAACTCCTGATCATGAACCTAAAGACTTGACTTTGCTCGGTATGAGCAAAAGATATGCTTGGGGGAGTTTGTTGACGGCTGGTATATACCAATTTCACCCATCAATATAACTTAATTATGTGAAGGAAACATCATTTCTTGCACACATCACCTATCTATTTAACGTATTTCCATTTGTCTTTAGAGGAAGTAGTGCATCTAGGCATTCTATTTAGAATTGAAGTGAAACAAGCGGATGGGTCCTATAAAATATCATTCCAGTCAATCAGGCGATGCCACGTGGCACCACATCGATTAAATGGCCCACAAACAGAAGTATCCAAGGCCATCCAATGGTGTAGCACCCATATCAGTCAATCAGATCCACCTGGAAGTCAGCCGAGGAAGCACACCAGAAATGGTCAACCTTTTTGTTTCGCCGATTAGGGGGTTCGGTCGAACCCTTCCTAGCACCAAACTCGGTCAACTTCCACGTGTCGACACCCTGTGGTGCCCTGGTCACGATGAAGACGTATTAGTGCGCTTTTGGTGGCGGGAACCGACCCTTCTCCAAGCTATAAATAGGACCCCTAACCCCTCACTTCAACACACACCACTTGAGTATTCATCCATTGTATCCACTACTCTCCATAGGTTTAGAGGAGTATAGGCTGTAGAAATGTGAATCTCTATTCCATAGTCCAAGTAGGAGGGGAGTAGAAAGAGTCTGTGCCCAATTTCCAATTGGGAAAGGTATGGCTCTTATATTCCTATTTGTATTTGTAACTTTGTTCTTAATAAAGATGTTATCTTTAGTCTTCCATTGTTCATATACTTGGATGAAGCGTTTCTTGTTTTTATTGTGGATTCCATGTATGTGGTAGCTGTAGTATTTATGATTATGCTATACCATTATCATTATATCATCATAAATACTACAAACCCCCACTATAGTCCAACTATGATATGGTTATGTTAACATAATCACTTATTCTATGAATTAACATTGGTCCAACGATGATTTAGTTCATTGCCTTAGGATGGCTTGTGCCTAGGCTTCTAATGTAATTACATAATATGCTAGCATGGTGCTAGGATAGAGAGTAGTGTTGAATGTCTCCTAGACCAACGGATTGAAAAGGTACACAGTAGGTGGTTACAACCCTATCTGTCCTTTGCAATCCTCCACGTTCGGCTATGCCACGGGCTCTTGGCGGGAATCGTCCTAGTATTGCTAGTGGTAAACCCATGTCTGATGTGTACTTATCATGAGAATTCATAAAGTACATGATCACTAGTAACTGACATAGGCTATGTATATATACATTAGAACCAATGTAGGAGTCTTTACCTAACTCTTAGGCTAGTCCCTCCTTACCCCATTTATCCCCTTAGGATAGAATGCTCTTGTGTGTGTCACACTACACCAATTAATCATCTATCCATCCTTGCTAGAACTCTACCTAGGACAACCTAGCCTCTCCACTTGATGATTGTTTTACTTCCATCTAGCCTTCCTTTAAGAGAATATAAATGGCACCCTTTGGGAATACTCTTAGAAGGGAAATTCTACATCGATAGTTTCCGTGCACTTGCGGATTTATATGTATAATCTAAAATATATGAACAATTATTGCTGGCACCACTGCTAGGGATCAATTGTTAGTAGTGCGTAGGAACCGTCAACAGGACCTCAATTGAAGAGCAGTCCGGGTTGAAGGTTGTCATGGTCAATGCCTCCTGCCAGTTGAGGTTGGGGTTGGATGAGCTTCATCTTGCTCCTCCATTGGGTCACCATTTTGAGCATTCCTCCACTATGAACTCAAAATGAGATTTATGGAGGGATACGCGCTTGATGGGGCCCTCCAACCTCTTTACAAATTTTGACCTCGCTGCACTAAAATCAAGAGCAAACAAAACAACTCGAAGACAAGTTATGTTAGCTCAAAAGCATGTTGTATCTTTGTCGAACTGTTTTGACCTAACTAGAAGCATCTTCCAAAAGCAATGATTATTTAAGGGAAATATAGTTGGTCTGGATTAGTGTTGACATTTCTTACGTCAAAGATAAAAATCCGCAAGTGCACGAATACTGTCGTGTAGCACTTCCCCTTAAGAGTGTATTCTAAGAGTATCGAATCCAAGGAACATGTGTGTAATCTTACGAATTAATTCACCCAAGGACACAAAGTTGTTTTGTAGACAAGGAAGAGAGAGGAATTCAATGTATTGACTCTAATTTATATGAATTTGCAGTAGCTTCTTGCTTCGAGCATGGGTTTACCACTAGCAACACTAAAACAACTCCTGCCAAGAGCCTAAGGCATAGCCGAACGTGGAGGATTACTAAGGACAGATAGCGCTATCACCACCTACTGCCTATCTCTTCAATCAGTGGGTCTACAAGATATTCACAAGTGATTTCTAACCTAAGCACCATGCTTGTGTTCTAAATCACAACTCTGGTTGTTTCAAACACAAAGCTACAACTAGAGCCTCTAATAAATTAAAGTAATGAACCGCAAGTAACTACCTTTGCAAAGTACTATGAATTGAGAATCAAACTTTAATTGGATTCACAGAGGGCTTACTTGATTTGAGTACACCTTTGTAGGGATTCAAGTGTAGAAGAGGGACTTGAGAAGCCCAAGCCTCCTTCTCCTAAACTTTCACCACACTCTCGTTCTACTTGGAAGCCACTAGGACTACTCTAAACCTTAGGAGTGGTACTCTATTCTCAACCTTTGGTGTGTGTGTGAGTGTGTGAAGTGAGGTATGGAGTTCTATTTATAGGGGGGAGAAAGGTCGATTCTCGTCACAAAATGTGCGCGAATTAGTCTTCATCGTGATCAGGGCATCACAGGGAGACCACATGTGGAAGCTGACTGAGTTTGGCGCCAGGAAGAGTTCGACCTAACCCCCTAGTCGGCTGAACAAAAAAGTAGACCATTTCTTGTGTGCTTCCTCGCGTGACTTCACCATGGTCCCATTGACTGATATGGGTACCAAACCGTTGGATGTCCTCGAATACTTCTGTTAGTGGGCCATTTGATCCATGTGGTGCCACGTGGCATCACCTGATTTGTCGAAATCCAATTTTATTGATTACTCCCTGCATGTCTTGGTATTTTGGGTCTAAATTCACCTGCATACAAATAAACACCAACACTTGTGGAATTGGTTAGTTTTTAACCCTACCACGATGTTGTGTTTCTCTTTTGTGCATGTTATGAGGTGAATTGATGGTCCAAATATGGAACTTAAGGACCGTCAACAAACTCCCCCACACTTAGTCCTTTACTCGTCCTCTAGTGAAGGCAAGGAAAATGTAACACCCCAACCACTATAGGCTTGGCGGTTATTACTTCTGGCAGTTCTCTAGGATCACAGACTAGCCACACAGACCAACACTAGTTTTTCTATGCATTTTGTCCTCACTCGTGCGCACCCGAGAAGACTTCTCGATCAGTCACCCATCCGTAAATTACACCAGGCCAAGCACGCTTTAACCTCGGAGTTCTTTGCAGGTGGACTCCTGGAAAAGAAGGTATACCTTGGTGATATAAGTTATTCTATGAATCCTATTAAAGCTTGAGCCAAGAGACATCCTCGTTGGTCAACTCCCAAGCCAAGAATGTGCCCTCCACATACATAACATACCATGTGCCTCCTAGAGGACCTACGCATCATGCGTACATACCTACATCCCTGACTCGTACGCACCCGTGAAACTACGAGAGTCGGCTCTGATACCATTTGTAACACCCCAACCACTATGGGCCTGTCATTCATTACTTCTGGCAGTTCTCTAGGATCACAGACTAGCCCCACAGACCAACACTAGTCTTTTGTGCGCATTTTGTCCTCACTCGTGCGCACCCGGGAAGACTTCTCGGTCAGTCACCCATCCGTAAATTACACCAGGCCAAGCACGCTTAACCTTGGAGTTCTTTGCAGGTGAACTCCCGAAAAAAAGAAGGTATACCTTGATGGTATGAGTTATTCTATCAATCCTATTACACCTTGAGCCATGATGTCATAGAAAAGAACTAAGGTGTTGTCATAAATTTGCTATAAGTTAGAAAAATAGAATACTCGATATTTCAGCTCATATCCCAATTCATGAATTCCCTTTGTGGAATGTGGCTACCACATGAATCTTCGGTGTTTGAAGAGTGGAATGGTTGGAATGTAGTTCTCTTGGGTCTTCTCCTGCTGGAATGATATGATGATTTGCTATATTCGGAAAGTCAAAGAAACAATTGCCCATTCTCTCATTTGGAGTCTCTCACCAATTTTATCCCCTTACTAAATATGGCTATATCTGGAGCTTGGTAGGGATAAATGTGGCACACATTGCAATTCATATATTACTAAGACAAAAACATAATCATATGAGAGTCTTATCCAACAAACAAATTGACAAAGAAAACTCTTGTGCTCTTGAAGGGAATGGATATTTGTGGACTCCGTGGTTTTCTCTCTTTGAGGATGAAACATGGCTACTCTCTTTCTCTCTCCTTTTTTTTCAATTGAATTCCGTATCCATGTCTCCTACTCCATTTTATTTTTTTCCCTAGAGAGATTTTTGTGACCAAAATGTATGAAGACTCTTTATTGGGTGGATGAATGGTGGATGCAAATTCTTAATGTGAGAAATTTTGCATGAATAGAGTGCACTAGAATTTCTATGTCAAAAAGTTCATCTATGTCACTCAATTGGGTCACGAGTTTGACAAAGTTCAATGAAAAAAACAAAGTGGCATATGCATGTGGTTTACTGGAATTTGCATCATATGGCCATTGTGGGTATTTAAATGTCCAATGAGAGAATCAGGCAAAGTTCATGCCTACAAATTGTGCAAACATCAAAATCAATTTCAAGCAAAGAGATATCTCCTCGAATAACTCATTTATCATATCACACTAGTCTAATACTTAGATGAGGTGTTTTTCCTATTTTACTTGTGGGAATCATAAACAAGGCAGTAAACTGAAATGTAAAGTATTCAGATTTTCAGCTCAAGCAAATTTTGACTACCAAGTTTTACATTTTAATTTGTTGAGTTAAAATAATTTCACATATCGGTATTAAATATTAATTCAACTCAAACAGTAACGTAGCATGCATATTCAGGGGTAGAAAATCCAAACCGAATTTGTGGAGCGAAACTGAGCCATGTGGGGCCCACACCAGGTCGGCGACCAGGGGGTTCAGCAATCCCCCTTCTGGCCATTCTGCTACTACGTTTCGATGTATCAAGTCGTATGTTGGTTTGCGACGTGCTTTAAGATGCATTTCTATTTTTGCACGTCGGGATTTCGTGAATTTGGGGTACTCCCCCACACTTGTTCCCTAAATTCTTTATTCAACACAAATAAACTAAAGGGAGAACTTTTATCGGTCAGTTCACTTTATTCAACATAAAATATGGGGATGCTAACATTATTCAATCCAAATTTAATGAAATAAAAATTTGGAATAAAACTAAACTAAGCTAGTAAGCATCCTATGCGGTCAGGACATCTAAACTATGGAGCGTTGTAGATGTCGGGCTTCTAGACGTCCCAGCTGGTTCTCAATGTTCCCAAGGCCTTTTCCATTCACTTGTTGATCTTCTCCATTGTTCCCAATAACAAATAAATCATCACATAGCAATCTATTCTCAAACTCACATGCAAAGGAAGTTAGGAGCGAGTTCACCTGCTGATTTATTAACCTTGCTCGTGCTCTTGTGATTGGCCCTTGCAGTTCAATGTGCGTCTCCGCTGTTGTGATGTCCTCATCATCCTCCCCCTCTTGAATTGGAGCCGTCCTTGACTCAAGTTTATCTTCTTCTCCAAAGTACGGTTGCAAATCTAAAAGTTTAAATGTAGGACTAACCCCAAAATCAGGAGGCAACTCAAGCTTATATGCATTATCATTAATCTTTTCAACAATCTTAAAAGGACCAGCAGCTCGTGGTGTAAGTTTAGATTTTCTCAAGTCAGGGAATCGCTCTTTTCTCAAATGTAACCACACCAAATCACCCAGTTCAAGTTTTACTTCTTTTCTACCTTTACTACCTGCAATCCTATTCTTCACATTTATCTTTTCAATATTTTTCTTTGTAGTTTCATGCATCTTAAGAACGAATTCAGATCCTTGTGTAGCATCCAAATTTATAGTTTTAGAAGGAGGCAAAGGTAGTAAATTAATAAGCACACAGGGATTGAAACCATACACTACCTGGAATGGACCTACCTTCGTCGTGGAGTGAACGAATCTGTTGTAAGCAAATTCTATATGTGGTAAACACTCCTCATACAACATCAAATTTGTTTTCAAGACAGCCCGCAACATAGTGGATAAAGTACGATTAACTACCTCAGTTTGTCCACCCGTCCAAGGGTGACATGTAGTTTATAACAACAGCTTGGTTCTCAATTTATACCACAAAGTTCTCCAAAAATGATTTAAAATTTTTGCATCTCATCAGAAACAATGGTATTTGGCACACCATGTAAACAAACAATTTCCGTCATAAATAAATCAGCAATGTGTGAAGCATTATCATTCTTATGACAAGGTATAAAGTGTGCCATTTGGAGAAACCATCAACCTCTACAAAAATACTATCCCTCCCCCTCTTAGTCCTAGGCAATCCCAAAACAAAGTCCATAGAAATATCCTCCCAAGGTACACTAGGAACAGGAAGAGGCATATAAAGACCATGTGGGTTAAGGCGAGACTTAGCTTTATTGCAAGTGGTGCATCGTGACACGTAGCGCTCAACATCACGCCTCATCTTCATCCAAAAGAAGTGTGTGGACAGCACGACTTAAGTTTTCTTCACTGCAAAATGTCCCATCAAACCTCCTCCATGTGCTTCCTGGAAAAGAAGTAGACGAACCGAGCTAACGGGAACACATAGCTTGTTAGCACAATAGAGGAGATCCTCTCGCAGCACATATTTATTCCAAGTTCTTCCTTCTATACAGTAGAAAAAGTATCTTTGAAGTCAAAATCAGTAGGATATAATGCTTCTATTGTTTCCAAACCGAAGATTTCATGATCAAGTTGGGGCAGCATGGTATAACGTCTAGATAATGCATCGGCAATAACATTTTCCTTCCCTTTCTTATGCTTAATGATGTATGGAAACAATTATTTGAACTCAATCCGTTTAGCATGTCATTTATTCAGATTGGTTTGACACTTAAGATACTTCAATGATTCATGATCAGAATGTATGACAAACTCCTTAGACCAAAGATAATGTTGCCAAGTTTGTAATACTCGCACTAATGCATACAATTCCTTATCATAAGTGTAGGATCGAAGAGCATGTGAAAAGCTACCAGAGGGGGAGGGGGTGAATGGTAGATTAAAACTTCTTCAGCGGAAGCAATGAAAACCCCTCGGCAGAAAAATGATCTATTAAAGAAATCATGCGTGAGACTAATCTAAACGTGTTTCACCGTGAAAAAAGTGATAGATATCAGAGAGAATCAAGTCAAAAAGACAACACAACAAGAATCACTCAAATTATGATCGAAAGATCGAACAAAGGTCAATCTGTTCCACCGAGTAAAAAACACATCTGCAATACTGCAGAGAAACTAGTATAGATCAAAAACCACAAATCCAATGACTATGAAATTTTTACAGCTGATAGATAATCAAGTTGTGAAGACAACACAAAAAGAATCACGTCAATTGGATCAGTAAAAGTCGAGGTATGATAAAACCACCAAAGATAGGTAGTGCTATGCAGAAAACTCAATGAGAAAAACTTGTCTGGAACAAGACGGACGAACAAGGCACAAAAGTTCCATTAAATTATGATCTTTATTCACTAGAACACAAGAGGAACAGCCACAAAGTCGTCTACAATAAGCTCTGGCCTCCCTTGCTTATATAACCAACCATGAGGCCAACCCAAACAAAACTTGGACTCTAATCCTACTCAAATCATGAATCGAAACTTTCCATAACTGCTCAAGACTCTTCTATACGCAGATAGAAGCAATCTTAAGACTTCCAAACACCTTAGGAATGTATCCCACATTCCTAAAACAACTTAAATTCATGTCCCACGCAAAATCCTATCATAACCAAGTCAACACTTTCCATACCGAGCCATAACCGACTCCACCGCAGCCGAAGTCATCAACCGATACGATCCGATCCTTCCAACCATATCTTTCCTTCCTTAGCCCATCTTCGGGACCATTTTGCCACGCCATGCACCACATGCATACGTGCGAACACATTCCTTCGATGTCCAGTAAACTTCATATGCATTGCCCTTGATTCAATCATCCTGTGCGGCCTCCTGACCCGCTCAACCACAATTCCTCCTGAATTTGGTTGTTGGAACCTCATATCCTCCCTGAGACTAGTCCAAAGGATACTGTCACCAGCCATGACTTGAACTCAAGCAACACCTGCACATGAACAAACAACCAAAACATCTTACATTAGTTCCGAAACAACAACATCTTACATGAGCACCTCACATAAGCATGTTGTAAACCATATCAAAATGATATCAGCCATATCAACCAAAATGCACCAAAAACTTAGCAAATGAATACTAAGCAATCTTTCCAACAATGTAAAGCAAGTTCTAAACATTTTACAGGAAATTTAGGAACATTGCGATCAAGCTCCGAACGTTGCAAAAACTAACTAGAGCTTCAACCGAAGCGTACCAAAGCTAGTACAACCTAGCGCTGGAGCAAGAAAAACATATCGGAGCTAACCAATATAAATCGGACCTAGCAAAACATATCAGAGCTTAACAAAGACCTACCGGGGCTATCAAAGACATGCTGGAGCTAAAGACAAAGCTCACTAGAGCTATCCAAAAACATGTTGGACCTTGACAAAGCAAGTCAAACCTATTGTTGGACAATGCAGAAGCTTGGAGCTAGAGTCGGACCTTGCTAAAAAGGGTGCTTTGGCAGAATTTCAGAACTTATATTATCAACGCCAATGTATTCAATACAAGCCAATGTATTCAGCACACATAGGTCTCACAATATGTAGAATAATTCAGAGAAGCACCATGAAGTTTTTCACTAAAAGAAGCAACGGGTTTACCTCCTTGTAGGAAAATGCCTCCAATACCAGTGCCGCTTGCATCACATTCTAGCTCAAAGGTCTTGTCAAAATCAGGAAGTTGTAGCAATGGTTTTGTGTAAGCTTCGATTTGAGAGCATCAAAAGCTTGTTGCTGCTGTTCGCCCCATCAAAACAGCACTCCCTTCTTTGTTAGCTCATGCAGTGGTGCTGTAATGGTGCTGAAATCCTACACAAAACGGCGATAAAAACCAGCAAGTCTAAGAAATCTAGGAACCTTCGTGTTGGTTGTTGGGGCTGGCCAGCTAGTGAACACTTCAATTTTTGCCTCATCCATCTCAATTCCCTACAAGGAAACAGCATGGCCAAGAAACGAGACTCGATTGGTGCAAAAGATGCACTTTTCGAGGTTACCAAACAAATGTGCGTCTCAAAACAGTAAAAACAGCACGTAAATGATCAAGATGTTCATCATATGACTTGCTGTAAATGAGGATATCATCAAAGTAAACCACCACAAATTGACCAATGAAAGCACGTAAAACCTCGTTCATTAATCCCATAAAGGTGTTGGGTGCATTAGTTAAACCAAAAGGCATGACTAACCACTCATAAAGTCCAAACTTGGTTTCAGACGCAGTTTTCCATTCATCTCCTAGTGCCATTCTAATTTGCTGGTAACGACTATGCAAGTCAAATTTTGCGAAGATATAGCACCACTCAATTCATCAAGCTTGTCATCTAAGCGAGGAATAGGATAATGATATCGAATGGTGATATTATTAATCGCTCGACAATCAACACACATGCGCCAACTACCATCTTTCTTAGGAACCAAAAGAACAGGAACAGAAAAAGGGCTAAGGCTTTCACGAATGTACCCGCAGTCCAAAAGATCTTGGACTTGTCGCTGAATTTCCTTAGTTTCCTCTGGATTCGCCCTGTATGCTGCACGATTTGGCAAACTTGATCCTGGGATCAAATCGATATTGTGTTCAATGCCTCTCATGGGTGGTAAACCAGGGGGTATCTCGGAGGGAAACACATCCTCAAACTCCTGCAAAAGGTTAGTAACAGCAGGGGACAATGCAATAGACAATTCATGAAGTGAAAACATGGCTTCTTTGCATACTAAAGCATAGCACATCCCCTTAGCATCGAATAAATAAGCAAGGTCAGATTTAGATGCGAGCAATGATGGTGATTTTAACTTAATGACTTGCTGTTTTTCAGATTCTAGTTTTGTTATTTTGCCATCACAAATTTTCCTCATCTCAAAAAGCACAATTTCAGCAGGAGTCATGGGAAGCAAAGTGATTTTATTTCATTTATGCATGAGAGTGTATTTATTAGTTTTACCATGATGAATAGCATATTTATCAAATTCCCAAGGATGACCCAATAAAAGTGAACAAGCATCCATAGACACGACATGAAAATCAGCAAAATGATGGTAAGAACCAATTGAAAAATGTATTCTCGCTGTTTGTGTTACCCGATCCTTACCGCTGTTGTTGAATCATTGAATGTGGTATGGATGAGGGTGTGCTATTATTGTCAAACCAAGTTACTTGAAGATGTCCGTGTTCACGAAGTTATTGCAACTACGTCCATCAATTATAGTGTGTACACAGCAGTCCTTGACGACGAGAAACATGTGGAAGAGGTGGTTTCGTTGTAGCTTGTCATTGGCCTCCACTTTGGAGCTCAAGGCATGCCGCACAATGATGCTCCTATAGTTCTCCACCGCCGCTGTACCAAGTACCTCTTCTTTGGTGTGTTCATCATTTGGATCTGTAAAGTTATTAGCAAGAGAATATTCATCTTCAACATTCGAAGTACTATCATACCCGCCATCATCTCGTGCTATGTATGCTCGTTTGCTCGGTCAATCTCTCATCATATGATAAAGTCCCTAGTAGCGGTGACACTTAATGTCAGGAGTACAACTCATAGAAGGAGTGGACGACGAAGGCATTAATGATGTCACCTTGCTGCCCTCCAGCACGTGACAAGGTGGAGCAGTAGGTGCAGTTCATTGGCCGCCATTTGATGGTGTAGTCCCTGCACGAGGGGTCGAAGATGGTGTTGTTTTGGATGGTGTAGACATTGCACGCGGCATGAAGTTGCTTTCGTGCGTTGTTGCTGTTGTTGTCGGCCCTACAATTCTTTTTATGCCAACATAGCAAGCTGAAACAATCTGTTAACAGTATCATATTCCTTGTAATCAACAATGTCTTGAATTTCACGCATCAACCCCCCATAAAAACGAGCTATTTTATCATCAATTTCCTCTACTACCCCACAACAAATCATACACTTTTGTAACTCTTGATAATACTCTTCTACGAACATGTTACCATGGTCTACGCGTTGCAATTTTTTGCGAAGGTCCCACGAAAAAGACGGAGGAACAAATTGAACACGCCTAGCTTCTTTTAATCTATCCCATGTTGGAGGATTAGTTCTAGTTTTAACAACTTCATTCCACCATATGATAGCAAAGTCCTTAAACTCACTATTGTCTTGACGAACTCTATGTTGTTTAGGAACAAGATGGGCATTAAATTTTTTCTCTACTATCATCTCCCGATCAAGATAAGCCTCAGCATCATAAGCACCAGAAAAAAAGAGGGTATAGTGAATTTGACTTTAGCAAAAGGATCATCAGGAGGACGATTATAATTGTTATGATGATTATTACCTCCCATACCTCGACGATAAAGTGGCAGTCTTGGCTGATTGTTGTTATCTTCCATATCATCATAAGCATTGTCTTTATGTCTTCCAGCGAGAGGCAACCGAGCCTCAAGAGTATTCATCCAAAGAGCAAGGTCATCAAGTTGACAAGTCAAGTTCGCCAATGACTCCTCTGTTGATGTGTTGTATTTGGCAAACATATGTGTCATGGCCTTCATCGTATCATGTAACTCAGCATGTTGAACACATTCGTCATCATTGTTTTCTTCTGCCATTGTTAGTAGGAAACAAAAGACAACAAAAATATGTGATCTCTATCAACTACAGTGACAATGTGAAAGGTGGAAGAAAGCAATCTCTCTCGCTCAAGCATCTTACCACGCTCTTTTAAGTGTTCTTACCCACACAGCAGGCGATGTGGATGGTGAGATGAACCAATGAAGCGTGGGGTGACTCCAAAGGCACCTGTTATACTCAAGATAAAGGTGGAACTTAGATGGCACAATATGGTGGCTAGTAAGTAGAAAATCGTTAACAGGTAAACAAAGTTGAATAAGTATTCAATATATGAAACTGTTGCTGGTCAACCAAGTGCTATAGGACCTAGCACAACACAAGGAAGTACCAAGACAAAAGAAAGTCAAAATGATATAGCCAACAAAACAGCACCAAGTGGTATAGGCCTATTGCTTTAATATGCGTGCTCTTCACTCTTTCTTTCTTTTTTGTAATATTTTTTGATATTTTTACTCACTCAGGAGCACGAAAATAGGAAGCACACAAATTTGAAGCTCAATTGATGTAATATGTGGCCTATAGAAAATCAAGAAGATTCTTTAAAATTCGTGTTGAAACATTGGAAGCTGGATAGCCTATTTTCCGAGAGGAATTTGGGCAATCTAATTTCACCGAACGCGGCTACGCGACATAAAATCAGATGCAAAATTTTGCGTAGATCAATATGAAAAATAAAATCGCCTGATTTCGAGTTTGTATGCGAAAGTTATGGCAGTTTTAAGGTAGGCTGTCCGAGTTACGGTTTTTGGATGTCGATTCCAACTCGGTTTGGGAACAGAACTCGCAATCGGATATGAAAATGATCGGGAGTTTGTACATCAACTAATGGGAAGGTGTGTGATGATTCAAAGATGAGTGGCAAAAAGGTTTGTCATCTAATCTAGGGATGGCGATGTGGGAGTTCACGCAAGGCGACTAGCTAGGGCAAACCGATGAACGTGGTGGATCGGTTTGTTATTTAGGGATTGTTGAATAGGCGTCGAACAACAAGAAAACAAGGACGAAACACGATAACTAGGACCCAGAACACAAAGCTAAAACAACAACAAGGCTCGACCACATGAATGCAAACTCAACAATGCAAACTAAAAAATGAAATTGCGGGCACTATAGTCTAGGAAGCGGTAAAAACAATTTAATTTTTTGTGGCTTTTCTGTAGACTCTAGGTACGAAAAAAATCCGATCTTATGGAAGGAAAACAAAGATAACTTACGGGCAACCTGGAAATCTGATACCAATTGATGATTAGTTTAGGACCGATCTTTCGAAAGGTAATGGATAAGTCGATTGATGGAGATCTCGACGTTGATGATCTGAGGCTCTTGAATAGAACAAGAAAAACCCCTGCAATCATGACACTACCGCTCCATTGGTTATCAACTGTGCTGCACACGATTGACCTTGCCAAGAAGGCTAATCCCTACAAGTGCAACCGAGAACACAAGCAAGAGCAAGGTAGAAGCATTCTGAATTGCGAAGTTGGGGTCTCATAAACTGATGAATGGCGAAACTATGTACAACTGATTACTCTAATCAAAACCCACCGAATATGACAGGTGGCTGCAGTATTTAAAGGCTAGGGTTCAGCCAAAAAACGCTTAGACGCATCCCTATTGGACTCATACAGGATATAAGGCCCAAAGGCCCGATTCGGTGGCGCAGCACTGGACAAAAATATGGACTCGACTTGTTTCAACGATTCCCAATGACTGCGGAGGAATTTTGAGGTAACCCAAAGCCATTGGAAAGTTTATCTTCTCCTTCCATGCATATGTGGAACGTCAAAAACGGATTCCGTATTCATCGTGGCTGTCTGTTTTAATATGGACTGCTCCTGGACTCCGAGTTGAACTCGAGTCCGAGTTGTAAACTGATTCCATCAACTTGTGGATGTCCCAGCTGGTTCTCCACGTTCCCAAGGCATCTTCCCTTCACTTTTTGGTCTTCTCCATTATTCCTAATAACAATTAAATCATCACATAGCAATCTATTCTAAAAGTCACATGCAAAGGAAGTTAGGAGCGAGTTCACCTGCTGATTTATTAACCGTGCTTGGGGTCTTGTGATTGGTCCTTGCAGTTCAATGTGCATCTCCGCTGTTGTGACGTCCTCATCACAGTAGGTGGTGGCAGCCCTATCTATCCTTTGTAATCCTCCACGTTAGACTATGCCATAGGCTCTTGGCTGTTGTCGTCCTAGTATTGCTAGGGGTAAACCCATGCCCGCAGTAAGCAGCTACGGCAATTTTTTTTGAATTAGAATCAATACTTTGAATTCCTCTCTCTTCCTTACTTGTAAAACAACTTTTTGTCCTTGGGTGAATTAGTTCGTAAGATTACACACACGTTCCTTGGATTTGATACCCCTGGAATACTATCTTAAGGGGAAGTGCTACATGACAGTTTCTGTGCGCTTGCAGATTTTTTCTGTGACGTAAGAAACGTCAACAAGCATTTCTAGCGCCGTTGCCGAGGAATGGTTGTTGCTAATCTTCGAACCTTGTTCACCCTCATATCTGTCTACTTATCTTATCTTTCCTTTTCTTACCACCACCACCAATATGGACCAGCCCACCATTCTTTCATATTCTGCCCCAAAGGGCAATTCTTGTGAGCCACCACCTTTGGTGGAACCCATTTGTTCTACTAGCTATGGACTTCACCCTAGCTTTATAGCCATGGTTAAGTAGCAATCCTTCTTAGGAACGGATTGTAAAAACCCTTACCACCATCTAAGAAAGTTTGAACAATTGTGTTCATGCCTTCTAATCAAAGGTATAACACAAGAAACTCTCAAAAGGAAGTTGTTTCTTTTTCCCTCAAGGGAAAAGCTAAACAATGGTATCACCACAACGTTAGGAAGACAAATGGAAATCAGAACAAGTTACGAGACAAATTTTGTCTTGCTTTATTTGCAATTGCCCGAATTGTTTCCTTACGGAAGGAAGTACTATGCTTCCAGCAGATAGAGATGGAATCCACAGGTGCAGCATGAGATAGATTTTCTCTTTTGAGAAATTCTAGCCCAAATTTGTCTATCCCTGATCTGTTGCTTTTGTAACACTTCTATATGGGATTTAACAAAGAGCTTGCCCTACATCTTGACATTACCGTTGGAGGATCTTTCCTCCATAAGACACCAGAAGAAGGCAAGAATCTTCTAGACCGAATTCTAGAAAATTCTTCCTTCATTATGGGTCTTAATGAGCCCCCATCAAGAGGAAGTAGTGTCAAGATCCAAGGATAAATCCGTGGACAAGGAATAACCTATCTCTTGCCTATCTCAAACCTTGCCAAGTGAATCATCTCCCGAACCAGAAAATACGAAGGAAGGAGTAATTCAACCTTTGAAGGTTACCTTCTACTTCGAGGAAGAGATACTTGAAGATTTTGGAAATACCTCGAAGTATTGTTGCCATACGAAACCATTATGGCCATTAACTCCACCTGACCCACCTGATGGAGTGTTCATCCAACTGACGATTAATGAGTTAACCTCTATTCTGAGTAGGGAATGGACTACATTAGTTGACCAGTTACCCGAAATTCTTCGGATGAACTCACCTTTGGCAACTATTCTATGTTTTATTAGAGGGACACCAATGAAGGTCCTATACAACCCTACTGTTGGAGCAAATCTCATTTCTGACTCTTGTGCTCTCGTCATTCTAGGCGATTTGCCATTGGTACCAACATGTAAGTCCTTCCGAGTTTCTTTCGGAAACATCCTTAAAGGATGTGGGGTTTTACAACAAGTGTCTGTGAGACACAAAGATGTTGGGGTAATCTTAGATTTCCATGTGTTCAAAATTCAATATCTCGACATTATAATTGGGATTCCCATTGAGAAATTTCTCATGGAAATTCCCTTGGGAGGAAGCCTCAATGTCAAACTTGGAGGGAGGAAATTTTCTATTCCTATCCTGTGTTCCAAGAACACATCCGCAGAATCTCCCATCGAAGATGACCCTTTGGAGGAGGTTAGAACACTTCATTTTTAGCCCCCCCTAAAAATGAAGGAGAAGAAGATTTCAACCAAAAGGAGGATGAATTTCAGGAGGC
The DNA here is from genome assembly GCA_036927565.1 of Tuctoria greenei. NCBI lineage: Eukaryota > Viridiplantae > Streptophyta > Magnoliopsida > Poales > Poaceae > Tuctoria > Tuctoria greenei. The sequence goes on from JAYESD010000005.1 coordinate 118,175,796, forward strand.
AATGGAATTGCCAAAAGAAGAGATCTTTCCGAATCATCTGGTTTAGTTAAAAACTCTACCTCCAGGCGTATGTTACACCTTTTCAAATGGCAATTTTGAAGCTCCTGACATCATAAGTGACAAGCTTTAAGATGATGAGACACTCAAGCTCATTGCCATGTTAGGAAGGCATAGAGCTATTTTTGGCTATCCATTAAAGGATCTCAAGGGGATTAGTCCAGCGTTATGCACTCGTCGCATTCCCATTGACCCCGAGAGTGTTCCTTCAAGGGAACCCCAAAGGCGATTGAATAATGCGATGCGGGAAGTTGTCAAGAAGGAAGTCTTGAAACTTCTACATGTCGGGATTATCTACCCTATCCCTAGTAGTGAATGGGTAAGCCCAGTTCAAGTAGTGCCCAAGAAGGGAGGTATAACAATCGTTAAAAATTTGAAGAATGAATTAATTCCTCAACGAACTGTCATGGGTTGGAGGATGTGCATAGATTACCGAAAACTTAACAAGGCTACAAGGATGGATTATTTTCCACTGCCCTCAATCGATGAGATGTTAGAGCAGTTTGCAAAACACTCCTACTTTTGTTTCCATGATGGGTATTCCGGTTATTATCAAATCTCAATCCACCCCGACGATCAAAGTAAGATCACGTTCACTTGTCCCTACGGAACATATGCCTACCGGCATATGTCCTTTGGACTGTGCAATGCTCCTTCCTCTTTTAAAAGATGCATGATGTCTATCTTTTCTGACATGATTGAGGAAATCATGGAAGTTTTCATCGACGATTTCTCTGTCTACGGGAAAACTTTTGATCATTTTACGGAAAAATTAGACAAGGTCTTACAAAGATGCCAAGAGAAGGACCTCGTACTTAATTGACAAAAGTGACCTTTCATGGTACGTGAAGGCATTGTTCTTGGACAATTAGTGTCCAAGAGAGGGATAGAGGTGTACAAAGCAAAAATTGAAGTCATTAAAAAACATACACCTCCTATCAATGTTAAGGGAATCCGCGGCCGTTTAAGTCATAGAGGTTCTATCGGTGATTCATCAAAGACTTCTCAAAAGTTGCTAGACCCCTCACTGACCTACTAACTAAGGAAGCTCCCTTTGATGTCGATGACAAATGCCTTAAATCATTTGAAACACTAAAAAAGGCACTCATCTCAGCTCCAATCATTCAACCTCCCGGCGAATCGAAATCATGTGTGATGCTAGTGATTTTGCTGTTGGTGTGGTCCTAGGTCAAACAAAAGATATAAAGCATCATGCAATGGCCTACACTAGCAAAACTCTAATAGGAGATCAACTCAATTATGCCACAACTGAAAAAGAGACAAAGAGCTCTTTTTCAGTTGTGGCATAATTGAGTTGATCTCCTGTAAGAGTTTTGCTAGCTTAGGCTATTGCATGATGCTTTTTATCTTTGGTGTGTCTTAGGACAACACCAATAGCAAAATCACTAGCATCACACATGATTTCGAATTGCAGAATCCAATCGGGAGGTTGAATGATTGGAGCTGAGATGGGTGCCTTTTCGAGTGTTTCAAATGATTTAAGGCATTCATTTTTTAAATCAAAGGGAGCTTCCTTAGCTAATAGGTTAGTGAGGGGTCTATCGACCTTTGAGAAGTCTTTGATGAATCGCCGTTAGAACCCCGCATGGCCTAAAAAGTTGTGGATTCCCTTAACATTGATAGGAGGTGGAAGTTTTTCAATGAATTCAATCATTGCTTTGTCCATCTCTATCCCTCTCTCGAACACTAAGTGTCCAAGAACGATGCCTTCACGGACCATGAAATGGAACTTTTCCCAATTAAGTATGATGTCCTTCTCTTGGCATCTTTGTAAGACCTTGTCTAAATTTTTCCAAACAATGATCAAAAGTTTTACCATAGACTGAGAAATCAACCATAAAAACTTCCATCATCTCCTCAATCATGTCAGAAAATATAGACATCATGCATCTTTTAAAGAGGCAGGACCATTACACAATCCAAAGGACAAACGCTGGTAGGCATAAGTTCCACAGGGACATGTGAATGTGGTCTTACTTTGATCATAGGGATGGATTGGTATTTCATGATAATATGAATACCCATCAAAGAAACAAAAGTAGGAGTGTTTTTCCAACCGCTCTAACATCTCATCGATGAAGGGTAGTGGAAAATGATCCTTCCTTGCAGCCTTATTGAGTTTTCGGTAATCAATGCACATCCTCCATCCCGTGATGATTCATTGAGGAAATAATTCATTCTTCTCATTTTGAATGACTGTCATACCTCCCTTCTTAGGAACTACTTGAACGGGGCTGACCCATTCACTATGAGGAACAGGGTAGATAATCTCGACATGCAGAAGTTTCAAGACTTCCTTCTTGACAACTTCCCGCATCGCATTGTTCAATCGCCTCTGAGGTACCATTGAAGGGACACTCTCGGGGTCAATAGGAATGCGATTGGTGCATAGTGCTGGACTAATCCCCTTGAGATCCTCTAGTGAATAGCCAAAAACAGCTCTATGCTTTTATATCATGGCAATGAGTTTGAGTGTCTCATCAGCTGAAAGAATGTCACTTATGATGACAGGGGCTTCCAAATCACCATATAGAAAGGCATAACGTAGGCCTGGAGGTAGAATTTTTAGCTCAACAGGAGGTTTTGGGAAGAACTATTCTTTTGGCAATTCAATTGCCTCCTGAAATTCATCCTCCTCTTGGATGAAATCTTCTTCTCCTTCAATTTAATGGGGAGGGGGGGCTAAGAATTGAAGAGTTCTAACCTCCTCCAAAGGCTAATATTGGATGGGAGATTTTGTGGATGTGTTCTTGGAATGCGGGATGGGAATAGAGAATTTCCTCCCTTCAAGTTTGACATTGAGGCTTCCTTCCAAGGGAATTTCCATGAGAAATTTCTCAATGGGAGTCCCAATCATAATGTCAAGATCTTGAATTTTGAACACATGGAAATCCGGGATTGCCCCAATATATTTGTGTCTTATAGACAACTGTTGTAAAACCTCGCATCCTTCAAGGATGTTTCCGATAGAATCTCGGAAGATTTTATAGGTTGGTGCCAATGGCACATCGCCTACAATGGCGAGAGCACAAGAATCAGAAATGAGATTTTCTCCAAAATTGGTGTTGTATAGTACCTTCATTGGTGTTCCTATAATAAAACATAGAATAGTTGCCAAAGGTGAGGTCATCCGAAGAATTTTGGGTGACTGCTCAACTTCCGTAGTCCAATCCCTACTTAGAATAGAGGTTAACTCCTTAACCGTCTGTTGGATGTAGACTCCATCAGGTGGGCAGGTGGAGTTAATGGCAATGATGGTTTCATATGGCAACAATACTTCGAGGTATTTCCAAAATCTTCAAATATCTCTTCCTCAGAGTACAAGGGAAACTCTGAAGGTTGAATTTCTTCTTCCTTCGTAGTTTCTGGTTTGGGGGAGGATTCCTCCAGCAAGGTTTGAGATAAGCAAGGGATAGGTTATTCATTGTCCATGGATTTATCCTTGGTTCTTGACACTACTTGTTCTTGAGGAGGCTCATTAAGACCCATAATGAAGGAATAATTTTCTAGAATTCGGTCTAGAAGATCCTTGCCCTCCTCTGATGTCTTATGGAGGAAAGATCCTCAAGCCGTAATATCAAGATGTAGGGCATACTCTTTGTTAAATCCAATATAGAAGTGTTACAAAAGTAACGGATGAGGGATAGACAAATCTTGGCCGGAATTCTCAAAAGAGAAAATCTATCCCAAGTTGCACCTATGGATTCCCTCTCCATCTGCTGGAAGCATAGTACTTCCTTTCACAAGGAAACAAGTCGTGCAATTGGAAAGTAAGAAAGACAAAATTTGTCTCATAATTCATTCTGATTTCCGTTAGTTTTCCCAATGTTTTGATCGTACCATTTTTTTGCTTTTTCCTTGAGGGAAAAAGGAAACAACTTCCATTTGAGAGTCTCTTGTGTCATACCATTGATTAGATGGCATGAACACAATTGTGCAAACTCTTGTAGATGGTGGTAAGGTTTTTCACAATCAATTCCTAAGAAAGGTTGCTCCCGAACCATGGCTATAAAGCCAGAGTAAAGTTCATAGCTAGTAGAACAAATGGGTTCCGCCGAAGTCGGTGGTTCATCGATCTTGCCCTCTGGGACAAAATAAGAAAGAATGGTGGGTTGCTCCATAAATTTGGTGTTAATAAAAGGAAAGATAAGATAGATAGATATGAGGGTGAACAATGTTTGAAGATTAACAGCAACCGTTCCCCGGCAACGGCGCCAGAAATGCTTGTCGACCTTTCTTACATCACAGATAAAAAGCCACAGGCGCACGAAAACTGTCATGTAGCACTTCCCCTTAAGAGAGTATTCCAAGGGTATCAAATCCAAGGAACGTGTGTGTAATCTTACGAATTAATTCACCCAAGGACACAAAGTTGTTTTGTAGGCAAGGAAGAGAGAGGAATTCAATGTTTTGATTCTAATTCAAAAGAATTTGTAGTAGCTGCTTGCTTCGGGCATGTGTTTACCCCTAGAAACACTAGGACGACTCCTGCCAAGAGCCTATGGCATAGCCGAACATGGAGGATTACTAAGGACAGATAGGTCTGTCACCACTATTGCCTATCTTTCAATCCGTGGGTCTATGAGATATTCACAGGTGATTTCTAACCTAAGCACCACGCTTATGTTATAAATCACAACTCTAGTTGTTTTGAACACAAAGCTACAACTAGAACCTCTAATAAATTAAAGCAATGAACCCACAAGTAACTAATTGTGCAAACTACTATGAGTTGAGAATCAAACATGAATTGAATTAACAAAGGGCTTACTTGATTTGAGTACACCTTTGTACGGATACAAGTGTAGATGAGGGACATGAGAAGCCCAAGCCTCCTTCTCCTAAACTTTCACCACACTCTCCTTCTACTTAGCTACCTCTAGGACTACTCTAAACCTTATGAGTGGTACTCTATTCTCAACTTTTGGTGTGTGTGTGATGTGAGGTGTGGGGTTCTATTTATAGGGGGGAGAAGGGTCGGTTCCTACCACAAAATGCGTGTAAATCAGTCTTCATCGTGATCAGGGCATCACAGCGAGTCGACACGTGGAAGCTGTCCGAGTTTGGTGCCAGGAAGGGTTCAGCCGAACCACCTAGTCGGCCGAACAGAAAAGTTGACCATTTATTGTGTGCTTTCTCAGGGTGACTTCCACGTGGGTCCCATTGACTGATATGGGTGCTACACTATTGGATGGCCTCAGATAGTTCTATTTGTGGGCTATTTGATTCATGTGGTTCCACGTAGCATCGCCTGATTCGTTGGATTCCAATTTAATAGATTACTCCCTGCATGTCTTGGTATTTTGTGTCTAAATTCACCTGCATACAAATAAACACCAACACTTGTGGAATTGGTTAGTTTTTAGCCCTACCACTATGTTGTTTTTCTCTTTTGTGCACATATGAGATGAACTGACGGTCTAAATTTGGCACTTATGGACCGTCAACAATTAGGAAGATGAATTCAAGTGGTTACGCCCAAGGTTCATATCCAAATAAATTTATTTCCTGATTCAAAATTCTAGTTTTACGATGGTTGTAAATTTTACTTTCCAACATGCAAGTGTGAAAATTCAAACATGCTAAATGCAAATTCAAAGATTGATGGGAAATTCAAATATGCAATTGAGAAAGCAAATATGAGATAACTACCAATTAACCTATTGGCACACCAAATTTTTGAAGTCCGATGAGTGGGACTTACCTCCGTCCTGTTTAGTGCGATGATTTGTATGGTGTGACATCTAGTTCTGAAAATGAACCAAGTGAACGCATATTTGTGCCCAGGATGTTCAACACACATACACTAGTGCTTCACAATCGACATACAAAAAATTACCACAGCACAAGTTAATTAAGTACTTTTATTACAATATATAAATATCCATAAATTACAAACTCTAATGATCATTATTTAACTATAACTGCAGCAGAAATAATATAATTAATCAACCAAGCAAACGAAGCATAGGGGGGTGCGCGGCTCCAAGCAACACCACAGGAAAGTCAACGGCAGCACACAGCCTAGTACTTCACATTATCCTAAGGGTACTCCCAAACATCACCTGAAACTGTTGGTGGGGGAGAATTGCAAAGGTGAGCACATGTCGTACTCTGCAAGTGTGTTAAAATAATGACATGTAGCTTAAACAATGAATTGATAATAAATAATGGCTATTTGTTGAAAAGTACATTTAGAACATATAAAAAGCATCCTACAATGTATATGTGAATTAATCTCATCATATCACAAATAAACATAATAGTTCATATCCATCATTCACTATCCATCCATATACCATATTCTTACCATCATCATTAACCATATCCATTTATCATAACTCAATCCATAATCATTACCAATATTAAACCATAACCACACCAGTTCCCAAGTTCCACTCTATTCATGGAAGTTGTCCTGGTGCTCATAACTGGGAGCACGACTATCGTCGTAGTTTTACACTCTGCAGAGGTTGTACTGCATTACCCACAAGTTCGTGATTTTGTCACCTGTTGGCTGTAAAAGCCCTAATTTCCATAATTCAAAGTTCAGTTAGGAAAAAAAATTTGAATGACAAAAAGCATTAAAAAAGGAATTGAGAAAAACAAATTAATTCAAACTCCAAATGGGGAAATTCAAAATAATAAACTTAGCTACTGTTTAAATAAATTTAACATGAAGATTTGAGTTGACCAATGGATTCCAAATATTCCAAATAGCATCCCTGCAAAGTTTCATAATTTTTGAAGTAAGTTTGCTATTTAATTCTATAGCTACATTGAATTCAACTCAAATTCAAATTCAAGTTTGAATTTAAATGAAACTTTGTCAAATAAACTATGGGAATTCAAAATCAAATTATATATGATTAATACAGCAATCCCAAATATATCTAGCAAATTTTGGAATGAATTAGGTGGTAGAATTGATGGGGAAAGGATGAGGATGAGGTGGGACCCACTTGTCATCCAAAACAAAGTGTTGTTTTGACTCTCCAAGTGACACCACACTGCATGCAAAGTCCAGGCAGCTGCTTGCACTGTGGTGGCCGACTCCAGCTGACCCCAGCTCGCCCTGCCCTCCTATTTAACCCCCCTCCATGCCCCTAGCTCGCTCTTCCTTCACCTTGAAGCCTCCAGCACCATTTTCACTCCTTTCCCGATTCTTTCTCTGTCCAGCCGATTTGCAGCAAAGGTACTCCGTGTTAAGCAATCTTCTTTGCCTCTCCTCACTCCCCTACCTCTTGCACAGCTTTGTGATCATGTTCTCACACAGCTAGGCCATCCCCGAAGCCGTTAAGTTCGAAACCGAGGCCGCCGGAAATCACCCCTGTTTTGCCGCGCCTCGGCTCAACGTCGACCCGACGATACAGCCATCATATTGCCTCGGTCCTAGAAGGAAAAAGGTTCGCCTACTCATGTTCTAGCTGCTCGTAAAGTTTCAGCCTATGACATGCCTCCTAGCCCCCGTATTTGCTTTTCTCCCGACGAACTTCCGTTATGAGTAGAGTTGCTTCGCGTGTGAAATTCCATCTATACAGTTAATTATTCCTTGTGCACCTGTGCTATGTTGTTCTATATGGTCAGGAGCATCAACTCGAAGAAGATCCATCGAGTTTCATCGAGTATTCACGCTGGAATACAATTTTCCCCAACCGCCGGTCTGTCCTTCCTCGGTCCATCGGCGCTACCATTCTCCAAGCCATTTCTCTCATTCCTAGGGCCAGATTCTTGTTCCCAATACTCCCATGAATCTTCCCGATCAGTTTTATCCACCATAGGGCTCGGCCGACATGGCCGAAACCCTAATCGCCGCCGCAGCTGTCGCGCAAGCCTTTCCGGCCATCGCCGGTGTGCGCTGACCCCACCGATGTGCTCAGCACCTCGAAATAGGGTTAGGCGGCGAGTTTGGCAAGGAGACGTGTCGTGGATCGACGGGCGGCGAGAGCTCCGGCAAGGTGCCGCCGCGGTCGTGCGCCTGGTGGGAGGTAGACGACGACCCCGTGGGGCCCAGTCATCAGTGTGTGTAACGCGCGCGCTCGGATCTGGTGCGGTTGTGGATCCCATGTGGATACGTACGTTTTCTTTGTGGCCCGGTGTTGCTTCGACCCGATTGGTCCATTTTAAACCCGTGGGCCCTCTGGATTATTTAAACTTTCACATTTAAACTTAATTGCATATTTTGCCCCAACTTGGAAAATATATATCTCCTAGGATACTTGTCCAAAAAATTCCCAAATAAATTTTTTAGAACAGCATGAAGAGTACTTTCCATTGGTGCATTTGGATTTGTATGGAAGTCCATACGAATTTCTCCATTATTCAAATAAAAATGCTTATAGAATTAATTCCTATAGTTCTGCTCTTTGGAAAAATACCAAATTTTTCCAGAACCTTGACTTGAGTATCCTTGAACTTCAGTAAAAATCTCAGGGTCATTAGACTTCATTTACATGGTCTGATCACTTGTGTATTCTTTATGCACATAAAAATAGCCAAATTCATTTAGAAATTGTACAGAAACTTGTGAAAACTTCTAAATTGAATATCTCTCAGTATAAAGATTCAAAATTTGTCAAACCAACTCTGTGGTTTTGTATTTATCTAGACTAACCAGAACTGCAACACAAACTTCATGAAAATCCCTAGATTTTCCTGTAGAGCCCTTTAAAGCAAAATCACGTTTGATTTTTATCTGATAATTCACTTCATAGAAAACTATGAAATTTTGCCAAAATTTTATATAGTAAGTTTTTGAATTCCTGTAAAAATTTCAGCTTCATTGGACTTTAATAACCTAGTTCAATCTGGAGATTTTCCTAACAGGTCATAGAATGCCCAAAAACATCAGAACTATTTCAGAAAATTTTCCAAATTTCTAAATTCAATATCTCCCAACAGGAAGCTTAGAAATTTATGAAACGAATTTTCCTAGAACCAGTGAGAACCACTCTCTATGATACAACCACTGGTATCCATGATAGACCTCCAGAATTACAACAAAAATTCAGAGAAGGCCTTTACTTGTTGGAATTTTATAGACAACAAGCTTCCTTGAACATCTCCAATTTTTGGTCCAGATATTACCCATAGTACCTATTGTCCCCTGTAAAATTTCCAGAACCATTAGGCTTAATTTAATATACTTAACTGTCTTTCCTTTGAGCTACAACATAATAACGATATTGATTAACTTGCGTAATTCTTTGCATATCGATTATTTGCCGAGCTCAAGAGGACCCCGGAGCTACATGAAGTCATTCCTCTGGAGATTAACTTTGACACCGTCTCGCAACCAGGCAAGACCCGGTTTGCATTTAAGCGCTATTACAAAATTTTGATTTGTATCACATATGTCTAGGGTGAGTATTGTGCATTAGGGCTAAGGTGATTGAAGATCCACTTGCATGACCAGATCAACCCCTGGAGTATTTGGATAGTTGTCAAGTCATCGTGTAGACTATGCTATGCTAAATGTTGTATAGGATTCGGTAGAAGCCGAGTAGTTGGAATCTACTCGCATGGCTACGACTTTTTCACACGGGATTGGTTCAAAGAGAATGTAGTAGTAATCTGAAAAGGAGAACAGGCAGGGGTGTAAGATGCAGCAAGATGCGGTTTTGGGTGCGTAGACCTGCCTGTGTCAGTTAAGGACCGATCCGTATGCCGCCCTATTGAGCAGGTTTGAACTGTACTGGAGTCATACTGGATATATGGGATCCAGGAAACCGATGAACCTTGGAAAGCTTTTGTTGAGACTTTTTCGATCGCCTCAGGCTTTCGGCCACAGCACAGTAGACGGAAACTCACTCACGACATCTTCACAGCGGAAGGGTGCACCGTGAGTGGGGATACTGTCCTAGACGATTGAATCGATTCAACTTGGGCGGAACTTGAAAAAGTTGGCTACGTACGACGTCCGTGGAGTGCACCGATGTGACTTCCAGTACGGGCGTACGTGTCGTGTTTTCTTGTATCATTGATTCGAATCACTGTCCCTTGCGATTATGAGTACCACTTGTTCACTGAGTTGTGGCGTAGTTAAATACTTGCACTTGAGATGAGAATTAATTGTTGCTGTTATGAACATTATATTATCATGGTATTGCTATGTTGGATGTATTAGTATAGAGCTCACTAAAAATAATTTCCACCTTGGGCATGCAACATCGTGATGAAGCGTTTCTTATTTGATTGTGGGGTTACGATGTTGCCCTGCCTAAGGTTTAAGTTGCTGCTATAAATTTGAAAATAAGGACCCACATTTAGGCGAGTCCATTATGCAAAACTGCCATCCTATGTTATGTCTTTACCCTCATGTAGTGTTTCATGTTTAGGTGAGACGGTTAAGTCTTGCTGAGCCTTCGTGCTCATGGTTGCTATATAAGTTATTTTGCAGGTATTAACCTTATTATGGTTGTCCGATGAGACTCGAGACTCTCCGAGTAATATACTCATATGGGAACCATGCCGCTATTGTCTTGTTTTCGTGGCTAGTGAGGAGCATCCGTGGGCTGGACGGCTTCTCTTTTGCTTATTAGACTGGAATACGAGAGTTATAATCTTATCTTCCGCTGTAATTTATTTTTATAAGCTATTTGTAAACTGAATATCTTTGTAAATTTCAGCAAATAATTTATGTAATACGCGTTCCTTTACATGTGTGCTGTTGGGTGTCGCAGCGCAAGGCACCACCCAATGCGATTCCTGGAAAGTGTGGACTCTGTCCCCACAGACGTGGTATCAGAGCCACATTGGGAATAACACGTTTATAATGGATCGTATTACAAGAAAAGCATATGATACAGTGAGGATACGATACTAGGCCCACATAAGGACTATATTAGCATAAGTTATTAAGGTGGCAAAACTAACTTATGTGTAATTATATCCTGTAACGACGCTTCGACGTCAGGTAAGAGGTAACGTATGCCACCGCAAGCGGGTCAATTGCGGTAAGCTCACCATGCGAGAGGTAGCATGGAAATCTTTTCATGGCTTTGCACGGAAGAGTCAATATGAGTCTCTGAAACTTTCCCATGTTTCTGAGAACATATGACATGCGGTACCCCGACGTGCTTCAAAGTTAGTGGGAGCCCCCGTCGGGTGGCACATAACCCGATGCGCCTCCCACTGGTGCAGCACTATGCAAAGACGTGGGACCCCGTCGGGTGGTAGAAAACCCGGTCATGTACCTCGAGACGTGGCTTAACTCGCGGCGGCCCGTATGGAACAATACGGGACAAATGTTTTTTACTTGCATATATATTATTGTGAACTGTTCACCCGTGCGGGCTGTGTCGTACGACACTATATGATTGATGAGTAGTTTGTGTGTAGTGACAGGTACACTGACCACGTGATCATATTGCATTTAGAAATCGTTTGCGAGTGAACGTCATTAAAGCCACCATTGAGACGTATGCTGGAATACCGGCTTAGAATTTTTACTTTGAGAGGCACGTAGTACCGACATATACTCCATTGATGTATTAACCACTTTTCTGTAAAATGGAACCAGGAAGATGTAAAACTACTTATATTAGCTATCGAGCTCTGGGTTTGAACTAAGTTTTCAAATTTGGAGTAGGTTTTGAAGTCACCATTTCAGAAACAGAGTGTTCTGTTTTCTGCCGTAAGAAGACCTGACTTTGAGAAACCATATCGCACAGTAGGGAATTCCAATGAAGGTTTCTAATACATGGATGGAAATTTTAGGAAGTCCTTTAAAACTGTTATATTCAACTCCAGAACTGAATTCCCCCCTAACCTGTTCAAAATCTCAAATTTCCAAAATCTGCCCAACTAGACAGAAACTGGAAACCCTGTCTGGACTCCTGATTGTTTTCACCATATCTCACTCCAGAAATTTCGAACCGGATCATGCTAGACATTTCCGAAATCCTTGTAATATTTATTACAAACTTGTAGTTTGTGGTTTTTGTAAATTCTGCTGTTTTATATCTGGAAAGTGTGGCCCAAATTCAGCATAAACAAAGGAAATGATGTCAAAATTTTCCAGAAAAACTGTCAGGTATACGATACCATATCATCTCAACCAGAAACGATCTGAAGGCGAACCAATAATTTTTGGAAAGGTATCGAAGTGTGCGTCAACTTTATAGTTCACTTCAAGATCTGATTCTGCCATTTACTGGGTAAAATTTGTGTTTGAGTACAACCCGGTCAGGTTTCAACAGAAACTTTATCGGTTTGACATTTTGATCTTGTTATGAATCTGGTCCTCGAATTCACTTCGAGAAGTGTCATAACGGACCAGTTGTCAATACTCAACTATTTACAATTGGAATTGATGGTTTGACTCACTCGAACCTCTTTTCTTTTATGGCCATGTTTGTGTCATATTAAGTATAAAAGTGTGTTTTCGCACGATAACGCGCATAACGTCCCGTCGCGACCAACAATAGTCAAAATGAACTTCGATCCATGGAGTTCATTATTTTGGAACTCGCTATTGTAACATTGGTCCAGGGATGATGTATAAAGTTTATACTTTATCAATATATGACCGTTATGCAAATTTGGTTATCAATAAACACACTATTGTTTTCATCGTAGTGTGATCTTGCAATATCACGTCTCATGTTTGATTAATGACTGTAACTGCAGAATGGTGCGCACTCGCACAACATACGAGGTCGGTGATTCAAGTCAGGGAAGGGATGACTTCCGAGAGCCGGAACAGCCGGCGCAACCGCCACCTCCGTCTCCGCTTACATTGGCAGATGATATCGCAGCCATGCTGAGTTCGCGGGACAAGCGGACCGAACTGCTGCGAACCCTCGTGCAGATTATGTCCAATCAAGGGGGACGTCAAGCCGAAGGCAATCATCAACCTCAGCAAGCAACATACCAAGAATTCTTGGCGACTGCACCCCCCGTGTTCAGTGGTGAAGGTGAACCTCTAGATGCGGTCCATTGGCTCTGCACCATTGAAGCTAAGTTCAGACTGATGCAGTGCAGTGACCCTATGAAGGTTTTATATGCGGCACAACAACTACATGGTATCGCTGTTGCTTGGTGGGCGAACCACATCGCCTCCTTGGCCGCCGGACAACAAGTCACTTGGACAGAGTTCCTGAAGGCATTCCATGCCTATCATGTTCCCCCCGCCATTGTGAGAAGGAAGCTTCAGGAATTTCATGATTTGAAGCAAGGAGAAAGAAGTGCTCAAGAATACTCCAAAGTATTTATTAATCTAGCGCAATATGCGTCGGAGTATGTGAGTACGAAGGATCAGAAGCGAGAGTACTTCTATCGGGGTCTAAGCCCCATGTTGAAAGACAAGCTTGCGTTGTTCAATCACGGCTCGTTCGCTATGCTTAATGCCGCGATTACGCAAGAGGATGCCACACGTGAGCTGATCATGGAAGAGTCAAAGAAGAGACTTGCTGTGCAGGACAGCACACATAATGTTACTCATAAATACTGTATGGTGTACCGATCACCGTCCGGTCAGATATGGCAGCCGGCTGCAGAACCGAGTTCGTATCGGAGTCGGCCGTTCGAAGTATCAGATTTTCAACCAGCATTACATCAGCAGCAAGAACAGTCTCAAATTGTTCCAGAGGCATTTATCTCGCAGCGAGATGCAGGACAATTCAGGCCTCAAGTCAGTGGGACGTTGAATCAGTATAGGTGTTCCACATGTGACCGTGTTGGGCACTATACCAATGATTGCCCAGAGAAGATCTTGAGTAGCAGGCAAGTACCAGTACAACGGTGTATTCAGTTCCGTATTCAACCAGAGAAGACAGCACGGCAATCTGGAAGTGTTCAACACATAGCAATCGAGAGTGTTCCGGAGGGAGCACCGGTGTTAGCGGGCATGTTTGCTATCAAAGACATACCCGTCCTCATACTCTTTGGCTCTGGTGCTACCCACAATTTTATCAGTAAATCATGTGTGGATCAGCACCAATTATCTACCAATACTCCCAAGAAAAGTTATCTTATAAGCTCACCAGGTGGAAGTATCTCGGCTAGTCAGATTGTTCCCCGAGCAGCTTTATGTTTGGGGGGCAAAATATATCCAACGTCGCTGATTATATTGGATGGACAGAAGATCGACGTAATATTGGGGATGTCATGGTTGAACCATCACGGTGCCGTTCTTAATATCGGTACCCGGACTATCCAAATTGACTCTCCGATGACCGGACAACATGAGCTGTTTTTGGACAGTTTGGAGCAGGACAGTGCAGCTGCATATAACACGGAAGAAACTAAACATGAAGATATTCCGGTGGTCCGTGAGTATCCCGATGTGTTTCCCGATGATTTACCAGGCATGCCGCCTGAACGTGACGTTAAGTTCAAGATTGAACTTGTACCGGGAACTACACCGATCTCACGAAGACCGTATCGAATGGCGCCTAATGAGCTAGCTGAATTAAAGGAGCATTTGAAAGACCTTTTGGACAAGGGTTTTATTCACCCAAGCTCATCACCTTGGGGCTGCTCGGCGCTGTTTGTCAAGAAGAAGGATGAAACATTACGGTTATGCGTGGATTATCGACCGCTCAACGCCGTGACTATAAAGAACAAGTACCCGCTGCCCCACATCGACATTTTATTCGATCAACTTTTTGGTGCGAGGGTGTTCTCAAAGATGGATCTTGGGTCCGGATATCATCAAATCAAAATCCGACCGGAGGATATACTGAAGACGGCATTCTCAATGAGATACGGATTATACGAGTATCTCGTGGTGTCTTTTGGTCTCACCAATGCTCTGGCTCACTTCATGTATCTCATGAACTCAGTATTTATGCAAGAGTTGGACAAGCTCGTCGTGGTCTTCATCAACGACATATTGGTTTATTCCAAGTCAGAGAAAGAGCACACTGAACATTTGCATATTGTGTTACAAAGGTTGAGAGATCACAAGTTATACGCAAAATTCAGCAAGTGTGAATTTTTGATCAGCCAAGTGCCATTCTTGGGGCACATTATTTCTGCTGAAGGCATCACTGTGGACCCAAGTAAAATTGTTCAAGTACTGAAATGGCAATCTCCGAAGTTAGTACATGAAGTCCGAAGTTTCCTCGGTTTAGCAGGATATTATCAGAGGTTCATCCCGAGCTTTTCAATGATCGCGAAACCGATGACGGAGCTGCTGAAAAAGCACACCAAATATGTTTGGAGTTCAGCTTGTGAAGCAGCATTCAAGAAATTAGTACATCACCTTACAACAGCCCCGGTTCTTGCTCAGCCGGACACGACAAAACCATTCGACGTTTATTGTGATGCATCCGGCATCGGACTTGGCTATGTTCTTATGCAAGAAGGACGTGTGGTCGCATATGGATCTCGCCAACTCTGAAACCATAAGCAGCACTACCCGACTCATGACCTTGAGCTCGCTGCTGTGGTATTGGCATTAAAAATGTGGAGGCATTACTTGCTTGGAAATCTTATACACCTCTACACCGACCACAAAAGTTTGAAGTATATCTTCACTCAGAAGGAACTGAACATGAGGCAACAAAGGTGGCTGGAGTTGATCAAGGATTATGAGATTGAAATTCACTACCACCCCGGTAAACCGAATGTGGTTGCCGACGCGCTTAGTCGGAAAGCCCATGTCTACAATATCACCATGGCTGAAACGGAAGATGAGGAACCAAGTCTGTATGTGATTCCATATGGGGCTCTCAATAATCTTTCTCTCATTCCCACCATCCGAGAGGAAATTATTAAAGCCCAGAAGAAGGACAAGGGCATGTCACACATACGAGAAAGAGTGGACAGCGGGGAAGTAAAATGTTTCGGGAAAGATGATCACGGTACATTATGGTTCAAGGAACGTATAGTTGTACCCCGAGATGTTAAGCTCCGGAAGAAAATATTGGACGAAGCTCACATGTCAAAATTTTCTATTCATCCGGGCAGCAATAAAATGTATCAAGATTTAATGACCAAGTTTTGGTGGCCACGGATGAAGCAGGAAATAGCAAAGTACGTATCAGAGTGTGATACGTGTCGACGAGTGAAGGCCGACCATATGAAGAAAGCGGGACAGCTACAACCGCTGAATATTCCGGCATGGAAATGGGAGGATGTGAGTATGGATTTCATAGTCGGATTGACACTCACATTCCGGAAGCATGATTCAATTTTGGTAATAGTCGACCGACTAACCAAATCAGCACATTTCATCCCGGTAAATGTCTGATTCAATGCCAAGAAATATGCGGAGTTGTACATATCAAGAATTGTGTGTTTACATGGCATTCCTCACACGATTATTTCAGATCGAGGCTCGCTGTTCATTGCTCGTTTCTGGGAGCAGCTGCACGCCTCGTTAGGTAGTAAACTGATTAAAAGCTCCGCATATCACACCCAGACCGATGGACAAACAGAGAGGGTGAACCAAGTCCTTAAAGACATGTTACGTGCATGTGCCATCCACCACGGTAAAAATTGGGACGATCATTTGCCGTTGGCGGAATTCTCGTACAACAATGGTTATCAAGCGAGTATCAAGATGGCACCATATGAAGCTCTCTATGGCTGAAAATGTTGCACCCCACTGAATTGGTCCGGGTCCGGCGAAAGAGTGACATTCAAGATTGACCTAGTCAACGAAGCCGAGGAACAAGTTAGGATCATTCAAGCAAATCTAAGAGCGGCTCAATCTTGACAGAAGAATTATGCGGACAAGCGGCGTCGACCACTGCACTTTGATGTCGGGGATCACGTGTACCTCCGCGTGTCACCGATGAAAGGAATTCACCGGTTCGGAGTAAAAGGAAAGCTGGCTCCCCGATTTATTGGCCCATTTGCTATTTTGGAGAAGTGCAGACCTGTGGCTTATCGATTGGAATTACCAGCATCTCTTGCTGCTATACACGACATTTTCCATGTATCTCAGCTCCGGAAATGTCTCAAGTTCACAGCTGCAGTCCACACCGACGACATCGGCAAATTGCAACCGGATTTGATGTACACTAAACATCCGGTTCAGATTCTCGACGAGGAGACTCGAACAACGCGGAACCGCACACTTTGGTTCTATAAAGTATTATGGAGCAACCATACTGTTGAAGACGCGATGAAGTGCAGACCTGTGGCTTATCGATTGGAATTACCAGCATCTCTTGCTGCTATACATGACATTTTCCATGTATCTCAGCTCCGGAAATGTCTCAAGTTCACAGCTGCAGTCCACACCGACGACATCGGCAAATTGCAACCGGATTTGACGTACACTAAACATCCGGTTCAGATTCTCGACGAGACTCGAACAACGCGGAACCGCACACTTTGGTTCTATAAAGTATTATGGAGCAACCATACTGTTGAAGACGCGACTTGGGAATCTGAAGATATCTCCGCTCCAACTATCCGGATTTCTTATCGTCTCATATCCGGTAATTTCTCTCCTACTTCCGTCTCTTCATTGTAATCTCAGGACGAGATTCTTTTTAAGGGGGGGAGGAATGTAAAAGCCCTAATTTCCATAATTCAAAGTTCAGTTAGGACAAAAATTTTTGAATGACAAAAAGCATTAAAAAGGAATTGAGAAAACAAATTAATTCAAACTCCAAATGAGGAAATTCAAAATAATAAACTTAGCTCCTGTTTAAATAAATTTAACATGAAGATTTGAGTTGACCAATGGATTCCAAATATTCCAAATAGCATCCCTGCAAAGTTTCATAATTTTTGAAGCAAGTTTGCTATTTAATTCAATATCTACATTGAATTCAACTCAAATTCAAATTCAAGTTTGAATTAAAATGAAACTTTGTAAATAAACTATGGGAATTCAAAATCAAATTATATATGATTAATCCAGCCATCCCACAAATATCTAGAAAATTTTGGAATGAATTAGGTGGTAGAATTGATGGGGAAAGGATGAGGATGAGGTGGGACCCACTTGTCATCCAAAGCAAAGTGCTGTTTTGACTCTCCAAGTGACACCACACTGCATGCAAAGTCCAGGCAGCTGCTTGCACTGTGGTGGCCGACTCCAGCTGACCCCAGCTCGCCCTGGCCTCCTATTTAACCGACCTCCATGCCCCTAGCTTGCTCTTCCTTCACCTTGAAGCCTCCAGCACCATTTTCACTCCTCTCCCGATTCTTTTTCTGTCCAGCCGATTTGCAGCAAAGGTACTCCGTGTTAAGCACTCTTCTTTGCCTCTCCTCACTCCCCTACCTATTGAACAGCTTTGTGATCAAGTTCTTGCACAGCTAGGCCATCCCCGAAGCTGTTAAGTTCGCAACCGAGGCCGCCGGAAATCTCCCCTGTTTTGCCGCGCCTCTGCTCAACGTCGACCCGATGATACAGCCATCATCTTGCCTCACTCCTAGAAGGAAAAGGTTCGCCTATGTTCTAGCTGCTCCTAAAGTTTCAGCCCATGACATGCCTCCTAGCCCCCGTATTTGCTTTTCTCCCGATGAACTTCGGTTATGAGTAGAGTTTCTTCGCGTGTGAAATTCCTTCTATACAGTTAATTACTCCTGGTGCACCTGTGCTATGTTGTTCTATATGTCCAGGCGCATCACCTCGAAGAAGATCCATCGAGTTTCATTGAGTATTCACGCCGGAATACATTTTTCCCCAACCGCCGGTTTGTCCTTCCTCGGTCCATCGGCGCTACCATTCTCCAAGCCATTTCTCTCCTTCTTAGGGCCATATTCTTGTTCCCCATACTCCCATGAATCTTCTCGAGGTCATCCCGATCAGTTTTATCCACCATAGGGCTCGGCCGACACGGCCGAAACCCTAATCGCGGCCGCCACCGTCGCGCAAGCCTTTCCGGCCATCGCTGGCGTGCGCTGACCCCACCGATGTGCTCAGCACCTCAAAATAGGGTTAGGCGGCGAGTTTGGCTAGGAGACATGCCGTGGATCGACGGGCGGTGAGAGCTCCGGCGAGGCGCCGCCGCGGTCGCGTGCCTGGCGGGAGGTAGACGACGACCCCGTGGGGCCCAGTCGTCAGTGAGTGTAACGCGCGCGCTCGGATCTGGTGCGGCTGTGGATCTCATGTGGATACGTACGTTTTCTCTGTGGCCGCGTGTTGCATCGACCCAATTGGTCCATTTTAAACCTGTGGGCCCTCTGGATTATTTAAACTTTCCCATTTAAACTTAATTCCAGATTTTACACCAACTTGGAAAATATATATCCCCTGGGATACTTGTCCGAAAAATTTCCAAATAAATTTTGTAAGAACCATCATGAAGCGTACTTTCTAATGGTGCATTTGGATTTATACGAAAGTCCATATGAATTTCTCCATTATTCAAATAAGCAAAATGCTTATAGAATTAATTCCTATAGTTCTGCTCTTTGGAAAAATACCAAATTTTTCAAGAACCTTGATTTGAATACCCTTGTACTTCAGTAGAAATCTCAGGGTCATTAGACTTTATTTACATGGTCTGATCACCTGTGTATTCTTTATGCACATAAAAATAGCCAAATTCATTTAGAAATTGTACCGAAACTTGTGCACACTTCTAAACTGAATATCTCTCAGTATAAAGATTAAAAATTTGTCAAAGCAACTCTGTGGTTTTGTCTTTATCCAGACTAACCATAACTGCAACCCAATCTTCATGAAAATCCCTAGATTTTCCTGTAGAGCCCTTTAAACCAAAATCATGTTTGATTTTTATCTGATAATTCACTTCATAGAAAACTATGAAATTTTGCCAAAATTTTATTTAGTATGTTTTTGAATTCCTGTAAAAATTTCAGCTTCATTGGACTTTAATAACCTAGTTCAATCTGGAGATTTTCCTAACAGGTCATAGAGTGCCCAAAAACATCAGAACTATTTCAGAAATTTTTCCAAACTTGTAAATTCAATATCTCTCAATAGGAAGCTTAGAAATTTATGAAACAATATTTCCTAGAACCAGTGAGAACCCCTCTGTATGATACAACCACTGGTATCAATGATATACCTCCAGAATTACAACCAAAATTCAGAGAAAGCCTTTATTGGTTGGAATTTTATAGACAACATGCTTCCTTGAACATCTCCAATTTTTGGTCCAGATCTTCCCCATAGTACCTAGTGTCCCCTGTAAAATTCCTAGAACCATTAGGCTTAATTTAATATACTTAACTATCTTTCCTTTGAGCTACAACATAATACCGATATTGATTAACTTGCATAATTCTTGGCATATCGATTAGTTGCCGAGCTCAAGAGGACCCCGGAGCTACATGAAGTCATTCCTCTGGAGATTAACTTTGACACCGTCTCGCAACCAGGCAAGCCCCGGTTTGCATTTAAGCGCTATTACAAAATTTTGATTTGTATCACATATGTCTAGGGTGAGTATTGTGCATTAGGGCTAAGGTGATTGAAAATCCACTTGCATGACCAGATCAACCGATGGAGTATTTGGATAGTTGTCAAGTCATCGTGTAGACTATGCTATGATAAATGTTGTATAGGTTTCGGTAGAACCCGAGTAGTTGGAATCTACTCCCATGGCTAGGATTTTTTCACACGGGATTGGTTCAAAGAGAATGGAGTAGTAATCTGAAATGAGACCGGGCAGGGTCGTAGGATGCAGCAAGACGTGGTCTTGGGAGCGTAGCCCTGCCTGTGTGCGTTAAGGGCCGATCCGTATGCCGCCCTGTTGAGCAAGTTTGAACTGTAACAGAGTCATACTGGATATATGCGATCCAAGAAACCGATGTACCTTGGGAAGCTTTTGTTGAGACTTTTTCAATCGCCTCAGGCTTTCGGCCACAACACAGTAGACGGAAACTCGCTCACGACATCTTCACAGCAGAAGGGTGCACGTGAGTGGGGATACTGTCCTAGACGATTGAATCGATTCAACTTGGGTGGAACTTGAGAAAGGTGGATGCGTACGACGTCCGTGAAGTGCACTGATGTGACTTCCAGTACGGGCGTACGTGTCGTGTTTTCCGGGTATCATTGATTCAAATCAGCGTCCCTCGCGGTTATGAGTACCACTTGTTCACTGAGATGTGATGTAGTTAAATACTTGCACTTGAGATGAGAATTAATTGCTGTTGTTATGAACATTATATTATCATGGTATTGCTATGTTGGATGTATTAATTGTAAGACCTATATGTGTTGAATACATTGGCTTGTAGTGAATACACTTGGCTTTGATGATAAAAGTTTTAAATATCACCAAAACACCTTTTTGTCAAGGTCCGACTCTAGCTCCGAGCTACAGAAAGGTCCGTCGGTAGGTTCAGCTTGTTTTGGGTAGCTCCGGCTACGTTAGATGCTAGGTCCGGCTTCTTGGTAAGGTCTGACTAGCTTTGGTTAGCTCCGGTGAGCTTTATCTTTAGCTCCGGCATGTCTTTGTTAGCTCCGGCATGTCTTTGATAGCTCCGGCATATACTTGATAGCTCTGGCATGCTTTTGCTAAGCTCCGACGTACTTTGTCTAGCTCCGGTTTTGGGTTGACTAGTTTTTGGTAAGCTCTGGTGCTAGGATCTACTAGTTTTGGTAAGCTCCGGCGCTAGGTTCTACTAGATTTTGATAGCTCCGGCTCAAGCTCCGTGTTGCTCTGGCAAGGTACGGAACTTGACCTAAGTGCTTCTGCTTTTCATTTGCAATGTTTCGTACTTGCTTTACATTGTTGGAAAGATTGCTTAGTATTCATTTGCTAAGTTTTTGGTGCGTTTTGGATGATATGGTTGATATTGTTTCTACTGTGTTTTTGCAACATGCTTATGTGAGGTTCTCACGTAAGGTGTTGTGTTCGGAACTAACTTGAGTCAAGTCGAGGACTTGGGCTCGTATGGATTCGTTGTTTATTCATGTGCAGGTGTTGCTTGAGTTCAAGTCATGGCTGGTGACAGGATCTATTGGACTAGTCTCAGGAGGAGATGAGGTTCCAACAACCAAGTTCGGGAGGAACTGTGGTTGAGCGGGTCAGGAGGTCACGCAGGATGATTGAATCAAGGGCAGTGCATATGAAGGTCAAAGGAAGGTGTTCGCACGTGTGCATGAGGTGCATGACGTGGCAATATGCTTCTAGAGACGGATTATGGAAGGAAGATCTGATCGTATCGGTTGAAGACTTAGGCTGCTAGCTGAGTCGGTTATGGCTCGGTATGGAAATATCGAGTTGGTTATGTTAAGATTTCGTGTGGGGCACGAATTTGAGTTGTTTAGGAATGTGGGATACGTTCCTAAGGTGTTTGGATGTCTTAAGATTGCTTCTATCTGCGTATAGAAGAATCTTGAGCAGTTATGGAAAGTTACAATTCGTGATCTCAGTAGGATTGGAGTCCTAGTTGTATTGGGTTGGCCTAAGGGCTGGTTATATAAGCAAGGGAAGGCCAAAGCTCGTAAAATACGACTTTGGGGCTGTTCCTCTTGTGTTCTATTGAATAAAATTCGTAGTTTGAAGGAACTTTTGTGCCTTGTTCGTCCGACTTATTCCAGACAAGTTTTACTCGCCGAGTTTCTGGACAGCACTACCTTTCGTCGGTGGTTTTATCATAACTCGAGTTTTACTGATCCAATTGACGCGATTCTATTTGGGTTGTCTTCACAACTTGATTATCTATCATATATCAAAATTTCACGGTCATTGGATTTGTGGTCTAGGATCTACACGAGTTTCTTTGCAGCGTTCCAGAACTGTTTTTCTCGTGTAGGTCAGATTGACCATAGTCTGATCTTTCGATCATAACTTGAGTTTTTCTCGACGGATTTGAGTAATTCTTTTTATGTTGTCTTCGTGACTTGATTCTCTCTAATACCAATCACTTTTCTCACGGTGAAACACGTTTAGATTAGTCTTATAGACAATTTCTTTAACAGATCGTTTTTCTGCCGAAAGGGTTTGGGGTTTTAATTGTTTCCGCTGCGTAAGATTTTTAAATCTACCATTCACCCCCCCCACTCTGGTAGCTTTTCACGTGCTCTTCGATCCTACAATTGGTATCAGAGCCACAGTGCTCTAATCTTTGTGATTTGCACGTGTTTTTGACTAATCATCATGGAGAAGTACTCCGCCAAACCTTGTGTGTTTTCTGGTATTGATTTCCAGGTTTAGAAGGCACGCATGGAGGCTTTCATCCACGCACAAGGCTTTGCAATATGGGAGAAGGTGTATAAGCCTTATGAAGTGCCACCCAATGATCAAGTCACGGCCACAAACCTAAGGGACGTCGACAACAACAACAAAGCCCGAAACTTGATCATCCAAGGACTCACTCAAAGCGACTTTGATCGTGTCGCGCACCTCCGGTCAGCATACGATGTTTGGAGAGCTCTCTGTGATTATCATGAAGGCTCCAACACAATCAAGGAGGTAAAACAAGATATGTTCAAAAAGGAATACATGCGTTTTGAGATGCAACCAAGTGAGTCTATCGATGACCTCTTTGCTCGTTTCAATAAAATTCTCAGCAACTTTCGTAGTGTCAATGTAAATTTTTCTGATGCTGAGAATGCTAGGCAACTTCTTAGTGCATTAGATATGTCAATTTGGGAGATGAAAGTCACATCTATTCGTGAATCTACTGTCATGAGTTCTCTTACATTAGATGTACTCTATTCTAAACTAAAAACTCATGAAATTAACATCCTAGCACGTAAGAACCCAAATAAGTCTATTGCATTTGTTTCACAACGTGATATGTCTAGCTCCGGCCAATCATCATCTTGCAATACTCTTGCTTTGTTGTCCTCACTAACCCTAGAGCAGATCGAAGAATTTCCAGAAGAGGAGTTGGCACTCATCTCTACTAGATTCTCAAAAGCATTGCAAAATGTGAGAACTAGAAAGAGAGGAAGCTCCGGACCTCAACGCTGTTTTGAATGTGGTAAAATAGGACACTTTCATACAGAATGCCCTAACCTTTCAGGTCCGACCACCCGGGAAGAAAAACAATGTAAGGTCCAGACCTCCTCTGGAAATTCCAACAAGAAGAAGAAGGGTACCATAGGACGCAAGATGATCAACAGTTTCATCACCGCACTTCAAGAACTTAGTTCAAGTGATGTAGACTTTGAAAGTGATGAAGATGATGACGATCTGGCCAACTTATGCTTCATGGCGGGCAAAACAAGATCAAGATCAAGTCAGGAGGATGCAGAACACAACAGTGAAGACGATGAGGTATGTTCTACCTGCAATGAAATGTGTGATGCTATTTCTCATGCAACTGTTATTGTTAAGAAAAAGAACAAAAAGCTTAGGGATAATGCTGCTAAAATTGAATCACTAGAATCTGAAATTAACCGTTTAAAAACTTTGATTCCTAGTGATGATGCATGTCCCTCATGTGACTTAATCTATGAACAATTGTCCACATTAAGAAGTGCACACTCCTCCACTGTAGATAGACTTGATGAAGAAATTAAAAAGAACAAAGAGCTTGCTGCACTTAATGATAAAAACTTAAAAGATGCTTCTTGTTCTACAGATGATTTGCATTGTTCTGCATGTGAAAATTTTGATAAGAAACTAAAAGATGCAATGAATGAAATTTCCATTCTGAACAATGCTTTACGATCTCATGAAGTTAAAAATTGTTCCAATTGCAAACTAAAAGGAAAAACTTCATGTGCAAACTGCCTAGACTTGTCTAAGAAACTTGATGACATGAATAGGACACTAGGTCGGTTTTGTAATGGGAATAAGAATCTAAACTTGCTGCTGAATTCTTCCAAGTCTTGCAAAGATAAAACTGGTTTAGGTTTTGATTCTCTTGTTCATGCTAAGGCACATCCACCTAAAATTGTAAAGTCATTAGGAAGTGGTTTGATTCAAACAGTTCCTAAACAAAAAGAAGTGGTTTTCAAATCTGCAGGAGTGCTTTCCAATTCTGTTTCTAATGTTGGGTGCTCATCGAGACATGATTTCAAAATTAAGTTTCATTGTACCTACTGTGGTAGAGATGGTCATGTCATAGGTTTTTGTTATAGACTAGCTAAACAACAGAGAAGGGAAAGAATGTCTGCTAGATCTCATAACCTTCATGCTAAACCGAAAATTAGAAACATGCAACCTGCTTTAATGAGTTAGAAATTTGAGAAGGTAGCTTCTGGAACTTTTGGCAAGAAATCTACAAAGGCAGCTCCGGTAGTTCTGATAGCTCCGAGAGCTCCCGGATCTTCTGTTGTTCCCTCCGGAGCCTCAGTTTTTGCCTCCGGACCTTTTTCTTTTACCTTCGGAGCTACTGGTTTTCACTCTAAACAAGTAACAACTTCTAAATCAACTGTTAAGAACAGAAAACCTCAACCTTTGACTCATAAACCTGCTGTTTTGTCTCAGCTTTCGCGTGTTTTTCCTGCTGCACGTCGTGTGACTTAGTACTGGATACCTAAATACCTTTTGACTAACCCCAATATTGAGTGATCGACGTGTTGTGCTTCTATGTAGGTTACACGTTTGAGGAAGGAGAACATTTGGATTGTGGATTCAGGTTGCTCACGCCACATGACCGGTAACAAAGTTTGGTTCTCCTCGCTCTCCTTTGTGTCACGTGTAGAGAACGTTACTTTTGCCGATAATTCTTCAACTCCTATAATTGCTAAGGGTTCGGTTAGAGTAAATGATCACTACACTTTGAAGAATGTGGCACTTGTCAAAAATTTGAAATACAACTTGCTTTCTGTTTCACAATTGCTAGATGAAAATCTAGAAATTATTTTCAATAAAAATTGCTGCAAAGTTGTAGGTTCAAATAGTGAGCTTATTTTTAACATGTCTCCGTTTGGAAGAGTTTTTAAAGCTGATTTTGATATGTCTTCCTCTAAGCATAGGTGTCTAGTTGCTAATGATTCAAAGGACATATATTTTTGGCATCGTAGACTTGGTCACGTAGGCTTTGATCACCTAACGCGTGTTAGTGCTCTTGATGGCATACGTGGGCTGCTAAGCTTAAAGGGGACAAAGAAATTGTGTGCTCTTCTTGTAGACATGCTAAGATGGTTGCAGGTTCACATACTCCTCTCACAATGATCATGACAACTGAACCATGTCAACTTTTGCATCTTGACACTCTAGGACCTTCACGTGTTCAATCCTTCGGAGGTAAATGGTATGTTCTTGTGATTGTTGATGATTATTCTAGATACTCTTGGGTTCACTTTATGGTGTCTAAGAATGAAGTTTTTAGTCACTTTAGAACTTTATTTCTTAGATTATCAATTGATCACCCAGGATCATTAAAAGCAATTAGAAGTGATAATGGAACTGAATTTAAAAATCAATCTTTTGATCACTTTTGTGCTGAAAAGAGAATAGATTATCAATTCTCTTCACCATATGTACCTCAACAAAATGGTGTTGTAGAAAGAAAGAACAGAACCTTAGTTGAGATGGCTAGGACTATGCTTGATGAATATCAAACTCCTAGGAAATTTTGGGCTGATGCGTTAGCAACCGCTTGTTATGTCTCAAATCGTGTTTTCTTGCGTGCTAAGCTAGGTAAAACACCAAATGAGCTTCGGTTTGGACATAGGCCTAGTGTAACACACTTTCGGGTCTTTGGTTGCAAATGCTTTGTTAAAAAACATGGTAATTTTGATAAATTTGAACCTAGATCCATTGATGGCATGTTCCTTGGTTATCCATCTCATACTAGAGGCTACCGTGTGCTTTTATTTGACACTAACAAAATTGTGGAGACTTGTGAAGTGTCTTTTGATGAAGCTAGCCCAGGTACTAGCTCCGGTGTTGCAGGACCAGATCCGTATCCTCAGTGGGAGCGTATTTTCGAAGATGAAGAAGAGCCGGTGATACTGCCTGGTAGTTCTGAAGTTGACACGTGTCCAGCTCCGGACATTGAACAAGCTCCGGCTATCACCTCTGCTGGTCCTGGTCGTCCAGAAGTCACAATCTCATCAATCTACGATGAACCTAATGAAGAAGAAGCTTGTGAGACATCTGTTCCCCTACGTTTTTATAAAGATCATCCCCCACAACAGATGATTGTAAGCTTGCACGAACGAGTCACACGGTCCAGGTTTTGCGATCCAAACTCTCATGCTCATTCTGCTTTTGTTGCTTCTTTTGAACCCAAAGATATATCACACGCACTCACTAATGAATCTTGGATTATTGCCATGCAAGAAGAGTTAGAAATTTTTGAAAGAAATTATATTTGGAAACTTGTACCTCCACCTCAAGGTCACACTTTAATTGGAACTAAATGGGTATATAAAAATAAACAAAGTGAGGATGGGGTTGTGGTTAGGAATAAGGCTAGGTTGGTTGCTCAAGGTTTCACTCAAGTTGAAGGTTTAGATTTTGATGAAACTTTTGCTCCTGTCGCTAGAATAGAAGCTATAAGAATTTTGTTAGCTTTTGCAGCATCTAAAGGTTTTAAGCTATATCAAATGGATGTTAAAAGTGCTTTTCTTAATGGCTAAATAGATGAGGAGGTTTATGTCAAACAACCACCGGGTTTTGAAAATCCAGATTTTCCTAATCATGTTTACAAACTGTCCAAAGCCTTATACGGTCTCAAACAAGCCTCTAGAGCATGGTATGATAGGTTAAAAACATTCTTACTTGAAAAGGGGTTTACCATGGGCAAGGTTGTTAAAACTCTTTTCGTGCTTAAACATGGCAATGACTCATTATTCGTTCAAGTGTATGTGGATGATATTATCTTTGGTTGTGCTTCTCATGATCTTGTGTCCATGTTTTCAGCAATGATGAGTTCCGAATTTGAAATGAGTATGATGGGTGAACTCACTTACTTTTTGGGGCTACAAATCAAGCAAACCAAGGAGGGTACCTTTGTGCATCAAACGAAGTATACCAAAGACCTCCTAAGGCGCTTCAACATGGACAAAAGCAAGCCTCTTCGGACACCAATGGGAACAACAACAACACATGAACTTGATGAAGATGGTGAATCCGTGGATCAAAAAGAATATAGAAGCATGATCGGATCACTTTTGTACCTCACGGCATCAAGACCGGACATACAATTCAGCGTATGTCTTTGCGCACGGTTTCAAGCTTCCCCACGAGTTTCACATCGTCAAGCCGTTAAAAGGATTCTCAGGTACTTACATGGAACTCAAGAATTTGGCATTTTTCTTCCTTCTTCCTCAACCGTTACTTTGAAAGCTTTTTTGGATGCTGATTTTGGGGATTGTAGGATTGATAGGAAAAGTACTTCCAGTCCTTGTCATTTTCTTGGTAATTCTCTTGTTGTTTGGTCCTCTAGAAAACAAAATTCAGTTGCTCAATCCACAGCCAAATCTGAATATGTAGCTGCTGCTAGTGCTTGCTCACAAATTCTTTGGATTGTTCAAACACTTAAGGACTATGGGGTTGATCTAGATAGTGTTCCACTGTTTTGTGATAACACTAGTGCTATTTGCATTGCCAAAAACCCCGTGCAACATTCTAGAACTAAGCACATTGATATTAGGTATCATTTTCTCCGAGATAACATTGAAAAAGGAAACATTGTGCTTCACCATGTAGATACCGAACATCAATTGGCTGACATTTTTACAAAACCTTTGGATTTCACTCGTTTTTGTTACATTCGTAGTGAAATAGGGGTTATGCATCCTCATGGTTTAAATTGAGGGGGAGTTTTTGAAACTTGGGGAGTCTATGTGTGAATCTGTAATAAAATAATATGAGCATAGTATTTCATACATATATGACTTTGTGATTCCTTTTACATGCTGAAAGTTATTACTACATTACTCGTGTTATACATTTTGTAGTTTTTGCCATGTCTAGTAATTGGAATAATTACATACACTAAATCTGGTCATGGTCGAACTTTCTTGCTGTTTTAAACTTGTTACATGTTCACAAGTGCTTTTAATCATTAAGAATTAATCAAGTAATCAACTCACATGTTGAGTTTTTATGAACAAATATAAATTGAGAAAAGATCAAGAGAATATGCATGCATCACACTTCTTCTTTTGAGATGGCTTGTCATTGCACTTAGATATGAACTTGGAAGCAGTTGTGTATAACTAAAACCATGTCCTTAAGCTTCTGATTGTCAAATGACATAGGCTTGGCTTGGTTGGTTAGAATAAGGCAGATGCGCATATAATCACATGCATATATCATATGATCTAAATTTATGATTTGAAAAATAATAAAATGCAGCAACTAGTGTCATGCTTTCAGGTTTTTAAATAGTTAAGTTTGTGAGATCATGACTTGCTTAAATTGAAAAATTACACTTGATCTCTAGCATGGCTTACACTACCTTATGTATTTCATTGATGTGATAATGTAAGGTACTTGATAGTATGACTTGGATGAGCTTTGTTTATATGTATATGTTATAATATGCTCATAACAACTAAAGAGGGAGAGATAATTTGTTTATATGCTCATGACTTGCTGAATACATTGTCAAAGGGGAAGAGATAAGCATCAAGAGAAAGAGAATATGGGCATAAGGAGAGATAATAAAGGGGGAGAGAGATTTTCATTCTCATTTTCTTCTCTTTTTACTTTTGATTTACAAAGGGGGAGAAATTGTTTTCAAAACTTTTATGCGAATAAGCCAATGATCAGATTTTAAATTGTGTTGCCAATGCATTCATCAAGGGGGAGATTGTAAGACCTATATGTGCTGAATACATTGGCTTGTTGTGAATACACTTGGCTTTGACGATAAAAGTTTTAAATATCACCAAAACACCTATTTGTCAAGGTCCGACTCTAGCTCCGAGCTATAGAAAGGTCCTCATTAGGTCCGGCTTGTTTTGGGTAGCTCCGGCTACGTTAGATGCTAGGTCCGGCTTCTTGGTAAGGTCCGACTAGCTTTGGTTAGCTCCGGTGAGCTTTATCTTTAGCTCCGGCATGTATTTGTTAGCTCCGGCATGTCTTTGATAGCTCTGGCATATACTTGATAGCTCTGGCATGCTTTTGCTAAGCTCCGACGTACTTTGTCTAGCTCCGGTTTTGGGTTGACTAGTTTTTGACTAGTTTTTGGTAAGCTTCGGTGCTAGGATCTACTAGTTTTGGTAAGCTTCGGCGCTAGGTTCTACTAGCTTTTGATAGCTCCGGCTCAAGCTCTGGGTTGCTCTGGCAAGGTCCAGAACTTGACCTAAGTGCTTCTGCTTTTCATTTGCAATGTTTCGTACTTGCTTTACATTGTTGGAAAGATTGCTTAGTATTCATTTGCTAAGTTTTTGGTGCGTTTTGGATGATATGGTTGATATCGTTTCTACTGTGTTTTTGCAACATGCTTATGTGAGGTTCTCACGTAAGGTGTTGTGTTTGGAACTAACTTGAGTCAAGTCGAGGACTTGGGCTCGTATGGATTGGTTGTTTATTCATGTGCAGCTGTTGCTTGAGTTCAAGTTATGGCTGGTGACAGGATCCATTGGACTAGTCTCAGGAGGAGATGAGGTTCCAACAACCAAGTTCGGGAGGAACTGTGGTTGAGCGGGTCAGGAGGTCGCGCAGGATGATTGAATCAAGGGCAGTGCATATGAAGGTCAAAGGAAGGTGTTCACACGTGTGCATGAGGTGCATGATGTAGCAATATGCTTCTAGAGACGGATTATGGAAGAAAGATCTGATCGGAAGGATCGGATCGTATCGGTTGAAGACTTAGGCTGCTAGCTGAGTCGGTTATGGCTCGGTATGGAAATATCGAGTTGGTTATGTTAGGATTTCGTGTGGGGCACGAATTTGAGTTGTTTAGGAATGTGGGATACGTTCCTAAGGTGTTTGGAAGTCTTAAGAAATCTTCTATCTGCGTATAGAAGAATCTTGAGCAGTTATGGAAATTTACGATTCGTGATCTGGGTAGGATTGGAGTCCTAGTTGTATTGGGTTGGCCTAAGGGCTGGTTATATAAGCAAGGGAAGACCAAAGC
The DNA here is from genome assembly GCA_036927565.1 of Tuctoria greenei. Taxonomy (NCBI): domain Eukaryota; kingdom Viridiplantae; phylum Streptophyta; class Magnoliopsida; order Poales; family Poaceae; genus Tuctoria; species Tuctoria greenei. Next base: position 118,206,699 of record JAYESD010000005.1, read on the forward strand.
TAGTAAAAGACGACTTTGGGGCTGTTCCTCTTGTGTTCTATTGAATAAAATTCGTAGTTTGAAGGAACTTTTGTGCCTTGTTCGTCCGACTTGTTCCAGACAAGTTTTACTCGCCGAGTTTCTGGACAGCACTACCTTTCGTCGGTGGTTTTATCATAACTCGAGTTTTACTGATCCAATTGACGTGATTCTTTTTGGGTTGTCTTCAAAACTTTATTATCTATCATATATCAAAATTTCACGGTCATTGGATTTGTGGTCTATGATCTACACGAGTTTCTTTGCAGCGTTCCAGAACTGTTTTTCTCGGGTAGGTCAGATTGACCATAGTCTGATCTTTCGATCATAACATGAGTTTTTCTCGAAGGATTTGAGTAATTCTTTTTGTGTTGTCTTCGTGACTTGATTCTCTCTGATATCTATCACTTTTGTCACGGTGAAACACGTTTAGATTAGTCTCATACACGATTTCTTTAACAGATCGTTTTTCTGCCGAAAGGGTTTGGGGTTTTAATTGTTTCCGCTGCGTAAGATTTTTAAATCTACCATTCACACCCCCCCCCTCTGGTAGCTTTTCACGTGCTCTTCGATCCTATATTAGTATAGAGATCACTAAATTTAATTTCCACCTTGGGCATGCAGCATCGTGATGAAGCGGTTCTTGTTTGATTGTGGGGTTACGATGTTGCCCCGCACAAGGTTTAAGCTGCTGCTATAAATCTGAAAATAAGGACCCACATTTAGGCGAGTCCATTATGCAAAACTGCCATCCTATGTTATGTCTTTACCCTCATGTGGAGTTTCATGTTTAGGTGAGACGGTTAAGTCTTGTTGAGCCTTCGTGCTCATGGTTGCTATATAAGTTGTTTTGCAGGTATTAACCTGATTATGGTTGTCCGATGAGACTCGGGACTCTCCGAGTAATATACTCTTGTGGGAACCATACCGCTGCTGTTTGGTTTTCGTGGCTAGTGAGGAGCGTCCGTGTGCTGGACGGCTTCTCTTTTGCTTATTAGACTGGAATACCGGAGTTGTAATCTTATGTTCCGCTGTAGTTTATTTTAATAAACTATTTGTAAACTGAATATCTTTGTAAATTTCAGCAAATAATTTATGTAATACGCGTTCCTTTACATGTGTGTTGTTGGGTTTCACATCGCACGGCACCACCCAACGCGATTCCTGGAAAGTGTGGACTCCGGTCCCCACATTGGCGACTAAAGAAACCTTACTTATGCCAATTACACTTCCTTAGGTGTATGGCCAAGAGATCACAAAATAGCCTTTACAAAGGTATTACCAGCATATTCAGGCCCACTGAGGTTTCACCAGTGGTGATGCCTCCAACTGAGGACATCCGACCAAGGGCCCCCTCCTATGTCGTTCAAATCCCAGGATAGTCCTGCCACTATTGCAAACCCAACTGACTCCCATTCCCTGCTCCTCCAAATGATCTGAACAATGCTGGCAATACACCTAAATAATTGGCTAAGCCGCACCCATATTTGCCCTTGTGGTGGCACCGTTGTTCTGGCATATTCTCGCATGAACCGATCCTTAGATCCAGGGCAAGCAAACCACCATATCATCCAACCCATTCCACAAACCATGCTTTCTTAGATCTCCCAAGTTCCATATTACCAATTAATCATGTTCATCAATACATATCATCCATCATTTAATAATTCATAGTTAAGCCATTTGGTTTGTGAGACCTATATGTGCTGAATACATTGGCTTGTAGTGAATACACTTGGCTTTGATGATAAAAGTTTTGAATATCACCAAAACACCTTTTTGTCAAGGTCGGACTCTAGCTCCGAGCCATAGCAAGGTCCGACCATAGGTCCGACTTGTTTTGGGTAGCTCCGGCTATGTTAGATGCTAGGTCCGACTTCTTGGTAAGGTCCGACTAGTTTTGGTTAGCTCCAGTGAGCTTTATCTTTAGCTCCGGCATGTCTTTGTTAGCTCCGGCATGTCTTTGATAGCTCTGGCATATACTTGATAGCTCCGGCATGCTTTTGCTAAGCTCCGACATATTTTGTCTAGCTCTGGTTTTGGGTTGACTAGTTTTTGGTAAGTTCCGGTGCTAGGATCTACTAGTTTTGGTAAGCTCCGGCAGGTGCTTCATTGTACTGGTTTTGGTAAGCTCCGGCGCTAGGTTTTACTAGTTTTTGTTAGCTCCAGCTCAAGCTCCGGGTTGCTCTGGCAAGGTCCGGAACTTGACCGCAGTGCTTCTGCTTTTCATTTGCAATGTTTCATACTTGCTTTACATTGTTGGAAAGATTGCTTAGTATTCATTTGCTAAGTTTTTGGTGCGTTTTTGGATGATATGGATGATATCGTGTTACTATGGTTTTGCAACATGCTTATGTGAGGCTCTCACGTAAGGTGTTGTGTTCGGAACTAACTTGAGTCAAGTCAAGGACTTGGGCTCGTATGGATTGGTTGTTTATTCATGTGCAGGTGTTGCTTGAGTTCAAGTCATGGCTGATGACAGGATCCATTGGACTAGTCTCAGGGAGTAGATGAGGTTCCAACAACCAAATTCAGGAGGAATTGTGGTTGAGCTGATCAGGAGGTCGCGCAGGATGATTGAATCAAGGGCGGTGCATATGAAGGTTACTGGACGTCGAAGGAAGGTGTTCACACATATGCATGCGGTGCATGACGTGGCAACATGGTTCCAAAGATGGGATAAGGAATGAAAGATCTGGTTGGAAGGATCGGATCGTACCGGTTGATGACTTCGGCTGCGGCGGAGTCGGTTATGGCTCGATATGGAAAGTATCGAGTTGGTTATGTTAGGATTTTGTGTGTGTCACGAATTTGAGTTGTTTAGGAATGTGTGATACGTTCCTAAGGTGTTTGGAAGTCTTAAGATTTCTTCTATCTGCGTATAGAAGAATCTTGAGCAGTTATGGAAAGTTAGGATTTATGATCTGAGTAGGATTGGAGTCCTAGTTGATACTGGGTTGGCCTAAGGGCTGGTTATATAAACAAGGGAGCCCAGAGCTCGTGTAGACGACTTTGGGGCTGTTCCTCTTGTATTCTATTGAATAAAATTCGTAGTTTGAAGGAACTTTTTGTGCCTTGTTTGTCCGACTTGTTCCAGACAAGTTTTACTCATCGAGTTTCTGAACAGCACTACCTTTCGTCGGTGGTTTTATCATAACTCGAGTTTTACAGATCCAATTGACGTGATTCTTTTTGGGTTGCTTCACAACTTGATTATCTATCATCTGTCAAGATTTAACGGCCATTGGATTTGTGGTCTATGATCTACACGAGTTTCTTTGCAGCGTTCCAGAACTGTTTTTTCTCGGGTAGGACAGATTGACCATTGTTTGATCTTTCGATCATAACTTGAGTTTTTCTCGTCGGATTTGAGTGATTCTTTTTGTGTTGTCTTCGTGACTTGATTCTCTCTGATATCTATCACTTTTGTCAAAGTGAAACACGTTTAGATTAGTCTCACACACGATTTCTTTAACAGATCATTTTTCTGCCGAAAGGGTTTGGGGTTTAATTGTTTCCGCAGCGTAAGATTTTGAAATCTACCATTCACCTCCCCCCTCTGGTAGCTTTTCACGTGCTCTTCGATCCTACAATTGGTATCAGAGCCACAGTGCTCTAATCATTGAGATTTGCACGTGTTTTTGACTAATCATCATGGAGAAGTACTCCGCCAAACCTTGTGTGTTTGCTGGTATTGATTTTCAGGTTTGGAAGGCACGCATGGAGGCTTTTATCCAGGCACAAGGCTTTGCAATATGGGAGAAGGTGTATAAGCCTTATGAAGTGCCACCTAATGATCAAGTCACGACCACAAATCTACGGGACTTCGACAACAACAACAAAGCCCGAAACTTGATCATCCAAGGACTCACTCAAAGCGACTTTGATCATGTCGCGCACCTCCGATCAGCATACGATGTTTGGAGAGCTCTCTGTGATTATCATGAAGGCTCCAACACAATCAAGGAGGTAAAACAAGATATGTTCAAAAAGGAATATATGCGTTTTGAGATGCAACCAGGTGAGTCTATCGATAACCTCTTTGCTCGTTTCAATAAAATTCTCAGCAACTTACGTAGTGTCAATGTTAATTTTTCTGATGGTGAGAATGCTAGGCAACTTCTTAGTGCATTAGACATGTCAATTTGGGAAATGAAAGTAACATCTATTCGTGAATCAACTGTCATGGGTTCTGTTACATTAGATGTACTTTATTCTAAACTAAAAACTCATGAAATTGACATCCTAGCACCTAAGAACCCAAACAAGTCTATTGCATTTGTCTCACAACGTGACATGTCTAGCTCCGACCAATCATCATCCTGCAGTACTCTTGCTTTGTTGTCCTCACTAACCCTGGAGCAGATCGATGAATTTCCAGAAGAGGATTTGGCAGTCGTCTCTACTAGATTCTCAAAAGCATTGCAAAATGTGAGAACTAGAAGGAGAGGAAGCTCCGAACCTCAATGCTGTTTTGAATGTGGTAAAACAGGACACTTTCGTACAGAATGCCCTAAACTTTCAGGTCCGACCACCAGGGAAGAAAAACAAAGAAAGGTCTGGACCTCCTCTGGAAAATCCAACAAGAAGAAGAAGGGTACCATAGGACGCAAGATGATTAACAGCATCATCACCGCACTTTAAGAACTTAGTTCAAGTGATGTAGACTTTGAAAGTGATGAAGATGATGACGATCTGGCCAACTTATGCTCCATGGCAGGCAAAACAAGATCAAGATCAAGTCAGGAGGATGCAGAACACAACAGTGAAGACGATGAGGTATGTTCTACCTGCAATGAAATGTGTGATGCTATTTCTCGTGCAACTATTATTGTCAAGAAAAAGGACAAAAAGCTTAGGGATAATGCTGCTAAAATTGAATCACTAGAATCTGAAATTAACCGTCTAAAAACTTTGATTCCTAGTGATGATGCATGTCCCTCATGTGACTTAATCTATGAACAATTGTCCACATTAAGAAGTGCACACTCCTCCACCCTAGATAGACTTGATGAAGAAATTGAAAAGAACAAAGAGCTTGCTGCACTTAATGATAAAAACTTGAAAGATGCTAGCTGTTCTACAATTGATTTGCATTTTTCTACTTGTGAGGATCTTGATAAGAAACTACAGGATGCTATGAATGAAATTTCTATATTGAACAATACTCTACGTTCTCATGAAGTTAAATTTTGTTCAAATTGCAAACTAAAAGGAAAAACTTCATGTGAAAATTGCCTTGATCTGTTCAATAAACTTGATGACATGCATAGGACATTAGATTGGTTTTGTAATGGGAATAAGAACCTAAACTTGCTGCTGAATTCTTCCAAGTCATGCAATAATAAAACTGGTTTAGGTTTTGATTCTCATGCTCATGCTAAGGCACATCCAACTAAAATTGTAAAGTCATTAGGAAGTGGTTTGATTCGAAGAGTTCCTAAACAAAAAGGAGTGGTTTTCAAATCTGCAGGAGTGTTGCCTCATTAGGTTTCAAATAAAAATATTGCTTGCTCATCGAGACATGAACACAAAGTCAAATTTCATTGTACCTACTGTGGTAGAGATGGTCATGTCATAAATTTTTGTTATAGACTAGCTAAACAACCGAAAAAGGAAAGGATGATTGCTAGATCTTATAACTTTCATGCAATTAAAAAAACACAACCTGCTTTAATTAGTCGGAAATTTGAAAAGGTAGCTTCCGGAACTTTTGGCAAGAAATCTACAAAGGCAGCTCTGGTAGTTCTAATAGCTTCGAGAGATCCCGGATCTTCTGTTGTTCCCTCCAAAGCTTTAGTTTTTGCCTCCGAACCTTCTGCTTTTACCCCCGGAGCTACTCGTTTTCACTCTAAACAAGTAACAACTTCTAAATAAACTGTTAAGAACAGAAAACCTCAATCTTTGACTCATAAACCTGCTGTTTTATCTCAGCTTTCGCGTGTTTTTCCTACTGCACGTCGCGTGACTCAGTACTGGATTCCTAAATGCCTTTTGACTAACCCCAGTATTGAGTCATCGACGTATTGTGCTTCTATGTAGGTTACACGTTTGAGGAAGGAGAACATTTGGATTGTGGATTCAGGTTGCTCACGCCACATGACCGATAACAAAGATTGGTTCTCCTCCCTCTCTTTTGTGTCACGTGTAGAGAATGTTACTTTTGCCAATAATTCTTCAACTCCTATAATTTCCAAGGGTTCGGTTAGAGTAAATGATCACTACACTTTGAAGGATGTGGCACTTGTGAAAAATTTGAAATACAACTTGCTTTCTGTTTCACAATTGCTAGATGAAAATCTGGAAATTATTTTCAATAAAAACTGCTGCAAAGTTGTAGGTTCAAATAGTGAGCTTATCTTTAACATGTCTCGGTTTGGAAGAGTTTTTAAAGCTGATTTTGATATGTCTTCCTCTAAGCATAGGTGTCTAGTTGCTAATGATTCAAAGGACTTATATTTTTGGCATCGTAGACTTGGTCACGTAGGCTTTGATCACCTAACGCATGTTAGTGCTCTTGATCGCATACGTGGGCTTCCTAAGCTTAAAGGGGACAATGAAATTGTGTGCTCTTTTTGTAGACATGCTAAGATGGTTGCAGGTTGACATACTCCTCTCACAATGATCATGACAACTGAACTATGTCAACTTTTGCATCTTGACACCGTAGGACCTTCACGTGTTCAATCCTTCGGAGGTAAATGGTATGTTCTTGTTATCGTTGATGATTATTCTAGATACTCTTGGGTTTACTTTATGGCGTCTGAGAATGAAGTTTTTAGTCACTTTAGAACTTTATTTCTTAGATTATCAATTGATCACCCAGGATCATTAAAAGCAATTAGAAGTGATAATAGAACTGAATTTAAAAATCAATCTTTTGATCACTTTTGTGCTGAAAATAGAATAGATCATCAATTCTCTTCACCATATGTACCTCAACAAAACGTTGTTGTAGAAAGAAAGAACATAACCTTAGTTGAGATGGCTAGGACTATGCTTGATGAATATCAAACTCCTAGGAAATTTTGGGCTGATGCGTTAGCAACTACTTGTTATGTCTCAAATCGTGTTTTCTTGCGTGCTAAGCTAGGTAAAACACCATATGAGCTTCGGTTTGGACATAGGCCCAGTGTGACACACTTTCGGGTCTTTGGTTGCAAATGCTTTCTTATGAAACATGGTAACCTTGATAAATTTGAACCTAGATCCATTGATGGCATATTTCTTGGTTATCCATCTCATACCAGAGGCTACCGTGGGCTTTTACTTGACACTAACAAAATTGTGGAGACTTGTGAAGTGTCTTTTGATGAAGCTAGCCTAGGTACTAGCTCCGGTGTTGCAGGACCAGATCCGTATCCTCAGGGGGAGGGTATTTTCGAAGATGAAGAAGAGCCCGTGATACTGCCTGGTAGTTCCGAAGCCGACACGTGTCCAGCTCCGGACATTGAACAAGCTCCGGCTATCACCTCTGCTGGTCCTGATCGTCCACAAGTCACAAGCTCATCAATCTACGATGAACCTAATGAAGAAGAAGCTTGTGAGACATCGGTTCCCCTAAGTTTTTACAAAGATCATCTCCCACAACAGATGATTGGAAGCTTGCACGAATGAGTCACACGGTCCAGGTTTTGCGATCCAAACTCTCATGCTCATTCTGCTTTTGTTGCTTCTTTTGAACCCAAAGATATATCACACGCACTCACAAATGAATCTTGGATTATTTTCATGCAAGAAGAGTTAGAAAATTTTGAAAGAAATAATGTTTGGAAACTTGTACCTCCACCTCAAGGTCACACTTTAATTGGAACAAAATGGGTATATAAAAATAAACAAAGTGACGATGGAGTTGTGGTTAGGAATAAGGCTAGGTTGGTTGCTCAAGGTTTCACTCAAGTTGAAGGTCTAGATTTTGATGAAACTTTTGCTCCTGTCGCTAGATTAGAAGCCATAAGAATTTTGTTAGCTTTTACAGCATCTAAAGATTTTAAGCTATATAAAATGGATGTTAAAAGTGATTTTCTTAATGGCTACATAGACGAGGAGGTTTATGTCAAACAACCACCGGGTTTTGAAAATCCAGATTTTCCTAATCATGTTTTTAAACTGTCCAAAGCATTATACGGTCTCAAACAAGCCCCTAGAGCATGGTATGATAGGTTAAAAATATTTTTACTTGAAAAGGGGTTTACCATGGGCAAGATTGATAAAACTCTTTTTGTGCTTAAGCATGGCAATGATTCATTATTCATTCAAGTGTATGTGGATGATATTATCTTTGGTTGTGCTTCTCATGATCCTGTGTCCAAGTTTTCAGCAATGATGAGCTCCGAATTTGAAATGAGTATGATGGGTGAACTCACTTACTTTTTGGGGCTGCAAATCAAGCAAACCAAGGAGGGTACCTTTGTGCATCAAACGAAGTATACCAAAGACCTCCTAAGGCGCTTCAACATGGACAAAAGCAAGCCTCTTTGGACACCAATGGGAACAGCAACAACACTTGAACTTGATGAAGATGGTGAATCCGTGGATCAAAAAGAATATAGAAGCATGATCAGATCACTTTTGTACCTCACGGCATCAAGACCGGACATACAATTCAGCGTATGTCTTTGTGCAAGGTTTCAAGCTTCCCCATGTGTTTCACATCGTCAAGCCGTCAAAAGGATTCTCAGGTACTTACATGGAACTCAAGAATTTGGCATTTTTCTTCCTTCTTCCTCAACCATTACTTTGAAAGCTTTTTCGGATGCTGATTTTGGGGGTTGTAGGATTGATAGGAAAAGTACTTCCGGTGCTTGTCATTTTTCTTGGTAATTCTCTTGTTGTTTGGTCCTCTAGAAAACAAAATTCAGTTGCACAATCCAGAGCTGAATCTGAATATGTAGCTGCTGCTAGTGCTTGCTCACAAATTCTTTGGATTGTTCAAACACTTAAGGACTATGGGGTTGATCTAGATAGTGTTCCACTATTTTGTGATAACACTAGTGCCATTTGCATTGCTAAAAACCCCGTGCAACATTCTAGAACTAAGCACATTGATATTAGGTATCACTTTCTCCGAGATAATGTTGAAAAAGGAAACATTGTGCTTCACCATGTAGATACCAAACAACAATTGGCTGACATCTTCACAAAACCTTTGGATTTCACTCGTTTTTGTTTCATTCATAGTGAAATAGGGGTTATTCATCCTCATGCCTTAAATTGAGGGGGAGTTTTTTTGAAACTTGGGAAGTCTATGTGTGAATTTGAAATTAAAATAATATGAGCATAGTATTTCATACATATATGACTATGTGATTACTTTTACATGTTGAAAGTTCTTACTACATTACTCGTGTTATACATTTTGTAGTTTTTGCCATGTCTAGAAATTGGAATAATTACTTACACTAAATCTGGTCATGGTCGAACTTTCTTGCTGTTTTGAACTTGTTGCATGCTCACAAATGCTTTTAATCATTAAGAATTAATCAAGTAATCAACTCACATGTTGAGTTTTTATGAACAAATATAAATTGAGAAAAGATCAAGAGAATATGCATGCATCGCACTTCTTCTTTTGAGATGGCTTGTCATTGCACATAGATATGAACTTGGAAGAAGTTGTGTATGACTAAAACCATGTCCTTAAGCTTCTGATTGTCAAATGACATAGGCTTGGCTTGGTTGGTTAGAATAAGGCAGATGCACATATAATCTCTTGCAAATATCATATGATCTAGACCTGTGCTTTGAAAAATAATAAAATGCAGCAAATAGTGTCATGTTTTCAAGTTTGATATAGTTAAGTTTGTGAGATCATGACTTGCTTAAATTGAAAAATTACATTTGATCTCTAGCATGGCTTACACTACCTTATGTATTTCATTGATGTGATAATGTAAGGTACTTGATAGTATGACTTGGATGAGCTTTGTTTATATGTATATGTTATAATATGCTCATAACAACTAAAGAGGGAGAGATAATTTGTTTACATGCTCATGACTTGCTGAATACATTGTCAAAGGGGGAGAGATAAGCATGAAGAGAAAGAGAATATGTGAATAAGGAGAGATAATAAAGGGGGAGAGATAATATGAGATAATATGGGATAATTTTTTCTTCTCATTTTACTTTTGATTTACAAAGGGGGAGAAATTTTCTTCAAAACATTTAATGAGAATAAGCCAATGTTTGAATTTTAAATGTGTGCTGCCAATGCATTCATCAAAGGGGAGATTGTGAGAACTATATGTACTGAATACATTGGCTTGTAGTGAATACACTTGGCTTTGATGATAAAAGTTTTGAATATCACCAAAACACCTTTTTATCAAGGTCTGACTCTAGCTCCGAGCTATAGCAAGGTCCGACCATAGGTCCAACTTGTTTTGGGTAGCTCCGGCTACATTAGATGCTAGGTCCGGCTTCTTGGTAAGGTTCGACTAGTTTTGGTTAGCTCCGGTGAGCTTTATCTTTAGCTCCGGCATGTCTTTGTTAGCTCCGGCATGTCTTTGATAGCTCCGGCATATACTTGATAGCTCCGGCATGCTTTTGCTAAGCTCCGACGTATTTTTTCTAGCTCTAGTTTTGGGTTGACTAGTTTTTGGTAAGTTCCGGTGCTAGGATTTACTAGTTTTGGTAAGCTCCGGCAAGTACTTCATTGTACTGGTTTTGGTAAGCTCCGGCGCTAGGTTTCACTAGTTTTTGTTAGCTCCGGCTCAAGCTCCGGGTTGCTCTGGCAACGTCCGGAACTTGACCGCAGTGCTTCTGCTTTTCATTTGCAATGTTTCGTACTTGCTTTACATTGTTGGAAAGATTGCTTAGTATTCATTTGCTATGTTTTTGGTGCGTTTTTTGGATGATATGGATGATATCGTGTTACTATGGTTTTGCAACATGCTTATGTGAGGCTCTCACGTAAGGTGTTGTGTTCGGAACTAACTTGAGTCAAGTCGAGGACTTGGGCTCGTATGGATTGGTTGTTTATTCATGTGCAGGTGTTTCTTGAGTTCAAGTCATGGCTGGTGACAGGATCCATTGGACTAGTCTCAGGGAGGAGATGAGGTTCCAACAACCAAATTCAGGAGGAATTGTGGTTGAGCTGATCAGGAGGTCGCGCAGGATGATTGAATCAAGGGCGGTGCATATGAAGGTTACTGGACGTCGAAGGAAGGTGTTCGCACATATGCATGCGGTGCATGACGTGGCAACATGGTTCCGAAGATGGGATAAGGAAGGAAAGATCTGGTTGGAAGGATCGGATCGTACCGGTTGATGACTTCGGCTGCGGCAGAGTCGGTTATGGCTCGGTATGGAAAGTATCGAGTTGGTTATGTTAGAATTTCGTTTGTGTCACGAATTTGAGTTGTTTAGGAATGTGGGATACGTTCCTAAGGTGTTTGGAAGTCTTAAGATTGCTTCTATCTGCGTATAGAAGAATCTTGAGCAGTTATGGAAAGTTGGGATTTGTGATCTGAGTAGGATTGGAGTCCTAGTTGATATTGGGTTGGACTAAGGGCTGGTTATATAAACAAGGGAGCCCAGAGCTCGTGTAGACGACTTTGGGGCTGTTCCTCTTGTATTCTATTGAATAAAATTCGTAGTTTGAAGGAACTTTTTGTGCCTTGTTCGTCCGACTTGTTCCAGACAAGTTTTACTCGTCGAGTTTCTGGACAGCACTACCTTTCATCTATGGTTTTATCATAACTCGAGTTTTACATATCCAATTGACGTAATTCTTTTTGAGTTGTCTTCACAACTTTATTATCTATCATATGTCAAAATTTCACGGCCATTGGATTTGTGGTCTATGATCTACACGAGTTTCTTTGCAGTATTCCAGAACTGTTTTTTTCTCGGGTAGGACAGATTGACCATTGTTCGATCTTTCGATCATAACTTGAGTTTTTCTCGTCGGATTTGAGTGATTCTTTTTGTGTTGTCTTCGTGACTTGATTCTCTCTGATATGTATCATTTTTGTCACGGTGAAACACGTTTAGATTAGTCTCCCACACGATTTCTTTAACAGATCGTTTTTCTTCCGAAAGGGTTTGGGGTTTAATTGTTTCCGCTGCGCAAGATTTTTAAATCTACCATTCACCCCCCTCTGGTAGCTTTTCACGTGCTCTTCGATCCTACATGGTTGTTTTCCCGTCCCAATTAATTAGAGCGAAGCAAAAAGGTAAAATTCCCTTCCCAACTCTCTACAGTGTAATCCAAGCGACTAGGATGGTCAAACTAGTGAACTATTGGGTTTCCCATGAAATGTACACAAGTATGTAGTTTTACAAACAAAACATTTAAAAACAGGATCAAAATGATCAAGGACACTTGCCTTGCTCTTGAGACTGATCAGGATCAAAAGCTTTAAAGTTCTGGTTCTACTGGTCCTCGAAAGCACTCTCCACAGCAACAACTTCTATTCCATGCGATAAACATACAAAACAAGCATTATAATTAATAAATGCCCATATATTACTCAATATGTCATGACACGCATGAATAATGCAATTATGAGGTAATGCATTTTGTTACGTTGATATGATAGCCTAAAAACTAGCCACAATTAAGTTTTACATGTAAGAACAAGTTTTAAGTCTGAGATTATTAAAGAGGTTGCAGGAATATTCAGAACATGAAGATCGAACTAGTCTGCACAAGAACCGGACAAGTCCGTTCTGGTACAGAAAGAAAATCGGACTAGTCCACACGTAGACCAGACAAGTCTGTTGGCTAGGGTTTCTGCGAATTTTCAATTAGAGCATAGTTAAATTTTATATGAAATCATAATTTTACATAGAAAAGATGCATCTAACATAATTACAATGAATCCTAGGGTTCAAGGGTCGACGATTCAAGAATTCGATGTCAAGATCGAAGGAGACGAAGAATTGGTGGACAATTGACGATGATGAAGGATTGATGATGGAGATCGCAGCGGCAGCGATCTTCGTTGATCCTCCTCCTTCATCCCTGCGGTGAACTCCTCTTGACGGTGGCTCCCATGAACTACGGCTTGGGGTTTCTTCAATTGTGGCAAAGAGGTGAAGGGGTGGGTGTTTGGGTGTTTATATAGAGGTGGAGGTGGTAGGGTTTGATGGATCTCGAGTTTAAGGCGGTGGAGGCCAGGTTGGGGCCCACATGGGCTCCAAAGAGGTTGGAAATGACGGTCTTGGGCCCAATTAAGGCAAAAATCCAATAACACATCATGGACGAAAATATGAATCCGAATCGGGCACACCAGACATGTCCGCTATATGTCGGACATGTCCAACTTGGAACAGAGGCTAAAACGATTAAGTCCGAGAAAGTCAGAAAAAGTCCGATCTTTGTCCAGAGAGCAAAATGGACAAGACCGGTACGGGGTCGGACAAGTCCGAAGGCTTGATTAATTTTACAAAAAATAGATCAAAAGAGTGATCTACCGGACAACTACGAAAAGTTCCAGTAGCTAGGAACGGACTAGTCTGTACTCTACAACGGACAAGTCCGGACAATCAACAAAAACTTAATCGGACTAATCTGCAACAAGTCTCGGGAGTCAACAGAGGGCAGAACCGGACTAGTTCCAGGTCCAGACTGGACAAGTCCACATTGATACAGGATTTTAAATGATGTTTTGGTTGTAATTCATTTCAAACAATTTCCTTTTTTTGTTACTTAGTGTTAAACATGTATAGGAATGTATGCAATGCATGATGGATGAAAATGAGGGTGCTACAGACGGGCTTGGTCGAAGGGTAGGAATCCCAACAAGTGATTGTGGGATATCTTGGATCTTGAATGCTATTTAATTTTCTTGTCCTTGGCCAAGGGCTTCATGTGGATGTTGTCTTGATTTCTTGGTTGGCCATGGACAAGATACTTCAAGGTAGGCTAGTTGAACTTATATCCCTTGAAATTCACATAGCCTCCTTGATTGCAAGGGTGATGTTGATTCCACCCTTGACCTCTTTGTTGGTGATAACCGTTGGGGTTGTGTTTGGAAGGAAGAATCCCAATGGGTTTTAGTGAAATTATTATCCAAGTGGCCCATGCTGACATGGATTTTCCCAAATCATGTGAATATCCATGGCTTGGATCATCCAAACACTTCTCCATTGGCTTGATCTTCATGATACTTCAATGGGAGGTGTATTTCCTTAGCTAGCATGTCCAACTTGTTAAGTGGTGTACATGCCAAGCTAAAGGAACTTGAGCACTCTTCGATCCACCACTTGAGTATAGACAATATTCTCATCCATGATGAATGAGAATAGGACTTCTTCAGCTCCAGCATAAAGGTGCTCATGGATTTGTGGACCAACCCATGACATGAATGTTGGATGAGGAGCCAACTATCAACCCTATGGTGCAGGCAAACCAAGAAGAACTCTTGGAGCCTCCCCAAGCTTGAGGATGGATGACTTTGGCTCCTACTAGAAGCTGATATTTTTCCGCGAAAGGCAATGGTGTTGCCCAACAGACATTTGTTGATGTATGCCTTGAATCATCTTGCAGTTGATCACTCTCATCCTTGTTGGCCATCCCACAAAATGGGTTAGCCAACACTACCCCATTTTCACACAAAAGGAGAAAACAAACAAGGGTAATCCTATCTAATAACTACTATTTCCTATAGCTTAATCAAAAGTGATAGCTATCCTTCACTTCCTTTGCCTTCCCCAACAACGGCGCCAAAAATGCTTGTTGACGTTTCTTACGTCACAGATCATCTCTCAAAAGAGATGAGGTCGGCAAGCGCACGGAAACTATCGTATAACATTTCACCCAAGAGTATTTACAAGGGTATCATATTTATCCCAAAGGATGGCAGTGAAGTATAGTAAACACTGTTCTTATGATCAAGGTATAGGGTACTAAATGTTTATCAGAACAAGGGTAAGTTGATATAAGTATAGTGTGACACACACCTAAGCAATCTACTCTAAGGGTAAGATTGTCCTAGCGAGGGTTAGACTACGAGATGGAGCTACTCCTACTATGCTCTAATTACTCATATACATAGCCTAATAAAGTACACATGACTATGTTAATGGTGAATACTAGGGCTTAGTGGTCCAATATATCGGGCACGGGCTTACCCTGGTCTGCCAGGCGACTCCCACAAAGAGCCTACGTCGTAGCCGAACATGGAGGATTACAACAGACGGATAGGTCTGTCACCACCTACCGCCTACCTCTACAACCCGTGGACTACGAGACATCCAACGCTACTTAACTATCCAAGCACCACGCTTGCTGTTGATATTTCCTACACACTACTAACAATTCATCCATAGCAGGGGTGCCAGAAATGCTTGTTGGTAGGTCTTAGATTGTACATGCAAATCTGCAAGCGCACAAAAACTATCGATGTACACTTCCCCTCTAAGCATATTCCCAAAGGGTCTCATTTATATTCTCCTAAAGGAAGGCTAGATGGAAGTAAAACAAACATAAAGTGGAGAGGCTAGGTTGGCCTAGGTAGGGTTCTAACTAGGTAGTGTGACACACATAAGAGCATTCTATCCCAAGGAGATAATATGGGGTAAAGAGGGACTAGGCTAAGAACTAGGTAGAGACTCCTACAATGCTTCTAATGTACATATACGTAGACTAAGTTAGTTACTAATGATCATGTTAATTATGAATTCTCATGCTAAGTGGATTAACACATCTGGCACGGGTTTACACCTAGCAATACTAGGACAGCTCCCACCAAGAGCCCGTGGCATAGACGAACGTGGAGGATTATAAAGGACAGATAGGGCTGTCACCACCTACTACCTACCTCTTCAATCTGTGGGCATACGAGACATTCAAAGCTACTTTCTATCCTAGCACCATGCTAGCATATTAAGTAATTACCTTAAGAGCCAAGGCACAAGCCATCCTAAGGCAATGAACTAAATCACCATTGGGCCAATGTTAATTCATAGCATAAGTGATTCATGTTAACATAATCATATCATAGCTAATTAAACTATAGTGGAGGTTTATAGTGTTTATGATTATATATTGATAATGGTATAACACATTCATAAATACTACTCCTACTACATACATGGAATCCACAATCAAAAAATAAACGCTTCATCCGTGTATATGAACAGTGGAAGACTAAAGATAACATATTTATTAAGAATAAATTCACAAATCCAAATAGGAATATGGGAGATATACCTTTCCCAATTGGAAAATGGGAAGAGACTCCTTCTACTCCTCTCCTACTTAGACTATGGACTAGAGACTCTCCTTTCTATAGCCTATACTCCTCTAAACCTATGGAGAGTCGTGGATACAATGGATGAATACTCAAGTGGTGTGTGTAGAAGTGAGGGGTGAGGGCTCTTATTTATAGCTTGGAGAAGGGTCGGTTCCCGCCACCAAATCCGCGCGAATCAGTCACCCATGACCTCTTAAAGTCAGGAGGAGCCCATATGTGGCGTTTGACTGCGAAAGGCTCAAGGACCTAGTCGACCAACAAGGGGGGTCGGCCGACCTGGTCTTGGCCCCTTTTGCGGTGTGCTTCCTCTAAGTCTCTGCCAGGTGGGTCCCATTTACTGATATTGGTGCTACACCGTTGGATGACCTCGAATACTTTTGTTTGTGGGCCATTTTATTCGTGTGGTGCCATGTGGCATCGCCTGATTGGCTGGAATGATATTTATAGGATCCATCCCCTTGTTTCACTTCAGTTCTGCATAGAACCCCTGCATGCACTACTTTCTCGAAACACATGTGGAAATAGGTTAAATAGAAAGGTAATGTGTGCAAGAAATGATATTTCCTTCACATAATTGAGTTTTATTGACGGGTGAAATTGGTATATAACAGCCGTAAACAAACTCCCCCAAGCTTATCCTTTGCTCTTCCCGAGCAAAGTCAAGACCTTAGGTTGATGATCAGGAGTTGCTACTATGTTCTATTTTTCAAAAGTACCATGTGCACAACAAAATACTCTACCTAGTATTCCAAAAATTAGCATGGTACTTCACCCATCTTAAGTAATTATGGGGCTTATGCCATCTGCTATTCATGGGTGGTAGAAAGATAGAACAACAAATGGAGCACACATACCCTAAAAGTCAAGTTCCACTCAAATTTCGGAGAGTTCAATTCATATTTTAAGTATCTCAATTTGATTCTCTCAAGTCTCTCTTTTTGTGTGTTGGAAATATATCCTCACCAAGGCATTTTTCTTAAATTCATCATACCTCTACATAAGGGTTGTATGTGGAGCTTGGTAGGGAATATAATAGGCATATTTGCAATACACATTATTGCTAAGTCAAAAGAGTCAGCTTTAGGAGAAATCTATTCAAAACAATTTGATTCAATACTTGTGCATGTGTGATGGAATGGAATGGAGTGGAGGTGGATCTTGAGATGACTCCTTTTGAGTGGACTCTCTTATTTTGCAGGGATGAAATATGGCTACTTTTTTTCTCATGCTTATGATGTAAGCATGCATTATATTTTTCTTTTTCTTGTAGCCTTGTCTTCTACTCCCTTTTTATGCCATGATTTTTTTTGAGAGAGTACTAAGCATGAATGATATGGAGTTTCTCTTCTTATTTTGGAATTGTGGTATGATGAGAATTTGCTTACTTCTAGTGTAGAAGTATTGCATGTGCAAGTGAAGTCTTGAATTAAAAAAGTAATGAATAAAATCTCTCATAGGTCTATACTAGTTTGACAAAGCTCAATGTGAAGAAAAATAGCATATGTATAAGGTCTATAAATGTAATATATCATATGGCTTTCGTAGCTATTTCACTTCAAATGAGAGTAACTTAAATGTTTTTTAGAATTTCTGCGGAAATCTAAGTTTCACTTTCAAACAAGGAATAGCAGCCCTATCACTATATCATATCTCACAACAACTTAGAATGGATTAAGCTTTTGCTACCCAAAATTTCCAAATCAAGGCAAAAGAATTTTAGCCAATGAGAGCAATATGTTGGAGATTAGTACATTGTAAACTAGGGAATTAGGAAAATTAAAACAGAGCAACTATTCATCATCTCATCTATGTGACTTCCAAATCATTCTTACAGCACATCATTTATTTTCTTGCAAACCAATCTATCCTAAAATTTATTATTATTTATTTTTTAATTTTTTATATGCAAGTTGAATGATGGTCTAATGAAAATAAATATGCAAATGGGTTGATACAATTTACCTCATGTGGGGGTCCTCCCCCAAGCTTGTTTTTCACTCACCTCTGTGTCAAGGGTTGAAACCTTGATGACGGAAGTATGGTGCGAGATCGGCTTGTTGTTGTTGTAGCATGGAGTTGAGGTTGATAAATTGAGCATCCATATGTTCTTGCCAGTCTTGAGTACGTTTGACATGCCCTTGGAGAGTGTTGTAGATGTCAACCGTTCTCACTTCAAGCTCATGCATACATCTAGTGAGATCCGTCATTCCTTGGATGTAGTCATGATGACTTCTCGCTGAAGAGGAACAACATCTTCTCATGGACAATGGAGGCAAGCTGCTAGAGCTTGAAGTGGATTGGGGTGGCTCCCATGCGGCACCTGGCCTCCATGCCAAGACGGACCTTCGGTCTCATACAATGGAGGTTGAGTCCATCAAGGTGCATCAGCCGTTGGGTTCTCTTCCTGTTCGTACTCATGGACCGTGGAGGTTGTCGGGGGCATAGCCTCTTTCCTTGTACGGATTCTAGTTGCCCTGCCAGAGACATTACTTCTTTCGGCTTCCTCGATGGGAAGAAGGTCAATGGCTAGCCTACGGTATTTGTACAAATGATAATTCGGGTTAGGTAACCAAATTTCATTGAAAAAGTCAGGATAATAAAATATCAAAGAGCCATCTTAATCATGCTTAAGGGTATGTCCTTGCACTAAGTAATCTTCATAAATTAATTATCTTTCATTTTCAATATACTCAAATGAAGAATATCCTAGTGCTCTTACCCTACTCGCAATATGGGTAATCAATGAACTACATTCAATTTGCCCTACCCTTGGAATGTATTCTAACCATTGTGTCATCATGGCAATAACTGGAGCAACTTTTATCTTTTTAATCGTGGCAAATAAGATTTCATATCATCATCACGTATTATCCTTACATCTCCTTTAGGGAACATAGTCATAGCCACCCATCTATGCATGAAGACTAAAGTAGGGTTGTGCAAGTGGCTATTCCTAGGTGCACTACATCTGACCTCACCAGTTAAATCTTGCCAAAATCATTGTTTGTTAAACTTAGGCAAAGTGTCTAAATCTAGCAACAAACGTTTATGGCAGCCTAGGATTTCACTTAATTCTTTCCATAGGATGTTGTATTCTTTTTGAAATAATCTAAAAGTAATACAATCAAATCCTATTTCGAGTTTGCAAAGGAATTTTCTGGAGAGATGGTGTGAACATTTCTCCTCTATGTGAGCAAAGTTTTCCCATCCTAGTGCATGCCAAATGGAAAAGAATTCGGTATCCATACCAATTTTTGAGATCAAATATGGATCATAAGCTTTCGTATGAGAAAACTCACTATCTTGGAGGAGCTTGCTTGCTTGAACTTCAACTTCACTTTCGATGTCGAGGTCATCGTCATCAAGAAGTTGGTGTGGGTTGCTCCTCTCACCCATGTGAGTGCCTTCTCCTACACTCCTCCTCCGTGAACATGGTGTAGCAATGGAAGAGGGTTGTGCACTTGAGTCTCCTTCATGGCTTGAGCTTGCAGCCTCCTTCATCTTCCCAAACAACCTCTTCATTCATTTCATGGCAACAACAAACAAGAACACAACAAGGCAAAAACTCAAATGAGGTGATGTTAGTGAAAGCAAAACCCCGACGAATTTTCCCTTGAAGAACTTGAGAGCAAATTGCAAATGCAAACAAAAGAAAATCTTTTTGAGTTGGGAATTGATCAAGAGTGCTTTTATGAAGAGCAATAAAACAATGTGAGCAAGAGTGACTTTGGGGAGGTACGACATGAGGTTATGTGTGAGGATAAGAGCTCTTCATGGCCACCATTTATAGTGTGCAATCCCCAACAGTCATTAGGGAACAAAATGTAGCCGTTGGAGGAGATAGAGCCAAAATGGCTCTTTCCCCTAGTCGGCCAAACAGGGGAGTTGGCCAACCTAACAGGTGGGCCCCCTGTTCCTCCTTTTGGGAGGTGGCTCCCCAACGGCTATGAAATTAGCACGTTGGCGAAATACCACTTTTGCAGCTCAAAAAAATTGTTTTCCAAATAAAAATTCTTTTTTCAAAACCCAACAATTTTATTTTAGTGGAAAATAAAGAACTATAAATGATAGTTGATAATATAAGATTCCCAAATTACTAATAAAATCAAATATGCAGTGGCGACAATCAAAATAAATGGGAAAAATAATCAAATAAAGAGAAAAGAAAAACAAAGAAAAGGATAACTACCAATTTAACCTATTGGCTAGGTCTTACCACCGTTTGATGAGATGTACATTCCTTCTTCTTCATTTCTTGACATTCGGACCCAGAGGGATGGGCCCGGACGGCTTGTCTTGCTTCTTCTGACATACCTTCTTTGACGGCTTGGTAGACTTGGGCCTTTGGGAAGCTCGGTCTTCTCCGTCTTCTTGGGGTGTGGCGTGGACGATAAGACTGGTTTTCCACATAGATCAAATTCCTCATGAATGCAATGAGTGGGTCCATCTTTGGAGGTGTGATTTCGACCTATTGAATGTGTTTAACATTTGGCCCATACTTCATACGAATCATGGAGCATTGCTCCAACTATGGGTGGAAGTTAAACTTCACCTCCTTGCCATTGATATGGAAGTGGATTTCTCCAGCTCCCACATCTATGCGAGCATTCGTAGTGCTAGGAACTGGCGCTCAAGAATGAGCGGTGTATCTCTCTCGACCTCCATGTCGAGCACCACGAAATCCTGGGGTATGAAGTAGTTCTGGATTTTCACTCGGACATCTTGAGCAATACCCACCGGATAAGAAACTAAGAAATCAACCAGTTGGAGCTGCATTGGTGTTGGAGTAAGTTCCGTGAAGTTCAGCTGGTCGAAAACCACATTGGGCATCACACTCACACTTGCTCCAAGGTCACAAAGGGGCATGTCAAAGTGGTGTGCCCCAATTGAGCATGAGATTTTAGGACATCCAGGGTCCTTCGGCCAGTTGCCTCCTTGTAGAGAAATCATGTTGACATTTTGCATAGGCGGTTCAGGCTGTCCTGGCATCTTGCCATCCTCCACTAGAGGAACAGTAGCTACCAGTTGAGCCAATTGAGTTTCCAACGTCTTGTTGAAACACAATTGATTCTTGAAGGCTGGGGATATCTTTCAATCTTAGCATTTATGCTCTCTAGGGTCTTGTCATTGGTCGACAACTTCTTGGATATAGCCTCATTGATCTTCAGTTGGCCAATGGCAAGATCTCTCAAGGCGGGTTGATTTTCATTGTTGTCATTGTTGTTGTATCCTCCTTGAAAGAATGGGCATGGTTGGCCCCACCCTTGACCTCCTGGACGATAGCCATTGTTGTTTCCATTGTTGGCTAGTTATAAGTCATCCTCACAGGTTTTTGGGAAGTCATACCCAAATGGCCCGTGTTGCCACAGACTTCACAAGTGACATGAGAGTCTAAGGCATAGGTATTGCCATATACATCACCATTGCCTTGTCCATCAATCTTCTTTATAAGGAGGTCCAATTTGGCGGCGATCATGTCCACCTCCTGCAATGTGTGCATGCCTCGCTGGCGGGTATGGAGATGATAGCATCATTTCAATCAAATCTTGCTAGAAGCTTCATTTCTAGATGCCTTGCACCGTCAATGAGAAGAAGGCACATCCAGCAGCAGTGTCAACATGGTCACGGGCGGAAGGGATCAGCCCATTGTAGAAGTTTTGGATAATGAGCCAGTCATCCATCCCATCATGGGGACAGGCTAGGATGTACTCCTGGAGCCTTTCCCAAGCCTCGAGAATAGATTCTTTGACATCTTCCTAGAAGATGGAAATTCTTCCAAGTAGGGCATTGGTCCTGCCCAATGGGAAAAACTGGGCGAGGATGCCGTAGAACACTTCTCCCAAGTATCTACAATACTTAAGTTCGCATAGAACCACTGTTTCGCTCCCCCAAGAAGAGAGAATGGAAACATCCTAAGACAGACAACATTGTAAGATACGTCCTTGATCTTAAAAGTGTTGCAGATCTCAAGGAAATGTTGTAGGTGAGCACTTGCATCCTCGTTAGCCTTCCAACAAAATGGGTTGGCTTGCACCATAGTGATAAGGCCAGTCTTGATTTCAAAGTTTACGTCTCCCATGTTAACAGCGGGCCCAACAGGCACATTGTTAGCAGAGGGAGTTGAAAACTCACGAAGGGTCTCCTGGGCCATTGGTGTTTCGGTTGTTGGTGCAGTTATGCTGGCTTGCTTTGCCGCTCGAAGCTTTTGAGGATTTAGGATCGAAGACCACGTGAAAAGCTACCAAAGGGGGGTTAATGGTAGATTAAAAAATCTTACGCAGCAGAAACAATTAAATCCCAACCCCTTCGGCAAAAAAACGATCTGTTAAAGAAATCATGTGTGAGACTAATCTAAATGTGTTTTACCGTGAAAAAAGTGATAGTATCAGAGAAAATCAAGTTATGAAGACAAAACAACAAGAATCACTCAAATCCGTCGAGAGAAACTCAAGTTACGATTGAAAGATCGGACAAAGATCAATCTGTCCTACTCGAGAAAAACAGTTCTGGAAACCTACAATGAAACTCATGTAGATCCAATACCACTAATCCAATGGCCGTGAAATTTCTACAGATGATAGGTAATCAAGTTGTTAATACAGGTTTATGAGCCAAAGCTTGAGGATTTTTGTACTCCAACTACTGTCCCACGAGATGTTACATGTGTAGCACGAATAGCAGTAGGTTTGGGAGCAAACTTTGCATGTTTTCTACTCATTACAGCAGGTTGCATGTTCCTATCATTTGGTTTAGCAAGTGCAGCAAATTTTGCATGAAAGTTATGTGATCTAGCAATCAATCTTTCCTTTTTTCTGTTGTTTAGCTAGACTACAACAAAAATCTATGACATGACCATCTCTACCACAGTAGGTACAATGAAATTTAACTTTGTGTTCATGTCTAGATGAGCAAGCAACATTTTTATTTGAAACCGAATGAGAAAACACTCTTGCAGATTTGAAAATCACTTCTTTTTTGTTTAGGAACTGTCATGAATCAAACCACTTCCTAATGACTTTACAATTTTAGGTGGATGTTCCTTGGCATGAGCATGAAAATCAAAACCTAAACCAGTTTTATCATTGCAAGACTTGGAAGAATTCAGCAGCAATTTTAGGTTCTTATTCCCATTACAAAACCGATCTAATGTCCTATGCATGTTATCAAGTTTATTGGACAGATCAAAACAATTTTCACATGAGGTTTTTCCTTTTAATTTGCAATTGGAACAACATTTAACTTCATGAGAATGTAAAGCATTGTTCAATATAGAAATTTCATTCATAGCATCTTGTAGTTTCTTATCAAGATCATCACAAGTAGAACAATGCAAATCAAATGTAGAACAGCTAGCATCTTTCAAGTTTTTATCATTAAGTGCAGCAAGCTCTCTATTCTTTTCAATTTCCAACTCAAGTTTATCAAGTGTGGAGGTGTGCACACTTCTTAACGAGGACAATTGTTCATATATTAAATCACATGAGCGACATGCATCATCACTAGGAATCAAAGTTTTTAAACGGTTGATTTAAGATTCTAGTGATTCAATTTTAGCAGCACTATTCCTAAGCCTTTTGTCCCTTTTCTTAATAGTGGCACGAGAAATAGCATCACACATTTATTCGCAAGTAGGACATACCTCTTCATTGTCGTAGTTGTGTTGTGCATCCTTATACTTGATCTTGATTTGCCCGCCATGAAGCACAAGTTTGCCAAATCATCATCATCTTCGTCACTTCCAATGTCCACGTCGCTTGAGCCAAGTTCCTGGAGTGCGGAGATAAAACTGCTCACAATTGACGTCCTGTAAAACCCTTTTTTTCTTCTTATCGTATGTAGAGGAGTGCTTCGTCCTTGTTTTCTTTTCATCTCGGGAAGTAGGACCTGAACAGTTACGGCAATCTAAACTAAAATGTCCTGTCTTACCACATTCGAAACATCGTTGAGGTCCGGAACTTCCTCTCCTTCTAGTTCTCACATTTTGCAATGCTTTCGAGGACCTAGTAGTGAGAAGTACTAGCTCCTCCTCTAGAAACTCCTCAATCTGTTCAAGGGTTAGAGAGGACAACAAATCAAGTGTACCACAAGATGAAGATTGACCGAAGCTAGGCATGTCACATTGAGAAACAAAAGCAATAGACTTGTTGCGGTTCTTACGTGATATTATGTCAATTTCACGAGTTTTTAACTTGGAATATAGAACATCTAAAGTAAGTTTACTCATGATAGTAGATTCACGAATAGATGTGACTTTCATCTCTCAAATCGACATATCTAATGCAATTAACAATTTCCTAGCATTTTTAGATTATGAAAAATTAAAATCGACACTATGCAAGTTGGTGAGAATTTTATTAAAGCAAGCAAAAAGGTAATCAATAGACTCACCGGGTTGTATCTTGCAGCGCATGTATTCTTTCTTGAACATGTATTGGCTTACCTCCTTGATCGTGTTGGATCTTTCGTGGTAGTCACAAAGTGCTTTCCACACATCTTATGCAGATCGGAGGTGTGCAACAAGGTCGAAGTTGCTTTGGGTTAATCCTTGTATGATCAAGTTTCGAGCCTTGTTGTTGTTGTTGACCTCTCTTAGATTTGTAGCTGTAACTTGATTGTTTGATGGCACTTCGTAAGTCTTGTATACCTTCTCCCATATTGCAAATCCTTGAGCCTGGGTGATGGCTTCCATATGTGCCTCCCAAACCTGAAAATCAATACAACTAAACACACAAGGATTGGTGGAGTATTTCTCTATGATGATTAGTCAAAAACACGTGCAAATAACAAAGATTAGAGCACCATGGCTCCGATACCAATTGTAGGATCAAAGAGCACACGAAAAGGTACCAGAGGGGGGTGAATGGTAGATTAAAAAATCTTACGCAACGGAAATAATTAAATCCCAACCCCTTCGGCAGAAGAATGATCTGTTAAAGAAATCGTGTGTGAGATTAATCTAAACGTATTTCACTGTGACAAAAGTGATAGATATCAGAGAGAATCAAGTAACGAAGACAACACAACAAGAATCACTCAAATCCGTCGAGAGAAACTCATGATACGATTGAAAGATCAAACAAAGGTCAATATGTCCTACCCATGGAAAATAGTTTTGGAACGCTGCACAAAAACACGTGTAGATAAAAAACCACAAATCCAATGACCGTGAATTTTGACAGATGATAGCTAATCAAGTTGTGAAGACAACCCAAAAAAAAACCACGTCAATTGGATCTGTAAAACTCGCGTTATGATAAAACCACAGAAGAAAAGTAGCGATGTGCAGAAAACTCGACGAGAAAAACTTGTCTGGAACAAGTCGGACGAACAAGGCACAAAATTTCCTTTCAACTACGAATTTTATTTAATAGAACACAAGAGGAACAGCCCCAAAGTCGCCCCCACAAGCTCTGCCCTCCCTTGCTTATATAACCAGCCCTTACGCCAACCCAATCTCAACTAGGACTCTAATCCTACTCAAATAACGAATCGAAACATTCCATAACTGCTTCGGACTCTTCTATACGCAGATAGAAGCAAACTCAAGATTTCCAAATGAAAGTGCATCTAGGACTCCCTTGTGGGTTTTGGATGATTTATGACAAGCAATTGGGATCCTAACCTCCTTATTGAGATGAATGCAGGCCTATAATAGAAAAATGAGCAAAATACCAAAAAGAAGGGAAGTGGAAATGAGCTAAAGGAAAAAGAGTAGTAGATTATTTTGTATGGAGTGTGTTAAGGAAACACACCCCAAGAGCTCAATGATAATTAAACACACACATTGCACAGAGTTACATAGGACCGGACTAGTCCGATCACAACTGGACTAGTCTGATACACCTTTCTGCACCAGATCGGACAAGTCCGATATCTGTCGGACTAGTCCAATATCCTTCTGACTAGAATCGGACTAGTCCTGCCCAGTGTGGACTAGTCCTCAAAACACTACACAAGTGACACAAAATCGGACAAGTCCGTTATCAACCGGACTAGTCCGATATCCTCTCTGATCCACTTCGGACAAGTCCGATGTTTACACGCACTAGTCCGAAATAACCCACTGATCTAAATCGGACAAGTCCTCCCAGTGCAGACTTGTCATCCAACACACTTAGGGTTTCACCTGTCCGGACAAGTCCAATGGACATCGGACTAGTCCGAAGATTTCCAGTAGCGAAATCGGACAAGTCCGCTTTGAGCCGGACTAGTCCGATATTTCGGGACACTTAGGGTTTGCAACACACAGCACACCGGACTAGTCCGGTGACCACCACGGACTAGTCCGAACTTTCTGAACCCTGACGGTCACTTTTAGAAACCCCATATAAATAGAGGTGCACGACCCACTTTTACATAGTCTCGAACCCTAGCGCCGTCACACCTCCCAAGAGCCTCAAAAACGATCTCTCTCCACAAAATCAAGTGCAACATCGTTCAATCCTTTGAGGATTCACTTTAGATCATTGGAGAGACACTTGCAACACCACATTGAGCTCTTGGTTTGATTCTCTAACACACTCCTGCATTTCAATTGTAACTGTTGAGTGTGTTTTCGGTGGCATTGTGTTTTGTAATCTAAGGGAGCTATCAAAGTGTGAGATCACCCCTTGAATTTGGTTATTCACCCCTTTGTGATTAGTGGAAGAGGATTGGACTTCGTGGCGATCCAACGAGGGTAGGGTTGGAGAAGACCCAGTCCTTTTGTGGACTCCTCAATGTGGATGTAGGTGGCCTTTTGTGGTAGCCGAACCACGGGATAAACACATGTGTCTGATTTTAGTGTTCATCATTCTAATTGATCAACTCAATCTAGGGTTTCATACACATTGTTCATCTTGCGTTAATTTGTTGAACATAAGACTTAATTGTGATATTATTCAGTAGATAACTGTTAAACTGTTGTTTGATTCTATATTTCCGCTGTACACATAAAGGAATCAAACCAACTAATCAAGTTTGATCAACTTAGTCTGTGAACACCGGACTAGTCCGCACTTTACCGGACTAGTCCGATATCTCTGGTATTAAACTGGTTGTTGAGTGCTGCAGGATCCGACAATTTTCAAAAAGGCCTATTCACCCCCCTCTAGGCCTACATTCAATTGGTATCAGAGCTGGTTCTTCAAGAAAGAGTCTAATCACTCGAAGAGATCATGTTGGACATGAAGGACGTCCTCAAAATCATCAACCAAGAAGAGGTCAACAATGACAAGATTCAAAAAGTGGAGAAGTACCTCGAAGCCATTCAAGACTTCGAGGACGACGATGAGGAGATGCTGGAGCTGAAGGCACTCCTCAGAAAGAAGGCACTTTCCAAAGGGAAAGCAAAAGTTGAAGAGAATAAGAAGGGGAGTAGTCACACCGACTACTCCCGATATCCTTTCAATTATGATCATCTAAATTCCAATAACAACCATTACTTATCTATCCCACTTGGAAAAGCCCCACACTTCGATGGAAGTGATTACTCTATGTGGAGGCAAAATATGAAAATGCATTTGATTTCCCTCAACCCAAGTTTATGGCATATTGTATGCAGAGTGATAGATATTCCGGATGGCGACGAAGAGCTCACCCCAAGTCAAGAGCAGGCCATTCATAGAAACGCTCAAGCCGCAGCTGTAATCACCTCCTCACTCAGTCGAGACGAGTTCACCAAGGTAGATGGACTCGAAATTGCTAAGAAGATATGGGACACACTACAAACTGCACATGAAGGTGACCGGCATGTGCGTGAAGCAAAGATTGAGATGATCGAAGGTGAACTAGGAAGATTCGCAATCTAGGAAGACGAGTCACCTTAGGATATGTACAATAGATTGAAGACACTCGTCAACAAAGTTCGATCATATGGGAGCAAGAAGTGGAATGACCACGAGGTGGTAAAGCTCATACTTAGAGCTTTTATGCCTCGCAATGTCACGCTATGCTCCATGATTAGAGAAAGCCACGGATACAAAAGGATAACTCCGGATGAATTGCTTGGTAAAATTATCAACTTTGAAATGATGGAGAAACAAGCAAAGCACGTCAAGGAAATCGCCGACCTCACCTCGGCTAAGAAGAAAGGAGTTGCTTTAAAGTCCACCCTTAAGCATCTATCCAAAGAAGCAAGAGAAGCACAACTAGAGGAGGACAGTGATGACGAGAGCAGTGAGCTAGATGAAGAGGATTTGATATTGTTCATGAAAAAGTTCAAGAGAATAATGAAGAAAAAGCAAGGGACAAAATCAAGTGAAGGTAAGTACAAGGAAAGAACAAAGCCAAAATTGAGACGGGTGTGCTATAATTGTGGTGAATATAACCACTTTATAGTGGATTGCCCACACGAGGAGAACAAGAAGAAGACTAAAGAATCCAAGCCTCAACCTAAGAAATTCTTCAAGAAGAAGAAACAAGCCGAACAAGCGCATATTGGGAAGGAGTGGGACTCAAATGATGAGTCCTCATCATCCGATGAAGAAGAGATGGCTAGCATAGCCATTGAGAGCATGTCCAAGAAATCAACACTCTTCCCTACACTCGTTGCAAGAAAGGGAAATGGCACTTGCCTTATGGCAAAGGAAGGTAAACGCAAGGTAATCATCAAAACCCCTTCCATGCATTCCTACTCTAGTGATGATGAAATAGATAGTGATGATGAGGATATGATAAATGGATTAGATAGGAAAACTGCAATAAAAATGAAATTCTTACTTGACCAACATGTTGAGAAGGAAAGGTTAATTAATCGTCAAGAGGACATGATTGTCTCCCAAAAGGAGGAGTATGTCGAACTTGACAAACTTCTAGAGCTTGAAAAGGAGAAAAACAGTTCACTAGAGATTGAGTTAGCTTCGAGCAAGAAAGCTTGCTTGGAGTTAACCGACTCAAATGTTGCAATTAAGGACCAACTTGCTGACCTGATCAAGGTTAACAAGATCCTTGAAGTGCAAGTTGAGTCACTCAAGCTGATTGAACCTTCCTCCTCTTCAAACTCACCTTCTCAACCCACTAAAACTGAACTTGCTCATATGTGCACATGTAGTAAAACTGACACCAGATTGAAAGGGAAATCAACCCCCACAAAGGATAAAAATCCTACCCAATGTGGCATATTTGACAAGGAGAAGATCAACTATGCACGTAGTGCATACTTGGTCCAAAGACCTCCAAATGTCAAGTATGGCATTGGTTACTCTTATGATGAAAAGCAACATGCTGGAAGTCATAAGAATAACAAGGGAAGGATCTCCTTTGTGAAGGGAAGATCCTCTCAAATGGTAAGTCGAAGGATAAAAACCTGAACTCACATGAATACCAGACTAGTCCGGTCGGTGTCCGGACAAGTCCGGTCATTCGGACAAGTCCCCCCCCCCCCCCCCCAGACTAGTCCGACTCATAAGCAAAAGTAGCTTTTATTTAAAACTTTTGATGCCTCCTATGTGTTAATGAGAAACAACCTTGTCAAGGTCTATGCTTATTATGTTGGGCCACGACATGGGAATACAAAATCCTATGTGTGGGTGCCCAAATGTATTGTAACTAACCTCCAAGGATACAAGCAAGCTTGGGTACCTAAAACCAAAGAATAATTTGTTTCTATAGGCCTATTCCTCCGGTGGATCCAAATGGGTGCTAGACAGTGGGTGCACCAACCACATGACCGGAGAAAGGAGGATGTTCGTGGAATATGAAGAGAACGAGGAACCAAACGAGGGCATCTAATTCGGAGATAATTGTCAAGGAAGGGTGCTCGGTACCGGTAAAATTGCAATATCCTCTGAACACACGCTTTCTCATGTTTTACATGTTGAATCTGTAGATTATAACCTGCTGTCCATATCTCAGCTATGTGACGAAGGTTATAATTGCTTGTTCACTAACAAGGGTGTGACCGTCTCTAGGAGGAGTGATGGTTCCATTGCATTCAAGGGTATGTTGAAGGGAAAGCTTTACCTTGTTGACTTCAACAAGGATAAAGCCGAACTCGACACATGCTTGATTGCAAAAACCAACATGGGTTGGCTGTGGCATAGACGGCTAGCGCATGTTGGTATGAGGAATCTTCAAAAACTCCTCAAGGGCGATCACATCCGCGGTTTGAAGAATGTTGTTTTTGAGAAAGACATGCCTTGTAGCGCGTGCCAAGCCGGGAAGCAAGTTGGAGCACATCATCCCGCAAAGAAATTCATGACTACAACAAGATCCCTCGAACTACTTCACATGAACTTGTTTGGTCCAATTGCTTACATAAGCATCGGCGGTAACAAATATGGTTTAGTTATCATTGATGATTTTTCTCGCTTCACTTGGGTTTTCTTTTTGCATGATAAGTCAGAAACACAAGGAACACTCAAGAAGTTCTTCAAGCGAGCTCAAAACAAATTTTCATTGACAATCAAGAGTATTCGAAGCGACAATGGCATGGAATTCAAGAACACACAGGTGGAGGAGTACCTTGATGAAGAGGGCGTCAAGCACGAATTTTCAGCGCCATACTCGCCACAACAAAACGGAGTTGCCGAAAGAAAGAACCGAACACTCATTGAGATGGCAAGGACAATGCTCGATGAGTACAAGACATCAGATCGATTTTGGGCGGAAGCAATTAACACTGCTTGCCACGCCGCAAATCGACTTTATCTTCATCGACTACTCAAGAAGACTCCCTATGAGCTACTTACCGGTAACAAACCAAAGATTTCATATTTTCGTGTTTTCGGTTCTCAATGTTACATCCTGAACAAGAAGCCTAGGACTTCAAAGTTCGCTTCGAAGTCCGATGAAGGTTTCTTGCTTGGTTATGATTCGAACACTCACGCCTATCGCGTTTTTAACAAGGCCTCCGGACTTGTTGAAGTAGCATGTGACGTAGTGTTCGATGAGACTAACGGCTCCCAAAAGGAGCAAGTTGATCCATGTGAATTAGGTAAAGAAGAAGCTCCATGTCAAGCATTGAAAACAATGGCTCTAGGCGAAGTTCGACCACAAGAGCCACCTTCACACGTACTTGAGGAAAATGAACCACAAGAGGAGACCCTCAATCAAGGGGGAGCTTCAACACAAGATCAACCACATGAGTACGAAGATGATCAACAAGTCAATGAAGGCAACCACTTAGGGGGAGAAGCAGAAAATCATGAAGACACAACTCCTCAAGTGTCACACCCAAGAGTACACCAATGCATCCAAAGGGATCACCCAATCGACAACATCATCGGTGACATCCAAAAGGGAGTAACCACTAGATCTCGCATAGCTAACTTTTGTGAGCATTATTCATTTGTATCCTTTTTGGAACCACGCAAGATTGAGGATGCATTGAAGGATCCGGACTGGGTGGTGGCAATGCAAGAAGAATTGAACAACTTCAAGCAGAACGAGGTGTGGGAACTTGTGGCAAGGCCCAATGCAAACATCGTCGGCACCAAGTGGGTCTTCCACAATAAACAAGACGAACACGGGGTGGTGACAAGGAACAAGGCACGACTTGTGGCCAAAGGGTACTCACAAGTCGAAGGTTTGGATTTCGATGAGACTTTTGCTCCAGTAGCTAGGTTTGAATCTATTAGAATATTACTTGCATATGCTACTCACCACGATTTCAAGCTGTATCAAATGGATGTGAAAGGCGCCTTCGTCAACGGACCAATCAAGGAAGAGGTGTACGTGGAGAAACCACCCAGGTTTGAATACGAAAAGTTCCCCGACCACGTATTCAAATTGCGTAAGGCTCTCTACGGCCTCAAACAAGCTCCTAGAGCTTGGTATGAGTGCCTTAGAGATTTCTTAATTGAGAATGGTTTTCAAATTGGAAAAGTAGATTATGCATTATTTACAAAGAATTTAGACAATGATATCTTTATTTGTCAAATTTATGCTGATGATATAATATTTGGGTCAACTAATCAATCTTTTTGTGAGGAATTTAGCAAAATCATGACAGACAGGTTTGAAATGTCAATGATGTGAGAATTAAAATACTTCTTGGGATTCCAAGTGCGGCAACAAAAGGAAGGAACGTTCATAAGCCAAACCAAGTACACGCAGGACATACTTAAGAAGTTTGGCATGGACAAGGCAAAGCCCATAAAGACCCCCATGGCAACAAATGACCACTTGGATCTCAATGAAGATGGACCTAACGTCGACCAAAAGGTATATCGCTCCATGATTGGATCTCTACTCTATTTATGTGCATCTAGGCCAGATATTATGTTGAGTGTATGTTTGTGTGCAAGATTTCAAGCCAACCCTAAGGAATGTCACTTGACATCCGTTAAAAGGATCTTGAGATATTTAGTCCATACACCCAACCTTGGTCTGTGGTACCCAAAAGGCTCAAAATTCAATCTCATTGGTTACTCCGATGCTGATTATGCCGGGTGCAAAGTAGATAGAAAAAGCACCTCCGGCACATGGCAATTCCTAGGGAGATCCGTAGTTTCTTGGTTCTCCAAGAAACAAAATTCCATTGCCCTATCCACAGCCGAAGCGGAGTATGTTGCAGCCACGAGTTGTTGTGCACAACTCCTTTGGATGCGACAAACTCTAAGGGATTACGGTTACAATATGAACCGTATTCCTCTCCTTTGTGACAATGAGAGTGCCATTAAAATTTCCCACAATCCAGTTGAGCACTCTAGAACTAAACACATAGACATAAGACATCATTTCTTGAGAGACCATTCTATGAAAGGAGATATAACCATCTCACATGTCAACACCCAAAAGCAATTGGTCGACATATTCACTAAGCCACTTGATGAAAAGCATTTTTGCGAACTCCAAAATGAACTAAATATCCATGATGCTCGGAGTGTGGCTTTAAAGGTTGCATACATGTATGAATTCTTCAAAAATGTTGATTGAATTGTGAAAATCATCCCTCTCAATTTTTCTTGGAAAACTATGTCAATTACTAGATCTTGGTGAATTATGATCATTGTTTGATTGTTGTATGCTTACTGATCAAATTCATCAAGATTAATTGATTTGTTTTGCCCCTCTATCCTCTATTTATGAACCTTCAAATATGTATGAATGGGCTATGCAAATTTCTCCTGGTGACCACGGACTAGTCCGTGGTTACCCGGACTAGTCCGCCCATGCAGACTAGTCCGCTGAGTGCCGGTTAGGCCGGACTAGTCCGTTAGACCACGGACTAGTCCGATGTAGCTCTCTGGATAAGTTCGGACTAGTCCGGTCATCTCCGGACTTGTCCGATTTTTTGTGTCCATAACCCTAGCCACCACCAAACCATAATTCCTCTCATCCCCGCTCTTCCTCACGCACTCTCTCTCTTGCGCTCGAGCTCCAAAGGCGATTCCCTGCTCCCTCCATCAAAAAGGTGCGCATTTGGGCGCAAATCAAGCTTGACCTCGTGCGGATTGAAGCTAGCGGACTTTTCCGGGCTCCAACTCCCTAATCCTCAGGCTTCAATCGATTTCTTTGGTAATTTTCTCCTAAACCCTAGAAATCTTGTTTTTCTCCATTGATTGATCGAATAGCCTAGCATCTTCCACAAGATGAATGCTTCTTTGATGTACTACGTGTATGCTAGACGTATTATGCATTAGGAATCAGCCTTTGTCAAGTCTGCTAGGTTTTTGAGGATGAACACCGGACTAGTCCGGTCCATGCACGGACAAGTCCGGTCCCCCGGACTAGTCCGTGCCTGTGCACCGGACACGTCCGATGTTTCTGAACTTAAAACCTAATTCTTAAATTCCTCAATGCACTTCCTTGCTATCTTTTCATACCTATGCCTTGTATCACTCATCATCATTCTTGCAAATCATTCTCAGATCATGTCAAGATCAAATGATGAAATCTCCGACTTTGAGGCCGAGATGGACCACGAGGTGGCACCTCGGACCTCGACGGGTCTTGGCAAGAAGCACCAAGAAAGACCCTTCGAGCCTGCTCCTTCCCCTCCTCATGATCGGAGGAAAGTGCTAGCAAAGATGCCGGCCTCCAAGGTGCCAGCTTCTAGGGCTACCGCCAGTGGTGGCCCTAGCTCGACAAGTCCCCGCCAAGCAAAGGGCAAAGGCAAAGGGATAGCGACGGGTCCAGTCGAGCCTTTGAAGCTGCATGCTCCCAGGGAAGGGGTCCGGGACCCTACTGAGGAGAAGTTCAATGGCAAGGGCAGTGACTCGGCCGCTAAATTCAGAAGCATTGACTGGTATGGCAGGCCGAAGAAAGCTGCAGATGGAAGGTTCTGGTGCAACTTCCATGCTGACTTCTACAAAATTGGTATACTTGCAATTGAAGACACCGGTGGTGCGTAGTCAGTGGATCGACTGGGCACACCTTGAGAGGAAGAGGTGCTCAGCTTTTGATGAAGTGATTGCAACAGCTGAGAGACATGGCTTGAAGGACCTATTTTGCTTCAAGTACAACTGGAATGATGAAGTGGTGGCTCAATTCTATGCCACCTGCCACTTTGCAAGTGATGAGGAAGAAAGAGTGACTTGGATGACTCATGGATCCAGGTACACTATCCCTTATGAAGAGTTTGCTAGGATGATGCATCTTGACACCTCCAGTAATGACAATGTGGTCATCCACAATGTTGGTGTCATCGACAAGGAGAGGATGAAGTTTCTCTACGAGCCAAATTCAAAGTTCATCCCTCCCTCCACAAAGAACATGAAGCCATTCTTTGTGGTGCTGAACAGGGTCTTGAGGAAGACCATTGCTCCAAAGGATCGGGATGCAAGGAGTGTACAAGGATACCTCCGGACACTAATGAAGATTATAAGCAAGGACAGAAAGTTTGATGTGTTTGACTACATATGGAATGATATGGTCAACATCTCTAGCACCCCCAACAGGTCATGTGGCTATGCTCCCTATCTCATGATTATGATTGAGAAAGTCACAGGGATTGAGTTTGTGAAGGATGTGGAGCATACTCCCTTGAGGCCTCTGAAGCCTCAACCAGTGAATATCCAGGTTGCTCCTTCGCCGGCCTCCAGTCCCGAGGCACCGGCAAGATCGAGTGGAGGTGCCAGAGCTGTCCCTACTTCTAGGGAAGCCCCTCAGAGAGGATCAGCTAGTGGGATCCTCAAGTATCTGGCTGCCATATTCTCCTCCTGCAAGAAGGCCGAAGTGAAGGCCCACAAGCTCAACCAGAAGAGAAAGGAGGACATGAAGTACATAAAGGCCAACGTGAAGCAAATCTGCCAAAAGCTGGAGATCGACCCCATTGGATCTCCAGTAATTTCTGAAGACTCTGACCCAGACTTCACCGAGCTCGCGCCCTTGAACCACTCCGAGCTTGCCTACTTTGGCATTGGGGGCTCGAGTGGCTCTGTCCCTCCTCCTTCTCCTTCTCGTCAAGCTGATGATGAAGAAGACGAAGACGACGACGAGAGGACTGATAGTGAAGAGTGAAGACCCTAGGACCCTCCTCTCCTTCTTTTTGGTGTCTTGATGCCATAGGGGGAGAGATTGAGCGGGAGTCTTAGCTTTAGCTATAGGATGCGAGGAGAGAGCTATTTTTATCTATCTTTGTGATTGTAATGATTTATCGTTATTTCTAAGTTAACTTTGGTTCTGTGATGCAATGCTTACTTAATTTGAGAAGTATTTGTTAAAATCTGTAATTTTGATCCTGGAATGACATATGTGCTTTGTTTTGGTTGATTAATGCAAATTATGTCATTCTCAATGTCTTAATGTACTTAGTTATGCATCCCACCATAAAGAATGCACATATGGATAATTCTTTCACTGCTCGATGTATTTTGATTCATATGTGCATACCTAATGAAAATCTCAATTTGTTTGTCATATTTTGTGAAATCTCAATTGGTTGTCATCAATCACCAAAAAGGGGGAGATTGAAAGTGCATCTAGGACTCCCTTGTGGGTTTTGGATGATTTATGACTAGCAATTGGGATCCTAACCTCCTTATTGAGATGAATGCAGGCCTATAATAGAAAGATGAGCAAAATACCAAAAAGAAGGGATGAAGAGGAGCAAAGTGGAAATGAGCTCAAGGAAAAAGAGTAGTAGATTATTTTGTATGGAGTGTGTTAAGGAAACACACCCCAAGAGCTCAATGATAATTAAAAAACACACATTGCACAGAGTTACACAGGACCGGACTAGTCCGATCACAACCAGACTAGTCCGATAAACCTTTCTGCACCAGATCGGACAAGTCCAATATCTGTCGGACTAGTCCGATATCCTTCTGACTAGAATCGGACTAGTCCTTTCCAGTGCGGACTAGTCCTCAAAACACTACACAAGTCACAAAAAATCGGACAAGTCCGTTATCAACCGGACTAGTCTGATATCCTCTCTGATCCACTTCGGACAAGTCCGATGTTTACACGGACTAGTCCGAAATAACCCACTGATCTAAATTGGACAAGTCCTCCTAGTGCGGACATGTCATCCAACACAGTTAGGGTTTCACCTGTCCGGACAAGTCCGATGGACATCGGACTAGTCCGAAGATTTCCAGTAGCGAAATCGGACAAGTCCGCTTTCAGTCAGACTAGTCCGATATTTCGGGACACTTAGGATTTGCAACACACAGCACACCGGACTAGTCTGGTGACCACCACGGACTAGTCGGAACTTTCTGAACCCTAACGGTCACTTTTAGAAACCCCATATAAATAGAGGTGCACGGCCCACTTTTACACACTCTCGAACCCTAGCGTCGTCACACCTCCCAAGAGCCTCAAAAACGATCTCCCTCCACGAAATCAAGTGCAACATCGTTCAATCCTTTGAGGATTCACTTTAGATCATTGGAGAGACACTTGCAACACCACATTGAGCTCTTGGTTTGATTCTCTAACACACTCCTGCGTTTCATTTGTAACTGTTGAGTGTGTTTTTGGTGGCATTGTGTTTTGTAATCTAAGGGAGCTCTCAAAGTGTGAGATCACCCCTTGAATTTGGTTATTCACCCCTTTGTGATTAGTGTAAGAGGATTGGCCTGCGTGGCGATCCAACGAGGGTAGGGTTGGAGAAGACCCGGTCCTTTTGTGGACTCCTCAACATGGATGTAGGTGGCCTTTTGTGGTAGCCGAACCACGGGATCAACACTTGTGTCTTGTTTTAGTGTTCATCATTTTAATTGATCAACTCAATCTAGGGTTTCATACACATTGTTTTTCTTACGTTAATTTGTCGAACATAAGACTTAATTGTGATATTATTCAGTAGATAACTGTTAAACTATTGTTTGATTCTATATTTCCGCTGTACACATTAAGGAATCAAACCAACCAATCAAGTTTGATCAACTTAGTCCGTGAACACCGGACTAGTCCGCACTTTACCGGACTAGTCCGATATCTCTAGTATTAAACTGGTTGTTAAGTGCTGCAGGATCCGACAATTTTTAAAAAGGTCTATTCACCCCCTCTCTAGGCCTACATTCACCAAATACCTTAGGAATGTATCCCACATTCCTAAAACAACTCAAATTCGTGACCCACACAAAATCCTATGATAATTAATTCAAAACATTCAATATTCGAGTCAAACACGACTCAGCCGCAGCTTGAGTCCGTAACCTAGTCGGTTGGACCTTTCCGACCAATTTTTTACGTCCACATCTCTTCATCATGCCTTGGAACCATGCAGCCATGTCCATGCACTCCTTGGACACGTGCAAACATCTTCCAACGACGTGCGCGATACCTTCATATGCACTGTTCTTGATTCAAACATGCCGCGCAACCTCCTGATCAACTCAACCACAATTCCTACCGAACTTGGTTGTTGAACCTCATCTTTTCCCTAAGACTAGTTCAATGGATCCCATCACCAGCCATGTCTTGAACTCAAGCAACACCTGCACATGAATAACCAACCAATACTTCCGAGCACAAGTCCTTGACTTGACTCTCCTTAGTTCTGAAACCACAACACCTTACGTAATCACATCACATAAGCATGTTGCAAACCACAACAAAACGATATCAGCCATATCAACCAAAAAGCACCAAAAACTTAGCAAATGAATACTAAGCAATCTTTCCAACAATGTAAAGCAAGTTCGAAACATTTCACAGTAAAAGCAGGAATATTGCAATCAAGCTCTGAATCTTGCTAAAGCTAATCGGAGCTTGAGCCGGAGCTTACCAAAGCTAGTACAACCTAGCGCCGGAGCGTACCAAAGCCAGTACAACCTAGCGCCGGAGCTTGCCAAAGCTAGTCGGAACTAGTCAACCAAAAAGCTGGAGCTAGAAAAACATGTCAAAGCTAACCAACATAAGTCGGTCCTATCAAAACATATCGGAGCTTAACAACGACATGCTGGAGCTATGAAAGACATGCCGAAGCTAAAGACAAAGCTCACCGGAGCTACCCAAAAACATGTCGGACCTAGAAAAAGAAAGTCGGACCTATTGTCGGACCTTGCAGAAGCTCAGAGCTAGAGTCGAACCTTGCTAAAAAGATGTTATGGCAGCATTCAAAACTTTTATTATCAAAGCCAATGTATTCAGCACACATAGGTCTCACAGGGGAGTAACGACACGAGGTCGATCTCTCAGAAGGGATTAGGGATCTTCAACAAAGTATTGCGGCAAGCGGAAACCAAACATACACTAACATGTTTTTACATAAAATGCGAAAACAAAGAAGGGTCATCCTACTGAAATCAAACAGGGTCCTATCCTATTCACTCAATCACGTAATACTTCAGCTTCCTTCCCCGGCAATGGTGCTAGAAATGCTTGTTGATATTTCCTACACACTACTAACAATTCATCCCTAACAGGGGTGCTAGAAATGCTTGTTGATAGGTTTTAAATTGTACATGTAAATCCGCAAGCGCACGGAAACTATCAATGTAGCATTTCCCCTCTAAGAGTATTCCCAAAGGGTGTCATTTATATTCTTCCAAAGGAAGGATAGATGGAAGTAAAACAATCATCAAGTGGAGAGGCTAGGTTGGCCTAGGTAGGGTTCTAGCGAGGATGGATAAAGGGTAATTGACGTAGTGTGACACACACAAGAGCATTCTATCCTATGTGGATAATATGGGGTAAAGACGGACTAGGCGAAGAACTAGGTAGAGACTCCTACAATGCTTATAATGTACATATACGTAGCTTAGGTTAGTTACTAATGATCATGTCAATTATGAATTCTCATGCTAAGTGGATTAATACATCTGGCACGAGTTTACCCCTAGCAATACTAGGACGACTCCCACCAAGAGCCTGTGGCATAGAAGAACGTGGCGGATTACAAAGTACAGATAGGGTTGTCACCACCTATTGCCTACCTCTTCAATCTGTGGGCATATGAGACATTCAATGCTACTCTCTATCCTAGCACCATGCTAGCATATTAAGTAATTACCTTAGGAGCCTAGGCACAAGCCATCCTAAGCCAATGAACTAAATCATCGTTGGACCAATGTTAATTCATAGCATAAGTGATTCATGTTAACATAATCATATCATAGCTTATTAAACTATAGTGGAGGTTTATAGTGTTTATGATGATATATTGATAATGGTATACCACAATCATAAAAACTACTCCTACCACATACATGGAATCAACAATCAAACAAGAAATGCTTCATCCAAGTATATGAACAATGGAAGCCTAAAGATAACATCTTTATTAAGAATGAATTCACAAATACAAATAGGAATATGGGAGATATACCTTTCCCAATTGGAAATTGGGAAGAGACTCCTTCTACTCCTCTCCTACTGGGACTATGGTCTGGAGACTCTCCTCTATACAACCTATACCCCTCTAAACCTATGAAGAGTAGTGGATACAGTGGATGAATATGCAAGTAGTGTGTGTTGAAGTGACGGGTGAGGGGTCCTATTTATAGCTTGGAGAAGGGTTGGTTCCCGCCACCAAAAGCATGTGAATCAGTCACCCATGACCTCTTCAAGCCGGGAGGAGCCAACACATGGCATTTGACTGTGTTTGGCGCCAGGACCTAATTGGCCGACTAGGGGGGTCGATTGAACTAGTCTAAGTGAGAAGATGAGGTTCAACAACCAAGTTCGGGAGGAATTGTGGTTGAGT
The DNA here is from genome assembly GCA_036927565.1 of Tuctoria greenei. NCBI lineage: Eukaryota > Viridiplantae > Streptophyta > Magnoliopsida > Poales > Poaceae > Tuctoria > Tuctoria greenei. Next base: position 118,246,944 of record JAYESD010000005.1, read on the forward strand.
TGATCGGGAGGTCATGCAACATGTTTGGATCAAGAACATTGAATATGAAGGTATCATGGACGTTGTTGGAAGATGTTTGCACGTGTGCAAGGAGTGCATGAACGTGGCTACATGGTTCCGAGGCGTGATGAAGAGATGTGGATGTAAAAAAGATGTTCGGAATGGTCCAACAGACTAGGTTATGAACTCAGGTTGCGGCTGAGTCATGTGTGACTCAAATATGGAAAGTATTGAGTTGGTTATGATAGGATTTCGTGTGGGTCACGAATTTGAGTTGTTTTAGGAATGTGGGATACGTTCCTAAGGTGTTTGGAAGTCTTAAGATTGCCTCTATCTACATATAGAAGAGTCTTGAGCAGTTATGAAAAGTTTCAATTCGTGAATTGAGTAGGATTAGAGTTCTAGTTAGGTTTGGGTTATCCTAAGGGCTGGTAATATAAGCAAGGGAGGCCAGAGCTCGTGGTGCACGACTTTGGTGCTGTTTCTCGTGGTGCCTTGTTCGTCCGATTTGTTTTCTTCAAGTCTTTCTTGTCGAGTTTCTGCACAGTACTACCTTTCTTCGGTGGTTTTATCATAACTCGAGTTTTACTGATCTGATTTACATGATTCTTTTTGGGTTGTCTTCACAACTTGATTTTCTATCATCTGTGAAAATTTCACAGTCATTGAATTTGTGGTTTCTGATCTACACGACTTTCTTTGCAGTGTTCCAAAACTGTTTTTCTCGGGTAGGACAGATTGATCATTGTTCGACCTTTTGATCGTAAATTGAGTTTCTCTCGACGGATTTTTGTGATTATTGTTGTGACGTATTTGTGACATGATTCTCTACAATCTATACTAGTTTTGTCACAGTTGAACACGTTGATATTAGTCGCACACATGGTTTCTTTAACAGATCAGTTTTCTGCTGAGGGGTGTTTTGTTGCTTCCGCTGAAAAGTTTTAATCTACCATTCACCCCCCTCTGGTAGCTTTACACGTGCTCTCGATCCTACAATTGGTATCAGAGCCACGGTGCTCTAATCTTTGTGATTTGCACGTGCTATTAACTAATCCTCATGGTGAAATACTCGGCAGAACCTTGTGTGTTTGTTGGTATTGATTTTCAGGGTTGGAAGGCACGCATGGAAGCTTTTATCCAGGCGCAAGGCCTCTCGATATGGGAAAAAGTTTACAAGCCCTACGACGTGCCGCCGAATGATCAAGTCACAGCTACAAACTTAAGAGATGTCAACAACAACAACAAAGCCCGCAACTTGATAATCCAAGGTCTAACTCAAAGCGGTTTCGACCATGCTGCACACCTCCGATTGGTGTACGATGTGTGGAGAGCACATTGTGACTACCACGGAGGATCCAACATGATTATGGAGGTAAAGCAGGATATGTTCAAAAAGGAATACATGTGTTTCGAGATGCAACCCGACGAGTCCATTAATGACCTTTTTGCTCACTTTAATAAAATTCTCAGCAACTTGCGTAGTGTCAATGTTAATTTTCAGATGCTGAAAATGCTAGGAAATTGTTAAGTGCATTAGACATGCCAATTTGGGAGATGAAAGTCATCTCTATTCGTGAATCTGCTGTCATGAGTACACTTACATTAGATGTGCTATATTCTAAACTGAAAACTCATGAAATTGACATAATCTACGTAAGAACCCCAACAAGTCTCTTGCATTTGTTTCTCAATGTGATATGCCTAGCTCCAGTCAATCTTCATCCTGTGGTACACTTTCTTTGTTGTCCTCTCTAACCCTTGAATAGATTGAGGTGTTTCCAGAGGAGGAGCTAGCACTTCTCTCTACTAGGTTACTTACTAATGATCATGTCAATTATGAATTCTCATGCTAAGTGGATTAATACATCTGGCACGAGTTTACCCCTAGCAATACTAGGATGACTCCCACCAAGAGCTTGTGGCATAGACGAACGTGGCGGATTACAAAGTACGGAGAGGGTTGTCACCACCTATTGCCTACCTCTTCAAGCTGTGGGCATATGAGACATTCAATGCTACTCTCTATCCTAGCACCATGCTAGCATATTAAGTAATTACCTTAAGAGCCTAGGCACAAGCCATCCTGAGCCAAGGAACTAAATCATCGTTGGACCAATGTTAATTCATAGCATATGTTATTCATGTTAACATAATCATATCATAGCTAATTAAACTACAGTTGAGGTTTCTAGTGTTTATGATGATATATTGATAATGGTATAACACAATCATAAAAACTACTCCTACCACATACATGGAATCCACAATCAAACAAGAAACACTTCATGCAAGTATATGAACAATGGAAGCCTAAAGATAACATCTTTATTAAGAATGAATTCACAAATACAAATAGGAATATGGGAGATATACCTTTCCCAATTGGAAATTGGGAAGAGACTCCTTCTACTCCTCTCCTACTGGGACTATGGTCTGGAGACTCTCCTCTATACAACCTGTACCCCTCTAAACCTATGAAGAGTAGTTGATACAATGGATGAATACGCAAGTAGTGTGTGTTGAAGTGACGGGTGAGGGGTCCTATTTATAGCTTGGAGAAGGGTTGGTTCCCGCCACCAAAAGCATGTGAATCAGTCACCCATGACCTCTTCAAGCCGGGAGGAGCCAACACATGGCATTTGACTGCGTTTGGCGCCAGGACCTAGTCGGCCGACTAGGGGGGTCGATTGAACTAGTCTAAGGGAGAAGATGAGGTTAAACAACCAAGTTCGGGAGGAATTGTGGTTGAGTTGATCGGGAGGTCATGCAACATGTTTGGATCAAGAACATTGCATAGGAAGGTATCATGGACGTTGTTGGAAGATGTTTGCACGTGTGCAAGGAGTGCATGAACGTGGCTACATGGTTCTGAGGCGTGATGAAGAGATGTGGATGTAAAAAAGATGTTCGGAATGGTCCAACCGACTAGGTTATGAACTCAGGTTGCGGCTGAGTCATGTGTGACTCAAATATGGAAAGTATTGAGTTGGTTATGATAGGATTTCGTGTGGGTCACGAATTTGAGTTGTTTTAGGAATGTGGGATACGTTCCTAAGGTGTTTGGAAGTCTTAAGATTGCCTCTATCTGCATATAGAAGAGTCTTGAGCAGTTATGAAAAGTTTCAATTCGTGAATTGAGTAGGATTAGAGTTCTAGTTAGGTTTGGGTTATCCTAAGGGCTGGTAATATAAGCAAGGGAGGCTAGAGCTCGTGGTGCACGACTTTGGCGCTGTTTCTCGTGGTGCCTTGTTCGTCCGATTTGTTTTCTTCAAGTCTTTCTTGTCGAGTTTCTGCACAGTACTACCTTGCTTGGGTAGTTTTATCATAACTCGAGTTTTACTGATCTGATTTACATGATTCTTTCTGGTTTGTCTTCACAACTTGATTTTCTATCATCTGTGAAAATTTCACAGTCATTGAATTTGTGGTTTCTGATCTACACGAGTTTCTTTGCAGTGTTCCAAAACTGTTTTTCTCGGGTAGGACAGATTGATCTTTGTTCGATCTTTTGATCGTAATTTGAGTTTCTCTCGACGGATTTTTGTGATTATTGTTGTGAAGTCTTTGTGACATGATTCTCTACAATCTATACTAGTTTTGTCACAGTTGAACACGTTTATATTAGTCGCACACACGGTTTCTTTAACAAATCAGTTTTCTGCCGAGGGGTGTTTTGTTGCTTCCGCTGAAAAGTTTTAATCTACCATTCACCCCCCTCTGGTAGCTTTACATGTGCTCTCGATCCTAAAATTGGTATCAGTGCCACGGTGCTCTAATCTTTGTGATTTGCACGTGCTATTAACTAATCCTCATGGTGAAATACTCGGCAGAACCTTGTGTGTTTGTTGGTATTGATTTTTAGTGTTGGAAGGCACGCATGGAAGCTTTTATCCAGGCGCAAGGCTTCTCGATATGGGAAAAAGTTTACAAGCCCTACGACGTGCCGCCGAACGATCAAGTCACAACTACAAACTTAAGAGATGTCGACAACAACAACAAAGCCCGCAACTTGATAATCCAAGGACTAACTCAGAGCGGTTTCGACCATGTTGCACACCTCCGATTGGTGTACGACGTGTGGAGAGCACATTGTGACTACCACGAAGGATCCAACATGATTATGGAGGTAAAGCAGGATATGTTCAAAAAGGAATACATGTGTTTCGAGATGCAACCCGGCAAGTCCATTAATGACCTTTTTGCTCACTTTAATAAAATTCTCAGCAACTTGCACAGTGTCAATGTTAATTTTCAGATGCTGAAAATGTTAGGAAATTGTTAAGTGCATTAGACATGCTAATTTGGGAGATGAAAGTCATATCTATTCGTGAATCTGCTGTCATGAGTACACTTACATTAGATGTGCTATATTCTAAACTGAAAACTCATGAAATTGACATAATCTCACGTAAGAACCCCAACAAGTCTCTTGCATTTGTTTCTCAACGTGATATGCCTAGCTCCAGTCAATCTTCATCCTGTGGTACACTTGCTTTGTTGTCCTCTCTAACCCTTGAATAGATTGAGGTGTTTCCAGAGGAGGAGCTAGCACTTCTCTCTACTAGGTTCTATAAAGCATTGCAAAATGTGAGAACTAGAAGGAGAGGAAGCTCTAGACCTCAATGATTGTAACACCCATATTTTCGAGTTTCGGCAAATAAAAAATTTAAATGGGAATTTAGAGTTAATAATAGGAAGAAATTATTTTTATAAAGTAAAATATAAAATATATGCATCTCATATTGCATTTTGCATTCACATTCAAGCATTGAAAATTAGTTACCAAAATAAATAAGCGAAAAGTAATTTATTTACCAAAGTAAGTACATTAAAATAAATTAAATTAGATAACGAATATGGAAGAAAATAAATAAAAAAGAAAAGAAAAGGAACTAAATCGTCTATGCACATGCATTCATATTTAGATATAGACTGAGTAACTACATCTATTAAAAACGAAAAAGAAATTTTATACAATAGAAAAGTAATTGGAAAAGAAAATATAGAAGAAGATGAATAATAATAATAATAATAAAACATAAAATATACATATACAAATATGTGTAGCAAAAGAAGAAAAAGAAAATAATAGCATAAAATTTGTAATAGGGAATAAGTATAAAATAATAATATATATATATAATATATAAATAAATAATATATAATAATAATATATAAAAATAAAATAAACAAAATATATATAATAATATATATAATGATAATATTTATATATGTAAAGAAAAAGAAAATATAAATAGAAAAAAAATTAAAATAATCTAAAGAATAAATAAATAATAATGTAAAAAAGAGAAAGAAAAAAATTAAAAAAAGCAACACCACCGGCCAGGCCGAGCCGGCCCAGCCAGGGTGCCCCGCCCGATCACGCCTGGCCCCGACGCCCCGCTCGCGACCACAGCGCGCCCACGCTAGCGCCAGCCCCGCGCACCTGGACCCACCCGCCAGCTCGCTCGCACCCCACCCCGCGCTCCCGCACGCGCCGCGCTCCCGCGTCGAGCGCCCCAGCGCGCAACCCCACGCCACACCGTTGACACGCCCTCGCGTTGTGCGCCCTAGGCCGAGTCGGCCACTGTGCCGCACGTGCCCTAGCCATGGGCCTATAAATAGAACCGTAAGCCTCTGTATTTTTTTTGACCGGTGAAAAACTGCAAGGGAGAACCCCGGCAGCCATAAAACATATATTAAAAGAGACGAGGTAATAGCGAGTAACAATAGCACAGCAGAGCTAGACTAGGTTTTCCAGAGGGAGCAACGTCCTTTACAAACTCTGAAGCCACAAGAGCACACTGGCCCTATTCTCCGTCTTAAAATGGCAGGCCTGAAGCCTTGTAGAAGCAATGAAGGATCGTTTCCAGGCGTTTACAGAGGGAGTAGAGTTTCTGAAAATGACATTGTTACGAGCAATCCAAATCTCCCAGGCCGCTATGGAGAAGGTTTCCATGAAGGCGCGATGACCCCAGATGAGCTTGGCTTTTTGCAGGGTATGAAAGAAGGGATGTCGTGGTCCCAGTGAATCCCAAGGACATTCCAGCATGCCATGATGATGGAGCAGTTAAAGAAGAGATTGTACGTGAGTTCCTCCACATTGTCAGCATAGAGCACGCAGGTGTAGTCGTTCCCGTCAATCGTGATGTTTTTTCTCTTCAGGAGGTTGCGGGAGTTGAGCCGATCCCGAAACATCAGCCACATGAAGATCTTTATTTTCTTTAGCACCTTTGAGGCCCAAATCAAGCTAAAGGGTGTTGGTGGGTTGATGTGTTTGTAATAGTTGATGTAAATAAGCTTGGAGTTGAAAGTTCTTGTTCACCCGATTGTAGTCCACTCATCCTGTGCAGCTTCCCTGTGTGAAATTTCCTCCAGCATGGCCTCTAGATTGGCCAGTTCCAACAGTGCTTCCTCCGATAATGGTTGAAAAAAGTGATTGTGATGGTCTGAGCTGCTGAGGTATTGGGCCATTGAGATGTTGGTTCTTTTTGCGAAGGAGTATAACGGGGCATGTCCCTTCTCAGGATGTGGCCTTCCCACTGATCCTGCCATAGTCGAATTGTGTCCCCTGTGGCAGTTTTGACTTCAAAATTCCTGAGAAAAGAATCAGATAGGCTCATAACATCCCTCCACCAGAAGGGTCCTTTTCCTTTTATGCTCTGGGGGGGGGGGGGGGTTTACCATTTCTGCAATAGCACTGATGGATGAGGTGAACCCAAGGGATGTCTGCTTTGATATAGATTTTCCAGAGGAATTTCATGAGCAAGGTTCCATTCATTGCAGTGAGGTTTTTCAGACCTAGGCCTCCATTTTCCTTTGGTGTTGTAACTTGGTTCCAAGCCACCAGGGGCCGACCCTTGCCAGCGATGTCCGAGCCTCTCCATAAGCATTGTTTCCTGGCTCTGTCAATAGCTTGAATGACTGACTGTCTCAATTTGATGGTACACATCGCATAAGTTAGCATGGCGGATAGAACGCTATTGATGAGTGTGCATCGACCAGCCATTGACAACCATGTTGCTGCTCCAGTTAGCGTTTTTTGCACCCTTAAGACAAGCCCTTTAAAGGCATCTTCTTTGGGTCTGTCGAGGCTCATTGACAGACCTAAGTAAGTAAATGGGAATGAACCAATAGTGCAACCCAGTGTGGCTGCTAGAATTGTGGCCTCCTCTTCATCAGTGTTTATTGGTGTTAAGCTTGATTTTGCCCAGTTCACTCTTAGCCTTGTAGCTCCCCCAAAGGATTGTAGTATGTTTTTCAGAAAGAAGAGCTGTCTCTGGTTGGCTTTGAGGATTAGAATAGTGTCATCTGCATATTGTACTACTGGGAAGTCCTCGTTCATTTCTTGATGCAGTGGCAATGATAGAAGCCCCAGCTCCACTGCTTTGTTGATTAAAATTTGTAGAAGATCTTCTGCCTGTACAAATAGCAGGGGGGCTAACGAGTCCCCCTGCCGAACACCTCTTCTGCAGTGAAAAGTCTTTCCTGGCACCCCATTGAGAAGAACTGAGGAGGTGGCAGTAGATAGAATATCTGTTACCCATGTGATCCACTGTTCAGGAAAACCCAAAACTCTCAGCATGTGTATAATGAAGTCATGTTCCACCCTGTCAAAGGCATTTTCGAAGTCCAGTTTGAGTACTATGACACCAATGTTGGTTTTTTTGCATTGATAGAGGTACTCATAGACTAAAGCCATGCAGTCCCGGATGGTTCTTTTCTTGATGAAACCATATTGATTTTGTGGATAATTGTTGGGATGACTTACTGCAATCTAACTGAGAGTATCTTAGTGATCAGTTTGATAGTGGAGTTCAGCAGTGATATGGGCCTGTAATCTGTAACCCTGTAGGGATTATTGATCTTCAGGATGAGAGTGATTAAGGAACTGTTCAGAGGCTGGATACTGATGTTGCCATTAAAGAAGTCCAAGCACAGTAGATAAATGTCTTCCTTAATGATGTGCCAGCATGCGTGAATGAATTTTGTGTTGAACCCATCTAGACCTGGGGCTTTGTCAGTTGGCATGTTTTTGAGTGTTGCATCAATTTCCTCCCTGGTGACCGAGTTGCATAATGTATGTAGATGTTGTCCAGGCAGCACCCAATGGTGGATTTGTGGCCATTGTTGAGTCGGGGCAGATTGGCCTAACCTTTCAGAAAATTCCTTCCACAGGGCTGAGGCCTTGTGCCCATGATCCATCAGCTGCACTCCATGGTCATCTTGAATGACTGATATATTGTTTCTCCTATATCTTTCTGTTGCTGCAGCCAAGAAGAATTTGGTTGGCTCATCACCAAACATGGCCCAACGCTCTGTATAACGTTGTCTCCAGTAGTCATTTTGTTGCTTTAAGAGCTGAGTGAGTTGATGTTTGATCATGTTTCTGAAATAGCTTTCCTGCAAGTATAGTGTCCTCTGCTCTTCCATTGTTTCCATGATCCGAATAACGTCGTTGCATCGTTTGATCAGTTTTTTCAGCCCACCTGGTGATCTGCTCCACTTGCGTAGCTTGTATCTCAGACGTTTTAATTTAGCAGAAATTCTCCTTGCACTACCAACTATTGGCAGAGGCTGGTCCCACGAGTCCTTGACAATGGTGAGAAACTGTGGATGTCTGAGCCAGTAGTTTTCAAAATGAAAGCATTTTGATTTAGGTATGGTGGTGCATATCTGAGCTACTAGTGGGACATGGTCTGATGTGTCCCTAGACAGTGGCCGAAGTGAGGAGTTGGTAAATGATAGGGACCATTGCGCTGAGGTAAAGCACTAATCCAGTTGCTCAAGTAGAGGCGATTGTTGCATATTGCTCCAAGTGTAATTCCTACCTTGGAGAGTGATTTCAATAAGTCCCAAGTGTTGGATGATGTCATTGAACATCTGCATGTCCCCTATATTCGCTCCCGTGCGGTTGTGATCACTGGCATGATGATACAAGTTGAAGTCCCCCAATATCATGTATAGCTCCTGCGGTTGCAATGAGGGATTCCAGAGGCAGTCGATGAACTCCTGCCAGCGAGGTCCCTAACAAGGTCCATAGACTGAGATCAGGTGCCAGATGACCTCATTCCGTCGGGATGTGAACCGCATGAATATGGCAAAGTCCCTGATATCCAGAGCTTCCCCCTGAAGTAAGCTATCATTCCAGGCTACCAGGATACCTCCTGAGGCACCCCTGGATGGTGCAAAGGCGAATTTATTGAATCTTCTGGGCGCCAGTTGTTTAAGGAAAGAAATGCCAATATGTTTCATTTTGGTCTCTTGTATACAGAAGATATTGCACTCCTGGACCTCCTCTATTTTTGATCTGACTGCTTGCTGCTTAGCAGTGTTATTAAGACCACAAATGTTCCAGTTGAAGACATTCAAGTTACGGTTTATGTTGTGCACCATAAATAATAGTCAGGGATGACAGAGCAGTCCGGGAAGTAATCCCGACCGAGTGAATGAGGATGTGGCCTATGAAACTAAGGTCAGTGTGCAACGAGGGCCAACGAACAAACCAGTAATCAGACAGACAGATGAGCCAAGCAGCATAGAAATAAGTCACAGCCAACAAACTCCAGAAAAGACTACCTGCCATAAACTGAGGTTCCGGCCACCGGCCGATCAAAATGCAGAAGTGTTCCCAACAGCGCATGTTCCCAACAGAGCATACCACAAAACAACATCCAGTACTATTTAAAACAACCACACTACAATTCCAAACAACAGCTTCCCAAAAGACGAACCCATCAGCAACATAGCAGCCCACAGTGTGACCGGTGCCCTCCACTCCCAGCAAGTCAAGCTTGATGTACGACATTGTCTTTCAGCTCCGGGAGGGACATCATCTGGCGCACCACCTCAGGGGGAACGCCGCACTCATTTTCCGCCTCGCCTGCAGCACATCAGTGGAGAGTTCCGGGTAGGGACGGCAGGAGTCAAGAGAGTCAAGACTGGGGAATTTGATTGGACCTGGAAAGAGATTGAGTGCCGGCGCATCCTCAGATGTACCAGCATCAGGGCCATCCTCCTAAGCAGGTGGAGGCGTGGTCCGATGTCCCTGCATGAGCATTTGGAGCCGAGGGCTCCTCCTTGGTTTGCCGGGTTCCAGTGATCGGTTGGAGTAGGAGGGTCCAACAATCTCCGCTACTACCGGTTTCAGGGCCTTGATTTGTTTTCCTTTTATCTTATCTTCAGCAGCAATGGGCTCGGCAGTGATATCTTTGATGACCACTGAGGAGTGGCCAGAACTCTGCTCCCTTGTCTGCTGATCAGTGGAGTTAGAAAGCGACATGGTGATGACTTTATTGAACCCCCCTTGCCCAATGGGTTCATTGAACTGGACGTTCCACCATGCATATGGGGAGTTTGGGAAGGCCACCTGGAGCATTCTTCTCAGCCCCAACGAGTCCAGCGGGGCGAAGCCAGTCTGGTTGCTGCGTAACATCCTCCGTGTTGACCAGTGAGAAGTTCTGTTGCTCCATCCTTGAAGCTTTGACAGCCGGTTCAGTCATGTTCGCGTCGTTTGAAGCTTCCTCTTGAGGTGGGGCGTCAGAGAGGACGTCCATCTCCTGGTGCGGTTGGGGCGGCGGCAGCCCCCATGGTTCCCAGCCATCATTGTCCTGCTGCTGGTGCTGTTCATCAGGAACCGGCCATTCATCATCATCTTCCGTCTGTTCCTCAGGTGGTTCTTGAAGAGGATGAGGGTTGCCATTCGGTGGCAGGTCATCTTCCGGGGGGGATGCCCCAACCATCTACTTCCATAAGCCATTCGGGGCAATCCAGTTGAGAATGTACACTGGGCAAGACCAGGAACACCCGACCCCATCCCTGGTGCCTTGACGCAGGACTAAACTTCTAGGGACGAACCTTGCATTGGTGTAGAGACATTTGACCAAGATGAAGCCCAGAGCCCTCGGGCTTGTGTGCCACTGAAGTAACTTGCCAAAACCAGAAAATGCTAACTCAATAGCTTCAACCGTCCTGTAGTCCAGTGGGAGGCCCAAGATCATAAACCAACCAACACAACCAAACTCATGAGTCCGGTGGTTTCTGCCAAAGTCGTGCCTGATGAAGGACACACGGACTCCATCTACCATGATTGGCTCTCTCATCACAAGCAAGTCTCTAAACAAGCTGGTCTGGAATGCAAAAAGAGCTATGCCCAGTGGGGTGAGACAGCAGTGAGTAACGGTGATACCCATGTCTTGCAGAAGGGAGTTCCAGATCCGTAGCCTGAAATCATCGTACTGAACTTCCTGCAGCACGCTCTCAGTGTCCACCGCCACAGAAAATTCTTAGTGAGCCGGGTGATGGTGACCGGGAAGGTGCACCACCATCCTAGGCAGTCGGTCCGGGCCTCCGTCAGTGAAGTCGAAGTGTTGGTTGGCCAGGAACCTCGAGGGATCAACCGGGAAGTTGGCCATGAGGATAAGAGAGTTGGCTGGCGAAAGAGCGGCAGAGACGGATGTGGAGTGCAGGATGCGGAGGAGCCAGGAAGAGGGAGCGGCAGGGGAGAAGTTGAGGGGGCGGTTGTGGTTGTGAATGACGATGGCGGATGACGGTTCCGTGTAAAGGCCAGAGGCCTTTATGGGGGGCGTGCTTCTCTTGCGCCAAACCCGAGAAATTCTGGCGGCCGAGAGGCAGTTCCGTCTAATATGCCCGTATCTAAAGCAAAGATTGCAACAAATCTTATTGCGGCATTGGAATTTCAGATGAAATGGACTGAGGCATTTATAGCAGTGTTTCCCATCGGGCTGCCAAGTGCCATGATCGCCTGGCCGCCTCAGCTCCCTGCTCTGATAGCTGTCTTGTCGATAGAGGGTTCCCTCGGGACCTTGCGAGACTGTGGCCTTAGGAGCTCTATCTCACTTCGGGCGAGAACACTCGCCGACCTCCCACTTAGTAGAGCTAAGCCTAGGGTGGCTACTGCTTAGAGCGGTCGCATCAGCGGCATGCGCCGAGTTGTTGACGCTCCATTGAACCGGAGGCCAGTGAGACATGAATGGAGTGGGACCAGACTTCCCTTTGTCCACCCGCAAATTCAAAATGTTGTATTGTTTATCGCGCCACGTACCTTCATTCGTGGGGGTCGGTGAATGAATTCCGACGATCTTCCGATTAGCCGGAAAGCAGAGTCCGGCAGCACTTGTTGGGGTTTGAAGAAGATTGCAGAAAATTTTTCCCAACCACAACCCTTTTACCGTTGGGGTTTCCTTTTTTGCTGGAGAACCTTGCCGGATTGGGGAGGCGAAGGAGATCCGCGTGTTTGCTGGCTTCTTGCGTGAGACCAATGTCCAACTTTCCTTCTGTTCCTGCTCCCACTTCTTGTATTCAGAGATCCAATCCGGTCCACCCGTGTGCCATTGATGAAAGTACACATCAAAGGTTGGTGTGGTGATCCTTCGCTTTGCATTGATCTGCAGTCCCACTTGCTTGCTCGCCACGGAGAAGCGAAACGAATGCTCTTGTAGTTGTTCGACATGAAAATCCCAAGGTGAAGCACCCAGCACCGAGCAAAGAGCCCATTCAACAGCACTCTCCGAGAGATGAAAAGTGTACCTTTGAAAGACTGCAATCATGAGGAAGGAACCAATGGGCAAAGACCCCAGGTGATGAACCGTGGAGCAGAGCTGGCGGTGAACTTCTTGTTGGAATATTTGGTCGGGACGAAGATCCCAGTCACCACTGGTCGGCAGGGGTCGATCATCACCCATGTTGAGCAAGTCGACCAGTCCCCAGCAGCACTAGAGGCTACCAGCGCGTCCATGGCGGCGAGCAAGGGGAGGTGGTGGAGGTGGCAGAGGCGTAGGGTACGGAGGAGCGGGAGCGAGAGCAAGCCATCGTAAGCCTCTGTATTACTTCGACAGAAGCGCTGCAATGCGCCCAGGAGCCCTAGCCGCCCTAGGAAAAAAGGAGACCAGAGGTGCTGCCAGGAAGAAAAGGAGAGGAAAAAGAGGGAGGAAGATGTAGAAAAAGAGGAGGGTTCCGTCGTCCGCCGGAGATCGTCGTCGCGTCGCGTCGTCGTGCTGTTGGAGGACTGCTGCTCCATCCACTTCATCTATGTGTCGCCTTCCTCCCTCGATCTTTGAGGCCGTCACATCTACGGTAGGATTCATTTTCCTGATGCGAATTTTAGCGACATATTAAATCTAATAGATGTAATTTAATCGTAGTCGCACTATCTTTTTATTTTCAGCAGCATTGATTCTCGCTAAAGCCCCCGTAAACACGTATGAACACGTATGAACTAGTTGCATCTAATTTATAAACAACCATAGTTATTTAATAATTGAACTTTGCATGCATGCTTGTCATCGCATGTTGATTAATGTGTGTGCATCATGTTGATTTGTATATGTTTTCTTGTATGTGTGATCGCGAGTAGAGGGAAATGCTCAAGAACTCGTGTACGAGGATTTCGAGAACCAAGACTTCGAAGCGCATGAGCAACCCTATCCGCAAGAGCAAGGAAAGTGTCGTTGAAGCATATTGATCCTGTTTTAAAATAAATGTTTTGTTTGCAAAACTGCATGCTTGTGTCAATTTTGATGGGAATCCTATGGTAGGAAGTTTACTAGTTTTGTTGACCACCCTTGTCACCTGGAATATATGGTAGAGAGTCGGGAAGGGCTATTGACCTTTTGCTACGCTTAATCAACTGGGATGGGAAACAACTGTACCACTCAATTTAATTATGCATGGATGAGAGTATGGTTAACATGAACTGGTTAAATATGATATGTTAATGGGTCATTTAAGCAAGTCTGGTATGTGGATGGGTTCGATGTTATGGTGGTTTTGCTTGCTTTAGATCTAAGGACCGGTTCGTAGAGCGACCATCCAGAATTTACAGTGCCACCACGAGGCCAAGTATGGGTGCGGCGTAGCTGATTAATTAGGGCTTTGCTAGTGCTATTTGGACCATTAAGGATGCTCGGGGAAGGGGTAGTCAGATTGGGTTTGTTGATGACTGGCGGGACTACCCTGGGATCCGAATGGCTCAAGAGGGGGCCCTTGGTTGAAGATGTGCTCAGTTGGAGACATCGCCACCGGTGAAACCTCAGTGGGGTCTAAATAGGCTAGTAATCCCTTTGTAAAGGCTATTTTGTGATCTCTTGGCCATACACCAAAGGAAGTGTAATTGGCGAAAGGGAGGTTCTTCAGTCGCCAAGGGGTGATGAAATAACAAACATGTGGGTAAAGCAGTACAACCTCTGCAGAGTTTGTCTAAAACTATCATGATAGCCATGCTCCCCATTATGAGCAACCTGGACCCTCACATGATTAGAGGGAAATTGGGATTTGGGATAGTTATGGTTTGGTAATGGTTATGGATGGTTATGAATTAATTTCTGGTATTGAAAATGGATATTGCTATATCATGATGGACACAGAATATGGACTGGTATTGTGATAACTACATTGCTTATGATTGGTTCATTTCATATACATATAATATATGCTTTTCAAATGTTTTAATGTACTTTTCAGCACTTAGCCATTATTATATTCGTCATTTGAATCAGCCACATGTCATACTATCCACACTTGCTGAGTATGACATGTACTCACTCTTGCAATCCCCCCCCTAACAGTTGCATGTCATGATTGTGAGATTAATGGCGATAATGCTGAGTTCTAGGTCGTGTCTACCGTCAGCTTTGCCTGTGGTGTTACTGGAGCTGCGCTATCCCTTATGCTTAGTTGCTTAGTTGCTTAATTAGTTTATTTCCGCTGCATTAGTTGAACTTGTCATTAATCCTCATTAGAGCTTGTATTCGAGAATATTTTTAATTGTGTAATAAAACTTGGATAATTAATCTTGTCTTGTGGTAATTTTCTGTATACTCTTTTGTGAATGCACTCGCGTGTGTGGGTTGAACATCCTGGGCACACATATGCGTTCACTTGGTTCATTTTCGGAACCGGGTGTCACAGATTGGTATCAGAGCCACTGGTTGGCCGTAGGACGCCGCCTAGATAGAATGAACACTTTAGAGCACATAGGAGCACTTAGGAATCATTTGTTTTGCTTAGAGTGTTGTTTGCTATATATATTGTTTGATTGTGTGCTTAATAGAGGATTTTGAGATGCTTTAGCATTGCCATGTCCACCTAGGCTAGTATAGCTAGTTATTTAGTTTCATATCCCTTGATGCATGCATATAGGTTGGGATTCCTTCTATCTTCATTCCCGTCTCTACTTCTGTGGAAGATCGGCACTACAAGAAGATTCATAACCCCGGATGAAGCTACATGGAAGCGTGAAGATGTTATCAAGGATTTTCTCATCTCTTCTTTAATCCGTCCGAATCTCAAGGGCAAGATTCCTTTAAGGGGGTAAGATTTGTAACATCCCAAAAATTTTCAAACTTGGCAAATTTTTATTTCCAAATCTCTTCTTCAACCTACCCGAATCTCGAGGGCGAGATTCATTTTAAGGGGGGTAGAATTGTAACACCCTGATTTTCGAGTTTCGGCAAATAAAAAATTTAAATGGGAATTTAGAGTTAATAATAGGAAGAAATTACTTTTATAAAGAAAAATGTAAAATATATGCATCTCATATTACATTTTGCATTTTGCATTCATACTCAAGCATTGAAAATTAGTTACCAAAATAAATAAGCGAAAAGTAAATTATTTACCAAAGTAAGTACATTAAAATAAATTAAATTAGCATAACGAATATGGAAGAAAATAAATAAAAAGAAAAGAAAAGGAACTAAATCATTTATGCACATGCATTCATATCTTAGATATAGACTGAGTAACTAGATCTATTAAAAACAAAATAGAAATTTTATACAATAGAAAAGTAATTGGAAAAGAAAATTATAGAAGAAGATGAATAATAATAATAATAAAACATAAAATATACATATACAACTATGTGTAGAAAAAGAAGAAAAAGAAAATAATAGCATAAAATTTGTAATAGGGAATAAAATAATAATAATATATATAATAAATAATATATAATAAATAATATATAATAAATAATATATAAAAATAAAATAAATAAAATATATATAATAAATATAATGATAATATTTATATGTGTAAAGAAAAAGAAAATATCAATAGAAAAATAAAAATAATATAAAGAATAAATAAATAATTATATAAAAAAAAAGAAAGAAAAAAAGCAGCACCGCCGACCAGGCCGAGCCGGCCCAGCTAGGGTGCCCCGCCCGACTGCGCCTGGCCCCGACGCCCCGCTCGCGATCCCAGCGTGCCGACGATGGCGTCAGCGCCGCGCGCCTGGCCCCACCCGCCAGCTCGCTCGCACCCCACCCCGCGCTCCCGCACGAGCCGCGCTCCCGCGCCGAGCGCTCCAGCGCCCAACCCCGCGCCACCCCATTGACCCGCCCGCGCGCCGTGCGCCCCAGGCCGAGTAGACCATGGTGCCGCCCGTGCCCTAGCCCTGCGCCTATAAATTGAACCGTAAGCCTTCGTATTACTTCGACAGAAGCGCCGCAACACCGCCAGGAGCCCTAGCAGCCCTAGGAAAAAACTGAGGAGACCAAAGGTGCTGCCAGGAAGAAAAAGAGAGGAAAAAGAGGGAGGAAGAGGAAGAAAAAGAGGAGGGTGTCGTCTTCCCCTGGAGATTGTCGTCGCGTCGCGTCGTCGTGCCGCCGGAGGACCGCTGCGCCATCCACTTCGTCTACACGTCGCCTTCGTCCCTCGATCTTCGATGTCGTCGCATCTACGGTAGGATTCATTTTTCCGATGCGAATTTTAGTGACGTATTAAATCTAATAGATGTAATTTAATCGTAGTCGCACTATCTTTTTATTTTCAGCAGCATTAATTCTCGCTAAAGCACCCGTAAACTCGTAAGAACATGTATGAACTAGTTGCATCTAATTAATAAACAACCATAGTTAATTAATAATTGAACTTTGCATGCATGCATGTCATCGCATGTTGATTAACGTGTGTGCATCATGTTGATTTGTATATGTTTTCTTGTATGTGTGATCGAGAGTAGAGGGAAGTGCTCAAGAAGTCGTGTACGAGGATTTCGAGAACCAAGACTTCGGAGCGCTTGAGCAACCCTATCCTCAAGAGCAAGGCAAATGTCCTTGAAGCATATTGATCCTGTTTTAAAATAAATGTTTTGTTTGCAAATTTGCATGCTTGTGTCCATTTTGATGGGAATCCTATGGTAGGAAGTTTACTAGTTTTGTTGACCACCCTTGTAACCTATAATATATGGTAGAGAGTCGGGAAGGGCTTTTTACCTTTTGCTTCGCTTAATCAACTAGGATGGGAAACAACTATACCACTCAATTTAATTTTGCATGGATGAGATTATGGTTAACATGCACTGGTTAAATATGATATGGTAATAGGTCATCTAAGCAACCCAGGTATGTGGATGGGTTGGATGTTATAGTGGTTTGGCTTGCTTTAGATCTATGGACCGGTTCGTGGAGCAATGATGCAGGATTTGCAGTGCCACCATGAGGCCAAGCATGGGTGCAGCGTAGCTGATTAATTAGGGCTTTGCCAGTGCTATTTGGACCATTAAGGATGCTCGGGGAAGGGGTAGTCGTATTGGGTTTGTTGATGATTGGCGGGACTACCCTGGGATCCGAATGGCTCAAGAGGGAGCCCTTGGTTGAAGACGTGCTCTGTTGGAGACATCACCACCGGTGAAACCTCAGTGGGATCTAAATAGGCTAGTAATCCCTTTGTAAAGGCTATTTTGTGATCTCTTGGCCATACACCAAAGGAAGTGTAATTGGCGAAAGGGAGGTTCTTTAGTCACCGACGGGTGATGAAATCACAAACACGTTGGTAAAGCGGTACAACCTATGCAGAGCGTGTCTAAAACTATCACGATAGCCGTGCTCCCGGTTATGAGCAACCTGGACCCTCACATGATTAGAGGGAAATTGGGATTTGGGATGGTTATGGTTTGGTAATGGTTATGGATGGTTATGAATTAATTTCTGGTATTGAATATGGATATTGGTATATGATGATGGATGTGGAATATGGACTGGTATTGTGATAACTACATTGCTTATGATGGGTTCATTTCATATACATAAAATATATGCTTTTCAAATATTTTAATGTACTTTTCAGCACTTAGCCATTATTATATTCGTCATTTGAATCAGCCACATGTCATACTTTCCACACTTGCTGAGTACGACATGTACTCACTCTTTCCATCCCCCCCCCCCCCAACAGTTGCAGGTCAGGATTGTGAGTTTAATGGTAATAATGCAGAGTTCTAGGCCGTTTCTACCGTCAGCTTTGCCTGTGGTGTTACTGGAGCTGCTCTATCCCATATGCTTAGTTGCTTAATTAGTTTATTTTCGCTGCATAGTTGAACTTGTCATTAATCTTCATTAGAGCTTGTATTCGAGAATATTTTGAATTGTGTACTAAAATTTGGTTAATTAATATTTTCTTGTGGTAATTTTCTGTATACTCTTTTGTGAATGAACTCGTGTATGTGTGTTGAACATCCTGGGCACACATATGCGTTCACTTGGTTCATTTTTGCAACCGGGTGTAACAATGATGCTTCGAATGTGGTAAGACAGGACACTTTCGTACAGATTGTCCTAACCTTTCAGGTCCTACTTCCTGGGAAGAAAAACCATCAAGGACGAAGCACTTCTCAACAAACGATAAGAAGAAGAAGAATGGCTTTACAGGTCGCCAACTGGTGAGCAGTTTTATCTCCGCACTCCAGGAACTTGGATCAAGCAACATGGACATTGGAAGTGACGAAGATGAAGATGATTTGGCAAACTTGTGCTTCATGGCGGGCAAGTCAAAGATCAAGTATGGAGGAGGCAGAACACAACAACAACAATGAAGAGGTATGTCCTACTTGTGAAGAAATGTGTGATGTTATTTCTCGTGCCACTGTTTTTGTTAAGAAAAAGGACAAAAATATTAGGAACAATGCTGTTAAAATTGAGTCACTAGAATCTGAAATTAATCATTTGAAATCCTTGATACCTAGTGATGATTCTTGTTACTCATGTGTCTTAATATTTGAACAATTATTCTCCCTAAGAAGTGCACATACCTCCACACTCGATAAACTTGAACTTGAAATTGAAAAGAACAGAAATCTTGCTGCACTTAATAATGGAAACTTAAAAGATGCTTCTTGTTCTACATTTAATTTGCATTGTTCTAGTTGTGATGATCTTGATAAGAAACTGCAAGATGCTACGAATGAGATTTCTGTCTTGAACAATGCTTTAGGTGCCCATGAAGTTAAATATTGTTCTAATTGCAAACTAAAAGGAGAAACTTCATGTGAAAGCTGCCTAGAATTGTCTAAGAATCTTGATGATATGAACAAGACACTAGAGCAGTTTTGTATTGGCAACAAAAATCTAAACTTGCTGCTGAACTCATCCAAATCTTGCAATGATAAGAATAGTGTAGGTTTTGATTCCCATGCTCATGCTAAAGCACATCCACCAAAAATTATAAAGTCATTAGGAAGTTGTTTGATTAAAACAGTTCCTAAACAAAAAGAAGTGGTGTTTAAATCTGCAAGAGTGTTGTCACATTCGAGTTCAAATAAACATACTACACTCTCATCTAGACATGAACACAAAGTTAAATTTCATTATACCAATTGTCGTAGAGATGGTTATGTCATACATTTTTGTTATACACTAGCTAAACAACATGGAAAAGAAAGAAAATGCAAGCTAGATCTTATAACTCTCATGCAAAATTTGGTGCACATACCAAACCGAATGTCAGGAACATGCAACCTGTTGTTATGATTAAAATGACTCAAATTTACCTTCGGAGCTTCAGATTTTACCTCCGTACCTTGTGGTTTTGCCTCCGGAGCTACTCATTTTCGTGCTACACAAGTAACACTTTATAGGTCAGTAGTTAAGAACGAAAATCTCAATCTTTGAACCATAAACCTGTTGTTTTACTTTAGCTGTTGTGTGTTGTTTCTGCTGGACGTCGTGTGACTCAGTACTAGATTCCTAAATGCTTATTGACTAACCCCAATATTGAGTCATCGACGTATTGTGCTTCTATGTAGGTTACACATCTATGGAAGGAGAACATTTGGATTGTGGATTCAGGTTGCTCACGCCACATGATCGGTAACAAAGAATGGTTCTCCTCCCTCTCTTTTGTGTCATGTGTAGCGAATGATACTTTTGCCGATAATTCTTCAACTCCTATAATTGCTAAGGGTTCTGTTATGGTAAATGATCACTACACTTTGAAAGATGTGGCACTTGTCAAAAATCTGAAATACAACTTG
The DNA here is from genome assembly GCA_036927565.1 of Tuctoria greenei. NCBI lineage: Eukaryota > Viridiplantae > Streptophyta > Magnoliopsida > Poales > Poaceae > Tuctoria > Tuctoria greenei. The sequence goes on from JAYESD010000005.1 coordinate 118,267,219, forward strand.
CTTTCTGTTTCACAATTCCTAGATGAAAATTTGGAAATTATTTTCAATAATAATTGCTGCAAAGTTGTAGATTCAAATAGTGATCTTATTTTAACATGTCTCGGTTTGGAAGAGTTTTTAAAGCTGATTTTGATATGTCTTCCTCTAAGCATAGGTTTCTAGTTGCTAATGATTCAAAGGACTTATATTTTTTGTATCGTAGACTTGTTCATGTAGGCTTTGATCATCTAACGCTTGTTAGTGCGCTTGATTGCATATGTGGGATGCCTAAGCTTAAAGGGGACAAAGAAATTGTGTGCTTTTCTTGTAGACTTGCTAAGATGGTTGCAGATTTACATACTCCTCTCGTAATGATCATGACAACTGAACCGGGTCATGTTTTGCACCTTGACACCGTAGGACCTTCACGTGTTCAATACTTTTGAGGTAAATGGTATGTTCTTGTGATTGTTGATGATTATTCTAGATACTCTTGGGTTTACTTTATGGCATCTAAGAATGAAGCTTCTAGTCACTTTAGAACTTTATTTCTTAGATTATCAAATGATCACCCAAGATCTTTAAAAGCAATTAGATGTGATAACGGAACCGAATTTAAAATTCAATCTTTTGATAACTTCTGTTCCAAAAATGGAATAGATCATCAATTTTCTTCACCATATGTACCTCAACAAAATGGTGTTGTACAAAGAAAGAACAAAACCGTAGTTAAAATGGCTAGGACTATGCTTGATGAGTATCAAACTCATAGGAAATTTTGGGTTGATGCGACTGCAACCACTTGTTATGTCTCAAATCGTGTTTTCTTGCGCGCTAATCTAGGTAAAACACCATATGAGCTCCTATTTGGACATAGGCCTAGTTTTACACATTTTCGGGTCTTTGGTTGCAAATGCTTTTCTAAGAAACATGGTAATCTTCATAAATTTTAACCTTGATCCATTGATGGCATGTTTTTTGGTTATCCATCTCATATTAGAGGCTACCGTGTGCTTTCACATGACACTAACAAAATTGTGGAGACTTGTGAGGTGTCTTTTGATGAAGCTAGCCTGGTACTAGCTCAAACATTGTAGGTCCAGATCCATATCCTCAGGGGGAGGGTATTTTCGAAAAAGAAGAAGAGTCGGTGATATTGCCTGATAGTTCTGAAGTTGACATGTGTCCAGCTCCGAACTTTGAACAAGCTCCGACTACCATCTCTGCTGGTCCTGATCGTCCACAAGTCACAAGCTCATCAATCTGCGATGAACATGATGAATAAGAAGCTTGTGAGACATCTGTTCCCCTACGGATTTACAAGAATCATCCCCCACAACAAATAATTGGAAGCTTGTATGAACGAGTTACAAGATCCAGGTTTTCTGACCCCAATTCTCATGCTCATTCTTCTTTTGTTGCTTCTTTTGAACCCAAAGATATATCACATGCACTCACTAATGAATCTATGATTATTGCCATGCCAAAAGAGATAGAAATTTTTGAAAGAAATAATGTTTGGAAACTTGTACCTCCACCTCAAGATCACACTTTAATTGGAACTAAATGGGTTAAAAAAAAACAAAGTGAGGATGGGGATGTGATTAGGAATAAGGCTAGATTGGTTGCTCAAGGTTTCACACAAATTGAAGGTCTAGATTTTGGTGAAACTTTTGGTCCTGTTGCTAGATTAGAAACCATAAGAAATTTGTTAGCTTTTGCTGCATCTAAAGGTTTCAAGTTATATCAAATGTATGTAAAAAGTGCTTTTCTTAATGGCTACATCGATGAGAAGGTTTATGTTAAGCGACCACCTGGTTTTGAAAATCCAGATTTTCCTATTCATGTTTTCAAGCTGACTAAAGCCCTATATGGTCTAAAACAAGCTCCTAGAGTATCGTATGATAGATTAAAAACATTCTTACTTGAAAAGGGGTTTACAATGGGCAAGGTTGATAAAACTCTTTTTGTGCTTAAGAATGGAAATGATTCATTATTTGTTCAAGTGTATGTGGATGATATTATCTTCGGTTGTGCGTCTCATGATCTTGTGTCCAAGTTTTCAGCAATGATGAGTTCAGAATTTGAAATGAGTATGATAGGTGAACTCACTTACTTTTTGGGGCTGCAAATCAAGCAAACCAATTAAGGTACCTAAATGAAGTATACAAGGGACCTTCTCAAGTGATCCAACATGGACAAAAGCAAGCCTCTTCGGACACCAATGGGAACAACATCAACACTTGATCTTGATGAAGATGGTGAACCCGTGGATCAAAAATATTATAGAAGCATGATCGGATCACTTTTGTACCTCACGGCATCAAGATCGAACATACAATTTAGTGTATGTCTTTGTGCACGGTTTCATGTTTCCCCACGTGTTTCACATCATCAAGTCATCAAAAGGATTATCAGGTACTTACATGGAACTCAAGAATTTGACCTTTTTCATCCTTCTTCCTCAATCGTTACCTTGAAAGCTTTTTTGGATGCTGATTTGGGGGTCGTAGGATTGATAGGAGAAGTACTTCCGTCTCTAGTCATTTTCATGGAAATTCATTTGTTTCTTGGTCCTCTAGAAAACAAAACTCAGTTGCACAATGTTGACGGCTGTTATATACCAATTTCATCCGTCAATTTAACTCAATTATGTGAAGGATTTGTCATTTCTTGCACATATCACCTTTCTATCTAACCCAATTCCACTTGGACTTGGAGAAATATGTGTACGCAGCAGTTTATGTAGGAAATGAGGAAATGTAGAGGGACCAATCCTATAAAATATCATCCCAGCCAATCAGGCAATGACACGTGGCATCCCATGGATCAAATGGCCCACAAACAGAAGTATCCGAGGAGATCCAACGGTGTATCACTCACATATATCAAGGGGGCCCACCTGGCAGCCACCTGGTGGAAGCACTCCACATTCGGAGTGCTGACCAGGTCAGCCGAACCACGGGTTCGGCCGACCTCTTTCTAGCGACAAACGCGGTCAAACGACGCGTGTTGGCTCCTCCTAGCTTAAAGGAGTCAATGGTGACTGATTCCCGCGCTTTTGGTGGAGGGAACCGACCTCAACACTAGTATAAATAGGACCCCCTACACCTCACTTCAACACACACCACTTGAGCTTCATCTCAATTGTATACACTATCATCCATAGTCTTAGAGGAGTAAGGTTGTAGAGAGGAGAGTCTCTAGTCCCAAGTCCAAATTGGGAAAGGAGTAAGGAGTCTCTCTCTTCTCAATCCTACATTTGGAAAGGTATGACTCATGTATTATTTCTTGTATTTGTGACTTTATGCATAATAAAGATAGTATCTTTAGTCTCTACTTATACATATACTTGGTCAAATCATTTCTTGTTTGATTGTGGATTCCATGTATGTGGAAAGTATAGCTTCTATGACCATTTCATCATGAACATATCTCATTAACATAGAACCTATAGACCCCCACTATAGTCTAGTTAATTATAACATAACTAGGTTAGTATGGATAATTATGTTGTGTATCAACATTAGTTCAATGATGATTCAATTCATTGCCTTAGGATGGATTGTGCCTAGGCTCTTAAGGTAATTACTTAATATGCTAGCATGGTGCTAGGACAGCTAAGTAGCATTGGATGTCTCGTAGACCCACGGATTGAAGAGGTAGGCAGTAGGTGGTGACAACCCTATCTGTCCTTTGTAATCCTCCACGTTCGGCTATGCCACAGGCTCTTGGCGGGGTTGCCCTAGTATTGCTAGGGGTAAGCTCGTGCCCGATGTGTTGAACCACATAGCATAAGTATTCACTATTAATCTAGCTTATGAATAATTAGTTTAGACTATGTATATGTACAATAGAGCATAGTAGGAGTATCTCCATAACTCTCAACCTTAACCAACCTCTAGGTTCCTCTTATGCCCCTTAGACTTGAAAGCTTTTGTGTGTGTCGCACTACCTCCATTACTTTATCCATCCTTACTAGATTCTTACCTAGACCTTTCTACCCTTTCCACTTGATGATTGTTATATCTCTTCCCTGCCTTCCTTTGGGATCAAATAAATGACACCCTTGGGAATACTCTTAATTGGTAATGCTACAATGATATCTTCGTGCGCTTGCTGAACTCACTCTGTGATCCAATAGAACTATTAACAAGCATTTCTGACACATCAATTGGAAATATTTAGTTAATGGTGCATAAGAAATACCAAAAAGAATTTTTGGTGCCGTTGCCGGGATGATTTGTTAGTATATCTTAGGAGCCGTCAACAAGCATTTCTGGTGTTGTTGCCAGGGAAGGCAAATAGATATATAACATGACTATGTGAATAGGATAGAACTGTGGGTAGGATTTTAGTAGCATAACCATTCTTTGTTTTTGCATTTATTTTAAATGTGAAACATGGTAGCGTATGTCTGGTTTCTGCCTGCTGGAAAACATTGTTGAAGATCCCGAATCTCTTCTGAGAGACCAACCCCGTGTCGTTACTCCTTAGAAGATTCGATCGGCAAAGCAAGCCAGCATTTTTGCACCAACAATCCAAACACCAATGGCTCAGAAGACCCTTTGTGAGTTCTCAGCTCCCTCTGCTAACAATGTGCCTATTGGGCCCACTATTAACACAGGAGATGTGAACTTCGAGATCAAAACTGGCCTTATAACTATGGTGCAAGCCAACCCATTCTGTGGGAAGGCTAACGAGGATGCATGTGCTCACCTGCAACAATTCCGCGAGATCTGTAGCACTTTTAAGATCAAGGACGTGTCTCCGGATGTGGTCCGTTTGAGACTGTTCCCGTTCTCTCTCATTAGGAGAGCGAAATAGTGGTTCTACGCGAACCAATGTGTTGTAGACACTTGGGAGAAGTGTTCTACAGCATTCCTCGCCAAATTCTTCCCATTGGGAAAAACCAATGCCATACGTGGAAGGATTTCCAGCTTTCAGCAAGAGCTCAAGGAACTATTCCTGAGGCATGGGAAAGGCTTCAGGAGTACATCCTAGCCTGTCCCGACGATGGGATGAATGACTGACTCCTTATTTAGAATTTCTATAACGGGCTGATCCCATCAGCTCGTGACCATTATGATGCCGTTGCTGGAGGAGCCTTCTTCTCATTGATGATACCAAAAGCTAAAGATCTTATCGATAAGATGGTGTCCAACATGGGATGGAACGATGAGCGTCTCCATACCTGACAGTGAGGCATGCACACCTTGAAGGAGGTGGACATGATCTCTGCAAAATTGGACCTCCTAATGAAGAAAATAGATGGACATGCCAATGGTGAAGTGTTTGGAAATGCCTATGCCCTAGATTCTCGCATCACGTGTGAAGTCTGTGGGAACACGAGTCATATGGGCAATGATTGCCCAGAAATTCGTGAGGATGCCCTATACCTCGCCCACAATAGAAATTTCAACAACAATGGCTATCGTCCAGGAGGTCAAGGGTGGGGTCAACAACACCCATTCTTTCAAGGAGGGTACAACAACAATGGAAACCCTAGAAATCAGCCCAACTTGAGAGAACTTGCCATTAGCCAGCTCAAGATCAACGATGTCCTAATCAAGAAGTTGTCAGCTAAGCCGAATGCCGTCGCAAATAAGCTATTTGCGACGGCTTCTAGCCGTCGCAAATATGGCGTCGCAAATAGCTTATTTGCGACGGCTAGGAGAGGCCGTCGCAAGTTATTGCTGCGGGCTGGCGGGCCCCGCAACATTATTTGCGACGGCCTAGCCGTCGCAATTAATGCTTATTTGCGACGGCCAGGCTGTCGCAATTAAGGCCTCTATTTGCGACGGCCGGGCCGTCGCAAATAAGTTCAAAGGGCAGGGCCCACGTTTCCTCCTCCGGGACCCACGACGCTATTTGCGACGGCCAGGCCGTCGCAATTAATGCTTATTTGCGACGGCCTGGCCGTCGCAAATAACTGTGGTTTAATTGCGACGGCTTGTGTCCTTATTTGCGACGGTACTGTATAAAAAGCTGTCGCAAATAAGGTTTTTTATTTTTTTTAAAAAAACAGAAAATACTACCCGGCTCGATGGCCAGAATCACAACAAACACAATATAGACAATATACACAGTATATACACAGCATACCTCATCACAATCACAAACTAAAATTCCGATACATCTCACATCGTCATCAACAAAGTAAATAAAAGGGCTCACTCGCCCATCTAACCTCCGAAGCCACCTCCGAAGTCGAAGTCGTCGTCGTCGCGCCTCAATCCAGGCGGCGGTAGCGAAGGCGACGGCGTTTGTGCAGCCGTCGCGGATACCTGCAATTAATAAAACTTAGAGTTAGAATATAAATGCATCAACATCTCTCTCCCTCCCTCTCCCTCTATCTTCATCTAGATCACCCTCTCTTCCTCTCTCTTTTCATTTCTCTCTTTGTCTCTCACTCTATCTTTCTTGCTCACTCTATCTCTCTATTGCTATTCTTTTCCTTCTATCTTCCTCCCTCTATCTCCATCTACATCTCCCTCCCTCTATCTTCCCCTCTCTCTATCTCCATCTACATCTTACTCTCTCTTCATTCCCATCCTACTCTATCTATCTTTCACTCTTTCTTCTGTCTCCCTTTCTTCTATCTCTTTCTTTCTTCTATCTCAATCATTTTCTTCTATCTAACTATCTCTCTCTTTCATCTATCTCAATCTTATTACGCTGGAGAAGAAGGATTACATAGAAACTTACCTGACCCGCTGAAGAAGGATCGCCTGGGAGGACCGGTGGTAGTACCGGTAGCTGGATTCCCAGACCCTGCGCCCGAGCGATGGCCTGTCATTGCAAACATGAAATGCTACCTATTAGTAAGTCATTTAAGCTGAATTAATGAGAATTTTAATTTTTAGATTGTTACCTCCATTGCTTCCCGCATCTGCGCCAACGCTGCTGCCTGGGTTTGGATCGTGGACTCCATCGCCCTCCTTTCCTCCTCATGTCGCCTTTCGTTTTCTTCTACAGTCTCTCGGAGGGACTGCATCTCAATGTCCCTCTGCGAGCGGCGACCTCCCGTGCCCGAAGCCTGCGTGGAGCTGCCTCTCGCAGGTCTACCGGCCCTCGAGTCGACAACTCCGTCGAATATGGCGAGCCTATAAAAAAGAGAGTCAGTAATATGAAATTAAAATATCTTGAATACTTTGAATTGAAAACGATAAAATGACTTGCAAACTCACCTTCCGTGTGCTTTTCCACCACCGGTTGCATACGCGGCTTGAGGATCGATCGGTTGACGTTCCCAATCGAAATCCTCGCCGTGTATCTTCCTAGCCTCCTCCTCGTACTTAGCCTGCAAAACAATAAAATCGTGTAAGTTCAACAATCTATATAGTTATATGTAATATGAATGGTTTCTAAACTTACCAACCGCTCGGCTGCAGCCTGACTGCACCCCGTCGGCTGAGAAGGGTCCCTGTGACCTCTCTTCCAAACCTCAGCAGGGGTGGGCGGCACCCCCGTCTCGCGCTCCTGTCAATACGTGTTAGTACGAACAATATATTATTAATATATAAACATAAGTTACACACACTTACCATGCATTTAGCTAAACGCAAGTGGTTATCTTGTCTGTGCCTGCTCTTCCCCTCCACCCCTCTGCAGTCTCGAGCCTTCCCGGACTTAGCTTTAAACTCGTCGCTAGCCCAGTAGCGACAAAGGGCCCGAAATGCATCGTTCCGACCCTGCAACCAGCTCACGTGGCCCTGCACATAGTTCAAAGTCGTTAAAAGTACCATCGAGGACATTATCAGAAAAAGATACTTGCTACACTCCACGTACCTGCGCGTACTCCTCCTCCGTCAGGTGCCTCTCGCTCTCTTGCCGGAAGTGTAACACGTGCTGCTGGTTCGCCTTCAAGTGCTCATTAATAATTTGAACACGGGCGTTCGACAAAGCTTGTCGAAGCGCCTTGGCAGCGTTGAAGTGAAACACTCGCCTCGCATCCTCAAACATGCGATGGTCGTCCGGGTCCTCTAAAACATATCTTGCCTGCGATAAAGAATATATTGAAGAGATGTGCACTAAAAGAGTTTAAGAGTTGTAACATAGAAACTTTTTTAACATACTTACCATAAAATCGTCCCATACGGCCTCCTGAAGGTTGCCGTGCTCCTGGTGATGGACGCGTGCGTAGTCCTCCCACGAAAGAGCAGGCACTCCGTCGATGACCCCGGGATAGAGCAAATGCACTATGGACCCGAGGACACCGTTCACCGGTCTCTGGTGTTTATCACCGGTGAAAGACAAGTCGTCCCAAGCACTGTAAGATATTTATTCATTCATTCATTACTTAAGTAATCAAAAGAAACTAAAATTGAAAACTATAATTTTTATTATCTGTCTCCGACTGGACGAATCACGATCCTCTGTGAAGGGACCGCGGGAGGACTGACAAAGTGAGTCCTCCTCGTCCTCCGCGTCTGCTAGGGCGCCACGTCAGGTGACCCAGACGGCTACTCACCAGCCGAGTCAAAGGCCTCAGGAACAAACTCATCGCCAGCCAGGGGCTGGCTGGCCGAGGGCTGGCTTGCCGAGGGCTGACTCGCCGAGGGCTGCCTCACCGAGTGCTGGCTGGCCGAGGGCTGCCTCGCCGAGGGCTGGCTCACCGAAGGCGCTGCGGCCTCTGAGTCAGCCGGTGAGGACTACAACATACAAATGATTCATAAGTAAGTTTAATGTGAATTTGAATTTAAAGAATTTGTCAAAAACGAGTGACATTTACCTGTGACGAAGCTCTAGAGCTGGTCTGAACGTGCCCCAGCAGCTGAGAGCGTCTGCTGCCAGTCGACGAGGCACCAACGAAAGCGTCCTCTGGTCTAGAGGGGTAGAACCCCCTCGTCGGCGGCACCTTCTTACCCTTCTTTGACGCAATCCTATTGTAATTAGATAATTAGTAAATATGCAAATAAAATATATAAAATTCATGTTACTATCTTCAAGAAAACATTACTTGTAGTCACTTTCAAAATTCATCAACATCATTGTCATGTGCCTGTGCCCTACTCCTTAAACCAGTCCAACGATCTTCCATCGTGGCATGTTCTAATTTTCGTTTTCGCGTATCATCTGCCTCTACATCTTCAACGTCTTCAACATCTCCAACTAATTGATCGAGTCCTACACCAAGCTCGACGATAAAAGTGTCTGGCAACTCTTCTTCTTGGTACACTTCTTCAACGTCTTCGCTATCATGGTAACCATCATCCCCAGGAGTATATAGCCGCTCACGAGGATTCACCTTATATACCACCCACCAAGCACTGAGCTTCGTGCATGGATAAGGTAGATAATACACTTGTTCAACTTGATGCGCAAGAACAAATGTATCGTAACCTCGTAGTCGGTCCATATGTTTCACTTCCACCATTCCAAATTGGTTTTCTCGAGTTCCATGAGTACGATCAAACCAGTCACAGTCAAAGAAGACAACTCGAAGGGTCTTATTTCCGGTAAAAGTAAATTCAAGGATTTTGTTAATGATACCATAATAATCGGTTAAATTCCCTTGAGTGTCCATTGCTCTCGTCACAACACCGGAATTTGATGTTGCCGCGAGAGGACGATGAGCTTCAAAATGAGTTGTACGGAATCGGAAGCCATTTACGTCATATCGACCATAGCTTCTAACAGTCACCAATCCATACGATAGCTGCCGCAAATCTTCATGGACATTGTGAGTCCGACACTGTTATAAAAGATGAGAGAATATTACATAATACTTCTTTAATAATAGTAATTTATAATACATAGAAGACGAGAGAATATTACATATTCTCGAAACCAAGATAGAAAACTCTGTCCCCCATTTATTCCTTCCTTTCGCATCGCTTCTACTTGTTTGGTCGTAGGTTGATGCCTATGTGGCCAATATTGTCTGTGGAACTCGCTGAACATGAAAAAACATCTTTTAGAGTACATGTGTAGCAAAATATGTAGATTAGCATAAACATAGGAGAAACACTTACTCGAAGTATTCCTGCATGCCTTCTATATTTGCGTACATGTAGAGTAAAGCAACAGTCCTTTCCTGTTCGGATAGCACGTAGGTCGTGTAGCTACCAATGGTGGTGCCTCTCGTTTGAAAAATGGAAAGGTCGCTTAGAGGGGGTGTTTCGTCCACATTGTACCGCATCGTCTAAGTATTGATATTGTTTTCTTCCGCAAAGTAGACACTTGAAAAGTATCCAACTTCTTTAAGAGCATATGCTTCAGCGATGCACCCTTCCACCCTTGCCCTATTGCCAACCATTGGTTTCAGATATCGTAGCGCTCTTTCAATGTGATACATCCACCTATATTGCACAGGACCGCCAACTTTAGCTTCGAATGGAAGATGGATAAGCAGATGTTGCATTGGATTGAAGAAACCCGGTGGAAAAATTTTTTCCATCTTACATAAAAGTATGGGTATCTCCTTCTCTAACTTATCCATCATCCCGATCTTGATTTCTTTAGCACAAAGCTGTCTATAGAAATAGCTGAGCTCGGCTAAAACCTTCCACACCGCATCATCTAGATAGCCTCGGAACATAACAGGTAGGAGTCTTTCGATTATAATGTGATAATCATGACTCTTCAACCCAGTGAGGTTTCCTGTGTTAACATTTACGGCTCGTTTCAGGCTAGCTGCGTAACCATCTGGGAATTTCAAAGTTTTCATCCATTTCATAACTTCTTTCTTTTCTTTTGATCAAAGACAGAAAGAAGCACGTGGCTTTCCACCACTTTCAGAGATTTCAAGAGTTGGACGGTGACAAATGTCTGCCAAATCTAGTCTAGCTTTATAATTGTCTTTCGTTTTGCCAGGCATATCCATGCAAGTGCTTATCATACTTTCACTCATATTACGCTCCTGATGCATGACATCAATGTTGTGCATTAGAATCAACGACTTCACATATGGTAGCTCCCAAAGTCCACATATGTGAGTCCAATTGTGTTCCTCTCCATAACCTACGAAATATCCAGGACGACCTTCATCAGGCACCAGTTTGTCCAACATATCAGAAATTTCTGACCCGTTGAGACGCTTCGGTGGTCCTTTAGTGACAACAGTGTTCTTTCGAAAGACATGCCGCTGCTGCCTAAATATATGATTCGAGGGCAGCCAACGTCTGTGACAATCAAAGTAAGATATTTTGCCTCCATGAGTTAGTCGAAAGCAATCCGTGTCTGAAGCACATATCGGACACGTCAGACGACCGTGAGTGCTCCATCCGGAAAACATGCCATATGCCGGCAAATCATGGACGGACCACAAATAAGCAGCTCGAACATTCCTCGCATCACGAGAAAAGTCTGGATCGAAACGGTCTAGCGCCTTCCATGCATCACCGTCGGACGGATGCGTCAAAAATTCTTTGTTCTCACGTTTACCTTCTTTGTGCCATCTCATGTGTCTTGCGGTTCTTTTTGAAAGAAACATCCGCTTCAACCGAGGTGTCACAGGCAAGCAACGAAGCTGCTTATGTGCAACATCTGTCATCACATTATCGCCATCGTCATTAAAAACTTCGACATACCTCGATTTACCACATTTCAAGCACATCTTCTCATTGGCGTGCTCTTTCCAGAATAGCATGCAGTTGTCTGGGCACACATCGATTTTCTCATACTTCATACCGAGACCAGATATCTTGATCTTTGACTAATACATATCTGGTGGTGCTTTGTGAGGTTGTGGAAGGATATCGCAGATCAATTTCATGAGATCATTGTAGCAGTTGATGGAAAAAAGTACTTGGATTTAATTGCCATAAATCTAGTCAAGAAAGCAAGTACGGTCACAGCCGTGTGTTCATGCAATGGCTCTTGTGATTTCTTCAGCTCCTCGAAGAACTTTTCTGCCTCATTTGTAAGAGGATCCTCCGCTTCAAGAGCTTCTAGCATCTCATCCATCCTATCAACCTCTGTTATATCATCATCCTCATCCACTTCGGCTATGACTCGAGAATTAGTCTCGCCATGAAAGGTCCACACTTCATAATGTGGAGTGAAACCGTTTCGACATAAGTGAAACGAAAGCTCCAATCTTCTCAAAAACTTGGTGTTCCGGCACTTTGTACATGGGCACCGCACCATATCTTCCGTTGACAACGAAAATGCTCGATCCAAAATTGATCTAACTTGATAAACCACTCATCGGAATGACCACCAGTTCTGCTCTTCCAGCCAGTATACATCCAACTGCGGTCTTCACCCATGTTTGACTCTGCATTTTAACGCGAAAGAAATTGTCGTTAATGTATTGTTGTGTTATGTCACGGCCCTACAACCTAGGCATATAGATCCTAAACCCACCCAAGAGTGACCGAGCGGAGCGTGCCCATGACGAGACGCGTGATCCGGATTCGAACGAAATTTCGGCAGCATAACCCCGCTGTTCTCCACTACACGCCCAAAAATGGTGCAGCAGAGAACAACAGGGTTACGCCACTGAAATCTCGTCCAAATCCGGACCCGCGTCTCGTCACAAGCCACGCCCCCTAGGTCACTCCGAGGCTGTCCAAAAAGGGACAATTCCGAACCTGCACGTCTCACATGCCAATGGCATGTGAGACGTGCCGATCTGAAACGGGTAATACATTGCTATAGGTTACGTTGCTCATTTTCATTTTCAGGTCATTTAAGAGAGAGGAAAGAACTAGAGAAAGAGTGAGAGAAAAGTTGGTATTAGATGACAATTCCACATCCATTTCCACCGTCCACGCAATCGCGGGTCATTGGCGTCCTTAGCAACCCGTTCGCTTCCGTGTCGACTTGACGCATACGGTACCACTACAATGGTCTACACGGCACGATCACACTTATTACGTGTCGTGTCCTTCCGGGTTGGTCCGAGCCGACCTAAAACCCCTTTATTTATATATATTAAGTAGTCACTCAAGAACATTGTATGAATGCACTAAAGTCCAAACATACACTAAACAGAATAGAAATTCAGAATGACAGACCAAGCTATAGACAAAAATATATAAAGCATATAAAGCATTTACAAAATCTAATTATGCATTTACTACAAAATCTGAATAAAAAACATATTAGCCACAATGGACAAGTGTGAAATCACAAGTGTAATACAAGAGAGCATATAAAGCATATTAGTCAATTATGCAAGACAAAAAACATATTAGCAAAAAATATAGCCTAAAATCCAATCCATTTTTTGGATAGTGGACTAACTCAACCCGGCCAGGACCTGGACTAAACCCAAACCCAATCCATTTTTTCTGTATGAATCAACCCGGCCCAACCAGGCCCGCGACGGCGACACCGTCCAGGCGCGGAGGCAACGTTGGCCAGGCCCGACGGCTAGGCGCGGCGGCGACTGTTGTCAGGCGCGGCAGCGCCGGCCAAAGTTTGTGGTCGCTAGACCCCCTAATCGGACGACTTTGTTAGTCGAGACACATCTACACCGAAGATTTAGTCTTGTATACTTAAGCTATCCAGTGTAAATAAGGGCACATGAATCATATTTCCTATCCTATCATACAAGGATTAAAATCACAGCTTTAGCTTAATCTCCTAAAAAGTTTGAGGAAATCACAGCTTTAACTTGGTTAGGCCCACATTAAACTACAACCCTGAGAGAAACTCCACTATGATTTCTCTTCCATGAGTAAACCTGTTAATGGGTTAACAACTGGCCCAAAACTGAAACCAAACCACTATATTTTTCAAAAAATCTCAGCCCAAACCAGCCCACTAAGAATCTCATGTAAACCAAACAAAACCAAACTAAATAAGAAATCAACATAAACCCAACCTAACCCAGCCCAATCCAAACCGGTTCCAACCCGTTTTGTAACCGTTTGAGCCCAAACTACCACACCGGCCCACCAGCCTTAGCGTACCAGCAAACCCTAAAACAACGAAGCCTCCGGTCCGCCCTGATGGAAACACGGTTCACCCGCCCCCCCTCCCCCGGGCGGCTCCTCCTTCCCGCCCGGCGACGTCAACCTCCCCCGGCGGCGCTGCTCGGCGGCTCCTTCTCCTCGCCACGCCCGGCGAGGCCAGAAATCTCTACGGTGCCCCCCCCCCCCCCCACACCGGCGGCTCCTCCTCCCCGCCCGGCGAGCCAAGCTTTGCGGCGGCGCGGCTCGACTCGGCCTCTCCCAGTCGCTTCCACGACGGCGCTACCCCACTAGGCGGCTCCTCCTCCTCGTCCCGCCTGGCGAGGCCAAGCTTCGCGGCGGCGCGGCTCGGCCTTCCCCGTTGGCTTCCGCGACGGTGCTGCTCGGCGCTCCCCTGTCGGCGGCTCCTCCTCCCCTCCCTGCCCGGCGAGGGCAGGCTTCACAGCGTCCTCCCCTCACGTTGGTACCGCAGTTCCCACACAAAGAACCATTTGACTTTCAACCATAATTTCAAACTAAAATCTAACCATTAGAACCCAAACTATACAAAACCACACCAAATCGACCCAAAAAAAGCAAATACGCAGGGGTATTAGGGTTTACAGGGGGCGCCCACCTCGGAGGCGTCGGGGGCCGGGGGCGGCGGGGGCGCAACGGCGACGCGGAGCTCCGGGGCCGGCGAGGCCGGCGGCGGCGACGCCGGGGGCGCGGCGGGACGGGGCGGCGGGGGCGCGGCGGGCCGGGGCGGCGGGGGCGCGGCGGGCCGGGCGGCGGGGGCGCGGCGAGCCGAGGACGGGGTGGCGGCGGGGCGGCGGGCCGGCGGCGGCGGGGCGACGACGGCGGGGCGGGGGCCGGCGGCGGCAGGGCGGCGACGACGCGCGATGGTGTCGAGCGGTGAGAATGAAACGAGATTGAAGTGCCGGTTCAGGATAAAGGCCCCTATTTGCGACAGCCATTTTAATTGCGACGGCCGGACCACGTAGCCGTCGCAATTAATGTTACTTGCGACGGCCCTTTTTGCAGCCGTCGCAAATAAGAACTTATTTGCGACGACTTACTTATTTGCGACGGTACTAGGGTTAGCCGTCGCAAATAAGTGGCTATTTGCGACGGCTCCGGTGTTGGCCGTCGCAAATAAATACTTATTTGCGACGGCCACGTTATTTGAGACGGCCAGTGGTGGGCCGTTAAATATGGCCGTCGCAAATGATCGCTTTTCCTGTAGTGAGAGAATATCAATGCAAAGATGGAAGGACTATCCTCAGCCTTCAGGAATCAACTGAGCTTCAACAAGATGTTGGAGACTCAGCTAGCACAACTTGATGCAGTTGTCCCTCCATTGGAAAACAATAGAATTCCGGGGCAGCCAGAAGCCCGAGTGGAGAAAGTGGATGCAGTGGTTACAAGAGGAGGAAAGACCACTCGTGACCCACCATATCCCACACAAGAAAAGAGGACAACTGAGCCTGAGAAGGAGGATGTCCCAAGTGAATTACTTGGTGAGAGAATGGCCAAACACTTTGAAGACACCAACTTATTGCCAATCCCTCATAGGCAAAGGAAGCCAACAGTGGATGAGCAATTCAACCGTTTTGTTGAGATCATCCAAAAGATCCACATCAATGTGCCCTTGATTGATGTGATGCAAGTACCCACTTATGCTCGCTATCTCAAGGACATATTGAACAACAAACGGCCATTGCCCACCACTTTGGTCGTCAAGCCTACGGAAGACTGCAGCGCAGCCATCCTCAATAGGCTTCCTGAAAAGAAAAAGGACCCCGGATGTCCTACCATTTCATGCTCAATTGGGGCTCACCACATTGACAAGGAACTTTGTGATCTGGGAGCAAGTGTTAGTGTGATGCCCAAGTTTGTGTTCGACTAGCTGAACCTCACAGAACTGACTCCAACACCAATGCAGCAACAACTGGCTGACTCTTCAATCTGTTATCCAGCGGGTATTGCTGAAGACGTCCCGGTGAAGATCCGGAACTGCTTCATTCCCGTGGATTTTCTGGTGCTAGACATGGACACTGAGAAAGATACACCACTCATTCTTGGGTGTCCATTCCTAAGCACTGTAAAAGCTCGCATAGATGTGGGAGCTGGAGAAATCCACTTCCATATCAATGGCAAGGAGGAAAAGTTTAAGCTTCGGCCAAGATGAGAGCAATGCTCCATGATTCGAATCAAGTATGGGCCGGATGATAAACACAATAGAGAGGTCGAAGTCATAGCTCCAAAGGTGGACTCACTCATTGCATTCGTGAGAAGAGTAATCTACGAGGAGAATCCGTCGTTTCCACCACGCCGATATCCAAAGGCGACGAAATCGTCTGGACCTTCCTGAAGGCCCAAGTCCACCAAGATGCCAAAGAAGGAATGGCGAAAGAAGAAGCAAGACAAGCCGTCCGAGCCCATCCCTTCGGGCCCGGATGTGAAATGAAGATGGAGGAATGTCCATCTCATCGGACGGTGGTGAGACCTACGCCAATAAGTTAAATTGGTAGTTATCCCACTTTATTTTTCTTTCTTTCTTTTTCCACCCCATTTGGATTTTTCCCATTGCATATTTGATTTTTCCTAGCAAGTTGAGAATCTTATATTCTCAACTATCATTTTTCTTTCTTTCCTTTCAAAAGAAATTTTTCTATTGGATTTGAAAAGGGTTTTTATTTGAAAAACAATTTCTGAGCTCCACATGTGGCATTTCACCAACGTTCTAACTTTATCGTCATTGGGGAGCCACTTCCCAAAAGGGGAACCAGGGGGGCCACCTGTCAGGTCGGCCGAACCTTCTGGTTAGCCGAACAGGGAGTGGAGCCAAATTGGCTCCCCTTCCTCCAACGGCTATATTTTGAACCCCAAATTACCTTTGGCGGGTGCACCCTATAAATTGTGGCCATGAGGAGCACCTCTCTTCACACACCACATCATTTTACACCTCCCAAGTCACTCTCTAGCTCACCTTGTTTTTCTTGCTCTTCATTGCAACACTCTTGCTCAAATCCATCCCCAAAAAGATTTTCTTTTGTTTGCATTTGCATTTTACACTCAAGCTTTCAAGATGAGAAAATTCGTTGAGAGTTTTGTTTTCCAAACATCGCTTCTTTGCGGATTTTTCTCACCTCGTTTTGTTCTTGCTTGTTGAACTCAAAAAGACATGAAGAGGTTGAGGAAGAAGGCTGCAAGCTCAAGCAATGGTGAAGGTTCTAGTGCACGCCTCTCTTCCATGGGTACAAGCCCAAGGAGGAGAAGTGTGTGTGAGGACACTCCCATGGAAGAGGGAAGCAACCCACACCAACTTCTTCATGACAATGACCTTGACATATGAAGCGAAGTTGAAGATCAAGCACGCAGGCTTCTCCAATATCGTGAGTTCCGCCACACCAAGGCTTACGATCCACATTTGATCTCCAAAATAGGTATGGACTCCGAATTTCTTTCCATTTGGCATGCAATTGGATTTGAAGACTTTGCTCATATAGAGGAGAAAGGTTCACGCCTTCTCACTATCCAATTCCTTTGCACGCTAAGAATAGGATTTGATGGTATTACTTTTATATTATTTCAAAAATAATACAACATCCTATGGAAAGAATTAGGTAGCATCCTAGGCTTCCATAAATGGTGCTTGCTAGGTTTAGACAATTTTCCTAAGTTTAACAAACAAAGGTTTTGGCATGAGCTAACTAGTGAGGTCACATGTAGGGCTCCTAGGAATAGCCACATCCAAAACCCTAACTTACGCTTCATGCATAGATGGGTGGCTATAACTATGTTCCCTAGGGGAGATGTTAGGGTTGTGCGAGATGATGAATTGAAAATTTTGTTTGCCATGACTAAAAAGATAAAAGTTGCTCCAGTCAAAGCCATGATGACACAATGGTTAGATTACATCTCAAAATCAGGACCAATTGAATGCACTTCATTGATTACTCATATTGCTGATAGGGTAGGAGCAATTAATTGAAACTAAAATGGAATTAATTGATGAAGACTATTTAGTGCAAGGACATACCCTTAATCATGATCATGATGGCTCCTTGATATTTTTCCATCCCAACTTTGTCAATGAAATTCGGTTACCTAACCCTGATTTTCATTTGTACAAATGCCGGAGGCTAACTATTAATCTTATTCCCCTTGCGGAAACAAGAAGAAGTAATGTCTATGTTAGGGTAACAAGGAATCGTGCGAGGGCTGCAGCCACAGGCATGTCACCGATAATCTCTTTGGTCCATGAATACAAAGAGGAAGAGAACCCAACGGGTTATGCGCCCGGATGGACTCAACCTCCGACGTATGAGACTGGGGGATCATCTTGGCAAGAATGGTAAAGGGATCCACTCTTATCCACTTCAAGCTCTAGCACTACAGGAATATCGATCACTTACGTCGGCCAGAGCAACTTACTTCGGCCTGCCGAAGTAAGTTAGTAACTTACGTTGATGCCTGGTAGCTGACGTAAGATAATTAAATTACGTCGGCTGGCCGACGTAAGTAAAAGGACCGACAGTAATAAATTTTACTAACGTCGGCCCCGGCCCGCAGCCGATGTAAGTTAATCGACCGACGTAAATTAACACTAACTTGCGACGGCTCCGATATCGGCCGACGTAAGTAATCCCAGCCACCGTAAGTTGTGGTTAAACCTAACCACGCGAGCGGTGCGCGCCATTTCATTTCACGTCGCTCCCGCCCTGCTGACCCCCGAGCCGCCCCGCCGCCGCAGACTACGAGCCGCCCCGCCGCCCCTGAGCCCCATCGCCGCCCCGCCGCCGGCACGCCGCCCGGCCGCCACCCCCCCTCCCGCCCGCGGCCCCGCCCCCGCGGCGCCGCCCTGACCCCCGCGACCCCGACCCCGCTGCCGGTCCGCCCCCACCGCCTCTGCGCCGCCACCGCCGGCCCGCCGCCGGTCCGCCCTCGTCGCCGCTGCGCCGCCGCCTCCGCCACCGCCCGGCCCCGCCGCCCCTGCGACGCCGCTGCCGGCCGCCTGTACGCCCTCGCCGCCCCTGCGCCGCCGTTGCCGGCCCGCCCCTATGCTGCCGCTGTCGGCCCGCCCCCAGCCCCGCGGCCCCTATTGCGCCCTCGCCGCCCCTGCGCCTTCGCGCCCCAGCCACCGCCCGGCCCCACCACCCCTGCGCCGCCGCTGCCGGCCCGCCCCCGGCCCCGCCGGCCCTGCGCCCTCGCCGCCTCTGCACCCTCGCCGCCGGCTCGCCTCCAGACTCATTCTCAGTCGAGCCCGGTGTACAACTCGATAACTTAGTTGGAGACGCTCAAGATATCGAGGCTGGCACGGAAGCGGAAACAAAATCAGAATCGGAAACTGAAGATATCGATGACATAGTCGAACCTGCTGATTTGCGCAAACGAAAACGATATGCGGAAGAAGAAGATCAATGGGCTGGTTTAAGGAGTAGGGTGCATGATCGTGATGTTGATGAATTTTGAAGTAACGTTTTATTCACTAATTTAACGTTAATTTTGTATATTATCTTTGTATATTAATCATTTATTCCTTGCAACAGGATGTCGTCAAAGGGGAAGGGGAAGGGAAAGGGGAAGCCAGTGAGAGGGTTTGAGCCACCAGCAGACCCTTGCTCAGGGAGCTCGTTCCTTTCTAGCCAACGTGAGCTCTTTCTGGCACACGCTCCACCCTCAGCTGTCGTGTGCTTTCAGCGGACAGAGGTAAATTTTAGTTACAAGAAAGTTATTTTTGAAATTGCAATTGTTATTAATTATTAATTGTCAATCTTTTCCTTTTGTGCAGTCTGACTCAGATACTTCTGAGTCAGAGTCAGATTCAGAGGCTAGGGGGCCGCTAGAGGAGCCCGACTCAGAGGCTAGGGGGCCACTACAGGAGCCCTCTAGCGCTAGCCTCCCTTCGGAGCCGGCTAGCGCTAGCCTCCCTGGGTAGCCCTCTACCACTAACCTTCCTGGAGGCTCCGGGGGTTCCGCAGAGCCTTCAGGGTCACAGGACGCGGCAGCGTCGCAGCAGAGGCGACGGACGAGGAGGACCCACTTCGCGGCTCCTCCTCCGGTTACTACTCAGCGGACCACGATCCGTCCTGTTGGAGACAGGTATAAATACTGTATATAGTATATTAAATATTAGATGTTGTTTTCCTTTACTTAATGATTTAATATATTTTGTAGATGTTGGTACGACTTTTCGTTCACGGGGGCCGAGAGGCACCACAGGCAGGTTAACAGTGTCCTCGGTGCTATCGTCAAGTTGCACTACCCCGGTGTCCCGTGTGGCACGATTTTATGGTAAGTTTAACTGTTTCATTTTTTCAACTCGTTTGAATTCTTAATTGCATATCACATAAATATTTGTTTGCTTAAAGCTGAGGTACCAAGTAGAGGAACCAGGCATGGAGGACCACGCGAGACGCGTGTTCCATTACAACGCTCGGAAGCTCACGACGGCGGCGTTGTTGTATGCCCGGATTCAGGCCGTCAACGCGTACTACAAGCGGCACCCCCGGGAGCAGGAGCAGGAGCAGCAAAGGGGTGTATTTAGGAAGGACTCGGACTCCTACTTGACAGAGGAGCAGTACGCGGAGGTAAGTTTTTAATATTGTTAAATATTTACACTATCTACGTATGTTAACTGCGTTGATGAAAAATGAAATATGTGCAGGTTAGTATTTCCTGGTTACAAGGTAACATCGAGGCGTACTTAGGTCTCTGTCGGTACTGGGCTAGCGACGCTTTTATCAACAAGTCCACGAAGGCTAGACAGTGCCGCATGGGGTCCGAGGGCAAGCACAACTATGGCGGCGACGGCTACTTGCGTTTGGCTAAATGCATGGTAAGTACCTTTTTATTTTATTTATGCGTTCCTAATATATTATTTATCTCACTAACACAGCTGTACAGGAGCGAGAGATTGGTCATGAGCCGACCCCGACCCAGGTTTGGAAGAGAGGTCACAAGGGAAGTGACCCTTCTCAGCCAGGGCAGTGTAGTCAGGTCGCAACCGACCGACTGGTAAGTTTTCGAAATTCATCAATTTCATTATAACTAGTACTATTATTGACATGTTTACAAGATTTATTTGTTTTGTAGAAAAAGTACGCGCAGGAGGTCGCGAAGATACACGGTGCGGATTACAACTGGGAAAGTGCGCCGATCGACCCCCAAGCCGCGTACGCAAGCGGAGACGGGAAGGCCCACAGACGGTGAGTTCTTCGTGTGTTTCATTTCTTTTTCAATTAATCTTCTTCTACTTAGTGTTTTCATTCTTTTGCAGGTTTTCCATTTTCGATGGAGTTGTCGACTCGAGGTCGACGCGACCTTTGAGAGGCGCTTCATCGTTGCAGGCTTCGACCGTTGGGACCAGTGGTCGTCTCTCGCAGACCCAACTGGAGCTCCAGGCCATGAGGGAGTCGCTGACGCAAACTCAGGCAAAGCTGGAGAGGACGAGAGCGAAGGCAAGAGAGGAGCAGCAGAGGACGGCCTTAATGATGGCCCAGATGCAAGCAGCGGTGGCGGTAAGTAATTTAAAGTACAGTAGTTAAATTTCACAACATATAATAACATATATCTGCTAATATCTTGCAATGGCAGACTCTTGCTCGACAAAGCGGTCAGGACATCGAGATTCCTACGCTTCCGCCGCAGCAGACACCGGAGCAGGTAATATTGTCTATCCCTAGGAGTTTGATTCCCTTTTCATTATGTTAAAGAAGTTACTTGCATCACATTTAATTTAGCAAATGTGTTACTCACACTATTGACTAGTTGTTTTATGGACTACTAATTATGGACTTCTAATTTATCCTAATTATGATTCTTTTGCAGGGTTCTGGAATGCGTTGAGATCCTGGAGGCAGAGGAGGGGCTAGCGTGTAAACACCGGAGCAGGTGATAAACTCTCTCTTTAATATTGTTGTATCCATTTTAGTATTTTACATAGAGAGATAAGGAAGTAGAACATAGAGGTAGATCTTGATGACTTGTCAGATATTGATTCCTATAGCTATAGCGGTGAGGAAGTTAAGTGTAATCAAGCTTTAGTAGTTTTTGACCTTGGCAGAAATGATTAGTATATAGTAAATAAGTTGTCAGTGCTTCGAGTTAACAAATGGCTAGTAGTTCATAAGCTTGACCTGTTACCTAAAGTCTCCAACTCTGATATCTGCTAGTTTGCTATTTATATATGCAACATTCTTTTGTTTGCAATACCAAAGACCACTTAATGTGAAGCAATCCAACTCTAACAATTATCACTGATGTTCATGGACTCTGATGTTATCACTGAGTTGACATTGATGCTTACTTGTGATTATGTTTCTTTTGCAGGGTTCGGGAACGCGCCGAGAAGATCCCGGAGGCAAGGGAGGGGCTAGCGTGTAGCCTGGTGGATGTTTTGTTGTTTTTGATGTTTTGGAACTTAATTTGCATCTGTTTTGCTGTGTATATGTTATGTATATTATCTGTGTATCTGTTCAGTGTTCTCGCCATCGAGCGAGGTAGTCATGTTCGGTTTTTAAAAAAAATTCGAAAACTTAACTTACGTCGGCTATAGGAATGCCGACGTAAGTTAGCCCAGATTAACTTACGTCGGTCAGACCATACCGACGTAAGTTAAACCACTTAACTTACGTCGGTTTTGATCAACCGACGTAAGTTAGAGCACTTTACTTACGTCGGCCTGCCCAGGCCGACGTTAGTCCTCCAGCCCAGCCCAAGGCCCATCTCGACACTTAACTTACGATGGCTTCTGCAGACCGACGTAATTAAGGTAACTTACATCGGTGGCCGACGTAAGTTACCTTAATTACGTCCAAATGTCTACATCGGCCAGAAGCCGACGTAATTAAAGGAAAACTGACGTAATTAAGTTACTTACGTCGGTTTATGCCTTACTTACGTCGGCTTTGGCCGACGTAAGTGATCGATATTGCTGTAGTGTAGCAGCTTTCCCCCAACGTCCATAAGAGGACGTCGTTCCTTTTCGGCTAGAAGTCATCATGACTATATCCAAGGAATGATGGACCTCACTAGACGTATGTGAGAACTTAAAGTGAGAAGGGTGACATCTACAACACACCCCAGGAGCATGTTCAAGGTACCGAGGATTGGCAACAACGCATGGATGATCAATTCACCAACTTCAACACGGCGCTACAACAATAACAAGCCGATCTTGTAGCGTACTTCCGTCATCAAGGGTTCAACCCTTATCACGGAGGTAGTTGAAGAACAAGCTTGGGGGAGGACCCCCACTTGAGGTAACACGAATCACATTCCTTGCATATTTATTTTCCATCCATCCATCATCCACCTTGCATTTAAAAAAAAGAGTAGGTTAGATTTGCTTTCATCGAATAAAGATGTGCAGTAAGAATGATTTAGAAATCACATAGATGAAATGATGAATAGTTGCTCTGTTTTATTTTCCTAAGTCTCTAGTTTACAACTTGCTACTCTCTGAATATTGCTTTCATTGGTTTGAAATACTTTTACCTTTATTTGGAAGTTGTGGGTAGCAAAAGTTTAATCTAATTCTAGGTTGTTGCAAGATTAGAATTAGTAATAGGGATGCTAGTCCTAGTTTGAAAGTAAAACATAGATTTCTGGAGAAATTCTAAAAAGATTTAAGTTTCCCTCCATTGATTGGAAATACCTAACAAAGCCACATGATGTTCATACATAGACAAAACCTTATGCATATGCTATTTGCTTTCACATTGAGCCTAGTCAAACTAGTATAGACCTATGTGAGAAATCATTCAACTCTTTTTGAATTCAAGACTTCACTTGCACATGCCATACTTCTACACTAGAAGTAAGCAAGACGTCCATCATATCCACCATACCACAACAAAAAGAAAAACTCCATGTTATTCATGTTTAGCACTCTCTTCAAAATTCATTGCAAAAGAAAATGAAAAAAAGGCATGATTACATCATAAGCATGATAAAAAAAAAAGAGAAAAGAAAAGTAGCCATGTTTCATCCCTGCAAAAGAAAGAGAGATTATACCGAAAAGGATTTATCTCAAGTATCCACATCCACTTCCACTCCATCACACATGCACTAGTCTTGAATCAAAAAGTTTTGATTTGAATTCTCCTAAGGCTTACTCTTTTGACTTAGCAATATATGTGATGCAAATATGCCTACTTACTTTCCTTACCAAGCTCCACATACAAGCCATATTCAATGAGTAGGAATAGTAGAGGCACAATGCTTTGGTGAGGAAATATTTCCACTATCTACAAAGGAGTGGTTTAGAGAATAAAATTGAGGTACTTAATATCTAAATTGAATTCTCCGGGATTTAATTGGAACATGATTTCTAGGCTATGTTTGCTCCATTTGCTATTCTACCTTTCAACTACTCATGAATATGAAAAAGCATAAGCCCCATGATAACTTAAGAAAGGTAGAATATCATAGCCAATTTCTGCAATACATTGTAGAGTATCTTGTTGTGCATTAGATACATTTGAAAATAAAACATTGTAGCAACTCCTGATCATCAACCTAAAGTCTTGACTTTGCTCTGGACGAGCAAAGGATAAGATTGGGGGAGTTTGTTGACGGTTATTACATACCCATTTCATTCGTCAATTTAACTCAATTATGTGAAGGATTTGTCATTTCTTGCACACGTCACCTTTCAATATAACCCAATTCCTTTGGACTTGGAGAAATATGTGTATGCAGCATTTTAGGAAGGAAATGAGGAAATGTAGAGGGACCAGTCCTATAAAATATCATCCCAGCCAATCGGGCGATGACACGTGGCATCCCATGGATCAAATGGCCCACAAACAGAAGTATCCAAGGAGATCCAAAGGTGTATCACCCATATACATCAAGGGGGCCCACCTAGCAGCCACCTGGAGAAAGCACTCCACGTTTGGAGTGCTGACCAGGTCGGTCGAACCAGGGGTTCGACTGACCTCTTCCTGGCGCCAAACGCGGTCAAACGACGTGTGTTGGCTCCTCCTGGCTTGAAGGAGTCAATGGTGACTTATTCGCGCGCTTTTGGTGGCGGGAACCAACCTCAACACTAGTATAAATAGGACCCCCTACCCCTCACTTCAACACACACAACTTGAGCTTCATCTCTATTGTATACGCTATCATTCATAGTCTTAGAGGAGTTAGGTTGTAGTGAGGAGAGTCTCTAGTCCCAAGTCCAAATTGGGAATGGAGTAAGGAGTCTCTCTTTTCCCAGTCCTTCATTGGGAAAGGTATGACTCATGTATACTTTCTTGTATTTGTGACTTTATGCATAATAAAGATAGTATCTTTAGTCTCTACTTATATATATATACTTGGGCAAAGCGTTTCTTGTTTGATTGTGGAGTCCATGTATGTGGAAGGTATAGCTTCTATGACTATTTCATCATGAAGATATCTCATTATCATAGAACCTATAGACCCCCACTATAGTCTAGTTAATTATAACATAACTAGGTTAGTATGGATAATTATGTTGTGTATCAACATTGGTTCAATAATAATTCAATTCATTGCCTTAGGATGGATTGTGCCTAGGCTCTTAAGGTAATTACTTAATATGCTAGCATGGTGCTAGGATAGCTAAGTAGCATTGGATGTCTCGTAGACCCACAGATTCAAGAGGTAGGCAGTAGGTGGTGACAGCCCTATCTATCCTTTGTAATACTCCACATTCGGCTATGCCACAGGCTCTTGGCGGGAGTCGCCCTAGTATTGCTAGGGGTAAGCCCATGCCCGATGTGTTGAACCACATAGCATAAGTATTCACTATTAATCTAGCTTATGAATAATTAGTATAGACTATGTTTATGTACAGTAGATCATAGTAGGAGTACCTCCATAACTCTCAACATTAACTAACCTCTAGGATCCTCTTATCTCCCTTAGACTTGAAAGCTTTTGTGTGTGTCGCACTACCTCCATTACTTTATCTATCCTTACTAGATTCTTACCTAGACCTTTGTACCCTTTCCGCTTGACGATTGTTATATCTTTTCCCTGTCTTCCTTTGGGATCAAATAAATGACACCCTTGGGAATACTCTTAAGGGGAAATGCTACAATGATATCTCCGTGCTCTCGCGGAACTCACTCTGTGATCCAATAGAACCATTAACAAGCATTTCTGATACATCAGTTGGAGATGTTTAGTTAATGGTGCATAAGAAATACCAAAAAGCATTTCTGGCGCCGTTGCTGGGGATGATTTGATAGTATATCTTAGGAGCTGTCAACACACAATCCACAACCGAATCTGAATATGTAGCTGCTGCTAGTGCTTGCTCACAAATTATTTCGATTGTTCAAACACTTAAGGACTATGGGGTTGATCTAGATAGTGTTCCACTATTTTGTGATAACACTAGTGCCATTTACATTGCTAAGAACCCCGTGCAACATTCTAGTACTAAGCACATTGATATTAGGTATCACTTTCTTCGTGATAATGTTGAAAAAGGAAACATTTTGCTTCACCATGTAGATACTGAACAACATTTGGCTGACATTTTCACAAAACCTTTGGATTTCACTCGTTTTTGTTACATTCGTAGTGAAATAGGGGTTATGGATCCTCATGGCTCAAATTGAGGGGGAGTTTTGAAACTTGGGAAGTCTATGTGTGAATCTGAACTTAAATTAATATGAGCATAGTATTTCATATATATAGATGACTTTGTGATTCCTTTTACATGCTGAAAGTTCTTACTACATTACTCATGTTATACATTTTGTAGTTTTTTCCATGAGTAATAATTGGAATAGTTACTTACACGAAATCTGTTCATGATTGAACTTTCTTGCTGTTTTGAACTTGTTGCATGATCACAAGTTCTTTTAATCATATTGAATTAATAAAGTAATAAACTCACATGTTGAGTTTTATGAACAAATATAAATTGAGAAAAGATCAAGAGAATATGCATGCATCACACTTCTTCTTTTGAGATGGCCTATCATTGCACTTAGATACGAACTTGGAAGAAGTTGTGTATGACTAAAACCATGTCCTTAAGCTTCTGATTGTCAAATGACATAGGCTTGTCTTAATTGGTTAGAATAAGATAGATGCGCATAAAATCTCTTGCAAATATCATATGATCTAAATTTGTGCTTTTAAAAATAATAAAATGCAGCAACAAGTGTCATGCTTTTTGGTTTTGAAATAGTTAAGTTTGTGAGATCATGACTTGCTATAATTGAAAATTACATTTCGTCTCTAGCATGGCTTACACTACTTTATGTACCTCGTTGTTGTGATAGTGTATGTTACTTGATAGTATGACTTGGATGAGCTTTGTTTTTTATGTATATGTTATAATGTGATCATAATGAATTAAAATTTCTCTTTTGTACCTTGCTGAATATAGTGTCAAACGGGGAGAAAGTATGCATGGGGGAGAAATATGTATAGGGGGAGAAATTTATTTTTATATCATTTGATTTTCAAAAAGGGGGAGAAATTGTTTTCAAAACTTTTCATGTGAATAAGACAGTCTTCGTATTTTGAATGGTGTTGCCAATGCATTCATCAAGGAGGAGATTGTGAGATCTATGTGTGCTGAATACATTCGCTTTGACGATAAAAGTTTTGAATACTACCAAAACACCTTTTTAACAAGGTCCGACTTTAGGTCCGAGCTCCTGCAAGGACCGACGCTAGGTTCGACTTTGGTTAGCTCCAGTGCTAGGTCCGACTAGCTTTGGTTAGGTCCGACGCTAGGTCCGACTAGCTTTGGTAAGCTCCAACGCTAGGTCCAACTAGCTTTGGTATGTTCCGGCACTAGGTCCTACTAGCCTTGGTAAGCTCCGTTTCAAGGTTTGGTTAGCTTTGGCAAGGTTCGAAGCTTGATCGGATTGGTTCTTCTTTTAACTTGCAATGTTTCGAGCTTGTTTTTTGGATTATGGATAGTTTGCTTAGTATTCTTTTACTATGTTTTTGGTGTGTTTTGGTGGTTATGGTTGATATCTATTTTCTATGGTTTGCAACATACTCATGTGAGGTGCTCACGTCAGGTTTTATGGTTTTGGGACTAACGAGAGTAAAGTCAAGGAGTTGTGCTCGGATGTATTAGTTGCTTATTCATGTGCAGGTGTTGCTTGAGTTCAAGACATGGCTGGTGACGGGATCCATTGAACTAGTCTTTGGGAGAAGATGAGGTTCAACAACCAAGTGTGGGAGGAATTGTGGTTGAGTTGATCGGGTGGTCATGCAGCATGTTTGGATCAAGAACATTGCATATGAAGGTATCGTGGATGTTGTTGGAAGATGTTTGCACGTGTGCAAGGAGTGCATGGACGTGGCTACATGGTTCCGAGGCGTGATGAAGAGATGTGGACGTAAAAAATTGGTCGGAAAGGTCCAACCGACTATGTTATGGACTTAGGTTGTGGCTGAGTCGTGTTTGACTCAAATATGGAAAGTTTTGAGTTGGTTTGTAAAATCCCACATGTTTCCAATGTGAATAGCATTTGAGGATTAAATGCAAATAAATAAAGATAGAATTATATTCACATACAATGATGAACATGTTATAATGAGGTGAACTTAAAAATCTTTTTCTACCTCATGCTCAGAGTTTGTTAAAATGAAAATTGGACTTCACCAATGGTCTTTGAATAATTAAAATAGCATCTCTGCAAAGTTTGAAATTTTTTTGGAACCAAATTTGCTAGGACTTCTAACCTGTACATTAGCTATTTTTTCCAAATAGCTAAAACTAGGATTTAGCTACTGTTGCAAATAGACCCTGCTAAAATTATTCAAAGTATAGACTCAAAATTTTTCTGTGTTCTTCTAATATTCTAAATAGACTCTGTTCAAAGTTTCAAGAATTTTTAACCAAGTTTCCATTGACTTAGACGCGCACTTCAGGTTTAATTCCACGTCGACTTGAAAAGTTGACATTACTTAACTTGGTCCAAATCGATTCCAAATTTTTCCAGAGGTCTCTCTTAGTTCAAAATAATTAACCTCCAAGTTCCAAGATTTTGGAACTTCATCTGCTATTTTATTTGACACGCATAGCAAATTTGAGCCGTATTTAAATTCTAATTTTGAATTCTGTTCAAACTTATTTGAACATAAGATTTGAACACACCATCATGATCAGCATGACTTTCTTAACTTATCCATGAAGTTTTACAATTTTTCTGAGCTCATTTACTATTCTAAATTGAATTTACAAGTGAGTAGATTGAGGTGGCTTGTGGGACCCACTGGTCAGCTTCTACCCACGTGCAGCCGCAAAACAGAGCCCGCTACTTGCGCCAGAGCGAGTGCTGCATGCTCCAGCGCGACGGCGCACGAGCTGCCCTCTCCAGCTCACTAGCTCGACTTCAAGACGCCCCAATCCCTCTACTACCTCCCATGATCTTTTTCCAACCGGGAGGAACTCTCTCGCTCTCCTTTTCCTCTCCTGCGCGCAAGAGCACCGCCCTCTCTGTTCTTCGATTTTGCCGGCGATTGAGCCCGTGTTGCGCCGAGGTACAAACATAGAAAAGTGTCACAACCTTCCTCTCTATCTTATCAATCGATTGGTTCATTGTTTCATGCCTTGTATTGGTTGTATTTCGAGGTTTTTCTCGCTGCCGACGGGAAGGCTGTCGAGAGGTCCTGCACCGATGTGGAACTGCAGCTGCGGCCATTATCAAGCTTCGATCCTTTAAGGAAAAAGGTTCACAATCATGTCTACTTCCTGCTCGCAAATTTTCAGCTCTTGTCATAGCTTGTAGCTTGGGTGTTCTGCGAAGAACCGACACATAGTTCTTTTGCACACCTCGGTTCTTCATCCAAATTCAGTTTGCACATGCCATCATTCTTCGATTTGCTTAGCAAGTAGCTTCTACACATTCTGGGGCACATCCTTGCCAAAAAGGCCCAAAAGTTATCGACCACACGCATAGAAATTGGAGTTCTTGCAGCCGCCGGTTGAAAAGCCGTGGGTCGCCGCCTAACTTGTATTTGCGGCCATTTCGACCTCAATAGGAGTTCGTTTTGGTCATCCTCATGATCCCAGGATGCTCTTCGATCATTTACAAAGTGGTTTTAGCCCTTGCCGAGGCAAATTTGTGTTCGCCGAAACCCTAGCTCAGCCCGCCGCCGTTGAGACCACTTCTCTGGCCGTCAATCGCCGTCGGGAGGCCCTCCATCGTGTTCTATGGCCAATTTTTGGTGGGGGCGGCGAGTGCGGAGGGTTGCAGAGCCCTGGAGATTTTCGCCGGCGAGCCATTGCCGTCGGGCGCCGCCGCGCTCGCCACCCGCGCCGCCAGCCGGAGGTAAAAGTAGGGGAGCAGTGGGGCCCGTTTGCCAGAGAAAGAATAAAAACCGGTGGATCTGTTTGTGGCAGACGATCCGGTGTGTCCACGCGGTTAATTCCGTGACCCACGGTGCTGCTGCGCTTTGATTGGCCAATTCAAATTGAATTTTGGCGCCACGGATTTTTATACAAAAATAATTCCAGATTTAGTTCCTACTTCAAAAATCCATATCTCCTAGTAGAAATGTCCAAAATTCCCAAATAAATTCGGTTAGAACCAGCATCAAGAATGATTTCCTGTGGCGCACTTTTATTTTTATGAAAGTCCATAGGAATTTCTCCATAATTCAAATAAGCAAAATACTTATAGAATTAAATCCTATAGTTCTGCTCTTTGGAAAATTACCAAATTTTTCCACAACCTTCATTTGAATATACATGAAATTCAGTAAAAATTGCAGGGTAATTAGACTTTATTTAGATGGTCTGGTCACCTGTGTATCTTCTATGCACATAAAAATAGCCAAATTCATTTAGAATTTGTACAGAAACTTGTGCAAGCTTCTAAATTGAATATCTCTCAGTATGAAGCTTGAAAAATTGTCAAACTAACTTTGTTGGTTTGCTCTTTATCCACAATAACAAGAACTACAGCCCAATCTTCATGAAAATCCCTAGATTTCCCTGTAGAGCCCCTTAAAGCAAAATTATGTTTGATTTTTATCGGATGATTCACTTCATAGAAAAATCTGAAATTTGTCAAAATGTTCCTTAGTAAGTTTCTGAATTCCTGTACAAGTTTCAACTTCATTGGAATTTATTAACCTAGTTCAATCTGGAGATTTTCCTAACTGGTCATAGAATGCCAAAAAACAACAGAAACTTTTCAGTAAATTGTCCAAACTTCTAAATTCAATATCTCACAGTAGAATGCTTATAAAATTGTGAAACCAAGTTTTTTGGGTCACTCTTGACCTCCTCTAAATATAACATGAACTTTCGGGTAGGTCAAAGCTACATATTTTTCCTCAAAGTTCTATGAAAAGTTTAGGTTCATTGAATTTTATACAACTGTGACTTCTATGAATTGATCCCAATTTCGGCCAGAACCTCACCCATAGTATCTAGTGTCCCCTGTAAAATTTCCATAACCATTAGGCTTAAATTCATATACTTAACTGTCTTTCTATTAAGCTATATCATAATACCGGTATTGATTAACTTGCATAATTCTTTGCATATCGATTACATGCAGAGCTCAAGAGGATCGCGGAGCTACTTAAAGTCATCACTCTGGAGATTAACTTTGATACCGTCTCACAACCAAAGGCAAGCCCCCGTTTGCATTTAAGTGCTATTACAAAATTTTATTTTGTATCACCTATGTCTAGGGTGAGTTCTATGCATTAGGGCTAAGGTGATTGAAACCCCACTCGCATGACCTGATCAACCCATGGAGTTTTTGGTTAGTTGTTAAGTCATCGTGTAGACTATGCTATGCTAAATGTTGTATAGGATTCGGTAGAAGTCGAGTAGTTTGAATCTACTCGCATGGCTAGGACTTTTTCACACGGGATGGTTCAAAGAAATGGTGTAGTAATCTGAATATGAGACCGGGCAGTGGCGTAGGATGCAGCAAGAGGTGGTCTTGGGTGCGTAGCCCTGCCTGTGTCAGTTAAGGACCAATCGGTATGCCGCCCTGCTGAGCAATTTTGAATTGTATCGGAGTCATACTGGATATATGGGGTCCAGGACACCGATGTACCTTAGGAAGCCTTTGTTGAGACTATTTCAATAACATCAGGCTTTCGGCCGCAGCACAGTAGACAGAAACTCGCTCACGACATCTTCACAGCGGAAGGGTTCACCGTGAGTGGGAATACTATCCTAGACGATTGAATCGATTCAATTTGGGCGAAACTTGAGAAAGGTGGCTGCGTACGACTTCCGTGGAGTGCACGTATGTGACTTCCCGTAGACGCGTACGTGTCGTGTATTCCGGGTATCATTGATTCGAATCACCGTCCCTCGCAAATATGAGTACCACTTGTTCACTGAGTTGTGACGTAGTAATACTTGCACTTGAGATGAGAATTAATTGCTGCTGTTATGAACATTATATTGTCATGGTATTGCTATGTTGTATGCATTACTATAGTGCTCACTAAATTTATTTTCCACCTTGTGCATGCAGCATTATGATGAAGCATTTCTTGTTTGATTGTGGAGTTACGATGTTGTCCCTCACGAGGTTTAAGCTGCTGCTATAAATCTGAAAATAAGGACCCACATTTAGGCGAGTCCATTATGCAAATCTGCCATCCTATGTTTATGTCTTTACCTCATGTAGGGTTTCATGTTTAGGTGAGACGGTTAAGTCTTGCTGAGCCTTCGTGCTCACGGTCACTGTATAAGTTGTTTTGCAGGTACTAACCTCTGTGCTTATGATTATGGTTGTCCGATGAGACTCGGGACACTCCGAGTGATATACTCATGTGGGAACCATGCCGCTGCTGTTTGGTTTTCATGGCTAGTGAGGAGCGTCCGTGGGCTGGATGGCTTCTCTTTTGCTTATTAGACTTGGGTATGAGAGTTGTAATCTTATCTTCCACTGTAGTTTATTTATATAAACAATTTGTAAACTGAATATCTTTGTAAATTTCAGCAAATGATTTTTGTAATATGTGTTCCTTTACATGTGCGCTATTGGGTGTCGCATCGCGCGGCACCACCCAATGCGATTTCTGGAAAGTGTGGACTCCGGTCCTCACAGCTTGGTATCAGAGCCGCATTGGGAATATCACACTAAATAAGGATTGTATTACAACAAAAACATAGGACATGGTGAGGATACGATACTAGGCCCACATAAGGATTATATTAGCATTAGTTATCAAGGTGGCAAAGCTAATTTATGTGTTATTATATTCTATAACGGCGCTCCGACGTCAGGTAAGAGGTATGGTATGCCACCACAAGAGGATCAATTGCGGTAACCTCACCATGCGAGAGGTAGCATGTGAATCTTTTTTTGGCTTTGCAAGGAAGAGTCAATATGAGTCTCTGAAACTCTCCATGTTTTTGAGAATATATGACACGCGATACCCCAGTGTGCTTCAAAGTTAGTGGGAGCCCCCGTCGGGTGGGACATAACCCGATGCGCCTCCTACTGGTGCAGCACTGTGCAAAGACGTGAGACCCCGTTGGATGGTAGAAAACCCGGTCATGTACCTCGAGACGTGGCTTAACTCGGGGCGGCCCGTGTGGAATGATACGGGACAAATGCTTTCACTTTCATATATATTATTGTGAGATGTTTGCCCATGCTGGTTGTGTCGTACGAAACCATATGATTGATCAGTAGTTTGTGTGCAGTGACAGGTACACTAACCACGTGATCGTATTGCGCTTAGAAATCGTTTGCGAGTGAACGTCATTAAGGCCACCGTTGAGACATATGCCGGAATACCGGCTTAGAATTTTTACTTTGTGAGGCACGTAGTACCCACATATACTCCATTGATGCATTAACCACTTTTCTATAATATGGAACTGAGAAGATGTAAAACTACTTATATTAGCTATCAAACTCTGAGTTTGAACTAAGTTTTCAAATTTCGAGGAGGTTTTGAAGTCACCAATTTAAAAACAGAGCGTTCTGTTTCTGCCAGAAAAATACATGAATTTGAGAAACCATATCTCCAAGTAGGAAAATCCAATTAAAGTGTATCATATATTTATGGAAAGTTCAGGAAGTCCTTTAAAACTTATATGTTCAACTCCAGAACTGAATTCTTGTCTAACATGTTCATAATTTCAAAATTCCAAAATCTGCCAACGTAGACAGAAAATGGAACCCTCTCTAGACTCCTGATTGTTTTCACCATATCTCACTCTAGAAAATTCGAACCGGGTCATGAAAGACATTTCTGGAATCCTTGTAATATTTATACAAAAATTTAAATTGTGTCTTTTGTAAATTCTGCTGTTTTATATCTGGAAATTGAGGCCCAAAATCAGCATAAACAAAGGAGATGTTGTCAAAATTTCCAGAAAAACTGTCAGGTTTACAATACCATATCTTCTCAACCAGAAACGATCTGGAGGCAAACCAATACTTTTTGGAGAGGCCTTGAAGTTTACTTCAACTTTGTAGTTCACCTCAAGATCTGATCATGCAATTTACTGTGTTAAATTTATGTTTGAGTACAAGCTGGTCAGGTTTCGATGGAAACTTCATCGGTTTGGTATAATTTGGTCTTGTTATTAATCTGGTCCTCGATTTCAGTTGGAGAAATATCGTAATGGACCAGTTCTTGATACTCAACCATTTACCAATGGAACTGAGAGTTCGACCCACTCAATCCTCTTTTCTTTTATGGCCATGTTTGTGTCATATTAAAGATAAAAGTGTGTAGTCACACGATAACGTGCATAATGTCTTGTCGGGATCAATGATAGCTAAAATTGGATCAAATCTCCTAAATCTGTCCATGAAGTTTGTAGTTTCCTCGGTTTAGCAGGATATTATAGGAGGTTCATACCAAGTTTCTCAAAAATTGCTAAACCAATGACAACTGTTGAAGAAGAGTATGAAGTATACTTGTACTACTGCATGTGAGGAAGCATTACAGGTGTTGAAGAACCATCTCACAACAGCCCCAGTGTTAGCCCAACTGAATACGATCAAACCGTTCGACGTTTGTTTTAATGCGTCGGGTGTTGGTCTTGGCTGCGTGATTATGCAAGACAGACGTGTGATCGCATATGGGTCCCGACAGCTCTGTAATCATGAGCATAATTATCCCACTCACAATCTCGAGCTCGCTGTCGTAGTGCTTGCTCTCAAAATGAGGAGGCATTATTTACTAGGAAATCTAGTACACCTCTACACCGATCATAAGAGTCTCTGTCGGTACCCTGCGTACCGAATACCCCTTTGGACTGCAAAAAGACCAAAGGAACTTCACCTGTCTGAGTTGAAGACCTTCAAAGGCCCCACGTGTCATACGGGACCGGACCTGCCTCCCTTCTATGGTTAGTCCCGGTGCTGCTGCGTGTATAGTGCAACCGGAGCTACGTCCCACACATGGGAAAGCTCCGGGTTAAATACGTGCGCAGCATCCCCGGACCTAACCCCCGACAGAGGGAAGCTCCGGTACCGACACGTGTATAACAACACCGGACCTACCCGTCCCAGACGGCAAGCTCCGGAGCTGCCACACATTCAATCGCTGGACCTTCAGCCTCAACAATCAGACTGGTGGACCCCCAATTGCTCGGACCTTCCAGGGACAATCAAAGACTTCAAGACCCGATTAAGTGTCATTAATACCATCTTAATTACACACGATCGGAGGACCCTTAATACTAGTAACGACACTGTCAAGGCGCGTTACCACACTATTAAGGATAATTAAGCTCATTAATTGTGTATTAAACATCAATAACCGTCAGGGCCACATGTCGGGCCAGGCTAAAGATGTAACGACCAGTCCTTGTGCTATAAAAGGACTGGCCGAGCGGTACAGAGGGAGACTCTTCAAGACTCTGCCCAAACACACACACCCTCAAGCGCTCAGACGCTCAATACAACAACTACACACCCTGTGGAGTAGGGTATTATGCTTAGGCGGCCCAAACCACGTAAATCCTCATGTCAACTTGCCATCGTGTTCTGAAACTCTGCGTGCCCAATACCGAACTACAAACTCCGTGGGCTACCTACAGTAGTACCGGGAGATTTTCCGGAACCAAACTTCGACAGTTGGCGTGCAAGGTAGGGGCACCCGAGATTCAAGGATGGTGAACTCTGCTGCTGGATCGTCCAACGGCAACCTTGTTGCGCAACCTGCTGGAAGCAATCTCTCCAACATGCAGCAGCGAGCAGGTGATGTGGCTCCAGCAGGAGTCATGCCACTGCCGCCACCGTCTGCACCGACAAATCAAGCTGGACAGCGATATGGGGTGTCTGCGTCGGTCACGACATCGGCGAACAACAACACTGAACACACGCTCCATGCCGCGCGTGCTCTTCTCCAACGTCCACCGCCCCTAGTAGCATCGCAGGGTGCAATGGAGAAGTGGAGGGCTGATGTGGAACACTTGGTTGCAGCAGTAGCCGATCGCATCAGCAACCAAAGTCCTCCCCCCTCAGGGCGGGCCCCATCGCAGCATCGGACCGTGTCGGGTAGACTTGGTCCGCACGCTTCACAACAAAGGAGGCGTGCGACGTCTCAACAGGTGACTTCGCTACCTTCCGGGGCGCGACGCACCCATACGGTAACCAGGCTTTCAACTCACGGCCTCCGGGCGGAGCTTGATTTCCATTACCGTCAATAGGATGGTCGCGTCCATATCGAGCGCGCTCGCAAAAGGCGAGAGACTCGGGACAGTCCTGCTCCCGAGGGAGTAGGAGGAGGCTGTTCTGCCCTGGCCATGCACCTATGCATGGTCAGATGGCCGCAGAAGTTCCGGCCTCACCCGTCGGAGAAATTTGACGGGACTGTCAATCCCACTGAGTTTCTCCAAATCTACTCCACCGCAATCCTTGCGACTGGAGGCAATGAGGCCGTCATGGCCAATTATTTTCCTGTGGCTTTGACTGGGACCGCCAGGTCCTGGTTCATGAGCCTTTCGCTCGACTTCATCAACAGTTGGGCGGAACTGTTCCAACAGTTCACCGCCAATTTTGGGAGTTCATACACCCGACGAGGAACCGAACTGGACCTTTTTGCTGTCATGCAGAAGGGGGGAGAGTCCTTGCGATCCTTCATCCAGAGGTTCTCCCAAGTACGAAACACCATACCTTCTATCTCAAGCGCTTCTGTTATTGTGGCATTTAGACAGGGCATACGAGACAACAAGATGTTGGAGAAGCTGGCGACCAAGGAGGTCACCAGCGTCACGGAACTCTTCAGCTTGGCAGACAAGTGCGCCAAAGCTGCGGAGGGCCGTGAAATGCTCTCCCAACCACCTCCACAGGACAACAAAAAGTCCTCCAAGGGTGAAGCCACTACCTCTAGGAGTGGCAAGAAGAAGAAAAATTCCAACGGCAAGAAGAAGCTGTTGGCCAACACACCTACAGCTGCTGCTGTCGCAGCTCCAGGTGGCCGGGGGCCACGCCCTGAGAAACGATCGGCTGTCGTCTGAAGACGGTGGAAGCTCCAATGTGGTGTCCCATACACAAGTCGAACAGCCACAACCTGGAAGGCTGCCGAGAGGTCTAGAACCTCGTCGAGCGCTACAACAAGCGCCGGGAAGAAGTTCCTTTCCGTCAAAGGGAAGAAAAACAGAAAGTCGATGAAGCTCTGGCTGAAGAAGAGTTAGGCTTTTAGGACCCTAAAAAGGTTTTGAAGGCTATTTATACCTCCGTTGACAACGACTCTGACATCTCCGACAATGAGCGCCAGAAGACCACGAACACTATCTTTGGTGGTTCGTGGGACATCACCTCCCGTCGTGTCCTCAAGACCATGCGACGGGTTATGGTCTTCAGTAGCTCCCACCGCCAGGGCGGAGCCGCACCAGAAGTGGATGGACACAGCCATCACTTTCGATGCTTCAGACTGCCCTTAGAACATGATCGGAGCTGGCCAAGTCCCATTGATGGTATCTCCGACCATCAACAACATCCAGTTCCATCAAGTGGTGGTGGACAGAGGTTCGGGGTTGAACCTCATAAGCTTCGAAGCTTTTGTCAAGCTTCAGCTCCAACCTTCTTATCTTCGCCCCTCCTGACCTTTCTCCAGAGTAGGCCCGGGGGCCATAACCCCACTCAGTGTCATTACTCTCCCGGTGACCTTCGGAACCCGGGAGAATTACCGCACTGAGAAGTTGGTCTTCGACGTGGCGCAAATCAATTTACCATTCAACGCCATCTTGGGCAGTCCAGCCTTGTACAAGTTCATCGCTGCTGCTCATTATGGTTACTTGGTGTTGAAGATGCCAACACCAGCAGGTGTTCTCCGTATCCGTGGAGATCGCACCGCCGGAGTGAATGCTCTAGAAGAACTCCATGCGCTTGCTACAGCACAGGAGGAAGAATCCGGAAAGGAGCAAGCTCCGAAACAATCGAGCATTCGTCATCGAGGCTCAACCTCGACACCTCACGTGCAAAGAAGCAGTGACACCGACATTCCTGTCAAAGTCGTCCAAATCGGTTCCGACACTGCTCAGACCACCCGTATATCGGGAGGTCTGAATGACAAATAGGAACTCGCGCTCATCACTTTCCTCTGGGCTAATGTCGATGTGTTTGCTTGGCAACTGTCACAAATGCCTCGATCCATAGGGAAGTGATCGAGCACAATCTGAAGATTTATCCCGGCGCTCGGACTGTACATGAGAAGCCTCGGAAGTAATTAGTAGAGCGACAAAACTTCATACTTCAAGAAGTGAAGAAGTTGCTTGAAGCTGGATTCATCCGAGAAGTCTTCCACCCAAAATGGCGGGCAAACCCAGTCGATGTACCTAAGGCTGGCGGGAATCTTCAGATCTGTATCGACTACACCACACCGAATAAGGCGTGTCCAAAAGATCCATTCCCACTACATAGAATAGATCAGATAGTGGATTCCACCTTCGGGTGCGAATTACTGTGTTTCCTAGACGAATATTCTGGGTATCATCAAATCAGAATGTCTAGGGAAGATGAAGAGCATACTTCCTTCATCACAGTAGATGGATTATATTGTTATACTGCCATGCCATTTGGTCTCAAGAATGCTGCTTCAAAATTTGTACGAGCTATGTACAAAACTTTTGGAGAGCTTATCAGAGATGTAGTGGAAGTGTACGTCGATGAAATCGTCATCAAGATCAAGAACAAGGAGTCATTCCTTGACACCTTGCAAGCTGTCTTTGACAAGTTGCGAGTCACACGCACGAAGCTAAACCCAGACATGTGTGTCTTTGGGGTTAGCTCCGGAAAGCTTCTTGAATTCTCGGTGAACCACCGAGGAATAGAAGCGAATCCGGCGAAGATTAAAGCTATTGAAGACATGCGGCCACTAGCCCGCATCATGGACATCCAAAAGCTGACTGGATGTCTAGCCGCCCTCAGCCGGTTCATCTCAAGACTGGTGGAACGGGCGCTACCCTTCTTCAAGTTGTTGAGAAAATCCGGACCATTCCAATTGTCTGAAGAAGTAGAAAAGGCATTCGAGGAGCTGAAGCAGCTTCTCACCACTCTACCAACCTTGGTAGCTCCGAATCCTGGTGAGCCACTTTTGCTTTACATTTCGGCAACTAACGAAGTTGTCAGCATGGTCCTGGTTGCGGAAAGATCAGAACCATCTCTAGTTCAGGAATCCAGACCCCTTCGAGAGGGTCCGGAGCTACCTAAAGACGAGTCTGGGTCCCAGCTCCCAGACCCAAATCCTCAAGGCGAGATGCCAGAGGATCAACTTCCTTCAAATGAAGAAGTTGCTGTTGCTGAGAAACAAGACCCGGACCCCTCCGGGAAGGTCCGAGTCACTGCAAAAGAAGCTCCGGGCTCTTCAAGCAAGAACCTGGAGGTCCCTGAACAAGGTCCGGACCCCTCCGGGAGTGTCCGGGTTGATGAGGAGGAAGCTCCGGGCCCCTTTGGGAGGGTCCGGACAGTCCAATGCCCAGTGTACTTCATCAGCGAAGTACTTCATGACGCCAAAACTTGGTACCTGGAGGTGCATAAGCTACTCTACGTATTTCTTATTGCTTCTAGGAAGCTCTGACACTACTTCCAAGCTCACAAGATTTCCGTGGTAACTTCTTATCCACCGCGTGCAATCTTGCATAATCCCAACTCTACCGGGAACATTGCAAAGTGGGTAGCGGAACTTGCTGAGTTCGATCATGAATTTGTCCCAAGACAAGCAATTAATTGTCAAGCACTGGCGAACTTTGTGGTGGAATGGACCCCCTCTCCATCAAATCTTGGGGGCCCTAGTGAGCAGAAGTTGGAACCCAAGGTTCCAGTTTTCATCGAGCCTCACTCGACTCTCTACTTCGACGGTTGTGTGCAAAAGTAGGGAGCCAGAGCTGGAGTCCTTCTCCTCGCTCCGACCGGGAAGAAGGTCAAATACATGGTTCACCTTGACTTAAAGGCGACCAACAACATGGCGGTGTATGAAGCACTAATCTATGGGCTCAAGGTGGTACTATCATATGGCGTCAAGTAGCTATTGGTAAAGGGTGACTCGCAGCTCGTCATAAAGCAAGTCAAAGGTGAATGCTGATGCAACAACACTCAACTAGCTGCATACCTACTTGAAGTCCAGAAGCTTCATAAAGACTTCGACGTCCTGGATCTTTGCCATGTCCAGCGTCTCAACAACGCTGAAGCCAACGAACTCTCAACGAAAGCTTCAACCAGAGCTCCGGCTCCTGACGGAACCTTCGTACGGAGTTTGTCAAGACCAACAGCTCAGCTTGTTGAACTAAGCGAAGGGGGCGAGACCAGCACATCGAAGCTGGCGGTCCCGATGGCCCTGTTACCATGGCGTCCATCAAGGGTCGTAGGTGCTACAGGAAGCTCCGAGCAACCCAGCACGCAAGTCTCAAATCCTCAAGTTAGCTCTGATGCATGGATCTTAGAGATCTGGAGCTACTTGAAAGACAATTTCCTTTCTGAAGATAATGTATCCGCTGACCGGATAGTCAGATTGGCTAAAAGATACACACTGGTAGAACGGGATCTCTACCGGTGTGGTGCCAACGGCGTCCTAATGCGGTGCATTACAGGGAAGAAGGCTACGAGCTCCTCGCGAAAATCCATGGAGGCGAGTGTGGAAACCACGCGTTTTCCCGCACGCTGGTCGGTAAAGCCTTCCAGCATGGTTTTTACTGGCCTACAACACTCCAGGATGCAACCGAGCTAGTGAAGAAATGCGAAGCATGCCAGTTCCATGCAAAGAAAATTCACACACCAGCTCAACCTCTACAAATGATACCTCCTACATTGCCATTCGCTGTGTAGGGGATGGATATCTTGGGACCTTTCCCAAGAGCCGTCGGAGGTTACAAGTTCCTGTACATTGCCATTGACAAGTTCGCCATGTGGCCGGAAGCAACTCCAGTTGTGACAATAAATAAGCAGTCAGCTATCAACTTCTTGCAGTCAATCGTATGCAGATTTGAAGTCCCAAACAAGATCATAACTAATAACGGGACCCAATTCACAAGCTTTGCATTCCAAGGATATTGTGAAGACCTCAGCATTCAAGTCAGCTACGCTTCTGTAACTCACCTGGCAAGCAATGGTCAAACTGATAGAGCAAATGCAGAAATCCTAAAAGGACTCAAGGCGCGCACATATGAGCGCCTGAAAAAACATGGAGCAGCCTGGATCGATGAGCTTCCGCCCACACTGTGGGCCAATAGGACAACTCCAAATTGGTCAACTGGAGAGACACCCTTCTTCCTGGTGTACGGAGCTGAAGCAATACTTCCTCCGGAAATCACCTTGGGGTCACTTCAGGTCCAGACCTTGGACGATGCGACGTAGGACCAGCTCTAGCGTGAAGACCTTGACCTCCTTGAAGAGGGAAGGTGCCTTGCAGCTGTTCGGAATGCCCGATACTGCCGAGCTCTTCGACGCTATCACCAATGGCATGTTCACAGCCGAGAGCTCAAGGAAGGCGATCTGGAGCTACGAAGAATACAAACTCGAGAAGGGTTAAACAAATGCTCCTCCAGCTGGGAAGGACCCTTCTGAGTGATCAAAGTATCCCTTCCCGGATGCGTTCGCTTGGCAACCGAAGATGGGACACCTCTCCCTAATCCTTGGAACGTTGAGCACCTCCGTAAGTTCTACGCTTAATATCACAGAGGTGAGTTTGTAGTTACATGTGGTGTATGTTACAGAGTCATTGTACAGAGTCGGGTAGCTCCTTTGGAAGAACAGCCAGACCTTCCCCGGAAGGTCCGCAAAGTTTAGACAACACTTGTCATAGCCTCAGAACAAAAAGTGTAGCTAGCTACCTTGGGTCAAACGAGAAACGCAACACACTTAGCCTGGTTCCGTACCCCAAGAGTGTACTTGTTTCCCCTGTACCCCAGACTTATAATGAAAGACATCATTGTGTGAAAACAAACTCCACATGCATTTATTTTGTAGAGGCTCAATATTTTTATTTTTCTCTTTCTTGTTTATAACAAAGTTGTGCAATTCTTAAGAAACTTTAGCTCGACCAATTTATATATAATTCAAGTTGCATTGTGAATTCTTCCGGGTCTAAACATTGTTAATGGTCTACTCGTCTGAATGCCGCCAAGCCAATCTATGTCTAGAGTGTGCTATCAACTTAGCCTGGTCCTGGACCCTAAGTACGCCACTAAACCTACACCCCGGCAGGCCGAAGTAAGGCGAGTCCAGAAATGATCGGATCTGGAGAAAACAAGCCAGTGCACTTGATTGTATGTAGAGTTGCGTTCGACCTAAAAATTTCTTTTCGGAATAGTAAGCCGCAAACGAGTTATAGATAGGAAATGGATTTTACTATTTTTATTGACTTCAGCGTGTAGGAAAAATAAAGATCTCATGATGATGGTGGATGAAGCCGGAGCTATCAAAGCTCTAACACCCCCTAAGGTGGTCTACTCTTGATGTTTCAAACATTGATAGTAGACATCGCCAGAGATACAAAGTTCTGGGAAATCCAGGGGGTCAGCCGTCAGCGTGAAGAAAAGATGGTGGGAAGACTCCCCAGTGGGGGCTGCTGTCGATGCACCGCGCATTGACAGTGGTCGCTACCAGAGCTACCAAGCTCTGACAACCCCAGAGGACTAACTGTCGATGATCTACGTGTTAACAAGGGTCACTGCTGGAGCTACTAAGCTCTGACAACCTCAGGCAGCCCCTACTATCAGCGACTTCGGACCTACAAACTACAAGTTCAAAGCGCGCAAGTCTTCAACAAAATGCTACATCCTCTTGGTACATTTTCACAATTAAATTGTGTACATCTACCAGGGGGCCAAGTGGGACAAAGGTGTTGAAGACAAAAAATGAAATTCATAAAATTCTTGGATTTCATTAATCCGTTGACAAGAGATTACAAAATTTTAGAAAAAGAAGAGAGGATACAAGTTGGAGCTACAAAAAGAGAGTCCTAGACCCTATGGATGAACGAGGCGACCTTCTAGACAACCTCCGACACGTTGGCTTTGGTGGCTTCTCCCTCTCTGTCGATGGGGCCTTCAAGCACCCAGTCTTGTGGGAAGTGAGGGTCCCGACTTGTGTAGCACATCAGCATGTACTCTACGACATTCTTCGCCAGGGATTGTCCTTCGGTTTCCAGTTGGTCCGCGATGACATTGCCCATCTTGGTGAGCTTGTTGCCCGCCGAGCTCAACGCCTGCAACGACTGTTCCAGCTCTGGCTCCGGATCATCCGGACGCATGGGACAAAACCCATTAGCGTCAGCGCGTCATTGGCATTGCCCAAGAAGTCCCAAACTTGTTGGGACTCTGCAGCCCTTGAGCCTCTCATCTCTTCCAAGGATCTTTTGGTCACTGCAAGTTCTGAATTCTCCCGGGCAAGGAGCTCGACCTCTTTGGCATTCTGCTGAATATTTTCAGCAACCTGCCTTTCGAGTTTACAGAGCTCCTCCTCCCGGAGGTGGAGCTTGTTCCGGCGGTCGACCAGGTCCTTCTCTCGGCCCCGCAATTTCTTCTCCCTAGCAATTTCATTCTCCCTCTTGTGGAGGTCCTGTCCTCACTGCCAGGCCTTCTTCTCCTCCTTCTCGTAGCGCTCCTCCAGTTTCTTGGTGCGCTCCGCGAGACTCTTGTCACCCTGAGTAAGCCTCTGAGTAAGCTCATCATCCCTCTTCACGAGGTCATCCCGTAGCTCCAGGAGTTTTTGC
The DNA here is from genome assembly GCA_036927565.1 of Tuctoria greenei. Classification (NCBI taxonomy): domain Eukaryota; kingdom Viridiplantae; phylum Streptophyta; class Magnoliopsida; order Poales; family Poaceae; genus Tuctoria; species Tuctoria greenei. The sequence continues at coordinate 118,311,156 of JAYESD010000005.1, forward strand.
TTTTCATCTTCGAGCATTTTCTCCCGCTCCTCAAGAGCCTCCCGGCGCTTGACGAGGCTGTCGTGGATGGCGATGAGCTTCTCTTCGCGCTCATTTGCTGCTTCATTAGAAACCACGGCCTGTTCGTGGATGGCCCGGGACTGATCGTCGAGGGATCGCGTCATACTTTCCCTCTCATCCAGCAGCTGACTCCGGTACTCCAGCCGGACCTTCTCCCTTTTCACCCACTCCTTGTCATCGGCTAGCCTTGTCTACGCCAGCTTGGTATCGAATTGGAGCCGGTTGCGCCACCTCCTAAGGGTTTGGCGCTCCTCCTCGAGGGCCTTGCGGTCGTGGTAAAAGGCCAACTGGACCCGACAAAAATTGGAGCAGACCACCATTGGCTCAGGCACCGGCACTTCAACAACAACCGGCTCAAACGCCAGAACTTCATCAAGACCGGACTCCACCGCCGGAACTTCATCAACCACCAGCTCTACCGTCGGGGCTTCATCAACCACCGGCTCTACCGCTGGGACTTCATCAACCACCGGCTCCGCTGCTGGGGCTTCAACAACATTCGGCTCTAGGGCCGGAACCGCAGCTACCTCCGGCTCTGAAACTGGAGCGTCCATCATCTCAGCATCCAAACTCGAAGCTTCAACCTTCGAGGCTGGTGCTGCTAGTACATCTTCATTCCCGTGGTCCGACGCTACCACAGGAGCTTCAGGGGATGACTCGAGGTCAAGGACCACGAGAACTGGCGCCAGAGCTGCCGCGGCCTCAGCTACCTCTTGGGGCGGCGCTGGAACTGGAGTCGAAGTCTCCGTCTGTGCAGCATCAGTTGCTGCTACAGGAACCGGAGCTTCAGCCCCATTCTTGGGCACTTCATGGATAAATGACGAAGAAACACAAAACATTGTTACAACAAAAACAATCAACTGAGGTAAAAAATCAAACTTACCATGGAGGACTTCCACTCCAGCTAGCGCGGAACCTCTTCACCGGACGCTCAGGACTGGACCCTGTTGACACTGGCATGGTAGCTCCGGAAGGTTCCCCGAAGCTTGCTCCCGCCACCAGCGACGTCTTGGTTGAGGCCCCCCTTGACCGGGAAGGACCTATGGACCTAGAGCCTTCAGCTAGCCCTGGTACCGGAGCCACATGGCCGTAGCTAGCGTCCTGAAGAGTTGCTGATGCTGGAGTGGCTGTCGCTGTCGAACACCTCCTCCGCCGGGGAGAAGGAGCCGTCGTGGAAGGAGCAGGTCTGATGGACCTCCCGTCAGCATGCTTCAACTTCCTCTTGCGGCTCGAGGGCTTGGCCAACTCTTTGCCCTTGCCTACAACTTCAGTTCTTGGCATCGAGTCGGGAACGGAGCTATCCTCCGAAGCTCCGGGGATTGCCACCCGGGAGGTTGATCGCCTCTCCATCAGGCCCAAGTCGTCCAACAGCAGCATCTTCCCCTGGAGCTCTCTGCAATCCTCTGGTATCATATTCAGGGGAAGGAAGGCCGCCGGTTGAGACACGTCGCCAGGGCCGATGTTCCCAGGCTAGAACTTCTTGAGATGGGTCTTCAGGGCTTCACCAGTCAAGTTGGTGTCCAAGCCGACCTCAATGTGGTTGATGTCCATCTCACGGTTGAAGGCCCAGGCAGGCTAGCTCCTAGCCCTTAGCGGGGTTGACTTGTTCATCAAGAAGTTGTCAAAGACCATCTGAGGGGTCACCCCACTGTCAACGCACTCCTGGATTCTATCCAGAATGGGCCTGGACTCCCTCGACAGCTCTGGCACGTCACTCCAAATGTCGGTGTCGACGCGGGGGAGGCCTTCAGGCAGTTCTAGCCTCTCGTGTCCCTCGACGTTGATGACCACCCAGTCTTTCTTCCAATTGTCCCACTTGCCAGAAGGGAAGGACGTCAAGTACTTGAGGGGGGAGTTTTTACGCTTCACGAAGTAGTAAAAGCCGATGAAATCATCGCTCTTCCCGGTCGGGTGGACAGTGAAGAAAGTCCATAACAACTCCACGTAAGGGGGCACACCCACCCACATCTCGCAAAAGTGGACGAAAGTCGCCACCAACAAGATTGAGTGGGGGCCAAGATGGTGGACCTGCAGACCATAGAAATCAAGCAACATCAGAAAGAATGTGGAGAAAGGCGGGATCAAACACGCCATGGCTTACCCAACGAAGTACACCATATATCCGGCTCGCTCCTTCTCGAAAGGAAGCTTGCCGCGGCGAATTTCGTTGTCGAAGGAGTCATTCGACCATCCCATGTAGGTCCGGACCCTAGACAACTCCTTCTTGCTCCCGATGCAGCTCTTGGGGAGTCCCAACTTCATTGCAGCACAGTGGGGTGAGAGATGAAAAGTAGGCAAAAGTTTGGAGGATTTGAGCGCAAGTTCAAATGAAGGCGTAAAGAATCCCCAAACGGTGCGCACTTTCCTTCTTAAGTAAGCCCCCGCAACGCTTGGATGGAAATCGTAGAGGAGCCGATGACACAATTCAAAAACTTCGCCCTGCCAATGACAAGGGGGCCCGAGGCCAACCCAACGATCAAGTCGAGGTCCTTACCCCAGGTGAACTGTTGTCATCATGAGAGGCAGGAAGCCCGAGGGTGGCGGCCTGACAGAACGCGCGGAATCGATATGGTTTTCGTATTGGAAACCGACGACCTTCAATAGCATGAGATCTGCACGCTTAGATCTCACGTGCCGCATCCTGGATAAGCCACATGGCGATGGTTTAACTGTGAACTACTGCCAACGGCACATACAAAGACCGTTGGAGACACGGCTCAAAAGCCGAATGATGGACCCACCTCCGGCAGAACGACTTCATCCGTAAGGTCTCTCCTAGAGGTGGGCCCAGTGGGCCACTGTCGGTACCTTGCATACCGAATACCCCTTGGGACTGCAAAAAGACCAAAGGAACTTCACCTGTTTGAGTTGAAGACCTTCGAAGGCCCCACGTGTCATACGGGACCGGACTTGCCTCCCTTCTATGGTTAGTCCCAGTACTGCCGCGTGTATACTGCATTCAGAGCTACGTCCCACATATGGGAAAGCTCCTTGTTAAATACCTGCACGGCACCCTCGAACCTAACCCCCGATAGAGGGATGCTTCGGTACCGACACGTGTACAACAGCACTGGACCTACCCGTCCCAGACGGCAAGCTCCGGAGCTGCCACGCGTCCAACCGCCGGACCTTCAGCCTCAACAATCAGACTGGTGGACCCCCAACGGCTCGGACCTTCAAGGGACAATCAAAGACTTCAAGACCCGATTAAGTGTCATTAATACCATGTTAATGACACACGATCGGAGGACCCTTAATACCAGTAACGGCACTGTCAAGGCGCGTTACCACACTATTAAGGGTAATTAAGCTCATTAATTGTGTATTAAACATCAATAACCGCTAGGGCCACGTGTCGGCCAGGCTAACGATGTAACGACCAATCCTTTTGCTATAAAAGGACTGGCCGAGCGATACACAGGGAGACTCTTCCAGACCCTGCCCAAACATACACACCCTCAAGCGCTCAGTCGCTCAATACAACAACTACACACCCCGTGGAGTAGGGTATTACGCTTAGGCGGCCCGAACCACGTAAATCCGCCAGTCAACTTGCCATCGTGTTCTAAATCTCTACGCGCCCAATACCGAACTACAAACTCTGCGGGCTACCAACAGTAGTACCGGGAGAATTACCGGAGCCAAACTCCGACGGTCTCAAATATATTTTCACTCAGAATGAGCTGAACATGAGACAAAGGAGGTGGTTAGAGATGATAAAGGATTATGAAATTGAGATCCTTTATCATCCAGGCAAAGCATACGTAGTGGCCGATGCGCTTAGCCGCAAGTCACGCGTAAATATTGTAATCATTACTCCAATAGAAGAAGAAGGATCAAGTTTATATATTCTGCCATATGGAGATTTACATAATCTTGCTCTTGTTCCTACTATTCGAGATGAGATTGTTGAGGCTCAAAAGGAAGCTAAATGTATGGCACATATTTGATGAAGATTGGACAACTGTGAAATCAAATGTTTCCGAAAGGATGATCACGTTACGATGTGGTTTAGAAACCATATCGTCGTGCCCCGTTACACGGATCTTCGAAAGAAAAATCTTGATGAGGCTCACATGTCCAAATACTCCATTCATCTAGGTAGCAACAAAATGTACCAAGATTTGAAAACAAAGTTTTGGTGGACGCGGATGAAGCGAGAAATTGCGAAGTACGTATCCGAATGTGATACGTGTCGGCGAGTCAAACTGACCACGTGAGGAAAGCAGGGATGCTGCAGCCATTAAGAATTCTAGCATGGAAATGGGAAGATATTAGTATGGACCTCGTTTTCGGCTTGCCTCTCACGTTCCACAAGCATGACTCAATTTGTGTGATCGTCGACCGACTCACCAAATCGGTACACTTCATTCCTGTCCATACAAAGTCTATTGCAAAGAAAAATGTGGAGCTATTCATCGCTCGCATTATATGCTTGCACGGAGTGCCCTGTACTATTATTTCGGATTGTGGTGTGCTGTTCATCTCTCGATTTTGGGAGCAGATACACGCATCCATGGAGACTAAGCTGGTCTGAAGTTCAGCTTATCATCCGCAAATAAATTGACAAACCGAGCGGGTGATTCAAATCTTGGAGGACATGTTACGTGGTTGCGCCATCCACAACGGTAAAAACTGGGATGATCATTTACCGTTGGCAGAATTCTTGTCCAACAATGGTTATCAAGCAAGTATCAAGATGGCTCCGTACGAAGCTCTCTATGGTCGGAAATGTCGCACACCGTTAAATTGGTGTGAATCCGGTGAAAGAGGAACCTTCAGGATTGATCTTGTCAACAACGCCGAAGAACGAGTGCAGGTAATTCAAGCCAACGTCAAGGCTGCCCAATCTCGTCAGAAGAATTATGCGGACAAACGACATCGTCCTCTCCACTTCAACATCGGAGACCACGTGTATCTATGTGTCTCTCCAATAAAATGTGTTCACTGATTCGAGGTGAAGGGAAGTTAGCTCCCCAATTTATTGGACAGTTCGCGATTACTGAAAGATGCAGACCTGTGGCATATCATTTGGCATTGCCAGCATCCCTTGCTGGTGTGCACAATGTGTTCCACGTATCCCAGCTGCGAAAATGTCTCAATCATGCAGCAGAGGTTCGTACCGAAGATATCGGTGAACTACAACCGGGTCTCACTTACACCGAGCATCCGATTGCAATTATCGACAAGAAGAATCAAACCACACGAGTCGCTCGCTGTGGTTTTATAAAGTGGTGTGGAGTAACCATACTGTTAAGTAAGCGACATGGGAGAGTGAAGAATTTCTCCGCTCACATTTTCCGGTTTTCTTATCGTCTCACGTCCGGTAATTCCTCCACCGTTTCTCTCCATCTTTTAATTAAATCTGGGGACAAGATTCTTTTAAGGGGGGGGGGGGTGTAAAATCCCGCATGTTTCCAATGTGAATAGCAGTTGAGGATTAAATGCAAGTAAAGAAAGATAGAATTATATTCACATACAATGATGAACAGGTTATAATGAGGTGAACTTAAAAATCTTTTTCTACCTCATGCTCAGACTTTGTTAACATGACAATTGGACTTCACCAATGGTCTTAGAATAATTAAAATAGCATATCTGCAAAGTTTGAAAAAAATTTGGAACCAAATTTGCTAGGACTTCTAACCTATACAGTAGCTATTTTTCCAAATAGCTAAAACTAAGATTTAGCTACTGTTTCAAAGTATAGGCTCAAAATTTTTCTGTGGTCTTCTAATATTCTAACTATACTCTGTTCAATGTTTTAAGAATTTTGAAGCAAGTTTGCATTGACTTAGAAATGCACTTAAGGTTTAATTCCATGTTGACTTGAAAAGTTGACGTGTACTTAACTTGGTCCAAATCAATTCCAAATTTTTCCAGAGGTCTCTTTTGGTTCAAAATAATTAACTTCCAAGTTCCAAGATTTTTGAACTTCATTTGCTATTTTATTTGTGATGCATACCAAATTCGAGCCATATTTAAATTTAAATTTCGAATTCTGTTCAAACTTATTTGAACATAAAGATTTGAACACACCATCACGATCAGCATGACTTTATTGACTTATTCACAAAGTTTCACAATTTTCTGAGCTCATTTACTATTTTAAATTGAATTTACAATTGAGCTGTACATTGAGGTGGCTGGTGGGACACACTGGTCAGCTTCTACCCACGTGCAGCCAGAAAACAGAGCCCGCTACTCGCGCAAGCGCGAGCGCTGCATGCTCCAGCGCGACGGCACGCGAGCTGCCCTCTCCAGCTCACCAGCTCGACTTAAAGGCGCCCAGATCCCTCTACTACCTCCCTTGATCTTTTTCCAACCGGGAGGAACACTCTCGCTCTCCTTTTCCTCTCCTGCGCGCAAGAGCAACGCCCTCTCTGTTCTTCGATTTTGCCGGCGATTAAACCCTTGTTGCACCGAGGTACAAACATAGAAAAGTGTCACAACCTTCCTCTCTATCTTATCCATCTATTGGTTCATTGTTTCATGCCTTGTATTGGTTGTATTTCGAGGTTTATCTCGCCGTCGATGGGAAGGCCACCGAGAGGTCCTCTACTGCTCCGTGGAACTGCAGCTACGGCCATTATCAAGCTTTGATCCTTTAAGGAAAAAGGTTCGCAATCATGTCTAGTTCCTGCTCGCAAATTTTCAGCTCTTTTCATAGCTTGTAGCTCGGGTGTTCTGCGAAGAACCGATGCATAGTTCTTTTGCACACCTCGGTTCTTCATCCATATTCGGTCTGCACGTGGCATCGTTCTTCGATTTGCTTAGCATGTAGCTTCTACACATTCTAGCGCACATCCTTGCCAAAAAGGCCCAAAAATTATCGACCACACGCATAGAAATTGGAGTTCTTGCGGCCGCCAGTTGAAAAGCCGCGGGTCACCGCCCAACTTGTATTTGCGGCCATTTCCACCTCAATAGGAATTCGTTTTGGTCATCCTCATGATCCCATGATGCTCTCCGATCATTTACAGAGTTGTTTTATCCCTTGCCGAGGCGAATTCGTGTTCGCCGAAACCCTAGCTCCGCCTGCCGCCATAGAGACCACTTCTCCGGCCGTCAATCGCCATCGGGAGGCCCTCCATCGTGTCCTACGGCCGATTTTAGGTGGGGGCGGCGAGTGCCTAGTGTTGCAGAGCCCTGGAGATTGTAGCCGGTGAGCCACCGTCGTCGAGCGCCACCACGCTCGCCACCCGCACTGCCGGCCGGAGGTAGAAGTAGGGGAGCGGTGGGGCCCGTTTGCCAGAGAGAGAATAAAAACCCGGTGGATCTGTTTGTGGCCGGGGATCCGGTGTGGCCACACGGTTAATTCCGTGACCCACGGTGCTGCTGCACTCTGATTGGCCAATTCAAATTGAATTCTGGCGCCACGGATTTTTATACAAAAATAATTACAGATTTAGTTCCCACTTAAAAAATCCATATCTCCCAGTAGAATTGTCCAAAAATTTCCAAATAAATTTGGTTAGAACGAGAATTAAGAATACTTTCCAGTGGTGCACTTGGATTTGTATGAAAGTTTATAGGAATTTCTTCATAATTCAAATAATAAAATATTTATAGAATTAATTCCTATAGTTCTGATCTTTGGAAAATTACTAATTTTTCAAAAAACCTTCATTTGAATATTCTTGAACTCCAGTAAAAATTTCAGGGTCATTAGACTTAATTTACATGGTCTGATCACCTGTGTATCCTCTACGCACATAAAAATAGCCAAATTCATTTAGAATTCATATAGAAACTTATGCAAGTTATAAATTGAATATATCTCAGTATGAAGATTCAAAAATTGTCAAACTAAGTTTGTTGGTTTGCTCTTTATCCACACTAACCAGAACTACAACCCAATCTTCATGAAAATCCCTAAATTTTCCTGTAGAGCCCTTTAAAGCAAAATTAAATCCCTAATCTTAATATGAGATCGGGCAGGGGCGTAGGATGTAGAAAGAGGTTGTCTTGGGTGCGCAGCCCTGTCTATGTCAAATAAGGACCGATCCGTATGCCGCCCTGCTGAGCAAGTTTGAACTGTACTGGAGTCATAGTGGATATATGAGGTCCAGGAAACCGATGTACCTTGGAAAGCCTTTGTTGAGACTTTTTCGATCGCACCGGGCTTTCGGCCGCAGCACAGTAGATGGAAACTCGATCACGACATCTTCACAGCAAAAGGGTGCACAGTGAGTGGGAATATTGTCCTAGACGATTGAATCGATTCAACTTGTGCGGAACTTGAGAAAGGTGGCTGTGTACAACGTCCGTGGAGTGCACATACATGACTTCCCGTACGGGTGTACGTGTCGTGTATTCCGGGTATCATTGATTCAAATCACCGTCCCTCGCGGATATGAGTACCACTTGTTTACTAAGTTGTGACATAGTAATACTTGCACTTGAGATGAGAATGAATTGCTGCTGTTATGAACATTATATTATCATGGTATTGCTATGTTGTATGTATCAGTATAGTGCTCACTAAATTCATTTTCAACCTTGGGCATGCAGCATCGTGATGAAGCATTTCTTGTTTGATTGTGGAGTTATGATGTTGTCCCACACAAGGTTTAAGCTGTTGATATAAATCTGAAAATAAGTTCAAATTGATCTTTGTTCGATCTTTCGATCGTAACTTGAGTTTCTCTCCATGTATTTTCGTGATTCTTGTTGTGACGTCTGCATGACTTGATTCTCTGCAATGTATACTAGTTTTGTCACAGTTGAACATGTTTAGATTAGTCATAAATACGGTTTCGTTAACAGATCGGTTTTCTGCCGAGGGGTGTTTTGTTGCTTCTGCTGAAAAGTCTTAATCTACCATTCACCCCCTCTGGTAGCTTTACACGTGCTCTTCATTCCTACAAATATTATAACCATGTCTCAAATAATAACACTAATATTAGTACCTTATTACACACTGAATAGTCTCAAATATAAACTCTTATCAACTGCAATGGAAAACACAAAACACTAATGACTTCAAACTCCAAAGGCAATGTTGACGGTAGCACGTGCGCCTAGTACTCCTCAAAAACCTCCTGTTACTCCATATTGTCGCTTGCGTCTGAATTTGTTCGGGGGAATAGTAAGGGTGAGCACATGTCGTACTCAGCAAGTGTGGGAAAGTATAACATGTTGCTTAAATAAGGAATGATAAGTAAATGGGCTAAACTCAAAAAAGTACATTCACAACAGTTGAAAATGCAATTATATCATCATTAAATGAGGTCCTTCCCAAAATAACCCAAAACCATTAATTTTGTGTCCAATACCATGATTCCAACATAAATAACCAAAACCATCATTAATATGCCATATTCAACTCATAACTGCTCATTCACCTCATTTTCATCATTTCCACATACCAAAGCTGATTAATTAACCATTACCGATTCCCGATTCAATCTCAGCCATTAAACAAAGCTGAAGACCATAACTCTAATCATGTGAGGGTCCAGGTTGCTCATGTCCGGGAGCACGGCTATCATGATAGTTTTAAACACACTCTGTAGAGGTTGTACCACTTTACCCACAAGTTCATGATTTCATCATCTTTCGATGACTATGGAATCTCAATTATGCCGTCTAACACTTTCATAGGTGTGTAACCAAGAGATCACAAAATAGCCTTTACAAAGTGATTACTATCATATTTATACCCCACTGAGGTTTCAACGGTGGTGATGTCTCCAACTGAGCACATCCAACCAAGGGCCCCCCTTGAGCCATTCGGATCCCAAGGTAGTCCCACTAATTTCTACAAACCCATCAGACTCCCCTTTCCCTGAACATTTTTAATGGTCCAAATAGTACTGGCAATACACTAATTAGTCAGCTAAGCTGCACCCATACTTGGCCATCTGGTGGCACTGTAAATCTTGGATGGTCGCTCCACGAACCGGTCCTTAAATCTAAAGCAAGTGAAACCACCAAAACAGTCCAACCCAATCCACATAACTAGCTTGCTTAGATCCCTAGGCACCATGTTCTTAAAGGTATCAATTCTCATCATTATAATGTTCAATAGTTCATAATTAAGTAATATGATCATTTCCCAAACCCAATTGAGTATAGCAAAGCAAAAGTGTAAAATACCCTTCCCGACTCCCTACATAGTGTTCAAGCAACAAGGGTGGTCATACAAAACTAGTAAACTCCTATAATTGGGTTTTCCCATCAATTCAGACAAGCATGCAAATTTGCAAACAAAACATTTAAAAACAGGATCAAAATGACAAAGGGCACTTGCCTTGTTCCTGAGATTGGTTTGGATCAAGGGCTTTGAAGTTCTGGTTCTGCAGGTTCTCGAAAGCACTATCGATAGTGAGACCTTCTATTCCGCACGACAATCATGAAAAATAAACATTACAATCAAATAATGCTCATATATTACTCAATATGCCATGATATGCATGATTTGTGCAATTGTGAAGTAAAACCTATTAATGAGTTGTTATTAATGTTTGCTAACTAGTTCAAAATGGTTTCTAACGAGTTTGGTATTGATTTGAGTCAATATGGATTAAATTCAGCACAATCCAGATTCAGAACAAGGAAAATTCCAGTATAGGGGCAGGACTAGTCTGCCATATACAGAACTGCAAATAAGGGTTTTTCTGATCAGGGATAGTTGGGGTTTAATTGACCCAGAAACTTGGATGTAGAGGGTGTACCACGTGTTTAGAAATCCAAAGATCAAGAATTGGATGCAACACTTGGATCTTGACGTCTAGGAGTTGATGAAGATGAGTTGATGGAGGTTTGATGATGAAGAACATCAATTGTTCAAAAGTTGATGAAGATCGATCTTGGTTGAGCCTTCTCCCTCTTCTCCTCCTTCTCCTTGCTCCTGGGCTCCTTCTTGAGGTCGGCACAAGGCAGGGGCGGCAGTGAGAGTTTTTCTCAAAGGTTGGAGAGGTGAGAGTATTGGGTTGTTTATATAGGGTTGGAGAGGTAGGGTTTTGGGTGAAATCCAAGTGAATTTCAATGGGTCCACTTGGGCTCCTCTGAGGTTGGGCACAATGTTCTTGGGTCCAATTAAGGCAATTACCCAAAAACAGATTGTAGGAAAATAACAGAATCTGAGTTGGTTTCTGAAAGCCAGACTAGTCCGCAGAAGGGACCAGACATGTCCATTTTGGAACAGAGGCTACATCCAACTAGTACATTGTATAAGGTCGTACAAGTTCGGGGTTGCAGAATAAAATGCTTTTGGACTAAGATTCAACAAGGAATGAACAAGTCCACTTGGACCACGGACAAGTACGTACAACATCAGAGACCAAACCGGAGTAGTCCCTGCATTGTGCCGGGCATGTTCAGGCTCTAAAGGGAACTAAATTTTCTGAACAAAATTAGGTCATCGGACTAGTCCGGGGTTATATCCAGACAAGTCAGCACCCCGACAAAAATAATTTGCTGATTTGGCCTAAATTCATTTTGATCTTGTTCACTTTATGGTGCTTAATGTTATACATGTATGAGGATCTATGCAATGATTTGTGCATGAAAATGAGGGTGTTACAGGCGCTCATAGTTAAAAGGATATCGCATGTAGTCTTCTTTGGGCTTCTTGAGCTTCTTCTCCTTATCAAGCCTTCTCCTCCTCTTGGCCTCATCTCTTACTTTTTGACGAAGGTCCACAAGGCGCTTCACTTCTTCATCTTCACCTTCGGTTTTGCCATCGAAAGGAGGAGGATTTGGCTTGTTCTTGGTGGTGTCATCGTTCTTGTCGTGCGAAGGATTGGATCCTTGTTCATTGTTGTGGCTGTTCTTGCCGGTGCGATGGTGTCGATGATCAGCATCTCCTTCTCACTGTTTTCCCCCATCTCGTCTCCAAGCGGTAAAGATTTTGGGAGAGTTAGGCTCTGGTACCAATTGAAAGTTGCCTAGATGGTGGGGGGGTGAAGAGGCGGATAACCTGAAATTTAACTCAATAAAAGCTAATCAAATCACAGAGTGCAGACTAGTCCGACCCAGGGCAGACTAGTCTGGTCAAAAGGTGAGATTTTTATGTGATTCAATGGACTTAACTTGATGAAATTTGAAGTATATGAACCTAGCAATCTAGTAGTGGATATGCACGAAGTGAAAACAACTAGATCGAGGCAAATCACATGATTAAGGCAAAGAACGTGTGGAACCCTGATTTGATCTAGCGAAGAACAAGGAAGGCAAATAGAAGACATGAGACGCAGGATTTATCCCATGGTTCATCCCATCAAAAGGACCCTACATCCACATTGGGATGCCCACGAAGGGCAGGGTTTCGCTCAAACCTTTCCTCACCTAGCCACCACAAAGGTCGGCTATTTTTCCACTAGATCACAAGTGTGATCACCAAATTCGTGGGGCAACTCATGACCTGAGGCTCCCACAAGATTACAACTTGAACAGATCAAAGATCAACATCCACACAAACTCAAATCAATCAGTCAAACTAAGAGAATCAACCAATAGATCAATGTGAAGCAAACCCTTTCCTCTTCTCTTCCACAACTCACAAATCCTCAACAATCGCTCTTAGGACTCCAAGAATGGTTGAGAGAGGGCTAGGATGGCTCTAGGGAGGCTTTGGGGGCACTAGGGTTCAAAAGATGCCCTTTGAGGGTCGGGGGATCCCTTTTTCTAGGGGTCCTGACAAGTAGCCGTTGCCACGAGAAAAAGTGCGGACTAGTCTAGCCTTATGCCCCGGACTTGTCTGGCCTCTGAGGACCAGTGATGTCACCCTTGACCATCCACAATGCCCCCCACCACCTTTTGAATTCAAACATTCACGACACCACGGACTAGTCCGCCCTATAATGGACTAGTCTGATCTCAAACAGAACCATTTGTTCCGATTGAGAAGGGACAAGTCTGGTCCACTGGACTAGTCCGGCACTAGAGGGCGGACAAGTCCGACGATCTAGGACTTAGTCGCAGCAGCCACCTCGTAGTCTACAGCAGACTAGTCTGACCCGGAATGGACTAGTCTAATCTTATACAGAAACTACTGATTCGGTCTAAAACGAACTAGTGTGACCAAGCGGACTAGTCCCCCCCCCCCCCCACCCCAAGGGCGGACTAGTCTTGTCCTTCAGGACTTAGTCCCAGAAGGACACAAACACACCCACCACTGACTAGTCCGTCCCACAAACGGAGAAGTCTGAACTCACAAAGAAACTCTTGGTTCGCCTAATATCGCATCATTCTGATGTGGCCGGACTAGTCCGGCCTTCCAGCCCAGACAAGTTTGCCCTATACTTCGGGTTGCCTCAACTCATCTCTCAATCTAATTTAAATTGGACTATGAGCTCTAAGGGGATTCTCAACACTTTGACACATTGAACACACTCAATCTATGTATCTGAACTCAACACAAAGAGTTTAAAAACCTAAATTCTATCCTTCGAGTTTTTCGCCTTTTTTTCCCCTTTTTTGTTTTTGAGTGTATTCAACACCGTCCACCTTTCAATTAGCTATACTTACACTTGTAATGCTCATTTGTCCCTTAAGTGTTGTCATTAATCATGAAAACCCACGAGGATTAGCCTAGATGCACTATGCAAGTCGGTCATTGAAGGCACATGCCTTCCCCAGGTGCACGCCCCTATCAGGGGCCACTGTGCCCAATCACATCGCGGTCAAGGCGCCGCATAGCTACCTCATGCTATTGACTGTGTAGCTTATGGTGACAAGACAGACAAGACATTCGCTGCCATCATCAAGAACTACGGCTAGCCACTAGCAAACGACGCGGCAAGATGACGAGTCTTCAAGCCACGGTCAAAGGCAGCAGGCGTAACCTCTTGATCTTGTACAGGCATAAGATCACCCCTGGGCCACCTATCGGGCCTCGAGTCCTACTGGTAAGGTGCCCGACCTTATTATAAAAGGCACGGGCAGCCACCGACTCTAGACACATCCATTCAAACCCACATGAGCTTCTATAGCTCACAAGACTCAAGCAATACAACTCTATCTGTGGGATGTAGAGTGTGATGCTCCGGTTATCCCAAACCACGTAACACCATCGTGTTCACAATATCTCATACGTGCGAGCTCATCGGAGTCTAGCGCCTCGTAATAAGAACCCCTACAGGCTGCTTCATAGCAGGTTCAGGGGAAGTGTCATTCCCACACTTCGATAGGCGTGCATTGCACCCTTGTTCTTGGAGAAGGCGTGTGTCTTCAATGCATGATTGGATAGAGCGCGCCGCCCTTTTACTCTCCTTACCAACCGCACAAGGTAGGTAGGTGGACATGTGGTTGCACCGGAGCCCGCCTCTACAGGGGAGGCCGACTCGGAGCCCCTCGCTACGTGGCGGCACCAGAGCATGCCCCTGCGTAGGGGCAACATCCCATCCTGCTAGACATGTGGTGGCCTGGGAGCTCGCCTCTGCAGGGAGGCTGGGTCCTGAGTTATGGACCATGTTGCAGTCTTGGATCCCATCTCTAAGGAGAGACAAGGTCAGGCCCTGTCAGACATGTGGCGGCTCTGGAGCCCGCCTCTGTTAGAGATGTCAGCTCGGAGCCCCTAACCACGTGGAAGCACCACAGTCTGCCTCTGAGGAAGGTCGAGGACCCGTCCTACTAGAAACGTGTTGGTCTAGGAGCCCACCTCAGTGGGGAGGCTGGGTCCCTAGTCGAGGGCCACGCGATAGTACTAGAGCCTGCCCCTGAGGAGGGGCAGGCCCTGGTCCTGCTAGACATGTGGTTGTCTGGGATCCTGCCTCAGCGGGGAGGTCGAGTCCCGAGTCGTGGGCCACACAACAGTACCAGAGCATGTCATTGAGGAAGGGCAGGGCCGAGGTCTTCTGGGAAAGTGGCAGCTCCCGAACCGGCCTCGACTCGGGGGGGGGGGTTACACACAGTCATTAGGCAGTTTTATCCTCCGCGCGGGGGGTATCTGGAATGCAGAGTAGCGACAAAAACCTTTGCACCCAAGGGTAGTTCCTTTCTCATTCACTTCCTTGTGCTCGAGCCTTCCATCTTCCTCCATTGCGCCTGAGCCCTCATCCCTTGCCAAGATCTTACTTCCCACCTGTTCCAATTGCTTCAAGCCTGCATCCCCCTTCCGTCGAGAGGAGCAAGGACCTAGAGCCGGTGGGGCTGCTGCTTGCCTGGCGCGCGGAGCAGAAGAAGCGATGGATCCACCATGGGTCCCTCCCACTCGACCTGCAGCATGAAAAGAACATGCTCTTCCTCGCATATGCGCTAGCTGGGTCCGTACCCCCAATGTCTTCCTTCATTGCCATGATGCTGGATCCTCCAGATTCACTACTTGTCATCAAACTCCTTCACCTTGGCGGCAGTTTTCGTGCACCTCTACAAGATGTTCATAGGTGTCTGGCCTTAGGTGCTGAGGTCCACTAGGCGAAGTTAGACAAGCCAACTGGGGGCCTACTACTTCCAGCACCTAAACAAGACCTCATCGAGGTACATCGCACCCTCCACTGTTGCAAAATGGGAGCATTGGAGGGACGATTGGGTGATCATGACGATCGATGACCATGACCATATGGACCTGCCATCCGACAACATAACCTCCAAGCGCACTTTCTAGGAGGAGTGCCCAAAGCTGGAGAAGGAGTACGCTCCATTACTGAGGAGGATTTGGTTTTTAGCAGATCATGGCCTGATGTCATCGATCTGCGGGCGGACTTCATATCCCGTCACATGGCCCCTCTCTAGTAAAGCAATGGCCCAGTGTGCTTCTACATTGGAGTGCACGACTTTACTCGGTGCACCAGCCAAGAGCCAAGCAAGGAGATGCTAGGCAGGATGATAACAAAGGTGAGTCGTGACTTAGTGACCGACGACTTCATCACCGTGCCAGCATCCTGCCTACCACTCTTCATGGACCCAACACTGAGGGCGAAGCATTTGATGGAGATGTCGACCCTAGAAAACATTGTCCTTGATCTACAACAGGATGGGGATGCTTTTTGAGGAATAGTCATCAAAGGCCTGAACAACGTTGGGGAACAACAGAGGTCTCCGCTCGCCCCACACTCTGAAGTGAGGTTCTGGAGGCACCCTACTGATGCGGCAACCGGGACCCAGCCTCAAGCTAAGGAGCACCGGGCCACTTGCACCCCAGCCGTAGGTGTGGTGAAGATCACTTGCATCAAGGGTCGAGAATTCGATGGAACTCGAGATCTTGGCGTTTGGATCCAAAGAGGATGGAGAATTGGTGGACAATTGACTACTACGTCAATGAGTTGACGAAGATCGATATTGCTTGATCCTTCTCATCCCTCCTTCTGTTCTCCTGGCTGTGGTGATCTTCTCTTCACGACAGCCTTCACGAATTAGGGTTGGGGCTTCCTCAAATGTGACAAAAGTATGAAAAGTTGGGTTGATGGGGTGTTTATATAGAGGTGGAGGTGGTTGGGTTTGATGTATTTCGAGTTTAAGGTGGTGGAGGCCGTGTAGGGGTCCCACATGGTCTCCACAGGGATTGGGCACGATGTTCATGGGACCAATTAAGGTAAATACCCGATAACAAATCATGGAGGAAAAGATTGAATCTAAGTCGGGCACACCAGACAAGTCCGCTAGGGGGCCGGACTTGTCCGTTAGAAGAACGAGAGTTGAACGGATAAGTCTGGTGTCAAGCCGAACAAGTCCGCTCGGAGTTATTTTAAAGTTACAAAAAGTTGAACGGACAAGTCCATTCTGGTACCGGACAATTCTGGTCTTGTCCAGAATGGAAAACGGACAAGTCTGGTGTAAGCTAGACAAGTCTGGAGGCTTGGAAACTATCCAAAAACCAGATCAAAAGAGGGATGTACCAGTCAACTCCGAAATGTTCTAGTAGCAAGGAACGGACTAGTCCGTTCTCAACAACGGACAAGTCCGGACAATCAACAGAAACTCAATCGGACTAGTCCGCAACAAGAGCGGACATGTCCGGAGAGTCAACGGAAAGCAAAACCGGACTAGTCCGGGGTCCAAACTGTACAAGTCTGCACTAATACAGGATTATGAACGTTGTTTTGGTTCTAATTCACTTTAAACTGGTTACTTTTGTGTTGCTTAAGGTGGAACATGTATAAGAATGTATGCGATGCATGATGGATGAAGATAATTGTGTTACACCAACCAAGGGGCCTGTCGTCAAAGTCTCTGCGATGATGGTGGTCGAAGCCAGAGCAGCCAGCTCCGACACCTCCCAGGGGGCCTATCGTCGATGTCTCTACGATGATGATGGGTGACGCCAGAGTAGCCAGCTGTGGCACCTCCCAGGGGGGATGTCATCGACGTCTCTAAGATGATAGTGGGCGACGCTGTAGCAGCCAGCTCTATCACCACTAAAGGGGCTTGCCGTCAAAGTCTCTGCGATGATGGTGGGCGATGCCAGAGTAGCCAGCTCCGGCACCTCCCAGGGGGCCTACTGTCGACGTCTCTACGATGATGGTGAGCGATGCTGGAGCAGCTAGCTCTAAAACCACCCATGGGGCCTACTGTCAAATTTTGTGCGATGATGGTGGGCGACGCCAGAACAGCCAGCTCCGGCACCTCCAAGGGGGCCTGCCGTCGACGTCTTTATGACGTTGCTGGGTGACGGCAGAGCAGACACCTCCGGCACCACCCAAGGGGCCTGTCGGAGAAGTCTCTGCGATGATGGTGGGTGACGCCTTAGCATCCTGCTCCAGCACCTCCCAAAGGGCCTGCCGTCAACGTTTCAATGACGATGGTGGTCGACGACGGAGCAGCCAGCTCCAGCTCCTCGCAGTGGCCCTATCATCGATGTCTCTGCGATGATGGTGGGCGACGCTGGAGCATCCAACTCTTGCACCACCCATGGGGCCTACCATTGGAGTCTCTACAACAATGGTAGGCAACGTCGCAACAGCCAGCTTTGGCACAACCCAGGGGGCCTACCATCAACGTTCCTGCTAAGACAAAGCTTGATGCCCCTAGACGGACCCCATTGAGGTCACCTGCTCAAACTCTCCAGCTCTGCTGGGGGCCCGTTGAAGACATCCTGTGATCAAGTGGCTGGTGTGCCCAGCTACCTGGCCAAATCTAATAGGAGGACCCTAAGCGGGTTCTATAGGCAGGACGTCAACTGAAAACAAATCGGCCATGTCAACTGTGCGATCATTGGACCCTCAGAAACTAATGAACTAAGCAAAAGTTCTTCAAGCCCTTATGCAACTTAGGATTCAGAGCAACAATTTGAGAAGCACAAGACAAGCCGAGAAACCAAACAAAAAGTCAAATTCATTGAAAAATATTTACAGAGGAGCAAATCCCAGATACAAAGAAGGGCTGCCAGCCTCAACCCCAGGTGTCGTGTTTGGCAGCATCCTTAACCCCTACCACTTCCATGTCCACGTGCTCCTCAACGGGGCCCTCGAAAACCAGGTCCAGCGGTATCTCAAAATATCTACTCCAATAGCACACCAAAACATGGGATGCAACAGTATCTATCACCGCTCTACCCTTGACTTTCATATGGCTGGCCAGCTGCCGCTCTTGCAGATCAAGCTCCCGAGCTTAGCGATCCAAGGTCTGCTCCCGTGCCCGAACATCAATCTCCAGTAGGAGGAGTTCTTGGCACTCGGCTAGGTGCTACTCCCAATCCCGCACCAGATTGCTCTGCCGGAGCTCATAGTCTTTGACCTGAGACTGCAGCCAGTCCTGATCCGCCTCAGCTCAAGTCATCATTTCTTGGTCCTCCACCTCTTGCTCGGAAATAGCAACCTCCCGCTCGGCAACAGTGGCCTTGCAGCGACCCAGGGCCTCTCGACCCTCTTCAAGGAACACAGGCGATCGTCAGCTGTGTCATTAGTTACCTTCGCATCAGCCAGAATATTCTGGGACATTGTGTCCATGGCATTCAGCAAGCGGTGCCTCAACTCTAGCTCCTCACTCTCCTTCTGATACATCTCCTTCGCCTCAATAGTCCAGAACCTCAGATGGTCCTCCCAAGCTCCAAGGCGCTTGCCCTCAGCACGCAGCTTCTTCACTCTGCGGTGAGGGCCCCCTACACCCGACAGAGGTTGGTCTACACCAGGTTGATGCTACACTATGCCAACTCCATGATGTCGGAGAAGCGTTCTGGTTCTGCCGAAGCTATGGAAGGCTGCCCGGTGATCATCTTGGGAACCTCTTCCTCCTGCTATGATGAAGGCGAGACCACCAGTACCGGGGGCCTCGTCCATGAGGACTGAGCGAAGTTGCGACACTACCCGAAGCGGCAGCACCATCGTCGCCCAAGGAGCCACCTGCCGGATCAACAGCCTCGGAGGCCGGGCTTTCATGTCACTGAACCAATTCTGACATTTCCTTCAGTACAGCGGCTGGAGGTGGCTCCGGTACGGCGGCCTAAGATGCTTCACTACCCACGTCTTTGCGGACGTCGGAGCAATGCTCCTCTGTACCGGTTTGGTGGCTAGCATCGTCGGTGCAGTCGTAGCCTCCTGGGCCGACTTCAAAGCACTCCGGGACACTACCCCCAGCGGTAAAGGTGTCACAACAGATGATGTAGACCTGCAGATCAAAATAAAAGTTTGTCCAAACAAGAAGAACAGATGAGACAACAATGTAGACATTGGTAAGAATGTCGTACCGACATCCCTGAAAGCTCCAGCGGGCCTCGACCTTTGGCAGCTCTAAGGCTACGGGCCTTGTCAATGGCGTGGAAGGCTTGGTCGATCCGACCAGACCTCCATCGGAACCACCGACAATTCTGCCACCCTGCTTCAGCGTATCCCCACTGACTCCAACGCTGCCACTCTCAGAGCGTCCTCTCGAGTCACCGCCGACGTCCATTGCCGAACCTGGGTCAAGATTGCTGGCAGCTCGAGGCCTCTTGGCCTGTGGCTTTATAGGTGTAGCACTCCTAGAGCCTTCTTTGGCACCTTGGACTGCACTGATGACGGAGATGCTGGCCGGTGCACCGACTGCAGACACTCGATGCTGAGGATGGGCGCTCTAGTGGACGTTCAGTTGGAGCGAGGACCGCCCCTGGCGGCGCCTTTGGTGGCAACTGAGGGTGTTTCTCTTTCACATCTTTGAACATCGGCTATTTCCCTTACCCTATGTCAGAGACCGATGTCTTGCCTTTCCCTCCATCGGAGAGCGCGTCTTCCACCCTTGACGCTTTGGATCCTGGAGTAGGTGTAGACTCCTATAGAGGGTCGACGATGTCCAATCCACGTTTTGCATCGCCAACCTCCTACGGCACGAGACCGAGCGCGTCCAAGTTCGACATCTCCTTCAGGATTTTCACCCGAAGGTTCCGATCTGAGAGAAGCGGTGGACCGGACCGCTAAAGGTTGAAGACGTCTGGATATAGCGGGTCGTCACATGCCTTGGACATTACATCAAGCACCTCTTGTGGGGTCATCTTCGTGTCGTGATCCCGCACCATCCTGGTGTCGTCCTGTGGCCCTAAGTATAGCCATGTTGCTCGGCTACGATGCTGGAGGGGGGCCAGGTGTCAACGCACGAAGTCCGCTAGTACCATTAGCTCCGACAAACCATGATCCGCCAAGAATCGGATCCTCTCCATCACCGGGGTATACGTCAGATCCAACTCCGGGCGCTCCTCCCATGTTTTCTTCTTAAGTGCTAGCGAGTCGGTGGGCAGTACCATGCAATCGTGGGCATCGACGTGTACTACCACCCAGTCACTCCTCCAGTCAGCCCATTTTGCTGAGGAGAACATGGTGATGTATTTGAAGGGGCTATTGGCCCGATGCTGGAAGTAGTAGTGTAACACTCTCATTTTCATGCATCATGCATTGCATAAGTTCATATACATGTTTAACATTGATCCACATAAAAAGGAATGAGTTTAAAATGAATTTAAAGTAAAATCGCACTCAAAAGTTCTGAGAAGTGCGGACTAGTCTGATTTCTCTCTCACCTTCGGGGACATGTCCATTTTTGCTGCGGAATAGTCTAGTCCGACTGTCTGTTTTCACCTGAATTAACTCTAAATTGTTTTGAATCAACTCCAAACTTGTCCAAACTTGTTAATAACCATTAGAACTAGTTAGTAAACATTATTAACTACTCATTAACTAGTTTTTCTTCGCATTTGCATTAATCATGCATGTCATGACATATTGAGTAATATATGTGCACTTATTGATTATGATTCTTTTCTTGTATGTTTATTGCATGGTTTAGATGGATTTGCGCTAGAGAGTGCTGCGGAGGACCTCCAACAACAGAAATTTTGAGTATTTGATCCCAATCAAGCCTAAGAGCAAGGCAAGTGTCCTTCAACATATTGATACTATTTTAAAAATAAATGTTTTGTTTGAGAAACTGCATTGCTTGTGTCAAATTGATGGGAAACCTAAGATAGGAGTTTACTAGTCTTGTTTAACCATCCTTGTCACCTGGAATACATGGTAGAGAGTCAGGAAGAGCTTTTTTACTTTTGCTTCACTCTAATTAATTGGGATGGGAAAACAACTATACCATTTAATTATGCATTAATGAGATTACGGTTATATGAACTAGTTAATATGGTAGGGTAATGGGTGATCTAAGCAAGCCTGGTACGTGGATTGGTTGGAAGACATGGTGATTGCTTCCTTTAGATCTAAGGACCGGTTCATGCGAGAATATGCCAGGAAAACCGTGCCACTGTGAGGCCAAGTATGGGTGAGTCGTAGACGATTAAATAGGATATTGCTAGTACTGCGCGGATCATGTGGCGCACTGGGGGAGGGGAGTTGGATTGGGTTTCGATTTGTGGCGGGACTCCCTGGGATCCGAATGGCACAAGAGGGAGCCTTTGGTTGATGATGTGCTCAGTTGGAGGCATCTCCACCGGTGAAACCTCAGTGGATCTGTACATGCTAGTAGTCTCTTTGCAAAGGCTATTTTCTGATCTCTTGGCCTTATCCAAGATCTTCACCCTGGGGAGCGCCTATTCTTTTCATGGATAAGAAGGATGGATCACAAAGGATTTGTGTGGTTTACCAAGCTCTCAACGAGGTAACAATCAAGAACAAGTACACCTTGCCACGCATAGAAAACTTGTTTGATCGTGCTTGTGTCTTCTCCGAGATTGATTTGAGGTTGGGATAATTTCAAATGAAGACTAGACCATCGGACATACCCAAGACATCTTTTCGTACACGATATGGATCTTATGAGTATACAATTATGCCCTCTGGATTGACAAACGTACCTTCATATTTTATGTACCTCATGAATAAGGTATTCATGGAGTACTTGGATAAATTTGTTGTGGTGTTCATTGATGACATTATGATCTACTCGATAAGCGAGGAGGAGCATGAGGAACGCTTAAGGCATACATTGCAGAAATTGAGGTAGCGTCAATTGTATGCCAAGTTCAGCAAGTGCCAGTTTTGGATTAAAGAGGTGTCGTTTTTGGGTCATATCATCTATGGAGGAGGAGTATTGGTTGACCCAGGAAAAGTGAGAGATGTGCTAAAATGGGAACACCCACAGAATGTAAAGGAGATCCGAAGTTTTCTTGGAATGGCTGCATATTACCGTCGATTCATCAAGGACTTCTCCAAAATAGCCAAGCTAATGACAGAATAGATAATGAAGGGGAAAGCTTCCCGATGGACTCAAGCTTGCCAAGACAGCTTTGAGGAGTTGAAGAAGAGGTTAACTACCGCCCCAGTCTTGATATTGCCAGATGTAAGAAAAAGTTTTGATATATATTGCAATGCATCAAGACAAGGACTTGGATGTGTGCTACACAAGAAGGTCAAGTGGTAGCCTATGCATCGAGACAATTGAAGAAACATGTGCAGAATTATCTAACACATGATTTGGAACTTGCAACCGTGGTATACACATTGAAGATTGGAGACATTACATCCTTGGACATATTTGTGAAATTTACACGGATCAGAAGAGTTTAAAGTATATTTTCAGACAAATAGACCTGAATTTTAGGCAACAAAGATGGTTGGAGCTCATCAAGGATTATAATGTGGGGATCAACTATCATCCAGGGAAGGCCAATGTTGTGGCCGATGCTTTGAGTCGGAAAGGAGCAAGTCATCAGCTCAAGGTTCGGGAATTTCCATTCGAGTTATGTAAGGAGTTTTAACGGTTGAATCTTGGATTTGTGAATGAGATGGGGATAACGGAAATAAATCCAACCTTGGAGCAGGAGATTCGAGAGGGTCAAACAAAGGATGTGGAAATCCAAGAGATCAAGGAAATGACCCAAGAGGGAAGAGAATTCAGGTTTGATGAGGATGACCATGGTACCTTATGGCTTGGAAAAAGGATTGTTGTGCCTAATATAAAGCATATTCCGGAATGAATATCAAAGGAGGCACATGACTCACCTTACTCAATTTATCCCAGTTGTACAAAGATGTACAAGGACATGAAGACATGTTATTGGTGGGCCAGCATGAAAAAGGATATAGCTGAATATGTAGCGTTGTGCGATGTGTGCCAACGATTGAATGCGGAACATCGAAGGCCAGCCAGATTATTGCAGCAATTGAATATTCCAGAATGGAAGTGGGAAAAAGTCGGGGTGGACTTTGTAGTTGGTTTACCGCGTACCGAGTACAGTTATGACTCAATTTTGGTTATTGTGGATCGTTTCGCCAAGTTAGCTTACTTTATTCTAGTCAAGGCCACATATACCACTGCGAAGCTGACAGAGTTGTATATGGAGCATATTGTGTGTCAAAATGGAGTACCAAAGATAATAGTATCGAATAGAGGTTCTCAATTTACCTCTAGGTTCTGGAGAAACTACATGAAGCATTGGGAACAAGGTTGAATTTCAGCTCAGCATATCACCCTAAAACGGATGGACAAGCTGAGAGGGCCAATCATATTTTAGAGGGTATGTAGCTCGTGCCTTGAAGCATGGACGAAGTTGGGACAAGAGTTTGCCACATGCGGAATTCTCATATAACAATAGTTACCAAGCAAGCTTGAAAATGTCACCCTATGAAGCACTATATGGGGGAAAGTGTAGGACACCTTGTTCTGGAATGAGACAGGAGAAAATCAAGTGTTTGGACCTGATATGTTGCAAGAAGCTGAGAAACAAGTCCGGATTATTCGTGAAAACTGGAGGGCTGCTCAATCAAGGCAAATAGGCTATGTGGACAATAGGAGAAGAAAACTAGCCTTTGAAGTGGAGACTTCGTATATCTCAATGTGTCACCTATGCGAGGTCACAAGCGGTTTAACGTCAAAGGCAAGCTAGCACCTCGATACAATGGACCATTCAAGATTCTGGACAGAAGAGGAGAAGTGGCATATAAGTTGGTGATGCCAGCACATCTATCGTATGTTCATGATGTGTTTCATGTTCCCAGCTCAAGAAGTGTTTAAGTGTACCGGAAGAACAAGTGCCAATAGAAGAGTTGGAACTAGAGACAGATTTGACTTATTATGCCGAGCAACCGGTCAAAATCTTGGAAACCAAGGAGAGGGTCTCAAGAAACAAGAATATTAGATGGTGTAAAGTTCAATAGAAGCAGCACAAAGAATCAGAGGCAACTTGGGAGCTGGAAGATGATCTCAACAAGGAATTTCCCTATCTCTTCTCTTCCACGTCGAATCTCGAGGGCGAGATTCATTTTCAGAGGGGGTAGGTTTGTAACACCCTCATTTTCATTTTCATGCAGTTCATAAGTTCATATAAATGTTTAACATTGATCTACATAAATAGGAATGAGTTTAAAATGAATTTAAAGCAAAATCGCACTCAAAAGTTATGAGAAGTGCGGACTAGTCTGTTTCTGGTGGGGACTAGTCCGATTTCTCTCTGGCCTCCCTCGGACATGTCCATTTTTGCTACAAAATAGTCCGGTCTGGTTGTCTGTTTTCGGTTAAATTAAGTCTAAATTTTTTCGCATCAATTCCAAACCTGTCCAAACGTTGGTAATAACCATTAGAACTAGTTAGTAAACATTATTAACAACTCATTAACTAGTTTTGCTTCACATTTGCATTAACCATGCATGTCATGACATATTGAGTAATATATGTTTACTTATTGATCGTGATTCTTATCTTGTATGTTTATTGGCGGTTTAGACAGATTTGCGCTTGAGAGTGCTGCGGAGGACCTCCAGCACCAGGAATTTGAAGTCTTTGATCCCAATCAAGCCAAAGCGCAAGGCAAGTGTTCTTGAACATATTGATCCCATTTTTACAAAAAATGTTTTGTTTGCAAAACTGCATTGCTTGTGTCAAATTGATGGGAAACCCAAGACAGGAGTTTACTAGTCTTGTTTAACCATTCTTGTCACCTGGAATACATGGTAGAGAGTCGAGAAGGGCTTTTTACTTTTGCTTCACTCTAATTAATTGGGATGGGAAAAAACTATACCATTTAATTATGCATTAATCAGATTATAGTTATATGAACTGGTTAAAATGATATGGTAATGGGTGATATAAGCAAGCCTGGTATGTGGATGGGTTGAAAGACATGGTCGTTGCTTGCTTTAGATCTAAGGACCAGTTCATGTGAGAATATGCCAGGACAAAGTGCCACCACGAGGCCATTTATGGGTGCGGTGTAGCCGATTAATTAGGGTATTGCTAGTACTGCGTGAATCATTTGGCGCACCGGGGAAGGGGAGTTAGATTGGGTTTTTATTTGTGGCGGGACTCCCTGGGATCCGAATGGCACAAGAGGGGGCCCTTGGTTGAAGATGTGCTCAGTTGGATGCACCGCCACCATGAAACCTTAGTGGGTCCATGCATGCTAGTAGTCCCTTTATAAAGGCTATTTTGTGATCTCTTGGCCTTACACCAAAGGAAGTGTATTGGCATAAGGGAGGTTCTTTAGTCACAAACGGGTGATGAAATCACAAACACGTGGGTAAAGTGGTACAAACTCCGCAGAGTATTAAAACTTTCATGATAGTCGTGCTCTCGGTTAAGAGCACCTAGATGACCTACATGATTAGAGGGGTTTGGATTAGGATGTTCTAGTACTGGTTATGGGATGGCATTATGGTTTATGGCAATAGATATGGTTAATGGTAATGCGGAATCTGAAATATGGATGAATGTAATGAAATACGGACTGGTATTATGGTAACTACATAGTTTATGATGGGTTTACTTCATATACATATAATATACTCCTTTTAAATTGTCTTAATGTACTTCTCAGCACTTAGCCTTGATTATATTCATCATTTGTATCAGCTACATGTCATACTTTCCACACTTGCTGAGTACGACATGTACTCACCTTGCAATTCCCCCACCAACAGTTGCAGGTCAGGATTGGGAGTATCACGATGTTAATGCGGAGTTCTAGGCCATGCCTGCCGTCAGCTTGCTTGTGGTTGGATTGGAGCTGTGCCAT
Source organism: Tuctoria greenei (assembly GCA_036927565.1). Taxonomy (NCBI): domain Eukaryota; kingdom Viridiplantae; phylum Streptophyta; class Magnoliopsida; order Poales; family Poaceae; genus Tuctoria; species Tuctoria greenei. The sequence continues at coordinate 118,337,524 of JAYESD010000005.1, forward strand.
ATATCCTTTGCTTAGCTGCATAGTTGCTTTATTTAGTTTATTTCCGCTGCATTTGTTCAAACTGGTCATTAATAATCATTAGAGCTTGTTCGAGGATATTATGAATTGTGTAACACAAGTGCTTAATTAATCTTGTTCTATGGTAATTTTCTGTATATCCTTTTGTGAATGCACTTGTGTAAGTGTGTTGAACGTCCTGGGCACTCATATGCGTTCACTTGGTTCATTTTCGTAACCGAGTGTCACAAGTAGGCACTGAGGAAGCTCGTCTTGCTCTTCTTCCTAGTACGCCTCAGCACGAAGAACTATCAAAACACCAGCGCAGACGGGTACACCCCAATGAACATCTCACAGAAGTGCGAGAACACTGCCACCACAACTAGAGAGTTCGGCGACAGGTGATGAAGCTGGAGCCTGAGGACCTCGAGAAGCATCACCAGGAAGGAGGAAACAGAAGGAACGAACCCGGAGTACTCATACGACTTGAAGAAGATGATCACTTTCTCCCTTAACTCCATAGGCAAGGAGCCGGGACACATTAGATCCTGCCGCTCCTCGTCCTCCCAGCCAAATAGCCGCCTCACGGACGGTACATCCTCCATGTGGGAAAGATGCAAGGCCGAGTCCATTGGAGCCTGAGTCAAGAACCTCGAAGGTGGAGAAAGGGTGGGTGCTCAAGGAGGAAGACGAAGGCTCGAATGTTGGGATGTGCATAAGGGTAGAACCACCTTTGCTCACAAAAGGTTTCCTTTTTGAACATCCTGATGACGATTGAGCGCACCGAGCAAATGCATAGGGCGGAAACCCGCCGCTGAACACACAGCGTCCCTGATAGCGGGGACCAAGTCCCCTCTCAAAGAGATTGGTCCGAGCAGACCCCCATCTCAGAAGACTACCTGGCAGTTCCCATAAAGGTGGAAGCGAAAGCAGTAGAAGCGCAGTAGTCGCTTTGGGAATCATCGTGATATAGAAGCTGCAGCAAGCAAAGATCCCGTCACAATGAGCCCTCAACCAGAGGGGGACATGTGGCCACGAATGCAGAGGTGCGCACCACTTCGACTGATTGAGACAAAATCAAAAGACAGCGTGAGAATGTAACACCCTCATTTTCATGCATCATGCATTACATATATTCTAATATATGTTTAACATTGAGCAACATAAAAAGGAATAAGTCTAAAATTAAATTAAAAACAAAACCGCACTTAAGAATTATGGGAAGTGCGGACTAGTCCGGTCCCCAGCGGACTAGTCCGATTTCTCCCTGACTTCAAACGGACTTGTTTGTTTTCCTATGGACTAGTCTGTTTTTCCCTCTGGACACTTCCGAACTTGTCCGGTTCTGTGTGGACTAGTCAGATGTTCCAATTCCGTGAAAATTTTGCTAAGTCCCCGGACTTGTCCGGTGTTTCGGCGGACTTGTCCGTTTTCCGCTCTGACTAAAGTGTGGACTTGTCCGATTTTTGCCAGACTTGTCTGATTTTCCTCTGACCAAGTTCGGACTTGTCCGATATAGTCTGGACTTGTCCAATTTTCCCTCTGTCTAACTTCGGACTAGTCTGACCCTTTTGCGGACTTGTCCGATAAATCGCGACTCCGAGTTGATCTTTTGTTTCACGACTTGTTTGTTGGGTTTTACATTAAGTGTACCTAGGGACGTCATTTCTAACTCTTTTGGAGCCCATGTGGGACTCCAAACTGACCCCTACTCATCTCAAACTTGAAATCCATCCAACCCTAGCCTCCACCTCTATATAAACAACGCCACCCCTTGGCTTGACATCTATTTGCCACTTTTTTCACCTCACCCAAACCCTAGCTCGTGGATAACCGCCACTAAGGAAGGAGAAGGAGATCTAGAGAAAGAAGAAGAAGAGGAGGAAACGAGAGAGGATCAAGATATCCATCAAAAAGGGAGAGAAAAAGAGAAAATTTGCAGCAGCAAGCAAGATGCAAATAATTAACAAGCTGTAGCAGCAAAATACATGCATTTTAAAAAGAAAATAATAGTAGAGAAGATCTAATAAATGCAACAGTAACATGTTAAAACGTGGCTGAACCGGTAAGAAAATTGCAGCAGCAAGCAATGATTAAAAGTGGCTAAATCAGGAAAAGAAAAAGCAGCAGCAAAAAATATATTTTTTTACAAGAAATTTTTGTAGAGAAAGTGTATAACCATAGCAGCAAGCGAACTGAGACGCAGCTGAAATAGCAAAAAGGAAAATGCAGCAGCGATGCAATTTGGAAAATAGCTTTTAGAAAATAGTTCCTATATGTTTTGTGGTGTCCATTTTATCTAGGCTTGCGTCCTACGGTCCACACAGCTCTGATACCGATTTGTGACAACCAGTTCTGAAAAACGAACCAAGGGCAGTGTATGTGTGCCTAGGATGTTCATCACACATACACAAATGCATCACAAATGGAAATCAGAATTTAACCATGTCACGAATAATACAAATATCTTTATTCTATTGGAGCAGAAGATAATCTAGCGTAAGCGACTCCAACTCCACAGGCAATCGACGGCAGTACGCATGCCTAGTACTCCATAATATCCTCAGGATACTCTCAAACATCTCCTAAAACTGTTGGTGGAGGAACTGCAAGGGTGAGTACATGTTGTTCTCAGCAAGTGTGGGAATGTATGACATGTAGATGAAAACAAGGACGATAATAAATGGCTAATTGCATAAAAGTACATTCAAAATATGTAAAAAGCATCCTACAACGTTTATGTGAATTAAATCCATCATATCGCAAATAATTAGCAATTATGAGACCATCACAATCATTTCACATCCATCAATATTTATCCATCTATAAACTAGATTCTTACCATTATCATCAATCATGTCCATTTATCATAACTCAATCCATAACCATAACCATAATCATAACCAACCATAACTATCCCTAATCCCAAGTTCCCTCTAATCATGTAGGTCATCCAGGTGCTCATAACCGGGAGCACGGCTATCATGATAGTTTTTAACACTCTGCAGAGGTTGTACCACTTTACCCAAATGTTCATGATTTCATCACCTTTCGGTGACTAAGAACCTCTATTATGCCTTATCACACTTCTGTAGGTGTGTGACCAAGAGATAACAAAATAGCCTTTCAAAAGGGACTACTAGTATGTACGGGTCCACTAAGGTTTCAGCAGCAAGCTTGAATCTCCATTCTCCCATCCACGGGCCCCCTCGTGTGCCATGCGTATCCCAGGGTATCCCTCCTCAACTCCCATTCCCCACGCCATGCAATGGTCCATACAATACTAGCAACGCTCCTAATTATTCAACTACACCGCACCCATACTTGGCCTTGTGGTGGCATTGTTGTCCTCGCATATTCTCGCATGAATCGGTCCTTAGATCTAAGTCATGCAAAACCACCATACCTTCCAACCCATTCCACAAAATCGTGCTTGCTTAGATCACCTAAGTTCCATGTTGCTAATTTAATAATCATCTTATTACCATACCAAATTCTTATAATTAAAGTCACCAAGCATGTTAATTAAGCTACCCATAACCCATGTAGAGATGCGGTGCAAAAAAAAAATACCCATACCCGACTCATCATGTATATCCTGGCGACAAGGGGTGGCATACAACGCTAGTAAACTCCTACGTATGTATTTCCCATCATATTCACAGGAGCATGCAAGTTTACAAACAAAACATTTAATAAAACAGGCTCAATATGATCAAGGACACTTGCCTTGCTCCGACGGATGGGGTTGCTCAAACGCTTCGAAGTCTTGGTTTTGAAAATTCTCATATGCGGCCTCTTGAGCACGTCCCTCTACTCGTTATCACACATACAAGCAAATAGATACAAATCAACATGATGCACACATATTAATAACCATTCAATGACATGAATGCATGCAAAGTTCAATAATTAAATAACTACAGTTTTTTTTTTAATTAGATGCAACTAGTTCATACGTGTCGATACGAGTTTATGGGGGTTTTAGCGAGGATTAATGTTGCTGAAAGTAAATAGACGATACAATTAAAATTGAATTCCAGTCATTAGATCTAATATGCTCGCTAAAATTCGTATCGGAAAACGTGTCCTACCGTAGATGTGATGGCTTCAAAGATCGCGGGACGAAGGCATAGCGTAGACGAAGTGGATGGCGCAACAGTCCTCCAGCGGTACGACGACGGTGGCACAACGATCTCCGGCAGACGACGGCACCCTGCTTCCTTTCCTTCTCTCTCCCTGCCATAGCCTTCCTCCTCTGCTCTGGCGGCTAGCGTTCCTCTCCCTTTTTTACGTGGCCTGCAACTGCGTACGTAGGGGGGATGTGGGATCGAGTGCATTGGGACCTTATATATAGCCGGCGGAGGCAGCATCGCTGGGACCTGAGTCCCGATCGGGTGCGGTTGGCTCCGTGGGCTGTGACTTGGCGTGCGTGCGCCATGGCTACGGGACTGATTCTGTCGTAGTCCTTGGCCGTGGTTTGCCTGACATTGGGTGAGTTTCTTATTATCTTTTTTCTTTATCTCCTTGTGCGGCTAGCTTGTATGTGCGACCATTTGCATGGTCACGGTTGACTTTTGTTGTTGTTTTCTTCATGTCTCTTTATTTATTTATTTATTTATATTGGTTATCTTTATTTCTTTTTTAGTATTATTTCCTCTTTTCAATTTGTTTTATATTTTCATTTGTTATCTATTATATATATATATTATTTCTACATTTTTATTAATTTTCTTCTGCGCCCTATCTGGCTCATTGCGCGATAAGTGATCTGATATTATTATATCTTGAGGAGCGGTTCATTTTATATTTATTATTTATATATATTGTATGGTGAAATGTTAAAATACACCAACTGCAGAGTACCAGACTAGTCCGTTTGATACCAGACAAATTCGTTCTAGTACAGAGAGGTATATCGGACAAGTCCGATGTCGTGTCGCACAAGAGGAGTTTGTACAGTAAGGGACTTCAGACTAGTCTGTTGTTTTCCGAACCAATACGGTGCGTTCCTCAATTTTTACTTGCTTCTTTATTTCTAATTCTTTTAGGTTTGTTTCTTTTCATCGTACTTAATCACTTTGCATGAATTCATCATATTATTAAAATATTATATATATGTAAATATTTAGTTTCATTTATTTCTTTTATCCCATATTTGTTATGTCAAATAAATTACTTTTATTGTATTTATTTTAGTAGTACATTTCTAATACTCGAGGATGAATGCAAAATGCAAGATGAGATGCATATATTTAATATTTCTCTTATAAAAATAATTTCTTCCTATTATTAACTCTAAATTCCAATTTAAGTTTTTAATTTGCCGAAACTTGAAAATCGGGATGTTACAATTCCACCCCCTTAAAATGAATCTCGCCCTCGAGATTCGAATGGGCTGAAGAAGAGATTTGGAAATAAGAGTTTTGAATCCCCTTTTATATTTGAATTAGCCAAGTTTGAAATTTTTTGGATGTTACATCTGTATACTCTTTCGGGATCGCACTCGTCTATGTGTGTTGAACGTCCTGGGCACACATTTGCGCTCACTTGGTTAATTTTCGGAACCAGGTGTCACAAATTTGTATCAGAGCGAGGTTGACCGTAGAACGCAACCTAGATTGAATGGACACTTTACAACACATAGGAGCACTCAGGAATCGATGTGTTTTTGTTGGTGTACTGTTTGCTATATATTGTTGTTTCTGTGCTTAATAGAGGATTTTGGGATGCTTTAGCATTGCCATGTCCACATAGGCTAGTATAGGTAGTTATTTAGTTTTATATCCCTGATGCTTTTAAATTCTTATAACAACAACAATGGAGAGGACTCGCAACCAGTGGGGACGTCTTCTAAATTCTTATATCTTGCTTTTATATAGATGGTGAGGACTCGCAACCAGTGGGATGGCAATGATGAGGAGGAGAACAATATAGCACCTCAGAACAACAATGGACAAAGACCTTCTCATGGAGCTATCAATATTGAGCAGCTATTGGCTATGCAGAACCAGCTCATACAGACCATGATACATACTATGGGACAGCTGCAGGCTGGAAACAACAACAATCAGCCCCACATGCCTCTACCGCCACCCCCATCGCCTCATAATCGGTTGGAGAATTCATGAGGACTAGGACGCCAACCTTTGCCCAAGCTGCTGACCCTATGGATGCCGATGATTGGCTCAAGTACGTGGAGAGTCCGGATGGAATCTTTACCTTTTTGCTTCGCTTAATTATTTGGGATGGAACACAACTATACCACTTAACTTAATTATGCACTTATGAGATTTGATTAACATGATATGGTTAATATGATATAGTAATGGATGATCCAAGCAAGCATGGTATGTGGATGGGTTGGATGTTATGGTGGTTCACTTGTTTTAGATTTAAGGACCGGTTCGTGAAGCGACCATCCAGGATTTACAGTGCCACCACGAGGCCAAGTATGGGTGCGGCGTAGCTGATTAATTAGGACTTTGTCAGTGCTATTGGGACCATTAAGGATGCTCGGGGAAGGGATAGTCGGATTGGTTTTGTTGATGATTGGTGGGACTACCCTGGGATCCGAATGGCTCAAGAGGGGGCCCTTGGTTGAAGATATGCTCAGTTGGAGGCATCGCCACCAGTGAAACCTCAGTGGGGCCTAAATAGGATAGTAATCCATTTGTAAAGGCTATTTTGTGATCTCTTGGCCACACATCTAAGGAAGTGTGAGACGGCATAATTGAGATTCTATAGTCATCGAAAAGTGATGAAATGACAAACACGTGGGTAAAGTGGTACAACCTCTACATAGTGTATCTAAAACCTATCATGATAGCCGTGCTCCCAGTCATGAGCAACTTGGACCCTTACATGATTAGATGAAACATTGGTATTGGGATGGTTTGGTAATGGTTATGGTTGATAATATGGTGATGGCTGGTTATAGATTGAATTATGGCAATGGACATGGTTAATGGTAATGGTGAAATCAGGTATAATGGTGATGGATATGGAATATGGACTTGTACTATGTTAATAATTATGGTTTATGATGAGTTTACTTGACATATATATATATATATATATATTATGTTGCTTTTGAAATGTTTTAATGTACTTTTCGGCACTTAGCCATTATTATATTTGTCATTTGAACATGTCCTACTTTCCACACTTGCTGAGTACAACATTTACTCACCCTTGCAATTCCCCCACCAACGGTTGCAGGTTAGCATTGGGAGTTTAACGATGATAATGCGGAGTTCTAGACCATGTCTGCCATTAGCTTTGCTTGTGGTGTTGATAGGAGCTGCGCTATACCCTATTTGCTTATGCTGCTTAGTTGCTTAGTTTGCTCAGTTTAGCTTATTTCTGCTGCATTAGTTCAAACTTGTCATTAATATTTATTAGTGCTTGTATTCAAGGATAATATGGTTTGTGTAATAGAAGTACTTAACTAATCTTGTAATGTGGTAATTTTTTGTATACTCTTATGTGATTGCACTCGTGTATGTGTGTTGAACGTCCTGGGCACAATATGTGTTCACTTGGTTCATTTCAGGAACCAGATGTCACAGAGAAAGTAGGGATAGGTCTCCACACTCAGGCTAGCTATGTCCCCCAACGGTGGACCCATGGGCCACTGCTGGTACCTGGTATACCGAGTACCCTCGCGCACAAGCTAAAGCCGCATAGGAGCACTGCCTTCCAGCCAAGGCAGCGTCCAAGGGCGCCACATGTCCAGAAGGCACAGCCCCCTTTACCTCAGATACGTGGTCCAGAGAATCCACATCACTACTAGGATTCCAGGTTATTGCGACAAAAAAAATCGTTGCAATAGGTCGAAATTCGTCGCGATAGGTTGTTGTTGCAACAAAATAGAACGTCGCAATAGTTTTTCCGACTCGTGGCGATAACAGCCGTGGCAATAGGTTATTGCAACGACTTGACATCCGTGACAAATAGTATGGTATTGCGATGACTCCACATTGGTGGCAAATAGTATGGTATTACAACGGTTTAACATATTGCAACGATTGAACGTATTGCGATGAAAATATCGGTGTTGCAACGATGTCACATTCATGGCAAAAAGTATGGTACTGCAACGACTCCACGTTGGTTGCAAATAGTATGGTATTGCAACGGTTTAACGTATTGTGAAGATTTAACGTCTTGCAACGAAAATAACGGTGTTGCAACGATGCCACATTCGTGGCAAAAAGTATGGTATTGCAACGACTCCATGTTCGTGGCAAATAGTATGGTATTGCAACGTTTTAATGTACTGCGATGATTTAATGTATTGCAATGAAAATAACGGTGTTGCAACGATGCCACATTCGTGGCAAAAAGTATGGTATTGCGACGACTCCACGTTCGTGGCAAATAGTATGGTATTGCAACAGTTTAACGTACTGCGACGATTTAACGTATTGCAACGAAAATAATGGTGTTGCAACGATGCCACATTCGTGGCAAAAAGTATGGTATTGCAACGACTCCACGCCCGTGGCAAATAGTATGGTATTGCAATGGTTTAACGTATTGCAACGATATAACATATTGCAACGAATAGTACGTTATTTCTGACGATTTCACATCTGTGGCGATAAGTACACTATCGCGATGATTTCATACATGTGGCGAATAGTATGGTATCGCGACGTTTTCACATCTGTGGCGAATAGTACAGTATCGCGACGATTTCACACTCGTGGCGAATAATATCGTATCGCGACGTTTTCACATTCGTGGCGAATACTACAGTGTTGCGACGATTTCACTTCCGTGCCGAATAGTACGGTATCGCGATGATTTCACTATCTTGGCGAATAATATGGTATCGCGATGATTTCACAGTCGTGGCCAATAATATGGTAATGCAACGATTTCACGTTCATGGCGAATAGTACGGTATTGCAACGATTTCAAAACTGTGACAACAGTACTGTATTGCAATGATTTCTGATGTGTGGCAATAGGTTCATAATGCAACATATTCAAATATGTTGCAACAGGGTCGTAATGCGACGTTCTTTGTGTGGTGGCAATAGCAGTCTAGTGCAACGCTTTTTTGGTCGTAGCCAAATGTTTGTTGTGCAACATTTTATAATTTGTGGCAATAGCTAGCTTCCTATTGCAATAGTTTATTTTCGTCACAATAATCTGTTAATGCCACATTTTATAATTAGCAGCACTAGAATCCTAATGCACCAAGTTTGAAAATTAGTGGCAACAGAATCAATTTATTCGCACACGATACGTTTGTCGACTTAACAACAAACATCCAGCAATTGATGCAACGCTCAAGGACCCTTGCGCCGTTGCGAGACGATGTTATTTACAGTTTTTTCATGTTGCAACATTGTACCCATTAAAAGAGCACCGCGACGAGTTGTAGTATTAGGAATAGTTTCTCGAACATCCAGCTTCAACTTGGTGCGAGCAAAAGCCTTTTGTGGAGTTGCTGCTAGCCGTTCTTGATTTTGCAAGCTCTCCATCATTCTGCACATGTCTGCTAGCTCTTTTTTCTTGCCATGCAGAATTGGCTGCCATCTGATCATGTAAAGCCTGGACTTCCTGGTTGAGCTGTTCATTTGCCTAGACGAAGCCATCCATCTGGGAGGTCATATAATCATTTCTTCCTTCCAACTCTTGCACCTGAGAGCTGAGGTCTTCATTTCTATTTTGCAAGGATCGAACTTGCTGGCCGAGCTGGTCAGACATCTGGATACGCAGTCTTTCAGAAACATTAGGTTTAGCCATATAACCTCGCCCTCGAAACTGTGACCCTCCAGAATCGGTTGCGGATATATAAGTAAGCTAGAAGATGTTGTTTCTTTCCTCATCTGGGATTGGGACTCCAGCTCAGCTTCCTTGACGTTGATTTGGGCACGTGCTTGGGTCTATATACAAAAAGAAAAGTCACATGTACATTGCAAATATTTATTTAAATGGGGACTATTTGAAGTGTTTCTCTCATGTACAGCTTCTACCTGCTCGTTGGCCCATTGACCGTTCTTCACGTGGCTTGCATCCCACAGTTCTATGTCATCGGGTTCTTTTTCGGTCTCTGGGTCTCGCTATATCAAATACAAGTAAAATTTGATTGAATGATTGCAGTGCAAAGTAAAAGCATGATTTAGTTTTCATACCTTCTCGTAACTAAGTTGGGCGTAGGATTTCGAGCCAAGCAAGTGTTTTGTCTTTTGAGTACTTCAATTTCGTGAATTGGTTCTGCTTATTGACTGCAATTTTAAGAATTAATTTCATGAATGGGTGTTATCAAATAGTTTTTGTAGGATATGAAGGTATTAGAAAGCTAGCTGACCTGGAATCGCTCGGACCCAAAATAGTCCATAAGCGCCAACCAATCGGAATCTGCTACGTCAACAGGCTTGTTTTGTATACGTTCCTCATCGGTCGAATACTTCTTATAGGTGGCATGCAATGTTGATCGCGACCCCTTGTAGCGCTCACCAGCAATCTTCAATATTTTTCTTCTGGTATCATCTGTGTCCTCCAAGTCCCAGGCATTCTGTACATTGTATATCACACTGTTATAAACGTACAAGATGGAGGTGGCTAGAAAAAAAATACTTATGTGGGGTGTCACAACACTAACCAGAATGTCTCTCACTATATCGCTCTTCGAAGTATCCCCAACTTCTGCCCACTTCCTTACACCAGAGAGGGGTGCATTTTTTTTGTTGTAATAACCACATCATTGACAATGTGCCGCTGATTAGGACCAACCGCAGCACCCAACCTATCGGACCACTAAATTTGTAGCTTCCGATTCTGATCATTCGTTCTATTTGCAAATGCTAGATAGCGCAATTTAGCAACCTTAAGTCCTTTAGAAACCCCTCTTCCAAACTTCTTTCCTTCTGTTAGTGTCATTTAAACGGTAAACGTTTAAAGCAAATTAGCAACTGACCAGGCCTAGTATCATGTACAAATAGTGTGAATGAAGAAGAAGTCTGATGTTTTACCATCTTCAGGATGAGTGCGGCAAATATGAGCGTGGGAACACCACGTCGCAACAGCATTTTGCTCCATATTGGGCGATGCATCAGCTTGTTGACTTCTTTGTTGCTGTTCATACCCTACAATCAGGCATCAGGCAGTAGTCAGTGGCGCTACAGCACCCGTAGTACTGCAGGGGATTTTCAGTCTAGCTGCGAAGCAGGCAAGACAGTAGCTGGCGATGCTAGAGAAAGAGAGGGTTCGTCGGGTGCTCATCCTATGTAGTACTGCCGGTTCGGTCTGACCGACATCAGCAGGAGCGTGTCTCGAGGCGAATTGGTGGCAGGGCGAGTCATGGACGTCAGTGGTATTAGCAGGTAGAGGATGCAAGACATATGAGGCGAGCAGCTTGCAACATTTAACAACGCTAGGGTTCGTTCTAGCAGTGCAGTGACCACATTTAAGTCAGAGGATCGACGTCCAGATCACACCGGTGATCTCACGTGACTTACGTTTTTACTGTAGGCGATGCAGTAAAGATCCATCGGTGTGATTCCGTTGGATCTTTACTGCATCGCGTGCAGTAAAAACATATAAGTCAGGTGATCTGTGTCCATTGATATCACCCCGGAGCAAGTCTCGAGGCTAGAATGACAGTGTGGCGGATCTAGGAATTAAATTTAGGTGGATTGCATCCTGATATTTTGCTCTGCATGTTAGCATCTCGCCATAAAGTGCTAGTAGAACGGATACATGAATATAATCTTGCGTTAATTACTAGACATCAGCAACGCATTTGGTAGTGTAAAAAACAGAATTGAGATCATATAAGCAGCAATGAACCCTCATGTACATGCATCTCTAGACTATATGATGCTAACATTTCTTAGTGGACCGGGGTTAATGATATTGGACAATTTTTTTCAGGGTATGCCATGTCATATGGGGCATAGCATGTAGGTACGCCGTAATGGCCAGGGGTTTGCGGGCGGCGGGGTCATCATGGCATGCGAACGATGGGACGTGGAGATGGAGGGAGATGCGTCGGGGAGGACACTGAAGTGACCACTAGCAGGGCGTGGGCGCCGGCCGGTGCCGGAGTGACCGACGGCGACATGGGTTTGCGGGCGGCAGGGTCATCATGACACGTGAAGGATGGGACGTGGCGATGGTCGAGGGAGACGTGTTTCTGAGGACACTGAAGTGAGCAGCTGCAGGGCGTGGTTGCCGGTGCCGGAGTGGCGGCGGTGAGAGAGCCCAGCGTGCGTGTGTAGACATCAATAAATCACACCATCACATATACTCACCAGCAGGGCGTGGGTGCCGGCCGGTGCCGGAGTGACCAGCGGCGACAGGGGTTTGCGGGCAGCGGGGTCATCATGACACGCAAAGGATGGGACGTGGCGATGGTGGAGGGAGACGCGTCGGGGAGGACACTGAAGTGAGCAGCAGTAGGGTGTGGTCGCCGGTGCCGGAGTGGTCGCCGGTGCCGGAGTGGCCGGCGGCGAGAGAGCCCATCGTGCGTGTGTAGGCATCAATAAATAACGCCATCACATATACTGATTAACTGTTAACTGGGACTAGGAAACTACAATCGCAATGCTAAAATATTTAGTAGAGCCCGGTACATATTTATACTCGTAGTAACAGCATGGGATGAGGAATCTCGGGGTTCCTGAGCATCAGGTGCTGCAATATTCTCTGCATACGATGCAAAGGAATTAACGTGTTATAAATATGTGTATTTTGATAGTAAACACATTTATAGTTATACCAGGTGCTTGTTGCCCATCACGATTACTTGTAGACGACATGACGGTTTGGTGTCTTGTTCCTAAAGTAAAGAGTATATATAGTAAGTAAAAGTGATAACGTCAGATTGCATGAGGATGTGTATATTAGATCAGGTGGTGTGGTTGCTATGAACTGAAAATGTTTGTTTTGAACGGAGGAATTAGAAATGAAGGAGTAGGAAAAAAATGTACAATCTGAGAAAGAAAAACAAGAAAAACGTGTATAAACCGTGAGAACTGAAAAACTTAGGAATACAAGTTTGGAACACAGGAATGAGAGTACAACATTGGGAGTGGTTTATAAGATAACCCTGGTGTCATTTACTTCTAAATCAAGAAATTACATAGTACATGCAGTTTTTAATAGTTATCATTCCTGACATGGAAATGTACTAGAAATACACTACCATAAACTGTCGGAGCGACATTTATTTCGGGGCAGAGGTGTAGTGTATTTTATATATGGAAAAAAGTAGAATGCAATCAGATGCTAGGGTAAAATAAAAAGTTGAATCGACTGTAGGATGCAGATCTAACGATTGAGGATAGATGATTGCACGATTGCACCATTAATCAGATTTTATACTAGACATTCATGAAACATAAGAGCATATAAGGAGGAGTTAGGACGACAACTAGGAATGAACTTGCTGCAGCTGTTGGGACGACAACTAAAGCGATAATGAGGGAGTAGCTCTATAAAAAGACGGCATGGATCGTGTAGAACTTACGTAGCACAAAACTGGAGTCCGGGATGTCGCAGGGCGGGGTCGGCGACGAAGAGGTTCGGTAGAGCCCGTCGAACTTGGTCGCTCGATGTTGTACCAACAGTCACCACCACCACTCACACGGGAATTTCTTAGGAATGCAAGTTTGGAACACAGCACTAAGAGGAGAACATGTGTGCCGAGAACGGAAGCCACTGCGGGATTAGGGGGAGACGCACATTTATATTCGTCGTGGCTAGCTACAAATGGGCGGGACAGGAAATTTGGGCGCACGAAGTGAAATTTCAATTGTGAAAATCTCAATTGTGCACGCCAAGAAGAACGAAAATTTTTTCAAGGGACCGCTACCTGCCGTTCATCTTTGTTTTCATGGAGATGTAAAAGCAGTCATGTGGTAGTGGGACATTCCAAAAAAAAAAATACGAACAAAAATATGAATCTCCAAATGTATCATTGTGGTAATGCAAACAACATGCAAATACAGAGAACACCCAAGTCCACGAAAGGAGGACGGCAAATCCATGGTCTACTAAAAGGTAAACAATCAACATTTTATATATAACATTCGTCGCAATGAAATGATAACATATACAGAGTATATACTACTATTAAAAAAACATTTTCCCCTGTGATGTCTAATCTTCAAACCGTCGATCCAAAGCCGCCTGTGATACGAGTATCAGAGGTACATACGATATATATATCAACAATGTCATCGAATATTAGTTACAACTGATAAAGTACTTTTCATGCACCTGTTGCATCAGGCGATGGACTAGTTAGCAATTTATATGACGTAATTTCCTAATCAAGTTAATTATGGATCATGTCTGTTGTTAGTTCTATTACTTGTAAGGATAATGTTTACCGGATTTCATTCATTCAGCCACAAGAAATATAGACGGTCCCAAGTTACAAACATATAGGAGATGTTTTCGATAAAAGAAGTTTTTTGATACTGCATATATAGAACACATTTTTCATGAACATAAAGACATATTTCATTAACAAACAAGTAATAGGAAAACACGTAGTAGACAACAAGAACTAGATAAACTACACCTAATACTACTTTACTCAGAGATCACGAAATAGATAAACTACTCCTAATACTACTCTACTGGGAGAAAACCACGTCCTCCTCCTCCGCCGCTGCCGCCTCCTCCGCCTCCGCCGCCGGTGCCACCTCCTCCTCCTCCTCCTCCGCCGCTGCTGCCGCCTCCGCCTCCGCCGCCGCTGCCGCCTCCTCCTGCTCCTCCTCCGCTGATGCCGCCGCCTCCATAGCCGCGTCCACCTCCGCCTCAAGAGACGCCTCCTGCTCCGCCTCCTCCGCTGCTGCCACTGCCCAAGCCACCTCATACTCCTCAACCTCAGTCACAGTCCGAAGCTTCCCGGCGACGCGGCTCTTAATCTTCAGGAGGCCCTCTAACCCAGCAACCTCCGCGATTGTCTCATGGAGGGTGTCGAGACGACCGGCCACAGTCATCAACCCGTAGTAGTAGTGGCCCGCGGTGTCCATGCTCTTGTGGAGGGGAAGGGTCCCAAGACCCAGACGGCGACACAAGCGATCTGTGTCGGAAAAGACCTTCCGTGCCACTACTTTGAGCGCTAGTGTGCTATGAGCAGCGGTGGACTTGGCACCGGTGGCCACCTTAAGGCGCTGATTGACTTCGTCGATGCGGTCGGTGAGGAGTCTGAGAGGCTGCTCAACCCAACCGGGATGAGGAAGTGCAGGCGCTGCGGGCGGAGATGCGAGCGCCGCCATCAGTTCCACCGACATTGCCGGCGGCGATGGAAACGGGGAAGGAGGTTTGGAGGGCATCGATGGCCTAGAGCGCTTCGGCGCGGGGCTACCCATTTGTGTGGCGATGGAGGTGCAGAGAAAGAGCGAGAGGTGGTCGACGGTGGTGGGGGGAGAATTTTAGAGGCTAGGATCTAAGGAGTGGTGCGGCAGAGAAGCAAGAGGACAGTGAGCCTTTATAGCGGGTCGTCGTCTAAGCGAGCGTGTCGAGATGATCGGAAGCTAGAGGAAACCACGCTTAATTATGAACCGGTCGGTGGCCCCGGTTTCCTCGAAACTGCGGTTTGCATCCTCTCGGTGCCAACGGCTCGACGCGTCCCATTAGGAGTAAATTTACATGCGGGGAAAAACAATTTTTTCATTATATAAAAAAATATGTCCGTACACGCCTAAGCCAACTTCGTGACCACGCGTCCGTGCCAGGGGACGCCTTGCAGCGAACATGGGCCTAGTCCTGCGCGCATTACCAAGGTTTGAGGTATATATATATGCATGCATCTTAGTGTTGTTAAACATGACTGAGCTGTTTTAATTCTAGCTATGTCTAACATGCACGGACCGCAAACATGATCAACCAATTACACTACGTAAGAAACCCAAATAGGAGACAACGATGGGCGAGAGATTGGATGTCCATCGATCACAAAGTGATGCGAGACGCGCTTAAAGTCATTGTTTGTCTCCTTTAGCTATGCAATTACAAATTGAGACGAGCTTCAAACCCGAAGATCTTTTGTTTTTGTCCAATTTGCTCGGTTCACTTGTGACAGATTAACACATCACTAAACTTAGAGCACATTCACTTGAATGAAATCCAGAAATTCTAACACACTAGTATTCATTGACACGAGTGAACACATATATATTACAAAACACAAGAAATATGTACAAGAACAAAATTGAAGCTAAACATGTACAAGAACTCCTAAAACTACAAAAGAAATATGTACAAGAACTCCTAAAACTACTATGCCGGGCCCGCCTCTTCCGCCCTCTCCCCCAACTTCTCAAACCACGACAAGCGGTCCTCGTCATCCTCGTCGTCGTGGTGGTGGTGGTGGTGGTGGTGGTGGTGGTCGCCGTTGTCATCGCCGTCGTCATCGTCGTTGTTGTCATCGTCATCAACGTCGTTGTCGTCGTCATCATCATCGTCGTCGTCGTCCTCCTCCTCCTCCTCCTCCTCCTCCTCCTACTCCTCCTCCTCCTCCTCCTCCTCCTCCTCCTCCTCCTCCTCCTCCCCCTCCTCCTCCTCCTCCTCCTCCTCCTCCGGCGACGATGCAGCAGGAGAGTGGGCTGGCTGAGCCGATTGCTTCGGCTGCACAGGTGGCTTCGACAGCACTGGTGGCTTCGGCTGCACCGGTGGTGGAACCCCGCCGCGAAGGAAGTTCCTATCCGTCGCTGCCACCAGGGCACTATGGCCCTCGGCTCTGAGCTCCTGGGCCATTGTCCCGGACAAGATGTCCAGGCGATCAGCCACACCCGTGAGGGTGTAGAGGTAGCGGCCGGTGGTATCCATTCCCAGAAACTCGAGAAGGGTACCAAGACCCAAGGCGTCCAAGGCCCGAGACGTACTATTGTACGCCTCTCGCGCCATAATGAGGCGCTGGTCGTCGTTCACCCTCTCGGGGGAGCTGCAGCATATCCGCTTGCAGGGTGGCTGCCTCGGCGGGCTAGGAGGCAGAAGGTTGGCCATGGCTGTGGTGGTTCGTCGGCGCCGGGCTAGGAGGTGGAACGATGGAAGAAGAAGAAAGGAGTGCAAAAGTTCTGTGCTTGTACATAACCGACGAAGCGCCTATATGATCTGTGCGGAGTAGACGAGGGAGCGGTTCGTTTCCCGCGTATTGAACTCTTTGCAAACCTCGTGCGGCGCAATTAAACCACTGTGGAATACGATCTTTAGAGATCCTTCCGTCTCTCTCGTGGAACCGAATCCCCTGCAGTACTGCAGGTGCATTAGAGGTCACTGACATGTGGGCCCTATGCTCTGTGGACCCACATGTCAGTGACTTCTAATGCACCTGCAGTACTGCAGGGGATTTCAGTATCCGTGTGGAACGTCGCGCACGCGTCCCTGCACCATGGCTTCTTAACTTCTCTGTAGACCTCGTGCGGCGCGTCAGTTACTTGGCGCACTGGAAAGGCCAGCGGCGAGATCTCCGGGCCCGGGGAGCCCCACCACGGCGGCGCTGCGCGCGCGCCCTCTGCGCGAGGAAGAAAGGGTCTGTGATGTTGATTTTCTTGTTTCGTCATGTTGTTTTTCTTGTTTTGTAGTAGTATTGTTTTATGTTAATGAACTCAATGTCATCGTTCCTCTGTGAAGACCATTTACCGTAGTCGGTTTCTACCATAACAGTAACCGCCTGAGATAATTAGGTTATCACAGATGGTTATTTACTTGTATCTAGCCGTCTTTGATAATTGTTTTTCACAGACATGCCTAACCGTTGGTTAATAAATGCCTATAATAAGGTATAACCTATGCAGTACTACTGTTGTTATTTATAATTTCCAGGTCAATTCAATATAATCACAGAACAAAATTCAATAATATCATCACAGAACAAAAGTCAACAATATTATCATCACAGAAGTCAATTTCACTAAAACAATATACATATGTGCAAGTTACAAATACAATTCATCTCAAAGTTTACAAGTTCTCACTAAAAACTGTTTCTATTGGCATAGTCGCAAAGTTCTGGCACATCAGCTGCTGCACTATCCTCATCAAAGAACTCCACTCTTTTGTCCAAACTTTTGTGACGAATGAATTGACAGAGTTCAGCAGCAATCCTGTCGGCTCCTCCACTAGGAATACTTCTACAAACCGGCCATTCTTCATTCAGATTCTTCGTGTGCTGCAATATAACACATAACAAGGTTTAGAATGTATTGGTTTGAACAATCCCAAAGTATAGATCAAAGTGAGAGTATACAAGAATTTATTTGGTATTTTTGGAGCAGTTGTACTAAGAGCAATTGAATTTTGAAGTTGAAATCAAAATATTAAAATAATGTTTCTGGTAATATTGAACAGCAGAGAATATAAGTATTAAACTATGCTAGTTACAATGAAAATGAAACACAAAAGTAAGAAAATAAGGTATCGACATTAAGGATAACTTACATCCTCACGATTCACTCTATATACGCCGGCTGTCCGAAGATGATCGCATACATAATACCCGCATAAGACACTCCCACCAGGCTGCTTCGGACAAGCATAATACGTTTTAATGTCCAATGCATTTGTATTGGAAGGTCTCTCACCGCCAAGCCGTTCCGCTTAAAACCACCAAGCGCTGTAATACAAGAAATGTCATATAAAACTTGTCAACATATTCTAAATGTGCGCATAAAATTATTGAATAAACGTACGATTTCAAAATGGAAAGGAAATCTTTGTAACGATCTGGTGAGAAATCGGCCGAGTCCAAGACTGTTGCCATTCCCTGCGTTGGCTTGATGAAGATCATTATGTAGTAATTACTGCAAACATACAAACACACGTGTTAACAATTACCAATAATTGCTATTTCAATGTCATGTTTCGAACTTACTCGAAGTGGTACGGAGCCTTTACGAGGTCCTTGCCGTCTCTGACCAAGTTAAACATCACATGTCCTATGTAAGTTGCAACTTCTATCTTTTTATCCTTCTTACGTTTTGCGATTGCTTTTTCAAAATCTTTTCTTTTCATGTGTTTGAACTGTGCTGAGTCTTGATCCGCCTGGACGTCGAATAGCACCTTTGCAATTCTAGTAGGGTCAAGGATACCTGTCTTGCGCTCCAACTTTTCATTATCCATGTATTGCATCCTATTGAAGAAGTTCAGAATTGTTATAATCTCATGAAATGCGTATGCATGTAGTAAGAAAAGCAAATACAAAATATTAGAGCACTTACAAGCACCAGACGAGCAACAGGTTGATTTCGAGCATGCCCCGATGGAAAAGGGCATGCAACTCTTCAAATGAAATGACTCGTCTATCCACTCCAGTGCTCCAGAATGCTTCTTTTGCAATACGAAATGTGACGCAATTAAGACCATATTTTTTGCTGGCAAGGATGTACCACTCATGCATTCTTCTAAGCTGGACGGGTTGTTTGCTAAGTTGTACGGATGTCATAAAAGGCTTCCCATTCATAAATTCAGGAGGAACATCCTCAAGCTTGTATATTGGAACACCTGGCTTAACTAAAGCCATCCGCCGATTATACATGACACTGTCTTCTTCCCACTCCTCGATATCTCCTAATGATGGCTCATGAGAACAACAAGATGCACTCGATTTTATAATATTTTCCTTCATAGTTTCCAAATATTAAGACACTTCTGATGAAGGTTTCTTATTTTCGTATGAGGTAACTTTGATAGGCACTGATGATCGAGGAGTAGTCGTCGGAAGTTGGACACTGGCTTGTTGTTGAACCTGTTGTTCAACTGATTGCTCTTTACTCCCAGCAGTTGGCTCTAGTACTACTCCAAGCTGTTGCTCAACTGGTTGCTCTTTACTAGCAACAGCTTGCTCTGGTACTGTTTGAAGCTGTTGTCCAACTTGTTGCTCTTGGATATCATCCTTGCTGAGACATAGGGGGAGTGGATCTTCCTAGACTGGGAGTGGATCTTCATGCACTTTTGCCATAGAAGATGGGGTTGCAATATTTGGAGATGCGACGGGGCTAGAAATTGGCTCATCGTCCAACACGATATCGCGTCGGTGCCAAAGGATTAATTGGTCGACAGCCTGCCCCAGAGTCGCGATCCCCTCAGGTGTGACATGGTCTATTTCATAATCTTCATAATCATTATCAATGATCTGAAGAACTTGCACCACAACATAATACAACGGAAGTGGATTCCCGTTGAAGTCACGATCAGGCTTTGCCATAGCAGTGGCAACCTGTTTGGTTTTGTTCCCTACTCTGCCTATCGGGACAAGAAGATGACAAGATTTGTCGTTAGCAATATCATCGACACGGAACTTATGGGTTGACCCTAAGCCTGGCACGGAACCAATGCTGCTAGGGTAGGCAGTTGGAGATACTAATTGCTCCTTTTGCACCGGAACCATCACTGTACTCGGTGCCACTAATTTTCCCGATTGTCTAAGTTGTTCCATTATTTCTTGCATATTTTATTTGAATTTTTGAGCAATCGTTTCATCAAGTGTTTTCTTAAACTTCTCACGTCTTCTATATCTGTCTTTATCTTTAGGGAAACCATCTAGCCAAGACATTTGAGAAGAGAGCGCTCGAACCCGTCCGCTGTGTTCATGGTTTCCTAAGATAGCGATAATTTGGTCATTCTCCCTCTTCGGCTTGGAGAGACCCTTCTATTGCTTTTCAATTAATTCTTTCATTTTATCCTCTACTTCATTCAAAGAGTCGGGCTTTTCAAGTTTGCCCTCGCTGGTCAGACCTGACCGAGCAAAGACCCAGCGTTGAGTTCGCTCATCGCACCCTTCTAATGGGTGAGGATTGCCCTTACTGGTAATTTCGTCTAATATCTTATTCCATTTCTGGACTTTGGGGGCATAACCGGTAGACCCCAAGCGATGATGGTATTTGTTCTTTTTTGCAAGCTCTCACTTAGTTGCACTTAGAGCTTTAGCATCAGGTGTGCTCTTTTGACGAACAAACTCTTTCCACTGAGCTTGTGTGATTTTTCCCATATTCCTCGAGCTAGGGACCTTATCAGCCTTAACATAAGCATTCATTTCACTCTTCCAGCATCGAAACTTCTTGCCGCAAGAGACCAATGTTGCTTTCTTTACAGCTTCTTCTGTGCCTTTCGGGAACTTGAATTGTTTCTTTATCCTTTCCCACAACTCATTCTTGGTCTGCTCGGGTAATTTCCTCCAATTCTCGGTTGTGATCGGCACAACCTCCCTAACAAGAAAACCACATGCATTACGGTACTTGGTAACTAAATCCAGTGGTTCATGAGGAAGCCCAACTGGACCGACCCTTGTTATGTACATGATGTGGTCCAATGGACCCTTATTGGGACCTCATTGCCCTCGTTTCCGCTTGAGTGAAGTTGAGGATTCATCCATTGGAGAACCTTCTGCGGTTTTAGGAGCCGATGTCACCTCATTGTCTTCGCGATTAATCTAGGTAGAAAAAAATTATAAGACTTCGTATACTTGACAACGAACATTAACTTGAACTGCTGAAGTTAAGATTCGTGATCCATACCTCGTCGGCAGGATCATATTTCGGGTCTAGATCCACTGAAGTCTTTTTAATTTTTATATTTGGAAAAGGATCCGATGGACTGTGATAGGAGCCTGAACTGCTGGAGTCAGTAAACTCCATATTGTCTTCTTTATTGTTACTACCAGGACCAGTCTTCTTAGGGCTTTCCATGCTAGAACTAATAAGAAAAAAATCTAATAAATGGCATATTAACTGTACATGAAGTGTTGCATGAAGAAAAAGATGGAAGCATTCTAGGATTTGATAAGGCATTCTAGGGTTTAAGGCGACTGACCAAAAGGTTTCTATACATTGCAAGGGTGACAAGAATGTTAAAGTTGCTCACCAGCAATGGCAATTTTATCTTCTTATTCTAAATAGGCTAGCTTCAGTCAGAGTGGTGACCACGTTCTTGAGGTTTACTAGGCGGTGCCTAGCTCCGGACCTATAACTGATAGAGCAAGGGACAAAAAGCCAATCCTCCAGACTTTTTCTTGTATCAAGAACCGCAAAGTGTGGCACTTGGATTTGGATGGTGAGGTGAGGCGAGGCGAGGTAGCTGCAGGCAAGAAGAGACACTCTTTTTCAGCGATGAGGGCTTACCTAGAAGTGACTAGGGCGAAGCTCGGCGACGACGGCGAAGCTCGGCGGCCTACCTGGAAGTGACGAGGGCGAACACTTGGCTGCCGAGGGTATATATAAACTCCAATTTTCTTGGTCGGATTTTAAGTACCGACCGTCTGAGAAGATGGTTACCTCAGGCGGGTTTTACTTACCATCCGCCCGAGAAGATAAAATTATCTTAGGCGGTTGGTTAGTAACATCCGAGATAAACATATTCTCACGAGGTTATTAAGTACCAACCGCCTGTGAAGATATTTACTTCTTCTTAATTAATATTCTTGATTAAATGCGGGTCCTTTAAAAAGGCAAAATTCCACTTTCTTTTAATATTATTAATAAGTAAAGGTTACCATTAAATTTCACTTCATAAATCTTTTGTAATTGGTCAGAACATAAAAAACATACAACAAATGCTATTTTTCATTTTTCTACCTTGATGAATATAATGCTTTTTTCATTTATTTTTTCAGTGGATATTTATACTCATCATACCAACCTCTATGAATTTTTTCAGATTTTTTTAAATTTTTTTGAATCAATGTGTGTTCATAATTTGATGAATGCCTCATATGTATATGAGCATTTAGTTAGAATGATGGATAATTTGAAGTTTGACATGTTGGAATGCTTTTAAAAAAAATTAACAAAATTCATACATGTATAAATGATACAAATATGTTCATACAAACAAATTTGAGTGAAGGATCTTTTTTACGAGATACACAAATGTGAATAATATGTGAGTAGAAATTAATTTGATATTTACCAAAACATTACAATGTCAGCTATACAAGTTTTAAATTTTTTTGTTTAGGTGGTAGATGTTAATTTTATACAAATGTAGAAGAAAGAATCATATAAATTGGACACAATTTGCAGAATCTAAACATGTTTGAGTATATATATTGGAATCTAAATAAAAAAGAAGCAAGGGATAAGGAAACTGAAGAACAGTATCAGGCATTATCTAAGACGGTTGGTAAGTAATAACCGACTGAGATAAAAATCTTGACTGTTATTAAGTACCAACCGTCTGTGAAGATATTTACTTCTTCTTAATTAATATTCTTGATTAAATGTGGGTCCTTTAAAAAGGCAAAATTCCACTTTCTTGTAATATTATTGATAAGTAAAGGTTACCATTAAATTTCACTTCATAAATCTTTTGAAATCGGTCAGAACATAAAAAACATACAACAAATGATATTTTTCATTTTTCTATCTTGATGAATATAATGCCTTTTTTATTTATTTATTCTGTGGACATTTTTACTCATCATACCAATCTCTATGAATTTTTTCAGATTTTTTATAAATTTTTTTGAATCAATGTGTGTGCATAATTTGATGAATGCCTCATATGTATATGAGCATTTAGTTAGAATGATGGATAATTTGAAGTTTGATATGTTGGAATGCTTTTAAAAAAATAACAAAATTCATACATGTATAAATGATACAAATATGTTCATACAAACAAATTTGAGTGAAGGATCTTTTTTTTTACGAGATACACAAATGTGAATAATATGTGAGTAGAAATTAATTTGATATTTACCAAAACATTACAATGTCAGCTATACAAGTTTTAAATTTTTTTGTTCAGGTGGTAGATGTTAATTTTATACAAATGTAGAAGAAAGAATCATATAATTTGGACACAATTTGCAGAATCTAAACATGTTTGAGTATTTATATTGGAATCTAAATAAAAAAGAAGCAAGGGATAAGGAAACTGAAGAACAGTATTGGGCATTATCTCAGCCGGTTGGTAAGTAATACACGTATGAGATAAAAATCTTCTCGGGAGGTTATTAAGTATCAACCGCCTGTGAAGATATTTACTTGGGACGGAGGGAGTATAAGATGGTCACCCGCGCCATCGTCTTTTCCGCACAACCGTTACAACATCCTCTCTTCTCTCCACAAAACCTAGCCGCGGCTAGTATACAGCAAATGCTTTCGAGCTCGAGCAACCCTCCGCCACCGAGGCCGCCGAGGGATCTGGCCGCCGGTACGCGGCCGCGGCTGGACCCCCCCTCGCTGCCGCGTGTGAAGGATACCCTCCTGTTCAACATGGCCCGAGATGTATTTACGGATACATCTCACTCCATGGAATGCCTTGGGCTCGGTACCCTTCCACAAAGTACTGGAATGGACACCACGGGCCACTATGTCTTCGGCCTCTCGCACGTGGCCTCTCGTCTCGACTCCCTCTGGGAGACGATAGCGGCCGAGCTCGGTGTCGCAGGTCATCGCAACCTCGTCGTGGCGGCGGCCTTGAGATCGGGTCACCTTCCACCGCCGGAGCCCGAGGCACTAGAGGAGGGTCAGGAGCCCGAGGACCCACCCAAGGAGGAGGAGGTGGAGGCTGAGTAGAGTGGTATTTAGGTGTTTTCTTTTCATGTTTTTAGTTGTAGTTTTTCGTTTCATGTTTTTAGTTGTAGTTTTTCGTTTCAAGGTTTTAGTTGTAGTTTATCTTTTCTTGTGTTTGTAATATACTCCCTCCATCCAAAGCGACAGTATTTTTGGACGGAGATACTCCCTCTATCGAAAGGGACAAGTAGTATTTTGGGACGGAGGGAGTAATGTTTTTTAGTTAAATGTACTTGGTGTTCTTGTTCATGGATGTACTATCTGTGCAAAATTAGTTCGAATTTTCCAATCGCCAAACCCTCCTTTTCCCCAAACAGGTTGAGTTGCCAGGAGATCGCCCGCAACGGGGCCCGCAAAGTGGTCTGTAAAGTAGTAGTAACAGGAAAATGCAACAGGCCGGTAGCTAGGACTGGAAAGAAAAAAGTGACGGTTATTAAGTACCAACCGCCTGTGAAGATATTTACTTCTTCTTAATTAATATTCTTGATTAAATGTGGGTCCTTTAAAAAGTCAAAATTCCACTTTCTTGTAATATTATTGATAAGTAAAGGTTACCATTAAATTTCACATCATAAATCTTTTGAAATTGGTCTGAACATAAAAAACATACAATAAATTCTATTTTTCATTTTTCTATCTTGATGAATATAATTCCTTTATCATTTATTTTTTGAGTGGACATTTTTATTCATCATACCAACCTCTATGAATTTTGTCAGATTTTTTTAAATTTTTTTGAATCAATGTGTGTTCACAATTTGATGAATGCCTCATATGTATATGAGCATTGAGTTAGAATGATGGATAATTTGAAGTTTGACATGTTGGAATGCTTTTAAAAAAAAATTAACAAAATTCATACATGTACAAATGATACAAATATGTTCATATAAACAAATTTGAGTGAAGGATTTTTTTTATGCGATACACAAATGTGAATAATATGTGAGTAGCAATTAATTTGATATTTACCAAAACATTACAATGTAAGCTATACAAGTTTTAAAACTATTTGTTCATGCGGTAGATGTTGATATTATACAAATGTAGAAGAAAGAATCATTGAATTTGGACACAATTTGCAGAATCTAAACATGTTTGAGTATTTATATTGGAATCTAAATAAAAAGGAAGCAAGGGATAAGGAAACTGAAGAACAGTATCGGACATTATCTCAGGCGGTTGGTAAGTAATACACGTATGAGATAATAATCTTCATTGACGGTTATTAAGCACCAACCGTCTTTGAAGATATTTACTTCTTCTTAATTAATATTCTTGATTAAATATCTTATCAGGCGGTTGGTAAGTAAAACCCGCCTGAGATAAACTTAAAAACCGCATGTGAAAAACCGACGCCGAGACAGGGACCCCTCACCACACACCCGCTATTAGACGACGACCCGCTATAAAGGCTCACCGTTCTCTTGCTTCTCCGCCGCACCGCTCCTTAGATCCTAGCCTCCAAACTTCTCCCGCGCCACCGTCGACCACCTCTCGCTCTTTCTCTGCACCCTCGTCGCCACACAAATGGGTAGCCCCCCGCCGAAGCGCTCTAGGACATCGACGTCCTCCGAACCTCCTTCTTCGTTTCCATCGCCGACGGCAATGCCGGTGGAACTGATGGCGGCGCCCGCATCTCCTCATCCCGACTGGTTACAGGAGACTGTCCGCCTCTTTA
The DNA here is from genome assembly GCA_036927565.1 of Tuctoria greenei. Lineage (NCBI taxonomy): Eukaryota > Viridiplantae > Streptophyta > Magnoliopsida > Poales > Poaceae > Tuctoria > Tuctoria greenei. The sequence continues at coordinate 118,363,690 of JAYESD010000005.1, forward strand.
CCGCCCGCATCGACGAATTAACGCGCCGAATTAAAGATGTCGAAGACGACGTGTTCCCCGCCGTCTAACATGCAAGAGCGTTGGACACAATGTCGCGGGATTTATTGAACAATACATCTCTCATCTGTCGCTGTCTAGGTCTTGGGAGGCTTCCCCAGCTCCCCAGCATGGACTCCGCCGGCTACTACTTGTTCGGGTTAAGCTTTGTGGCCGCTCGTCTCGACGCCCACCACGAGACGATCGCGGAAGTTGTTGGGGTACAGGGCCACTGGAAGATTTTGCACAGCGTCGCCTGTAAGCTCGGTGTGGAGACGGAAGAGGAGTCCCTGCCACCGTTGGAGGCGGAGGCGGAGGCGGAGCCGCTGGAGGATGCATCGGCCGCGGCGCGCACGGCGGCGGAGGTGGACGAGGCCTCCGAGTAGAATAGGATTAGGAGTAGTTTTGTTTTTGTTTCTACGTGTTTTTCGTCCATGTTTTCTTTACTCTTGTTTGTAATATATGTGTTGGTAGTATGTTAATGTAATATGTCTTTTATGTTCATGAACAATGCGTCTGATGTATTATCGAAAAATTCTCCTTTTATCGAAAAACATCTCCTTTAACGACGCCAAGTTTTAACCTTTAACCCACTTCGTGCGTGAATCGAAAAACATCTCCAGTCGTGATGTTGTGTTTCTCTTGTTTTTTTTTTATATTTTTTCTTTTCACATTTTTTCATGTTGTTTTCTTTGATGCAAACGGGGCTAAACAAAAGACGAGCGCGCATAGGGGAAACACAACAAGTGCAACATTCATCAGAGACGAGCATGCATATATAGGAGAAACACATCAACATGCCTTATACAAGTCTATTTTATATACAATACTCCCGTTGTTCACTTTTCATTGGCATTGGGAGAACTAGGGGTAGCGCATCCAAAAGGGAATGGAGGGAATATAACCCATAGTGTACAACACATTATGGCAGAACAGGTCATACTCGCGCTCAATCCTACAGTTCTCAGTACAGAAGACGGTCCACTCGTACCACCCTCGCCGGCCGCAGCGGGCAGGCCCCTGGTTCCCCCCTGTTGGGCAGCGGCAAAAGTAACCGTCAATCTCGGGCAGCGCCACCGGTGGCGGTCCCGGAGGAGGCCTACACAGAAACCTCCAGCTCACGAAAATGTCGAGCCTCTGCATGGCTTGATTCCGACACCGGCAACACTCCATGTTGGTCCTCTTCATCGCGACGGACCCGGCCGCGTTGTCACCGATGTGGGCCTCGCCTTCGACCTGCCGGATATACTCGAGGGCGTCGTGGTCCCCGCGGTCGGCTTCGTAGCGGAGCATGGTGAGGACGTAGGCCGCCACCTTTTGGTTGTTCGCGGCCGCTCGGGCAAGGAACTGGGTGCCCCGCTGCGCCTGCGCGCGGCCGTAGTTGACGACGAGGTCGAACCCGGTGACGTAGCACGCATGAGGGTTGCTCACATTGGCCAGGCGCTCCACGAGCGCATTTTAGCTCCCGTTCCCGTGCCATTGGAACCACTCCTAGCTGCTCTCCCGCTCCAGCGCCACGCGCCTGCCCATGGCGGGATCACAACACGCAGCGTGCATGGCCTTGCAGGTGGCGCGCAGACTGGAGAGGTCGCCCATGGGCTGGGTGGAGGTTGCGGTGACCCACCCCGTGATCAGGACCGCAATATCGTGCGGCCAGGGGAACTCCATGGGCTTCAAAGGGAACCAATGAGGGCGCACGCGATGGAGAGGAAGAGTACGCTCGGAGAAGAGGATGGTGTGTGTGGCGGAGTAGAGGATGGTGTGTCGTCTTACGACTCTTTATTAGTACGCGCAGAGAAGACGATGAGACGCCCGGTCATTTTTAGTACGCGCGGAGAAGAGGGATGGTGGTGTGTGGGCAGTTATTTCCAGCCAATTTTTTTTTGTCCCAGCTCAACTTTACTTTCACTGTATGGTCATGTCAGCTTTGTGCTCTACACATTTTCAGCTACTGTCCTTTGTTGCCGTAGCAACTTGCTGGCATTGAATGGAAAGTGGGAGGATATGTATTGATGAAGGGTGTTAGGGTAAGTTTATGTGTTGACTAATGTGCGATTTGAATCCTAAAAATTAGTTTTTCTTTGTTGTTTTTAGTAGCTTCTAATTTGTAAATATTGTTAATGAATGAAATCTATCTTTGTTCATCTATGTGACTGAATATTACTCGTGTATCTTGTGTTCTTTTGTGATATGCGTGATTGAATATTGTTAATGAATGAGTATCTTGTGTGTTCTTCAACTGTGTGAATGAATGAACTTGTAGTGTGTTCATCGTGTTCCTCATACTCGGGTATTATAAGGTAATTATCTTACGCGGTTGGTAATTCAAACTTGTCTAAAAAGAAGATTATCTCAGGCGGTTGGTAAGTAATACCCGACTGAGATAAAAAATCTTCCTTGACGGTTATTTAGTACCAACCACCTGAGAAGATATTTTCTTCTTCTTAATTAATATCCTTGATTAAATGTGGGTCCTTTAAAAAGGCAAAATTACACTTTCTTGTAATATTATTGATAAGTAAAGGTTACCATTAAATTTCACTTCATAAATCTTTTGAAATCGGTCAGAACATAAAAAACATACAACAAATGATATTTTTCATTTTTTTATCTTGACGAATATAATGCCTTTTTCATTTATTTTTTCAGTGGACATTTTTACTCATCATACAAACCTTTATGATTTTTTTCAGATTTTTTTAAATTTTTTTAAATCAATGTGTGTTCATAATTTGATGAATGCCTCATATGTATATGATCATTTAGTTAGAATGAAAGATAATTTGAAGTTTGACATGTTGGAATGCTTTTAAAAAAAATTAACCGCGTGCATGGCCTTGCAGGTGGCGCGCAGACTGGAGAGGTCGTCCATGGGCTGGGTGGAGGTTGCGGTGACCCACCCTATGATCAGGACCGCAATATCGTGCGGCCAGGGGAACTCCATGGGCTTCAAAGGGAACCAATGAGGGCGCGCGCGATGGAGAGGAAGAGTACGCTCGGAGAAGAGGATGGTGTGTGTGGCGGAGTAGAGGATGGTGTGTCGTCTTACTACTCTTTATTAGTACGCGCGGAGAAGACGATGAGACGCCCGGTCATTTTTAGTACGCGCGGAGAAGAGGGATGGTGGTGTGTGGGCAGTTATTTCCAGCCAATTTTTTTTTGTCCCAGCTCAACTTTACTTTCACTGTAAGGTCATGTCAGCTTTTTGCTCTACACATTTTCAGCTACTGTCCTTTGTTGCCATAGCAACTTGCTGGCATTGAATGGAAAGTGGGAGGATATGTATTGATGAAGGGTGTTAGGGTAAGTTTATGTGTTGACTAATGTGCGGTTTGAATCCTAAAAATTAGTTTTTCTTTGTTGTTTTTAGTAGCTTCTAATTTGTAAATATTGTTAATGAAAGAAATCTATCTTTGTTCATCTATGTGACTGAATATTACTCGTGTATCTTGTGTTCTTTTGTGATATGCGTGATTGAATATTGTTAATGAATGAGTATCTTGTGTGTTCTTCAACTGTGTGAATGAATGAACTTGTAGTGTGTTCATCGTGTTCCTCATACTCGGGTATTATAAGGTAATTATCTTAGGCGGTTGGTAATTCAAACTTGTCTAAAAAGAAGATTATCTCAGGCGGTTGGTAAGTAATACCCGACTGAGATAAAAAATCTTCCTTGACGGTTATTAAGTACCAATCGCCTGAGAAGATATTTTCTTCTTCTTAATTAATATCCTTGATTAAATGTGGGTCCTTTAAAAAGGCAAAATTCCACTTTCTTGTAATATTATTGATAAGTAAATGTTACCATTAAATTTCACTTCATAAATCTTTTGAAATCGGTCAGAACATAAAAAACATACAACAAATGATATTTTTCATTTTTTTTATCTTGACGAATATAATGCCTTTTTCATTTATTTTTTCAGTGGACATTTTTACACATCATACAAACCTTTATGATTTTTTTCAGATTTTTTTAAATTTTTTTGAATCAATGTGTGTTCATAATTTGATGAATGCCTCATATGTATATGATCATTTAGTTAGAATGAAAGATAATTTGAAGTTGGACATGTTGGAATGCTTTTAAAAAAAATTAACAAATTTATACATGTATAAATGATATAAATATGTTCATACAAACAAATTTGAGTGAAGGATCTTTTTCTTACGAGATACACAGATGTGAATAATATGTGAGTAGAAATTAATTTGATATTTACCAAAACATTAAAATGTCAGCTATACAAGTTTTAAAATTTTTTGTTCAGGTGGTAGATGTTAATTTTATACAAATGTAGAAGAAAGAATCATATAATCTGGACACAATTTGCAGAATCTAAACATGTTTGAGTATTTATATTGGAATCTAAATAAAAAAGAAGCAAGGGATAAGGAAACTGAAGAACAGTATCGGGCATTATCTCAGACGGTTGGTATGTAATACCCGACTGAGATAAACATCTTCTCAGAAGGTTATTAAGTACCAACCGCCAGTGAAGATATTTACTTCTTCTTAATTAATATTCTTGATTAAATGTGAGTCCTTTAAAAAGGCAAAATTCCTCCTTGTCCCCAGACAGGTGGAGTTGCCAGGAGATCGCCCGCAGCGGGGCCTGCAAAGTGGTCTTTAAAGTAGTAGTAATAAGAAAATGCAACAGGCCGGTAGCTAGGACTGGAAAGAAAAAAGTGAAGACAATACGAGGAAGAAAATGTTTGAAAAAAGGAAGGACAACCAAAAGATTAAACAGGAAATCTTTTCACGGAAATTAATCCAGTCGTAATCCTCTCAAACATAGGCTCCCTTTGAAGGATAGGATTTGTAAATGTTTTTTAGTTTCCATAGGAAACGTAACACATGAGCTAGGACACTTTGGTAGCCATACTAAAAGAGTTGCTTATCTGCCTCATCCACTTCCCCACGCTGCCAGTAGAATCTCTTCGGCCGCGGGAAGGTGTCCCCCGAAGAGTTCGAGGACACCGAGGAGTGTCCGTCAGAAGTGTTGCCTGATGACAAGGAGGCCGGGGAGTTGGGGTGGAACGGCGGTGTATAGTCGAGGTAGTGATCTAGGTGGATGATGAGCTCCGTCGTGAGGCCACCAGGCCGGACCACTGAGGCATGGTTGAAAGTTTCCGCCGGCGGCCCGTCGTCACTCCTAGTCCGGCCATCACTTCCTGCAAAGAAGGTGGCCATTTTGGCCCGAGGCAGGAGGCTTGGGTCTTTCATCCACCCAACGACCGTGCACAGGTCAGCACGCTCCCGGTGGTAAGTGGAAGCATCGAAGTGGTCAAAGAGGAAGACGTCACCCAGAACATGTCTGATGCCCTCTGCAAACTAGACATGCAGAGGGAGGTTCTCGATGACAACCTGGACGTGGAAGAACCACCCAATGATCGGCACACCAATGCCAAAGATCCATGGCCGGAAGTAGTGGTTATCATCCGGCATGGAGATGATTGCCGCATCGATGGCGAGCTCCCGATAGTCATCACGGGTGAACCGCACCAGGAACTCACCATCCCCAAATGTGGACACGGTGAAAGCCCAATGCGGGATTTCAAGATGGTGATGGATGTCCAGGGTGATCTCCATGGGTGTCGCCTCGCTGCGACCTCCTCTGGGTCCCAGAATAGCTGCTTGGCGGCGCAAACAGATAAACTCTGTTGTCATGAGGCGGTTGTTGACCATCGTGCATTGCCCCTCACGAGGGCGCAGGGATGATGAGCCTGCAGGTACCTGCTCGCGTCTAACATGGTTGCGAGGCATGGCGCTGCAACAACAGAGGCAAAGGACTTCTCAGGCAACACACGGGAGCATGGATGGGAATCAGTCGGGAACTTGAGCCTGGAAGAAATAGGGGGGGGGGGGTTAAGAAGGCGAGGATGAAGAGGCCAAACATCAGAAGCGGCATCCCTTGAGGACCTCACGAAAATCCGTTGATAGGACCGGACCTTTCGAGGCCTTCGGCTCTGTGCAAGCATCATGAATGCGCAAAGGCCCAACTTGAATATAAAGTTAATCAGCGCAGTTTCAGCCCACAAATAACAAGCTGTCCAGCTTTTTCGTCCTGCCTGCCTGCCTGCCCACGGCGGGAAATTTTTGTCACGCCGAATGAAGAAGGAAAATAAGAAACAAAAATAATATTTTATTATGGTACCCTTCGACCTGCAACGCCGGCCCCCTCTCCGCAACACGCTTTTAGGAGCATCCCCCGGCCGCCACGATTGTAGGAGCATCCGCCGGCCGCCACGCTTGTAGGAGCATCCGCGGGCCACCACGCTTGGAGGAGCATTCGCCGGCCGCCACGCTTGGAGGAGCATCCGCCGGCTGCCACGCTTGGAGGAGCATCCGCCGATCGCTACACTTGGAGGAGCATCCGCCGGCTGCCACGCTTGTAGGAGCATCCGCCGGCCGCCACTCTTGTAGGAGCATCCGCTGGCCGCCAAGCTTGGAGGACCAACCGCCGGCCGCCACGCTTGTAGGAGCATCCGCCGGCCGCCACGCTTGTAGGAGAATCCACCAGCCACAGCGTGTGGAGTAACAACAGCTAGGTACAATTGCTCACAAAATGTGTTCATGTACATCTATCCTCTTACGGATAGGCTGATGGCTGATTGAATTGTAGGAAGCGATGTCAGAAGATAAGACATGGATGGGAAAAGATAGGCATACGAGGGAGTGGCAGGATGGAATGAAGTCATTTTTAAATTTTGCATTTCAGGGCACTCGTGAAGGAGGAACTATGCCTTGTCCTTGCACGAGATGTCATAATTTTTGCCACAAGACACGCAAGGGAGTTCATTTACACCTGCTCAAAAATGGGATGTTATTGGATTATACTTGTTGGATACACCATGTAGAAATACGAGTTCAGGAAAATATTGCTGAGGAATCAGCAAATAATGAAGAGATAATTTCTGATGATGGTGCTATGCAAAATATGTTGTCCAGTCTACTCAGAGGCACTGATCATGGTGGTACTTCAGGAGATGTTGATGATCTAGAAAATGCTATAAACCAGCAGGAGCCAACTGGGGATGCAAAGAAATTCTATGACTTATTAAATGATGCCAAAAAGGAGTTGTATCCAGGTTGTTCGTAGCTGACCCAATTATCCTACATTGTCAGGTTCTACCAGATAAAGTGTTTAACTGGTATGAGCAAAGTAGCTTGTAAGATGTTTCTTGAACTATTCTCATTTGCGCTTCCAAAGGGCCACTGCATTCCTAATACACTTGATAAACTCCAGAAGGTTTTTTGTGACCTCGGGCTGGACTACCAAAAGATCGATGCATGTGTCAATGACTGTGTGTTATTCCGGAAGGAATATTCTGTGCTGAATAGTTGCCCAAAATGTGGTGAATTAAGATGGAAAAGTAGTACTGCTGGGGATGCAAGAGAGGCTTTACCTTGCGGAAAATCCAAGAAGCTTGTAGCACGCTAGGTTCTACATTACTTCCCTCTTATTCCCCGTCTACAAAGGTTTTATGTGGGAGAATCAACGGCATCAAACATGCGCTGGCACAAAGAAGGTCGTACTGATGATGGAATATTACGCCATCCCGCCGATTTGAAAGCATGGAAGCATTTTGATAGCATTCACCCAAATTTCTCATCTGATCCTCGCAACATAAGACTTGGGCTAGCATCTGATGGTTTCAATCCTTTTGGAGTAATGAATGTTTCTTACAGTACATGACCTGTGATTCTAATCCCTTATAATCTACCACCTTGGTTGTGTATGAAGCAGTCTTATTGGGTGATGTCAATGATAATTCCTGGGCCAAAGTCACCTGGAAACAACATTGATGTGTATCTGGAGCCTTTGATTGATGAGCTACTGAAATTATGGCCTGATGGTGTTGAAACATATGACAGTTTAAAGAAAGAGACATTTGTCATGCGAGCTTCTTTATTGTGGACAATAAATGATTTTCCAGCATATGCAATGCTATGTGGATGGAGCACAAAAGGGAAGCTAGCATGTCCATACTGCAATAAAAACACTGACGCCTTCTGGTTGAAATATGGACGAAAGCATTGTTACATGGATCATCGTCGTTTCCTACCTCAGGATTACAGATGGCGTTGAAACAAAGGTTCTTTCAATAACAAGGCAGAGAATAGAGAGGCTCCAGCATCACTCTTTGGTGACAAAGTACTCCAACAATACGAGTGTTTTGATCAAGTGAGTTTTGGACCGATGAATAATAAGAGAAAGCACACCGAGGAAAATAGATGGCATAATTGGATGAAGAAATGTATATTTTTCGACCTCCCTTATTGGAAGACATTGCTAATAAGGCATAACTTGGATGTCATGCACATTGAGAAAAACATTTGTGATAGCATATTGGGGACATTGCTTGCTATGGATGGTAAAACAAAGGATAGTCTACAAGCTCGTCTTGATATGAAGGGTATGGGTATACGGCCAGATCAACATCCGAAGTTCATAAAGAGCAAGTACACATTCCCACCCGCATTATATACTTTAGGCAAAGATGAGAAGACCACCTTGTGCAAGTTTTTGTGGAATGTGAAGGTGCCCGATGGTTATGCCTCAAACATCAAGAGATGTGTGGACATAAAAGCATGTAAGGTATCGGGTCTAAAAACTCATGACTGCCATATTATATTTCAGAAGCTCCTTCCTATTGCAATACGTAACATATTGCCTGAAAAGGTTGTTGCACCTTTAATTGAGTTTAGCACATTCTTTTCTAGAATTTGTTCTAAAGAATTGGCGGAACCAGATTTGGACAAGATGAGCAAACAAATTCCTGAAACAATTTGTAAGCTTGAGATGTTGTTTCCTCCCGCTTTCTTTGATATCATGGTACATCTTCCAACTCATCTTGCCGAAGAAGCACGGTTGGGTGGACCTGTTTCTTACAGATGGATGTATCCAATTGAGAGGTACCTTGGTACATTGAAGAGGTATGTACATAACAAAGCTCACCCGGTGGGTTCTATAGCCGAGGGATATATTGTCGAAGAGTGTATGACTTTTTGTAGTCAGTTTTTGGATAACATCAGCACCAAGCGTAATAGGACATAACGTCATAAGGCTGCAGCTACAAATGAACCTTCTGTTGATAATTCTAACATATTTACAGAAGTTGATAATTCTAAAAAAGGGTATAGATGGGACCAACTTACTATGGTGGAACTACATAACATCAAGCATTATCTTATTACTAACATTGAAGAGGCCGCTCCATGGATCAAGTAATAACGTATAACTCAGATGTTGTATACTATATATATGGCTTATTGTAGATGGCTAATTTAATTTTGTACCCTTTTCAGTGAGCATATTGAAGAGCTGAAAAAGATTCATTCTCGTGATGTTGATAAACGCCATAGATATGAGTTTGTTGATTGGTTTCAGAAACGAGTAAGTACATGCAAGTTTGTCATCGATAACCCCTGTTATACTAATTTGTACAGATTACGACATTACACAATGAAGGCAAAGCAACCGATTATCTGTATGCATTATCTAGAGGACCTGATCGTCGGGCACGTTTTTTTAGTCGGTTATTCATCAATGGCTTCTTCTTTCGAACTGCAGATGTGGAAAATGATTTATGGACCCAAAACAGTGGTATTGTTGTTCGGGGCACTGATCATGATTGGTTTGGAGTAATCAAGAAAATAATTGTTGTTGATTTTGAAAAAAATCAAGAGGTTCTGTTATTTCAGTGTGAATGGTTTGATCGGCCTTTTGGAAGTAGTCAGAACCAAAGCAGAGGCTACAAAAAGGATCAATACGGAATGATAGATGTTGACACTACTCTGTTTCGATTCCAGTATGAGCCTTACATTCTAGCCACCTGAGCAGAACAAGTTTTTTATGTTCCAAGTGTGAAGCATCCTAAATGGGCAACATTTGTTAAAACGAAGCCACGAAACCTTTTTGCCGTGCCCCCTGGAGACAGTGAAAATAATGTGACTGAGACGATGGAGGCTGAGACATTTCATGATGATCTGCTTACTGATGATATCAATAATGAGGATACAACCGCATGGGCTAGGAATGACATTGAGGGAATCAATAATGATTCACATTAGGCACGACAATCCTCTTACCAAGCCATAGAGTGCCATGTTCGTCCTCATCAAATATGAATTCTCTTCCCTCTTCGGTCCTTTCTTTGATTTCTTGGATTTCCTCATCCTTTGTTTGGCCCTCTCGAATTTCTTGCTCCAAGGTTGGAAATAACTCCATCATCCCCATCATATTGATGAATCCGAGTTTCAACCATTCAAACTCCTTACACAACTCGGATGGCAGCCCTTGAACTATAAGTTGATGACTTACCCCTTTTCTACTCAAGGCATCGACCGCTACATTGGCTTTTCCCGGATGATAGTTGATCCCCAAATCATCATCCTTGATAAGCTCCAACCATCTTCATTGTCTCAAATTCAGATCCATTTTTGTGAAAATATACTTAAGACTCTTGTGATCCGTATAAATTTCACACCTATGTCCAAGGATGTAGTGTCTCCAAATCTTCAATGCATGTACTACGGCTGCAAGTTCCAAATCATGTGTTGGGTAATTCTGCTCATGTTTCTTCAATTGTCTTGATGCATATGCAACCACTTGACCTTCTTGCATAAGCACACATCCAAGTCCTTTTCGCGATGTGTTGCAATAAATATCAAAACTCTTGCTTACGTCTAGCAAAACAAAAACTTGAGTTGTAGTTAACTTTTTCTTCAACTCCATAAAACATTATTGACAAGCTTGAGTCCATTTAAATGATTTCCCCTTCATTAGAAACTCTATCATTGGCTTGGCTATCTTGGAAAAGCCCTTGATGAATCGACGGTAATATCAAGCCATTCAAAGAAAACTCCAGATCTCCTTTACATTCTGCGGGGGTTCCCATTTCAACACAACTCTCACTTTTCCAGGGTCAACCGATACTCCTCCTCTTGAGATGATATGAATCAAATGCGATACTTCTCTCAACCAAAACTGACACTTGTTGACCTTGGCGTACAATTGATGCTCCCTCAATTTCTTCAACGAAGCCTCAAGTGTTCCTCATGTTCCTTCTATCCTTCAAGTAGATCATAATATCATCAATAAACACTATAACGAACTTATCCATGTACTCCATGAAGACCTTATTTATGAGGTACATAAAGTATGCAGGTGCGTTGGTCAATCCAAAGGACATCACAGTGTACTCATAAGATCCATATTGTGTCCTGGAAGCTTCCTTAGGTATGTTCGATGGTCTAATCTTCATTTGAAAGTATCCCAACCTGAAATCAATCTTAGAGAAGACACAAGCACCCTTCATCTGATCAAACAAGTCTTCTATGCGTGGCAAGATGTACTTGTTCTTGATGGTCACCTCGTTGAGAGCTCGGTAATATATACACATCCTTTGTGATCCATCCTTCTTGTCCACAAATAGCACGGGCACTCCGCAAGGCGAAGAGCTTGGTCGAATAAAACCCTTCTCTAGTTGCTCTTGAATTTGCTTCTTAAGCTCCTGAAAGCATCTAGGCCCCCATGAGGTATGATTTCGGTGATTAATGACAACCATTGGATTTTACTAATGAATTTGTGGATGCAAGGTCTCCATAATCACTCAATCAAATGAAATCAATATGTCATTGGAGACCCATATACAATCAATTTATGAGATCAAATCAATTATATGAAGACAAGAAGTGAAAGCTCTTATGTCAAAATCATTCAACTTTAAATTGACAACATTCAATGCTTGAAGATCATCAGAAATGCCTTTGCAACAAATATCAAAGAGGTCAATTGAGCAAGATACAAAATCACTTAGAAACAACTCGAAGCAAACAAAATCAACTCACCGGATCAACCGATGGTTCCAGAAATATACACATCGGTCGAGTTGGTTCAACTGAAGAGGAAGACCTCAGAACAAAGCACTCACCGGATCATCTGATGTGAATGGCTCATCTACATCGGTCCATCAGTACAGTTTGCAATATCAGTGGACCATGTGTATCATCGGATCATCCGATGTACAGAAATATACACATCGGTCAATCACTCCAGTAAGCATCAAGTTTGAGTCAATTCTGGAGGAAGAGCCACCGGATCATCCGATGAGAAGACATGAGCAACATTGGTCTAACAACGGTCATATCTGACACAATGACGTCAGCTAAAGTAAACTTGACCGATGATAACTAAAGGGGAGACATCAGATCATCCGGTGTTCACAGTAAAGTTCTATCAGCCTACTTTTCCAATGGCTATTTCGGGGAGGCTGGCTATAAATACCCCCTAATCCTGTCAGTTCGCCAAGTCTTGATCACCAGACACTATCAACACATCCACAAGCGTTCGACCAAGAGAAATCACTTCCACATCATTTCGATCACCTATACACCAAGAGTTAGGCTAGAACTAGCTAGAGAGAGAGCTTGTTTGCCTCCATTCTGGGTGAGTGGACTCTCTAGGATAGTGAGAGCCTCAAGGGAGTGCCCTTGGTGTTTGTAATTGTAAGGAGACTTCCGGAGCTTGCCAAGGCGTTTGTGGAAGCCCGGAGGGTCGAAGTTGTACAAGGCTTGAGCTCCACCTTGCTGAGGTTGGCAAACGGAGAGGAATAGTGAAGATCCCTCGTCTCGGTGACTTGGGTGTGGCAAAACCCTTTGGTGGGTGCCACAACGTGGATGTAGGAACATCTTGACGATCTTGCCGAACCACGGGATAAATCCTCGTGTCTCCTCGGGAGTTTGCATACTCCTCCTTTCCCTTACGTTTATGCATTTTACATTCCGCAAAGTTCCTATTTACTTGAATGCATAGATAGTTTGCGTAGGGAATTGGGCTTTTGGGAATTAAGTTTTATTGCTTAGATTTTTTAAAGAAGCCCAATTCACCCCCCCCCCCTCTTGGGCATTCGATCCTTACAGCTCCGCTAATTCCTTAGGCATATAGTTGCATCCTATATGGCCTATTATCTATAGGTGCAGTTCCAGGTATTAAATCAATAACAAACTCAATGTCTCGATCAAGTGCCATACCTGGCAACTCGTCCGGAAAAACATCAAAAAATTCACACACTACCGGAATCTCCTCAACTGCGGTACTGTCCATATGATTCAGCTCCAAATGCTTTGGTGCGGTTTGAGATGCTTGAAACTCTACGGTGATCTGTTCCTCATTGGTCAACTTCACCGTCTTTGTGGCACATTCAATGAATCCCTTGTGCTTCCTCAACCAATCCATACAAAGTATAATGTCCAATCCTTGAGAATCCAAAACAATGAGGCTGGCGAAGAAATCTACACCCCTTATTCTAAGGCTTACTTTTGGACATACTATTTTTGTCCTCATCTCTCCTCCAGGAGACTTAACCAATAGAGTAAACTTCATATGAGAGATAGGCAAACTATACTTGGCAACATATTTCGATGTAATGAATGAATGCAATGCTCCAGAACCAAATAACATAGTCGCCGGGTTGGAGTTTGCGAGAAACATACCAATCACAACGTCATCCTCTTGTTGAGCATCCTACGTAGAGACATGGTTCACGTTGCCACGAGCAAAATTTTGCTGTCCACGGTTTCCTTGCGGTGCTCCTCCATTGGGTCTCGGGTTTTGCCTCAGCGCATTGGTTCCTTGACCAAGTCCTGATTAAGACATTGATGTGCAAAGTGTCCAGCTTCTCCACAAGTATAGCACTTCTTTACTCCACAAGGATTATTGGGGTGAGATTGGTTCTGATCATTTGCACCAGGAAAATTAGCACGAGGTGCATAAGGCATTGGAGGCCTAGATGCTTGCATAACAAGGTGTTGCTGGACAAACTGAGCTGGGCGCGGTGCATATCCAAGGTGCTGAGCGGGAGCAGAAGAGTTGTAGTAAGGCGCGTTGGGCAGTGCAAACGAGGGCGCACATTACTTCCTTGTTGTTGTCCATGATATGGCGCCTTCCTCTTGTTGTCTTGCTCCATCTCACGGACCTTGTTCTCCATGACAATTGCTTTGTCCACAAGCTTCTGGATGTTGGCATAGTCACAATTGAGAAATTGCACTTGGATCTCATTGTTAAGGCCCCTCATAAACAGATATTGCTTCTGGCTGTCCCGGCTCACATCCTCAGGTGCATACCTTGAGAGTTGAGTGAATTTGTTGAGGTATTCACCCACGCTCGATCTTCCTTACCTCATGTTCTCAAATTCTTTCCTCATCAAAATCATGACTCCTTCCGACACATAATGAGAACAGAAGCTCTCTTTGAATTTGGCCCAAGTGATCCTCTGCAGTTTCTCATGAGCATTGCATAAGGAATACCACCAATCGGCAGCTGCTCAATCTTCTTGATGATAAGAAAATAGAACCTTCTCCCGGTCACTGCATTGAATGATAGTAAGCTTCTTCTCCAAAGACTTGAGCCAATCATCAGCATCCATAGGGTCAGCGGCTTGGGCAAAGGTCGGTGGCCTTTTCCTCATAAACTCTCCCAACCGGTCATGAGGAGGTGAGGGTGGCAGTGAAGGCATGTGGGGCTGATTGTTGACGTTACCAGCCTGCAGTTGTCCCATTGTCTGTATCATGGTTTGCATGAGCTGGTTCTGCATAGCCAAAAGCTGCTCAATGTTCATAGCTCCATGAACAGGTCCTTGTCCATTGTTGTTTTGAGGTGCTCCATTGTTCTCCTCCTCATCACTGCCATCCCTCTGGTTGCGAGTCCTCACCATTTGAAGAAAAGCAAGAGATAAGAATTTAGAAACATCACCAACTATATGCATCAAGGGATATGAAACTAAGCAACTAACTATATTAGCCTACATGGACATGGAATTGCTAAAGCATCCCAAAATACTCTATTAAGCACACAAGCAAACAATATATAGCAAGCAACACACCAACCAAAAACACATCGATTCCTGAGTGCTCCCATGTGCTCTAAAGTGTCCATTCTATCTAGGTTGCGTCCTACGGTCAACCTCTGTCTGATACCAATTTGTGACACCCGGTTCCAAAAATGAACCAAGTGAACGCATATGTGTGCCCTGGACGTTCAACACACACGAGTGCATTCACAAAAGAGTATACAGAAAATTACCACAAGACAAGATTAATTAAGTACTTTTATTACACAACCATATTATCCTTGAATACAAGCACTAATTAATATTAATGACAAGTTTCAACTAATGCAGCGGAAATAACTTAATATGAAACTAAGCAAACTAAGCAAATGGGATAGCGCAACTCCAATCAACACCACAGGCAAAGCTAACGGCAGACACGGCATAGAACTCTGCAAAGCCCTAATTAATCAGCTACGCCGCACCCATACTTGGCCTTGTGGTGGCACTGTAATCCTGGCTTATTCTCACAAGAACCGGTCCTTAGATCTAAAGCAAGTGACCACCAATAACATCCAACCCATCCACATACCAGGCTTGCTTAGATCACCCATTACCACATCATATTAACTAGTTCATATTAATCAAATCTCTTAAATGCACAATTAAGTTAAGTGGTATAGTTGTTTTCCCATCCCAATTAATTCAACAAAGCAGAAGGGTAAAAGCCCATCCCGACTTTCTACCATTAATTACAGGTGACAATGGTGGTCAAACAACTCTAGTAAACTTCCTACTATAGGATTACCATCAAATAGACACAAGCATGCAGTTTTGCAATCAAAACATTTATTTTGAGGCAGGATCAATATGCTTCAAGGACACTTGCGGTGCTCTTGGGATTGGTTTGGGTCAAAGCCTTCAAACTCTTGGTGCTGTAGATCCTCCGCGGCACTCTCTAGCGCAAATCCGTCTAATCCGCACAATAAACATACAAACAAGAAACATAATAAAAGAGTGCACAAATATTACTCAATATGACATGATATGCATGATTCATGCAAATGCAAGGTGGAACTTTTTAATGAGTTGCTTTTAATGATCACTATCTAGTCCTAATAGCTTTTAACAAGTTTATACAGGTTTGGAGTTGATTAGATCTAATTTTAAAATTAAATCGACACAGTTTAATCAGGAAAATTGGACTAGTCCGCTAGGGACTGGACAAGTCCGCACTGCGCAAGAACAGCAGATTAGGGTTTCCTCGATCGACTTGAATTTGGAGATTTGCGGTTGAATTCACGTAAGTAAAAGAGAATAGAAGGTATACCAGTTGTATAGGACTCCAAAGAATCAAGGATCTTGGAGGCAACACTTGGATCTTGACGATCTATGGTTGATGAAGAACTTGATGGTGAATCGTTGACAAAGAACGCAAAGTAATGGAGATCTTGATCCTCTTTCGTTTCCTCCTCTTCTTCTTCTCGATCTAGATCTTCTTCTCCCCCCTTGGTGGCGTCTATTCACTAGCTAGGGTTTGGGTGGGGTGGAAAAGTGGCAAATAGATGTCAAGTCAAGGGGTGGGGTTGTTTATATAGAGGTGGAGGCGAGGGTTAGATGGATTTTGAGTGTGGGGGTGAGTAGAGGCTAGTTTAGAGTCCCTCATGGGCTCTAAAAAGGGCTAGTCATGACGTCCCTAGGCCCACTTAACGTAAAAGCCAAGAGACAAGTCGTGAAACAAAAGATCCACTCGTTGTCACGAATTATCGGACAAGTCCGAGAAGGACCGGACTAGTCCGAAGTTGGACACAGAGAAATCGGACAAGTCCGAACTGGACATCGTACAAGTACGAACTCATCCAGAGGGGAAAACAGACAAGTCTGACAAAAAATCAGACCAGTCCGACTTTAGTCAGAGGGGAACATGGACAAGTCCGCTGGAAGACCGGACTAGTCCGAACAAGTCCAGGGACTTAGCAAATTTCCAAGGATTCTTGGAACACTAGACTAGTCCGCACAAGACCGGACAAGTCCGAAAGTGTCCAGGGGGAAAAAATAGACTAGTCCACAAAAAAACGAACAAGTCCGAGCGAGGCCAGAAAGAAATCGGACTAGTCCGCACCAAAGTCAGACTAGTCCGCACTTCCAGAATTCTTAAGTGCGGTTTTGTTTCTAATTCATTTTAAACTTGTTCCTTTTTGTGTTGCTCAATATTAAACATGTATTGGAATGTATGCAATGCATGATGGACGAAAATGAGGGTGTTGCATGTCAAACATGGGCCACTTGGGGAATCATTTCCCTAAAACCCATGAGGATCCGTCCTTTCAAACACAACTCCAAAGGCTCTCACAAACAAGGAGGTAAAGGGTGGAATCTACATCACCCTTGCAATCATGGAGGCTATGAGGATTTCATGGGATTTAAGTTTGACTATCCTACCTTGAAGTATCTTGTCCATGGCCAATCAAGAAATGAAGACAACATTTACATGAAACTCTTGGCCATGGACAAGAAACTTAATGAAAGCATTCAACATCCAAGATATCCCACAATCATTTGTTGGGATTCCTACCCTTTGACCAAGCCCATGCACCCTAGGGCAAGTAACATTGTGGGTGAAGCGTTTCTTGTTTGATTGTGGAGTCCACATGTCACGATGCGCATGAAAGCTTTTGATCCATGATCAAAGTATGGGTTGACCTTAAAGAATATCAAGAAGGTCGAAGTGACACCCCTAAAGAAGGACAAGCCTCACCATGATCATAAGGGAACATCTTCAAGAGGGAGAAGCTGTCACTATATCAACAAGTCTTCATCTAGACGACAGAGAGGCTAGGGCCATCATGTGGTCCAATTGTCCAACTAACATGCCAAGGGAAGTTGTCCACATCTTCAACTCTGGAATTGGACGACCAATGATTGTACTAATACAGAACGGAGGTAAGTCCCACTCATCGGACTTCAAAAATTTGGTGAGTCCTTGCCAATAGGTTAATTGGTAGTTATCTCATATTTGATTTCACAATTGCATATTTGAATTCCCCACCAATCTTTGCATTTGCATTTAGCATGTTTGAATTTTCACACTTGCATGTTGGAAAGTAAAATTATCAACCATCATTAAACTAAAATCTTGAATTAGGAAATAAATTTATTTGTATATGAACCTTGGGTGTAATCACTTGAATTCATCCTCCTAATTCAACCCAAAAATATTTCCCTTAAATATTCATTGCATTTGCAAGTTGTTTCAAGTTGGGCAAAACAATAGGACAAATGGTACAACATGCTTTTGAGCTAACGTAACCAGTTTTCAAGTAGTTTTGTCTGCTTTTGATTTTAGTGCAGCCAAGAAAAAAATTGTAAAGTGGTTGGAAGGCCCCATCAAGTGCATACCCCCCCCCCCCCATCTAACTCATTTTGAGTTCACAGTGGAGGAATGTCCAAGACGGTGGTCCAATGGAGGAACAAGATGGAGCCCATTCAACTCCAACCTCAACTGTGCAGAAGGCATTGAACATGAAGGCTACACTAAAATCCATGGTCGTGAGTTTCTCACACAACGACCTTCAACCCAAACTGCTCTTCAATTGAGATACAAGTTTAAATTTTTTTGTCGTTTGAATTACATTAAGATTGAATGACTTTTTCTTACATTGGTAAGGAAGGTTTACACCTTCTCATCATTCAATTCTTTTGCATCCTCACAAGAGTAAGTGTTGGCATTACTCTCTTTGATTCTTCTAAAAAGATTGTCATCATACTTGGGAATAAATGTAAACAGGTACCTAGAATTTCACCGTACTCTCTTTGATTTTTCTGCAAGGGTAATGCTTATAGAATGACTTAATGATTGAAATGGTATGTAGCCACCTAGGAATAGAGATATCCATCTTTTGTTTTGAAACTCATTCATGCATGGATCACTAAATTTCAAATTCCTTGGCTAGAAATTAAAAATATTCAGGAGGTTAAAATTGAGAATCTTGTTTGCCATGACCAAAATGATAAATATTTGCTCTTGTAAATAAAAGTTATGATGGTTAGAAATTTTACAAGATGAAGAGATCCATATAGTGTATTTATATCATCTGCATTGC
This sequence comes from Tuctoria greenei, assembly GCA_036927565.1. Classification (NCBI taxonomy): domain Eukaryota; kingdom Viridiplantae; phylum Streptophyta; class Magnoliopsida; order Poales; family Poaceae; genus Tuctoria; species Tuctoria greenei. Next base: position 118,382,664 of record JAYESD010000005.1, read on the forward strand.
TATGGGTAGGAGATTTAGAATATGTGCAAATTTATTTATCCATAAAGCCCCACTCCTATCAATGATTCATACATTGTCCATGGATACACTAGAAATTGGACCTAATGCATCTTTGGTCTTGTTCTTCCTCGTGCGTAGCAGTTAAGATTGTTACCTGACCCAAAAATTCATTTGTACAAGTATCGGGAGCTAACCATCCCTCTCTATCCTAGGGAGGATGTATGCAAGAGTAAAATAACTATGCAGGCATTCAAAGAATTCGATTATTGGAAACCCTAAGATGATTCCATTTCAATATCTCTTGGCCAAGGAGTAAATTAGGATGGTTGCTACCTATGAGAAATTAATCCCGAAGATCAACCATAACTATAAGAGGCTGGAGATTTGACATGGAAACCCTCCGTGAGCAACTAATGGGCTGCTACGAATATGTGAGAGCATTATTGTCGAAGTGTTCGATATGACGCTTCTCCCGGACCTGCTAAGAAGCAGCCCGTAGAGGTTCTTTTATGGATGGGTTACGCAGAGATCAAGATCAAGATGATGACACCAGAGATTTACGTGGTTCGGGCCGCCTGAGTGTAACACCCTACTCCACGGTATTTGTGTTATTGTATTGTGCGAGTATGTTTGCTAGTATGCAGGTCAGCTCAGATGAGACCAGTTCGATTTGAATGTCCTCTGAGTTCGTGCGGTACAACCCTTTTATAGTTCTAAGGACTGACCGTTATAAAGCTTGCCTGGCCCGACATGTGGCCCTGGCGTATTTAACGGCCTAATACATTGTCTAAAGAGTATTAAGCATGATTAATAGTGTGATAACGTGCCTTAATGGCTGCGTTACCCCTATTAACAGCGCTCTTGATCGTGTGTTGTTAATACATCATTAACAACACGTAATTACATCTTATAACTGCCCCTTTAATTACGCTTGATTCTCATGCGAAAGGAGATTTGCCAGTGTACGCGTCGATGAAGGTCCGAAGGCTCCACACGTGGAAGCTCTGGAGCTTTCCCTTATGGGGGGTTAGGTCCGGGGTTATTGTACACGTGTCGGCACCGGAGCTCCTCTCTGTTGGGGGTTAGGTCCGGAGTCGTTGTACACGTGTTGACGCTGGAGCTTCCCTTTGTTGGGAGTTTAGCTCCAGCTTTCCTTTACACGTGTTGACCCAGGAGCTACCCATACGAGGGGAGCGGTCCCAGCACAATGTGTCATGTGGGGCCCGAGAAGACCTTCAACCCTGTCAGCTAGAATTCTCTTGTACACTTCACGGTATTAATGTGTACCCAGTACGCAGGGTACCGAAAGTGGCCCCCGAGCCCACCTCTGGGAGAAACCCTTTTGGGTTAAGTTATTCTGCCGGAGGTGGGGCCATTCTCGATTCCCGCACTTCGATTTCAAAAGCCTTCTGATGTGCTATTGGAGCGATGGTCCGGGAGTGAACCATCGACGCATGGCTTGTTATGAATGGGGTAGATGAGATCTTTGAGTGAGGATCTCACACAATTGAAGGTCGCCGGTTCCCAATACGAAAACGGTATCGGTTCCGCGCGCCGTGTCAGGGTGCTGCCATTGGGTTTCCCGCCGCTCATCATGACAACGGTTCTCCTTGGGTAAGAACCTCGATCTCTTCATCGAGGTGGCCCCAGGCCTCCTCATCATTGATGGGTTAGACTTTTGGAAAGTTCCTTCGATCTCACTGCGGTTTCCATCCAAGCGTATAGGAGGCTTACATAAGAGGGAAAGTGCGCTCGGTTTGAGAACTCTTTACGCCTTCGATCATATCTGCGCTCAGAGCCTTCCAAACTCCGCCTAACTTCCCTTCCTTTGATTTGATTTGCCGCGATGGAGTTGGGTCTCCCAAAGAGCCGCCTCAAGAGCGATGATGATCTGAAGAAGGTCCAGACCTACATGGGGTGGTCCAACGACTTCTTCAACCATTTGTTCCACGCCGGCATCTCCCGTTCAGGAAGGAGCGCAATGGCGATATTGTGTACTTCATAGCGTACGCCATGGTGGGATTCATTCCATATTTCTCTTCTTTTCTTTTGATGCTACTAGACTTTTATGGTCTGTAGCTGTATCACCTTGGACCCCATTCTCTTCTTCTCATGGTGACGTCCCCCCCCCCCCCCCCCCGCGTCGAGCTATTCCGCACCTTCTTCACCATCCACACCACTAGAAAGGGGAGTGAGCTTCTTGGCTTCTACGATTTTGTGAAGCGCAAGAACTGCCCCTTCAAATACTTGAAGTTGTTTCCTTCCTGCAAGTGGGACAACTGGAAGATAGACTGGATCATCATTGTGGCAGAGGAGCACGAAAAGTTGGAGCTGTCCGTAGGTCTCCGCAATGTTGACAACGACGCCTAGAATGTAGTTTCGGTGCCGTCAGACAACTTCAACCCCATCTTGACCAGGATTCGCGAATGCGTGGAAGGTGGAGTGACTCCTTAGATGGTCTTCTGCAACATCATGGTCAATAGATGGGCTCCGTTGAAGAAGAGGGAGAAGCTCGCATGGGCCCTCAACAGCGTCATGGATGACGACCGGATTGAAACCGGTCTGAAATCCAACTTGGATGATGAATCTTTGGAGTTTCATTTGAAGAAATTCCAGCATGGGATAAACGTCAACGGCGATGACTTAGTTCTACTGGCACCTTTCCTCCCTGTGAACATGGAGGTGCAATTCAGTAGGGAGCTCCAGAGGGGTATGCCGGTGGTTGACGACCTTGGTGAGGTAGAAAGGTGTCCGACCACCAGGTTCGTGATCCCCGGAGCTTCCCAGGGTGGTCCTGCCTCCACCCCAAGCCGAAAGACTGAAGACACTAGCATGGGCAAGGGTAAAGAGCCAGCTGAGCCCTACAGCCTGAAGAGGAAGTTGAAGCACGCTGACGGTATGTCTATCAGACAAGCTCCTTTTACCATGGCTCCTTCTCCCCGGCGGGGGAGGTCTTCTGCAGCTACCCCTGCCTCAGTGCCAGCGACATCAAGAGGTGTCAGCTCTGGGCAGGTGACCCCAGCCTCAGTGCCGGCTAGAAGCTCCAGGTCTGGGAGTTATTCCCAGACAAAAGAAGCTTCAGCCGAAAGAACCCGACTGCAGTGAGTGATCCTCAACTGAGGTCCGAAGCAGTTATCTCACCAGACTTGGTGGGCTCTAGCTTCGGGCCTCAGAAGAAGAGGTTCCGAGGCGACTGGGGTGGTAGCATCCCTAGGTAAGCATTGATTGCTCACCCTAAAATGCTAGTGTTGTTCTTGACGTGTTTTTAATCTTCTCTCCCCTTTATTTCTAGGGTGTCGAAGAAGGGGCCGGGAACTTCAGTGCCTGTTGTAGCTGTCGGGGCTGCACCTGTCGACGCTCCGGCTTCAAGCGCTGAGCCTCCTCGTCAAACGGAGGAGAAAGTCACGACAGCTCCAACACCAGCTGTCGTGAGCTTGGACTTGGAGTCCTCGCCCAAAGCTCCTGTGGTAGCGCCGGACACGAAGGGGAGAAGTTAGAGATACACCTCTGGAGACGATGACGGAGGCTGATGCTCTAGCACCGGTGATGCCAGAAGTTTCCGCTTTTGAGCCGGAAGTTGTCGAAGCCCTTGCTGCTGAGCGAGAGGTAGTTGAAGCCCCGACTATTGAGCCAGAAATGGTTGAAGGTGCGGTGGCTAAGGCAAAAATGGTTGAAGGTCTAGCCCATGGGTTGGATGATGTTGAAGATCCGGCAGCTGGGCCAGCAATGGTTGGAGCTCCGGTCGCTGTACTGAAAGCAAGAGATGTGCCGGCGTCTAGGCCAGCTGCGGCAGGGGCGCCGGATGAAGCCCCAGCTGCTGCTCCGGAGGTAGTTGTCCCGGAGGTGCCTGGGCTAGAGCTAGAGCAACTTGAAGAATTGCCCACAGGTCCTCCGCCTTCAGAGCCGGCGACTGAAGACGCTGAAGCAGCACCTTGAACTGCTCCGGAGGTGGAAGTTCCCCCAGTGGGTTCCTCTGCTACTGCTGAAGGGCTCCCGGAAAGCGGTCCCAGTGCCGCGGAAGTTCAAGGGTCCTCTCTTGTAGAGTGGGACCCTATTTTTGTGATGGAAAACCCTCTGGAGCCTGCATAAATGACTCCAGCAGGTCCAGAGGCTATCCTTCTGGCGTGTCCATTGACAACGCCTGCCTGAGTCTTTGACAGGTCCAACTTGCCTTGATCATGAGAGCAAAGCCTTGGAGGAGGAGCGCCAGGCCTTGAGGTGTTGGCGCAACAGACTACATTTTGAGACCAGGCTTGCCCAAATGAGGTTGCATGACCAGAAGGAGTGATTAAGAGGGAGAAGGTCCGGTTAGAATACTGAGACAAGCTGATGGAGGAGAAGGAAGCCGACATCCGGACGCTTGATGCTAACTCAAGGAAGATCCTTGAGCAAGCCAAGGAGAGGCATGATGCTGCTGACGAGCATCACGAAAAACTCACTGAATTGAATGAGGTTCTCCTGAAGCACCGGGCAGACTTGGAGGCGAGGGAGTAGAAGCTCCTTGAGCAGCAGGAGGATGTCATGAAGAGGGAGGCGGAGGTCACCCATAAGTTGACTCTGGGTGAACAAAATTTGGCGGATCGCTCAAAGAAGTCTGAGCAGTGGAGTTAAGATGAAAGGAAGAAGTACTGGAAGATGGGGCAGGAGCTCTCAAAAAGAGAAGCTGATGTTGCCATTAGGGAGGGGAAAGTGTGAGGGAGGGAGAAAGACCTGGCGGAGTGGCAGAACCACATCCACCACCGGGAATCGGAGCTGACCGACCGTGAGAAGCAGGTTGCTCAAAGTATGTAGCAACATGACAAAGTGGTGGAACGCCTTGCTCGGGAGAGTTCGGAGCTAGCGGTCACTTGGAGGTCATTGGAAGAGCTACGGAGCTCGAAGGACACTGAGTCCTTGATAGTATGGGACTTCTTGGGACATGCGGACAGGGCCCTTGTGCCTCTTGGTTTCAGTCCAGTACGCCTAGAGGACCCAGCGCAAGAGCCGGACTAGACGCTAGTGGCACTTGGCAATGCTGGCAGCAAATTGTACACGATGGGTAATGTCATCGCTAATCAGCTTGAGATGGAGGGTAATCCTTGGCTAGGAATGTCGCCGAGTATGTCTTGGCGTGTTACAAAAGCCGAGACCCCCAGTTTTCCCATGATCCGGTCTTTGAAGGAATCATCGCCGAGGAAGAGGATGTCGCTAGAGCTAGTGTCCAAGAAGCTGCTGTGAAGGTTACTTCATTTTTCCATAGGACATAGATCCTGCAGTTGCTAGGACTTTTCTTCTTTTTCCCCTTGTAACCGCGATTTTGTGATCCAATACTTTTGATTAATGAAATCTACCTTTCTGTCTTGAATTTTACTTTGTCTTAATATACTGTGTCGTATCTTGTTGGCCCCCTGGTACATGTGTACAATTGATGTGTGTACATGTACCAAAGGTTGTGGAAGTATATTGACGACTTGAATGCTTCCCACTTGTAAATTTTAGGTCCGAAGTCTTCAATTCTGAGGCATCGAAGATAGGCCCCCTGGGATGGTCAGAGCTTGGTATCTCCGACGTCATCCACTGTCAACATATTAAACGTTGACGGCGGACCCCTCTTGGATGATGTCGAAGCTTAGTAGATCCGGTGTCGTCCACCATCGCTATGAATTTTTGCTTTTCCTGCATATTAAACACAAGAGAGAAAGTAAAATTCGTCCTCTTGTCTATAAATTGGTTGTGAGTTATTGTTATTATTTAGACTTTAGGTCCGAAGAAACTCAACATGATAACGAGTGTTTTGATATAATCTTTCAAGATCTGCATGCCTTTTATTACTCACCCTACTGAGGCATGCCAGGGTCTAGATGGAGCGGCGTACTTAGGGTGCAAGACCAGGCTAAGTCGATAGAACACTCCGGACCTATGTTGGCTTGGTGTTAAGGCAAGTAGACTATGTAGCTATGTTAAGATCCAAAAAGACTATGAATAAGGCTTGTAATGCATGTGAATTACTTGGAACAAAGATCAAAAAGATTTGCGCAACTTCATTATAGACAAGTGGGGTGAAAATAATTTGATATATTGAGCCTTGCACAAAAAGTAAATGCACGTGGAGTCTGTTTTCACACAACAATGCCTTCATTATAGGTATGGATTACAGGCGAGACAAGAACACACTTAGGGTGCTAGACCATGCTAAATGTGCTATACATCTTGTACTAGCCCAGAGCAATTAGTTACACTTTTAGTGTTGTGACTGTCTTAAGTGTTACTTGAACTTCCCGGACCCTCCCGGAGGGGTCCGGATGTTCTCCGGAGGACTTGCCCGTCTCTGTATAATGACTATACAACATGCATTGTCTGTAATTACAGAATCACCTCTGTGATTCTAAGCATAAAACTTACGGAGGTGCTTGATGTTCCATGGATTAGGAAGTGGAGTCCCATCCTCAGTTGCCAAGCGAACGCATCCATCTTGGGATACTTTGATCACTCGGAATGGACCATCCCAGCTGGGGGAAAGTTTGTTCATACCTTCACGAGTTAGTACCTTCTGAAGCACCAGATCACCTTCCTCGAGTTGTCGGTTGTGCACATGCCTTTGATGATAGCGCCGGAGCGCTTGGTGATAACGTGCATTACGAACAGCTGCTTGGCACCTTCCCTCGTCGACGAGGTAAAGGTCTTCACGCCGGAGGGACCCCAAGGTGATTTCCGGAGGAAGGACTTCTTCAACTCCGTACATAGGGAAGAATGGAGTTTCCCCGGTTGAATGGTTTGGGGTTGTCCTGTTCGCCCATAATGTGGATGGAAGCTCTTCAATCCAGTTGGCTCCATGCTTTTTGAGGCCCTCATACGTGCGCGTCTTGAGTCCCTTTAATATTTCTACATTTGCTCTCTCGGCTTGGCCATTGCTTGCTGGATGAGCTAATTAGGTGTAGCTTAGTTGAATGCTGAGGTATTCGCAATATTCTTGAAATGCAGCACTTGTACATTGAGTTCCGTTGTCAGTTATGACTTTGTTCGGAAGTCCAAATCTGCATATAATGGACTTCAAGAACTTGATTGCTGATTGCTTGTTGATTGTTACCACTGGAGTTGCTTCCGGCCACTTGGTGAACTCGTTGATGGCAAAATCTAGGAACATGTAACCTCCGACGGCTTTTGGGAAAGGTACCAAGATGTCCATGCCCCACACGGCGAATGGCCATGTGGAAGGTATCATTTGTAGTGATTGAGCCGGTGTGTGAATCTGTTTTGCGTGGAACTGACACGCTTCACATTTTTTCACTAGCTCAACCGCATCCTGAAGTGTCGTAGGCCAGTAAAAGCCATGCTGAAAGGCTTTATCGACCAGTGTGCAAGAATAAGCATGATTCCCGAACTCGCCTCCATGGATCTTCGCGAGGAGCTTGCAGACTTCTTCCCTTGCAATGCACCGCATTAGGATGCCATTGGCACCGTGTTGGTAGAGATCCCCTTCAACCAACGTGTATCTTTCAGCCAATCTGACTATCCAGTCAACAGATAAACTGTCCTTAGGAAGGATGTTGTCTTTCAAGTAGCTCTAGATCTCCGAGATCCATGCATTGGAGCTAACTTGAGCTTCTATGTCTTGCGTGCTGGGTTGCTCGGATCTTCCGACAGCACCTACGACCCTTGGTGGACGCCATGGTAGCAAGGCCACCGGGACTGCTAGCTTCGTGGTGCTAGTCTCGCCCCTTTCACTCAGTTTGGCAGGATGAGGTGTTGGTTTTGACAACCTCCAAACGAAGATTCCATCAGAAGCTAGAGCTCCAGTTGAGGCTTTCGTCGAGAGTTCGTCGGCTTCAGCATTATGAAGACACTGAACATGATGGAGATCCAGGACTTTGAAGTCCTTGTGAAGCCTCTGGACTTCAAAGAGATAAGCAGCTAATTGAGGATTGTTGCATGAACATTCACCTTTCACTTGTTTGATAATGAGTTGTGAATCTCCCTTTACCAACAGTTGTTTGACACCATAAGATAATGCCACCTTGATTCCATAGATGAGAGCTTCATACTCTGCCATATTGTTGATTGCCTTGAAATCAAGGTGTACCATGTACTTGACCTTCTCCCAAGTCGGAGCCAGGAGAAGGATTCTATCTCTGACACCTTACTTTTGAAAGGAGACGTCGAAGTAGAGAGTCCAATGAGGCTTAGTGAAGACCGGAGCCCTGAGTTCCGGCTTCTACTCACTGGGACCCCCCGAGATTTGATGGAGAGGGTGTCCACTCCACCACTAAGTCAGCCAAGGCTTGAATTTTGATTGCTTGTCTTGACATGAATTCTAGATCGAATTTGGCCAGTTCCGTTGCCCACTTTGCAATGTTCCCAGTAGAATTAGGGTTATGTAAAATAGCACGCAGTGGAAAAGAACTTACCACTGAAATTTTGTGGGCATGGAAGTAGTGACGAATCTTCCTTGAGGCAATAAGAATTGTGTAAAGCAGTTTATTCACCTCAAAGTATCTTGTCTTGGCGTCGTGGAGTACATTACTGACGAAGTACACAAGATGTTGGATGGTTAGAACCCTTTTAGAAGGACCCGAAGCTTCCTCTCCATTGACCCGGACCCTGCTGGAGGGTTCTGGACTTTCAGGCTGTGCTTCTTGGACCTTCCTGGAGGGGTCCAAAACTCCTTCTTGTTCAACCCAGACCTCACTCGGAGGATCCAGATCATCTTGGTTAGCTAGGTGAACCTCCCCAGATGAATGAGGTTCATCTCCTAGCATTTCATTTTTAGGATCCGTGTCTGGGAGCTAAGACCCAGTCATGTCTTCATGTGATTCTAGACCCTTCCAGAGGGGTCTGGACTCTTGGGTTGGATGTGGCTCCGGTCTTTCCGCAACTAGGATCATGCTGACAACTTCGGTTGTTGCCAAAATGTAAAGCAGTAAAGGCTCACCAGGATTAGGAGCTACCAATAACGGTAGTGTGGTGAGGAGTTGTTTCAGCTCTTGAAACACCTTTTTTGCTTCTTTAGACCAATGAAATGGTTCAAACTTCCTCAAGAGTTTGAAGAAGGGTAGCGCCCGTTCTACCAGTCTTGAGATAAACCGGTGAGCCCAGCTAGGCGTCCAATTAGCTTCTAGACATCTTTAATGTGTGATGCGGGCCGCATATCTTCTATGGCCTTGATCCTTGCCGGATTTGCTTCAATTCTTTGCTGAGTAACCAAGAACCCGATAAGCTTCCCGAAGCTAACCCCGAAGACACACTTGTCTGGGTTAAGTTTGGTGTGTGTGGTGCGCAGCTTGTCGAAGATGGCTTGTAATTTGTCAAGAAGTGACTCCTTGTTTTTGATCTTCACAACGATGTCATCGACATACACCTCCACCAAGTCTCTAATTAGCTCTCCAAATGTTTTGTATATAGCTCGCACAAATGTTGAAGCAGCATTTTTAAGACCGAATAGCATGGCAGTATAACAGTACAATCCATCTACTGTTATCAACGCAATTTGCTCTTCATCTTGCTCAGACAATTGGATTTGATGATATCCAGAATATGCATCTAAGAAACATAACAGCTCACACTCGGAGGTGGAGTCCACTATCTGATCTATTCTAGGTAGTGGAAATGGATCTTTTGGACATGCCTTATTTAAGGTAGTGTAGTCAATACACATCCGAAGCTTCCCACCGGCCTTGGGTACAACAACTGGGTTTGCCAACCAATTTGGATGGAAGACCTCCAGGATAAAACAAGCTTCAAGCAACTTCTTGATTTCTTGTCAGATAAAGTTTTTCCGCTCGACTGATTGCTTTCGGGGCTTCTGTTGTACAGGTCGTGTGTCGGGATAGATCTTCATATTGTGCTCAATCACCTCCCTATGGATCCCAGACATTTGTGATGGTTGCCAATCAAACACGTCGAAATTAGCCCAGAGGAAAGTGGTGAGTGCGAGTTCCTATTTGTTGTTCAGACCTCCCGATATACGGGTAGTCTGAGCAGCATCGGAACCAATTTGAACGACCTTGACGGGAATGTCAGCATCGTCGCTTGGTTGCACACGGGGTGCAGAGGTAGAGCCTTTATGACGAATGCTCGGGGGATTCAGAGCTGGCTCCTTTCCAGATGCTTCCTCTTGCGTTGTGGTAATCACATAGAGTTCTTACAGAGCGGTAACTCCTGCGGTGCGATCCCCGTGGATCCAGAGGAAACCCGTGGGTGTTGGCATCTTCAACACCAAGTAGCCATAATGGGCAGCAGCCATAAACTTGTATAAAGTTGGCCTACCAAAAATGGCATTAAAAGGCACACTGATTTGCGCGACGTCGAACACCAATTTCTCTTTTTTGTAGTTCTCCTGGGTCCCGAAGGTCACTGGGAGTGTGATGGAACCGAGAGGAGTAATAGTTCTCGGACCTAGTCCAGAGAAATGTCGGGATGGGCAAAGGTCTGAAGGCCGGAGTTGAAGCTCAACGAAAGCTTTGAAGCTTATGAGGTTTAGCCCAGAACCTCCGTCCACTATTACATGGTGGATTTGAATACTGTTAATGGTGGGTGACACCATCAACGGGAGTTGGCCAGTCCAGATCATGTTTTGGGGGTAGTCCGAAGCATTGAAAATGATGGGTGTATCAATCCACTTCCGATATGGCTCCGCCTTAGCAGTGGGAGCTGCCACGGCCATGTCCCGCCGCATTGTCTTGAGAATGCGGCGAGAGGTGATATCCCAAGAACCACCATAGATGGTGTTTAAGGTATTTCGGTGCTCGCTCTCAGAGATGTCGGAGTCGTCGTCGACAGTGTTGTAAAAACTTTTCAAGACCTTTTTGGGGTTCTGGAAACCTAGCTCCTCTTCAGCCGGAGCTTCGTCGACTTTTTGTTTTCCTTCCCTTTGATGGAAAGGAGCTTCTTACCGGCGCCTGTTATAGCGCTCGACAAGGTTGTGAACCTCCCGACATTCTTTCAAACTTCGTCGGTCCGTCTTGTGGATCGGACACCATGCTTTTGAATTGTCTCCATCTCCTGAGGATGGTCGAGGCCGTTTCTCAGGGCGTGGCCCCGGCCACGAGGAGCTACGACAGCAGCAGTGGCTCGTGCGCTGACCGATGGATTTTTCTTGCCATTGGATTTCTTCATCTTCTTGCCACTGCCAGAGGTAGTGGCTTCAGCTTAGGAGGATTTTTTGTTAACCTCCAGAGCTGGTTTGGAGTGCATTTCACGACCCTCAGCAGCTTTAGCACATTTTTCTGCCAAGCTGATAAGTTTCGTGACACTGGTGACTTCTTTGGTCGGCAGTTTCTTTGGAATCTTCTTATCTCGAACGCCCTGTCTTAATGCAACGATAACATAAGAGCTCGAGATTGAAGGGTTGGTATTTCGTACCTTAGAGAACCATTGGATGAAGGATCGTGGCGATTCCCCTGATGTTTGCTTTACGGCAAACAGGTCCAATTCAGTGTCGAGCCGGATGTAAGAACTCCCGAAGTTGGCAGTGAACTGCTGGCATAGCTCCGCCCAACTATTATTGGAGTCGAGCGAAAGACTCCAAAACCAGGACCTTGCAATCCCAGTTAAAGCCACCGGGAAGTAATTGGCCATCACAGCCTCATTACCCCCCGCTGCCAGTATGGCAGTGGAGTAGATTTGATGGAATTCGGCGGGGTTGACAGTCTCGTCGAATTTTTCTGGCAAATGAGGCCGAAACTTTTGTGGCAATCTGACCATGCGCAAATGCATGGCAAGGGCAGAACAGCCTCCTCCTACTCCCTGAGGAGATGGGTTGTCTCGAGCCTCTCACCTTTCAGGTGCTCGCTCGATATGGACATGACCGTCCTGCTGCCGGTAACAGTGATCCAATTCCGACCGCAGGTCATGAGTTGGAATCCTGGTGATTGTGTGGGCGTGTCGTGCCCCGGGAGGCAATGAGGTCACCTGCTGAGATGATGCATGTCTCCTCTGCTGCGAAACTTGGGGACCAAGTTGGCCCGACAAGGTCCGTCGTTGAGATGGTGCTCGCCCGGAAGGTGGAGGACCTTGATTGCTGATGCCTGCAGCCGCAGCTACAACCAGATGGTCAACATCAGCTCTCCACTGCTCCATAGCACCCTGGGGTGCACATGGAGGCGGTGGGTGTTGTAAGAGAGCCAGCGCAGCAATGAGCGCGTGCTCAGGGTTGTTGTTTGCCGATGAAGTGATCGACGCAGATGCCCCATCTTGTTGACCAGCATTGTTTGCGGAACAGATGGTGGCTGTGGTGCTATAGCGCCTGCTGGAACAATAGCACCTGCTGGTTGTTCGACGCTGGAGAGATCACTTCCGATAGGTTGTCCAGCATGATTGCCATTGGAGGATCCAGCAACTGAATTCACCATCTTCTGATCTCGGGATTGCCCTCTCCCCAACCTTGTGTGCCAAATGTCGAAGTGTTCGATACGACACTTCCCCCGGATCTGCTAAGAAGCAGCCTGCGGAGGTTCTTTTATGGATGGGGTATGCAGAGATCAAGATCAAGGTGATGATACCAGAGATTTACGTGGTTCGGGCCACCTAAGCGTAACACCCTACTCCACAGGATTTGTGTTATTGTATTGTGCGAGTATGTTCGCTAGTATGCAGGTCAGCACATATGAGACCATTTTGAATGGAATGTCCCCTGAGTTCGTGCGGTAGAACCCTTTTATAGTTCTAAGGACTGACCGTTACAAAGCTTGCCTGGCCCAACATGTGGCCCTGACATATTTAATTTCCTAATACATTGTCTAATGAGTATTAAGCATGATTAATAGTCTGATAATGTGCCTTAATGGCTGCGTTACCCCTATTAACAGTGCTCTTGATCATGTGTCGTTAATACAGCATTAACGACACATAATTGCATCTTGTAACTGCTGCTTTAATTACGCTTGATGGATCATGCGGAAGGAGATCTACCAGTGTACGCTTAGATGAAGGTCCGAAGGCTCCACACGTGGAAGCTCAGGAGCTTTCCCTTACAGGGGGTTAGGTCCGGGGTTATTGTACAAGTGTCGGCACCGGAGCTACTCTCTACTTGGGGTTAGGTCCGGAGTCGTTGTACCCATGTTGACGCCGGAGCTTCCCTTTGTTGGGAGTTTAGCTCTGGCTTTCCTTTACACGTGTTTACCCAAGAGCTACCCATACGAGGGGAGCGGTCCCAGCGCATTGTGACATGTGGGGCCCGAGAAGACCTTCAACCCTGTCAGGTAGAATTCTCTTGTACTCTTCGCGGTATTAAAGGGTACCCGGTACGAAGGGTACCGACAATTATGCTCTCAACTATTCTATGCACACATTCAAGCTCAACGGAATTTCCACCATCATTGGGCATAAGTTATTCCTTTGTGGCTAAAAGATATGATGCACCTTAACCAAGGAATGACAAGATCAGATCCAATGTATATTGGGTGCAAGTTGTTATTATGTGGCTAGAAAATATTTTATACCTTAGCCAAGAAACAACAGATCACACTCAACCCATAATGAGTGCACGTCATCCCTTTGTGGTTATAGGTATGTTGTACCTTAGCCAAGGAATAACGGATCATACTCAACACATGTTGGGTACATGTCACTCCTTCGTGGCTAAAGGTTATCATTAACTTAGCCAAGGAGTGACAGATCACACCTAATGCATGAGAGGTACAAGTTATTCCTTTATGGAAAAAAAGGTATGATACACCTTAGACAAACAATGAAGGAACACACTCAACGCATATTGAGTGCATGTTGAATTCACATAGATGAAATGATGAATAGATGCTCTGTTTTAATTTTCCTATGTCCCTAGTTTACAACTTACTACTCTCCAACATATTGCTCTCATTGGCTAAAATTCTTTTGCCTTGATTTCGAAATTGTGGGTAGAAAAAGCTTAAACCATTCTAAGTTGTTGTGAGATATGATATAGTGATAGGGCTGCCATTCCTAGTTGAAAGTGAAACTTAGATTTCCTCAGAAATTCTAAAAAAGATTTAAGTTACTCTCCTTTGATTGGACATAGCTACGAAAGCCATATGATATATTACATTGATAGACCTTATACATATGCTATTTGTCTTCACATTGAGCTTTGTCAAACTAGTATAGACCTATGTGAGATTTCATTCATTAATTTTTGAATTTAAGACTTCACTTGCACATGCTATACTTTCTGTCGACTGTTGGAGTCGGCAGATCCCCTGACACTACAAAAGTGTTGAAGGAGTTTGTGGTTCGGTTTGGGCGCGCGGAGACTCAAGAAGGTGAAACGCGATTGGATACGAGTGACACAGTGGTTTACGTGGTTCGGGCCGCCTGAGTGTAATACCCTACTCCACGGGTGTGTGTGTGTGTTGTATTAACTTGTCAGCTTCAGAGTGTTCGAGAGCTTTCGAGTCCTCCCCGTGTATCGTCGGTTTGTCCTTTTATAGTACAAGGACAAACCGTTACAAGTCAGCCTGGCCCGACATGTGGCCCTGGCGGTTATTAGTATTGATACACGAGATTAATTGTTGTTAATAACCCTGTAACGGCTCCGACAGTGCCGTTACAGGTGTTAAGATCGTCCGATTAAATATCATTAACGTGGAATTAATGATAATTAATCGGGTCTTGAAGTCCGCGGCTGTCCTTTGGAGATCCGGAGCCGTTACAACGTCTCCCGGGGGTTCGAAGCGGCCAGCTCCGACGTATGGACACGTGGCAGCTCCGGAGCTTGCTGGGAGAAGCGGGAAGCTCCGGGGTGGCCTGGCACGTGTCAGGTCCGGAGCTTCTCTCGGTCAGGGGTTACCTCCGGAGGTGCCGTTTCAGTACCTAGACCGGAGCTTCACCCTTGCGGGTAATAGCTCTGGTCTGACAGTACACGTGGCAACCTAGGGGCTAACCATGTTGGAGAAGCGGGTCCGGTTACGTCTGGCGAGTGGGCCCCCGAGGGTCTTCAATTTGAGTAGATGTCCTTCCCTTGAGATCTTTGTATCCTCAGGGGGTGTATGGTTTTTAGGGTACCGACAGTGGCCCCCTGGACCTACCTCCGGGGAAGGCCAACGGGATGAAGTCATTCCGCCGGAGGTGGGTCCACACTTGCGACTCTTGAACTGGGTCTTCAAGGGTCTTCGGAGGTGCCTTTGGCGGGGCTTTACGGTTAAGTCCCGACACGTGGCACTCCTCAGGCGACAGATAAGATCTTTGACGTGCAGATCTCTCGCAATTGAAGGTCGTCGGTTCCCGATACGAAAACCGTATCGGATCCGCGCGCCTTGTCAGTCCGCCACCTTTGGGTTTCCCGCCTCGTGATGACAACTGTTCGCCTGGGTAAGAACCTCGACTTGATCGTCAGGGTGGTCCCGGGCCCTCTTGTCATCGACAGGGTTGAATTTTTGAATAGTATCCTTGACCCCCCTGCAGTTTCCATCCAAGTGTTGCGAGGGCTTACTTAAGAAGGAAAGCGCACCGTCGGGAGTTCTTTACGCTTTCCATCTGTTCTTGCGCTCAAACTCCCAACTCGTGCTTTGCTCTTCTTCTCTTGCCTAGCTGTGCTGCGATGGAGTTGGGTCTGCGTGAGAGTCGTTTGAAGACGGAAAGCGATCTGAAGAAGGTCCGAGCCCTCATGGGGTGGTCGTCGGACTTCTTCAACCGTTCAGTCCGCGCCGGCGGGGAGCTTCCCTTTAAAAAGGAGCACTCCGGCGAAATGGTGTACTTTTCCTCGTACGCCATGGTGGGGCTGATCCCACCGTTTTCTTCCTTCTTCTTGATGCTGCTGGACTTCTGTGGTCTGCAGCTATACCACCTTGGCCCTCACTCCATCCTCCTTGTGTCCATCTTTGTCCACTTCTGCGAGATGTGGGTGGGCATTCCTCCTTGCATCGAGCTCTTCCGGACCTTCTTCACCGTCCAAACCACCGGCCGAAGCGACGAGTACCTTGGCTTCTATTACTTTGTGAAGCGCAAGAAGTGCCCGTTCAAGTACCTCCGGTCATTCCCTTCCGGGAAGTGGGATGACTTGAAGAAAGATTGGGTAGTCGTCCGGGTGGAGGAGCACGAGCGGTTGGAGTTGCCAGACGGTCTGCCCGGCATTGACACGTCGGTGTGGAGCGAAGTTCCGGTGCTGGCGGCAGCTTTCGACCCCATCCTGTCCAGGATCCGCCAATGTGTGGAGGGAGGATTGAGTCCCCAGGCGGTGTTCTGCAACTTCCTGTCCAACAGGTGGGCACCGCTGAAGAGGAGGGAGAAGCTCGCCTGGGCCCTCAACAGCGTGATGGACGAGGACCGGGTCGAGACCGGGTTGAAGTCCAGCATGGTGGGGAAGTCCTTGGAGTTTCACCTCAAGAAATTCCAGCACGGCATCGATGTTGACAGAGAGTACTTGACTCCGCCGCCGGCTTTCCTCCCCCTGAACGTGGAAGTTGAGTTCAGCAGGGAGCTCCGGTGGAAGATGCCCGCGCTTGACGACCTTGGTGTCGTCGAGAGAAGATCGACCGCCCGGCTGGCGATCCCCGGGTTGTCCGAAGGCGGCTCCGCCCCTGTCTCTCAGCCAAGAGCTGAGGTCACCGGCAAGGGCAAGGAGCTGGCGGAGGAGCCGGAGAGCCGGAAGAGAAAGCTGCGACATGCTGACGGAAGATCCGTCGGGCTTACCACCTCCCCCCCCAGTTCTCCGTCCTTCGGAAGGAAGATCCTCCGCCGCTGTGGCGGCTGTTCCCGTGGTGGGGTCTTTTCAGAGCGCTACTATTCCGGCGGTGGGATCCTCCCGGAGTGCGGCTGTCCCCGTGGTGGGTCCCTCAGGGGTGCCAGCTCCGGGCAGGCGACTCCGGCACGAGATGCGGTGAGGGCCTCCAGGTCCAGGAGTTCCTCCCGATCAAGGAGAGCTCCGACCCGGGAAACGCCCGCGGCCACGGCAAGTCTTGGAAGTCCTCCCGGAGCTCCTACACCGACCGTGGCCAGCCCGGAACGTCCGGGAAAGAGGTTCCGCGCAAGCTGGTGCGTGAGCCTCCCAAGGTAATTTCTCTTGCTTACCTCAATTAACTTTTAATTATAGCATCTGTTTGCTCAATTTCTTCGTTCTTTATCTGCAGCGTTCCCAAGAAGGGGAGTGAAGCTCCGCCCTCGGCCACAGTGTCTGAGGCTGCAGGGGCTTCTGCTCCAGCTCCGGTGCCGCCCCAAACGGAGGCTGCGACAGCTCCGGCGCCGGCTGTCGTGGTCATGGACCTCGACTCGTCTCCAGAAGTTCCCGTGGTAGCGCCGGACCACGGGATTGAAGATGCGCCAGCGGCACCCGCTCCGGAGGTTGAAGCTCCGGGCCCTGGTGCTGCAGAAGTAGATGCTCCGGCTGTTGAGTCGGAGGAAGTAGCGGTCCCGGCTTCAGAGCCGGAAAGTGCTGAAGCCCCGGCGGTTGAGCCGGAGGTAGCTGAAGCCCTGGCATGTGAGCCGGAAGTTGAAGTGGTTCCGGCAATTGAGCCGGTTACTTCCGAAGCTCCGGTCGCAGAGCCGGTAATTATTGGAGAGCCGGCTGCAGAGCCGGTGGTTGTGGAGGCGCCGGCCGCAGAGCCGGTGATTGCTGGAGCGCCGGCCGCAGAGCCGGTGGTCGAAGAGGTGAGGGAGCTTGAGCCTCCCTCAAAAGAAGTGTCCCGGCCGGAGCCATTGGAGGCGATGACGTCGATGGTACCCGTGGCGGAGCCAGAGTGCCTGAACGAAGTCGCCGGCCCCCAGCCTGAGGGGGCAAATGAAGGCTTGGTGGCAGGACCTTCTTCGGTGGCGACTGAGGCCATCCTGGAGGAGTGCCCTAGTGCCTTGGAAGCTCGGGGTTCCACTCTCGTAGTGTGGGACCCAATTTTTGCAAGTGAAGACCCGCTGGAACCAGCGGAGGAGACCCCAGAAGGTCCGGAGCCCATCTCGCTGTCGATGTCCATCGACAACGCTTGCTCCAGTCTACGTCAAGTCCAACTAGCCTTCTTCCACGACAGCAAGGCTCTTGAAGAGGAGCGCCAAACCCTTAGGAGGTGGCGTAATCGACTCCAATTCGAGACCAAGCTGGCGCAGTCGAGGATTGCGGATGACAAGGAATGGATCAGGCGGGAGAAGGTCCGCCTGGAGCTCTGGGGTGAGATGCTGGACGAGAGGGAGAGCATGACTCACAACCTCGACGCCCAATCCCGGGAGTACCATGACCAAGCTAAGGCTGCTAACGACGCGGCCAACGCTCGGTTTGATCAACTCGAGGCCATCAGCACAGCACTCATCAAGCGCCGAGAGGCACTTGAGGGAAGGGAAAAGCGGCTCGAGGATGAGGAGCAAAAACTCCTGGAGCTACGGGATGACGTCTTGCGACGTGAAGAAGAGCTCGCCGAGAAGACAGCTCTAGCAGACAAGGGTATCGAGGAGCGCACTAAAAAATTGGAAGAGCGTTGCCTCGAGGAAGAGGAGAAGACCTGGGTGCGGGGGCAGGAACTCTACGAGTACGAGTGTGCCCTTGTCGCCCGGGAGAAGAAAATAGAGGCTAGGGAGAAAGACCTGGTCGACCGCCGGAACAAGATCCACCTCCGGGAGGAGGAGCTCGGAAGACTTGAGAAGCGGGTTGCTGCGAAGATTCAGCAAAACGCCAAAGAAGTTGAGCGTCTCTCCCGCGAGAATTCGGAGCTGGCGGCGGCCCGGAGATCCTTGGAAGAGATGAAGGGCCTGAGGAAGACGGACTCCCTGCAGATTTGGGAGTTCCTGAGCAAGGCCGACGATGCGCTGGCGCCGATGGGTTTCAGCCCCGTGCTCCCGGATGATCCGGAGCCGGAGCCGGACCTTGCGTTGCAAGCGTTGAGCGCTGCGGGCAGCAAGCTCTCCAAGGTGGGCGACGTCATCGCGGACCAGCTGGAGGTCGAGGGGCAATCCCTGGCTAGGAACGTCACAGAGTATGTGTTGACGTGCTACACTAGCCGGAACCCTCGATTCCCTCTGGACCCGGTGCTTGAAGGCCCCGTCGAAGGAGAAGGCGAAGCTACCCGAGCCAGCGTGTCAGAGGTCGCCCAGAAGGTCGCCGAATTCTTCCATAGGGTCTAGGACTGTCTTTCTTAGCCTTTACTTGTATCTTCTCTTCTTCCTCAATTTTGTAATCCCTTGTCTCCAGATGTAATCTCCGGTCTTCAAATGAAATGAAATCCTCACTTTTTTGCGAATTTCATTTCTTTTGTCTTCAACATCTTTGTCTTCACTTGGCCCCCTGGTAGATGTGCACAATTTGATTGTGGACATGTACCAAAAGGATGTTGAGCTTTGTTGAAGACAAATTTGCTTCGAACCCGTATAATTTAGGTCCCAAGTTTTCGATAGTGAAGGTCTCTTGAAGTCGTCGGAGCTTAGAAGCTCCGGCACTGTTCATCGTCGGAGCTTAGTAGCTCCGGCAATAGCCTCTACCAACACGTTGAGTGTCGATAGTTAATACTTCAAGGTGTCGGAACTTTGTAGCTCCGGCAATGACCCTTGCCACGCCCAGTGATAGGGTCTTCTCACCATCTTTAAGTCAACGTCGACGGTTGACGCCCTGATAGGAGCCGGAGCTTGGTTAGCTTCGGTTTTCTCCATTAACATAGGGTTCATTTTTCCTGCACACTTAAGCCAAGAAAAACAGTAAAATTCGTTCCTTATCTATAACTTCGTCGCGGCTTACGGTTCTCAAGAGAATTTCAAGTTGAACACGATTTTTAGTACAATTGGACGAATTGTCTTTTCTTTTAGATCCAATTGTCCATGGACCCACCTTACTTTGGCTTGCCGGGATGTAGGTAGAGTGGCGTACTTAGGGTGCTTGACCAGGCTAAGTCGATAGCGCACTCCGGCCCTAGAATGGCTTGGCGGCTTTCAGGCGAGTTGGCCACAGACGATATTTAAATCTAAAAAATCCGACAATTCAACTCAAATCGTACATAAACCGGTTAAACTAGAACTTCTTAAGAATTGCATGTTTCTGTTATAGACAAGAAAGAGAAAAATAAAAATGTCGAGCCTTATGCAAAAATGAATGCACGTGGAGTCTATTTCACATGAAGATGTCTTTCATTATAGGTCCGGGGTACATGGGAAATGAGTACACTCTTAGGGTATGGAACCAGGCTAAGTGTGTTTGGTTTCTCGTTTGACCCTGGGTAGTTAGCCACACTTCTAGTCCGGAGACTGTATCAAGTGTTGCATGAGCTTTTCAAACCGTTCGGGAAAGGTCCGGCTGCTCTCCCGGAGGAACTACCCGACTCTGTACAATGACTCTATAACATACACTTCAAGTTACTTAAGACTCACCTCCGTGGAATTAAGTGTAGAACTTACGAAGGTGCTCGATGTTCCAAGGATTTGGGAGAGGTGTCCCATCCTCGGTAGCCAAGTGAACGCTTCCGGGACGGGATACTTTGATCACTCGGAAGGGCCCTTCCCAGCCGGGGGAGAGTTTGTTTTGCCCTTCTCTGGATAGTATTCTCCGTAGAACCAGATCGCCTTCCTCGAGCTGTCGGTTGCGTACATGCCGCTGATGATAGCGCCGTAGAGCTTGGCGGTATCGGGCATTCCGAACAGCTGCTTGGCACCTTCCCTCCTCGAGGAGGTCTAGGTCTTCACGCCGGAGCTGGTCCTGCGCGGCTTCGTCGAAGGTCCGGACTCGGAGGGAACCCAAGGTGATTTCCGGAGGAAGGATCGCTTCAGCTCCGTACACCAGGAACAAGGGTGTTTCTCCGGTTGCCCGACTTGGAGAAGTCCTGTTGGCCCATAGAGTGGGTGGAAGCTCTTCGATCCAATTAGCTCCGTGCTTTTTCAAACGCTCATAAGTGCGCGTTTTGAGTCCTTTAAGGATCTCTGCGTTTGCTCTCTCGGCTTGCCCATTGCTGGCAGGATGAGCTACGGAAGCGTAGCAAACTTGTATGCCGAGGTCTTCGCAATATCCTTGAAATGCGGAGCTTGTGAACTGAGTCCCATTATCAGTGATGATCTTATTTGTGACTCCGAATCTGCTCACGATAGATTGTAGAAAATTGATTGCGGATTGTTTGTTGATCATCACAACAGGAGTAGCTTCCGGCCACTTGGTGAACTTGTCGATGGCAACGTACAGGAACTTGTAACCTCCGACGGCTCTTGGGAAGGGTCCCAAGATGTCCATCCCCCACACAGCGAAAGGCCATGTAGGAGGTATCATTTGTAAAGACTGAGCAGGTGTATGAATTTGCTTTGCATGAAATTGGCATGCTTTGCATTTCTTCACTAGCTCAGTGGCATCCTGGAGCGCTGTAGGCCAGTAGAAGCCGTGCCGAAAGGCTTTTCCGACCAGCGTGCGGGATGACGCGTGGTTCCCACACTCACCTCCATGGATTTCTGCGAGGAGCTCGCAGCCTTCTTCCCTTGTGATGCACCGCATTAGGATGCCGTTGGCACCGCGCCGGTAGAGATCCCCTTCTACCAACGTGTATCTTTTAGCCAATCTGACTACCCGGTCAGCGGATACATCATCGTTAGGAAGGATGTTGTCTTTCAAGTAGTTCCGGATCTCCGAGATCCATGCATCGGAACTGACTTGAGCATTTGAGTCTTGCGTGCTGGGTTGCTCGGAGCTTCCGGCAGCACCTACGACCCTTGATGGCTGCCATGGTAACAGGGCCATCGGGACCGTCAGCTTTGTGATGCTGATCTCGCCCCCTTAGTTCAGTTCGGCAGGCTGAACTGTGGGTTTTGACAATCTCCGGACAAAGGTACCGTCAGGAGCCGGAGCTCTGGTTGACGCCTTGGTCGAGAGTTCGTCAGCTTCAGCGTTGTGAGCCCGCTGAACATGGTGAAGGTCCAGGACTTCGAAGTCCTTCTGAAGCCTCTGGACTTCAAGGAGATAAGCAGCCAGCTGGAGATTATTGCAGGAGCATTCGCCCTTCACCTGTTTGATGACAAGTTGTGAATCTCCTTTGACCAGCAACTGCTTGACACCATATGATAGTGCCACCTTTAATCCATAGATGAGTGCTTCGTACTCCGCCATGTTGTTGGTTGCCTTGAAGTCAAGGTGCACCATGTATTTCACCTTCTCCCCGGTTGGTGCGAGGAGAAGGATTCCAGCTCCAGCTCCCTGCTTCTGCATGGAGCCGTCGAAGTAAAGGGTCCAGTGAGGCTTAGTGAAGGCTGGAACTTGTGGTTCCGTCTTCTGCTCGCTGGGGCCCCCAGGGTTTAATGGAGAGGGAGTCCATTCTGCCACGAAATCTGCCAACGCTTGACTCTTGATTGCTTGTCTTGGAATGAATTCAAGGTCAAATTCAGCCAGTTCCGCTGCCCACTTTGCAATATTCCCAGTTGAATTGGGGTTATGCAGGATCGCTCGAAGTGGATATGAAGTCACCACTGAGACTTTGTGAGCTTGGAAATAATGTCGAAGCTTCCTTGAGGCAATAAGAACTGCATAGAGCAGTTTATGCACCTCTAGGTATCGAGTCTTGGCATCATGTAATACTTCACTGATGAAGTATACTGGGCGTTGAATGGTCCGGACCCTCCCGGAGGGGTCCGGAGCTTCCTCTTCATTGATCCGGACCCTGTCGGAGGGGTCCAGACTATCTTCGGGGACCTCCGGGTTCTGGGTGGAGGAACCCGGAGCTTCTTCAGGAATGACCTGGATCCTATCGGAAGGATCCGGGTCCTCTGAAGTGACTTCTTGTGGGTTCAAGTCTGGGAGCTGGGACCCAGACCCGCTTTCAGGAACCTCCGGATCCTCCCGAAGGGATCTGGATTCCTGAGTATTGGGTAGTTCCGGTCTCTCCGCAACCAGAACCATACTGACGACTTCGTCAGCTGCTGAAATGTAAAGCAATAAAGGCTCACCAGGGTTCGGAGCTACCAAGACTGGTAGGGTGGTGAGGAACTGTTTCAGCTCCTGGAATGCCTTCTCTGCTTCTTCAGACCATTGGAATGGTCCGGACTTCCTCAGTAACTTGAAGAAGGGAAGTGCCCTTTCCGCCAATCTTGGAATGAACCGGTTGAGGGCTGCTAGACATCCAGTTAATTTTTGGACGTCTTTGATGCGGGTTGGTGGCCGCATGTCTTCAATGGCTTTTATCTTCGCCGGATTAGCCTCTATGCCCCGGTGACTTACCAGGAAACCAAGAAGCTTTCCGGAACTAACCCCGAAGACGCACTTGTCTGGGTTTAGCTTCGTGCGGGTGGCCCGCAGCTTGTCGAAGACAGCCTGCAAGGTGTCCAAGAGGGACTCCTTGTTCTTGACTTTGACCACGATGTCATCGACGTACACTTCCACTATGTCTCTGATGAGTTCTTCGAAAGTTTTGTACATAGCTCGTACAAAAGTTGAAGCTGCATTCTTGAGACCAAAAGGCATGGCTGTGTAACAATACAATCCATCCACTGTGATGAATGAAGTATGTTCTTCATCTTCCCTAGACATCCGGATTTGATGATATCCTGAATATGCGTCTAGAAAACACAGTAACTCACACCCGGAGGTGGAATCCACTATCTGGTCTATTCTAGGTAGTGGGAATGGATCTTTTGGACA
This sequence comes from Tuctoria greenei, assembly GCA_036927565.1. NCBI lineage: Eukaryota > Viridiplantae > Streptophyta > Magnoliopsida > Poales > Poaceae > Tuctoria > Tuctoria greenei. The sequence continues at coordinate 118,406,125 of JAYESD010000005.1, forward strand.
TGCCTTATTCAGTGTGGTGTAGTCGATGCACATCCGAAGTTTCCCGCCGGCCTTAGGCACAATGACTGGGTTTGCCAGCCATTTTGGATGGTAGACTTCTCGGATGAATCCAGCTTCGAGCAACTTCTTCAGTTCTTGTCGGATGAAGTTCTGTCGCTCTACAGATTGCTTCCGAGGTTTCTGATGCACAGGCCGAGCGTCGGGGTAAATCTTCAGATTGTGCTCAATCACTTCCCTGGGGATCCCAGGCATTTGTGACGGTTGCCAAGCAAACACGTCAACGTTAGCCCGGAGGAAAGTGATGAGCGCGAGTTCCTATTTGTCGTTCAAGCCACCCGATATGCAGGTAGTTTGAGTGACATCGGAACCAATTTGGACGACTTTGACGGGAATGTCGGTGTCGCCGCTTGGCTGCACACGAGGTGCAGAGGTCGAGCCTCGTTGACGAATGCCCGGAGGTTGTGGAGCTTGCTTCTGTCTGGAGTCCTCTTCTTGCGCTGTGGTGAGCGCGTGAAGTTCCTCCAGAGCAGTTACTCCGGCAGTGCGATCTCCGCGGATCCGGAGAACGCCTACTGGTGTTGGCATCTTTAACACCAGGTATCCATAATGAGCAGCTGCCATGAATTTGTACAAGGCAGGTCTACCCAAGATGGCGTTGAATGGTAAGTTGATCTGAGCGACGTCGAAGATCAACTTCTCGGTGCGATACTTCTCCCGAGTCCCGAAGGTAACGGGGAGAGTAATAGCTCCGAGTGGAGTGATGGCCCCCGGACCTACTCCGGAGAAAGGTCGAGAGGGCTGGAGGTCCGAGGGTCGGAGCTGAAGCTTAGTGAGAACTTCAAAGCTGATGAGGTTAAGCCCCGAACCTCCGTCTACCAGGACATGATGGAGCTGGATGTTGTTGATGGTGGGAGATACCATCAAGGGTAACTGACCAGCTCCGACCATGCTTTGAGGACAGTCCGAAGCATCAAAAGTGATGGGTGTGTCCATCCACTTTCGATGTGGCTCCGGTCTAGCTGTAGGAGCTACAGCAGCCATATCCCATCGCATAGTCTTGATGACACGACGAGAAGTGATGTCCCATGATCCACCAAAGATGGTGTTCATGGTTTTTCGACGCTCGTTGTCGGAGACGTCGGAGTCATCGTCGACGGAGGTGTAGACGGCTTTCAAGACCTTTTTGGGGTCCTGAAACCCTAACTCCTCTTCAGCCGGAGCTTCATCGACCTTTTGTTTTCCCTCCCTCTGTCGGAAGGGAGACCCTTCCCGGCGCTTGTGGTAGCGCTCGGCAAGGTTTTGGACCTCCCGGCAGTCCTCCAGTCTGTGGCTGCTCGTTTTGTGAATGGGGCACCACATCTTGGATTTGCCACCGTCTTCAGAAGACGGTCGAGGTCGCTTCTCGGGGCGTGGCCCCCGGCCACCAGGAGTTGCAGTGGCTGCAACGTTGGATGCGCCGGCCGACGGCTTCTTCTTGCCGTTGGTCTTCTTTTTCTTCTTGCCACTCCCGGAGGTAGCGGCTTCTTCTTTGGAGGATTTTTTATGATCCTCCAGGGTTGGTTTGGAGTGCATTTCACGGCCTTCCGCAGCTCTGGCACATTTGTCCGCCAGGCTGAAGAGCTCCGTGACGCTGGTGATCTCTTTGATCGCCAGCTTCTCCAACATCTTCTTGTCTCGTACACCCTGTCTGAATGCCACAATGACAGAAGCGCTTGAGATAGAAGGGATTGTGTTACGTACCTGAGAAAATCTCTGGATGAACGACCGCAAAGATTCTCCTCCTTTTTGCACGACCGCAAAAAGGTCCAGTTCAGTGCCCGGACGGGTGTATGAACTCCCGAAATTGGCGGTGAACTGACGGCACAGCTCCTCCCAACTGTCGATAGAGTTGGGTGGAAGGCTCATAAACCAGGACCTGGCGGTCCCAGTTAAGGCCACTGGAAAGTAATTGGCCATTACGGCCTCGTTTCCTCCAGCTGCTAGAATCGCAGTGGAGTATATCTGCAGAAATTCTACGGGATTAACTGTCCCGTCGAATTTTTCCGGCAAGTGTGGCCGGAACTTCTGTGGCCATCTAACCATGCGCAGGTGCATGGCTAGGGTGGAACAGCCTCCTCCTACTCCTTCCAGAGTAGAAAGGTCTTGAGCATCTCGTCTTTCTCGAGCTCGCTCGATGTGAACACGGCCATCTTGTTGGCGGTATCGGCGATCAAGCTCCGCCCGGAGGTCGTGTGTCGAAAGCCGAGATGCAGTATGGGCACGTCGTGCCCCAGAGGGCAACGACGTCACTTGCTGTGACGCAGCTCTTCTCCGGTTGTTGGAGACATGTGGGCCACGTCTTCCAGACAACGTTCGTCGCTGCGATGGGGCCCGCCCTGAAGGAGGTGGACCCTGGTTGTTGAGGCGTTCGGCCGCTGCTGCGACCAAATGCTCAACATCAGCTCTCCATTGCTCCATGGCACCTTGAGATGCATCCGGAGGTGGTGGTCGCTGGAGGAGAGCACGCGCTGCATGGAGCGCGTGTTCTGGGTTGTCACGACTTGCCGGCGCAGAATGTGACGCCGGTGCACCATCATGTCGTCCGGCATGCCTTGCCGGAGAAGATGGTGGTGGTGGGAGTGTGACTCCTGCTGGAACTGAGGCTCCTGCCGGTGGCTGCATGTTGGAGGGATTGCCTCCGACAGCCTGAACAGCAGGTTGCCCGTTGGATGATCTAGCCGCAGAATTCACCATTCTTGAAGATCTCAGGCGCCCCTACCTGGCGCGCCAACTGTCGACTGTTGGAGTCGGCAGATCCCCTGACACTACGAAAGTGTTGAAGGAGTTTGTGGTTCGGTTTGGGCGCGCGGAGACTCAAGAAGGTGAAACGCGATTGGATACGAGTGACACAGTGGTTTACGTGGTTCGGGCCGCCTGAGCGTAATACCCTACTCCACGGGTGTGTGTGTGTGTTGTATTAACTTGTCAGCTTCAGAGTGTTCGAGAGCTTTCGAGTCCTCCCCGTGTATCGTCGGTTTGTCCTTTTATAGTACAAGGACAAACCGTTACAAGTCAGCCTGGCCCGACATGTGGCCCTGGCGGTTATTAGTATTGATACACGAGATTAATTGTTGTTAATAACCCTGTAACGGCTCCGACAGTGCCGTTACAGGTGTTAAGATCGTCCGATTAAATATCATTAACGTGGAATTAATGATAATTAATCGGGTCTTGAAGTCCGCGGCTGTCCTTTGGAGATCCGGAGCCGTTACAACGTCTCCCGGGGGTTCGAAGCGGCCAGCTCCGACGTATGGACACGTGGCAGCTCTGGAGCTTGCTGGGAGAAGCGGGAAGCTCCGGGGTGGCCTGGCACGTGTCAGGTCTGGAGCTTCTCTCGGTCAGGGGTTACCTCCGGAGGTGCCGTTTCAGTACCTAGACCGGAGCTTCACCCTTGCGGGTAATAGCTCTGGTCTGACAGTACACGTGGCAACCTAGGGGCTAACCATGTTGGAGAAGCGGGTCCGGTTACGTCTGGCGAGTGGGCCCCCGAGGGTCTTCAATTTGAGTAGATGTCCTTCCCTTGAGATCTTTGTATCCTCAGGGGGTGTATGGTTTTTAGGGTACCGACACTTTCTAAACTAGAAGTAAGCAAATTCCCATCATACCACCATTCCAAAATAAAAGGAGAAACTTCATACCATTCATGCTTAGTACTCTCTCAAAATTATTGCATGAAAAGGGAGTACAAGACATGGCTACAAGAAAAAAAAAAGAAAATGCATCCTTACTAATAAGCTTGAGAAAAAAAAGAAAAAAATAGAAAGAATGAAAAAGAAAAGTGGCCATGTATCATCCCTACAAAATAAGAGAGTCCACTCAAAAAGGAGTCGTCTCAAATATCCACGTCCACTTCCACTCCATCACACATGAACAAGTGTTGAATCGAATAGTTTTGAATTGATTTCAACTAAGGCTTGCTCTTTTGACTTAGCAATATTATGTGTTGCAAATATGCCTACTATTCCATACCAAGCTCTACATACAAGCCACAGTTAGAGGTAGGATGAGTGTAGGCACAATGCCTTGGTGAGGACATATTTCCACCACACATAAAGGAGGGACTTGAGAGGATCAAATTGAGATACATAAAATCTAAATTGAACTCTCCAGAAATTGAGTCGAACTTGATTTCTAGGGTATGTGTGCTCCATTTGCTGTTCCATCTTTCAACCACCCAAGAATAGGAGATGGCATAAGCCCCATAATGACTTAAGATGGGTAAAGTACCATGCCAATTTTTGCAATACTAGGTACAATATTTTGTTGTGCACACGGTACTTTTGAAAAATAGAACATTGTAGCAACTCCTGATCATCAATCTAAAGTCTTGACTTTGCTCGGGACGAGCAAAGAATAGGCTTGGGGGCGTTTGATGATGGCTGTTATATACCAATTTCACCCGTCAATATAACTCAAATATGTAAAGGAAATATCATTTCTTGCACACATCACCTTTCTATTTAACCTATTTCCACTTGTACTTGGAGAAATTGGTGCATGCAGGCATTTTATACAGAATTGAAGTGAAACAAGGGGACGGATCCGATAAAATATCATCCCAGCCAACCAAGTGTCGACACATGGCACAACATGGATCAAATGGCCCACAAACAGAAGTATCCAAGGCCATCCAATGGTGTAGCACCCATATCATGGAATGGGACCCACCTATCAGTCACCTGGAGGAAGAACTGGCCGTTGTGAGCGAGGACCTGATCCGCCAAGCCCCCTGGTCCTCCGACCAGGTCCTGGCGCCAAACATGGTCAAACGACACGTGTTGGCTCCTTCCGGCTTGAAGAAGTCAGTGGTGACTGATTCGCGCTCTTTTGGTGGCGGGAACCGACTCTTCTCCATCTATAAATAGGACCCCTCACTTCAGGACACACCACTTGAGCATCATTCTATTGTATACACTAGTTCTCTTAGTCATAAGTGGAGTTAGGCTACAAAGCGGAGAGCCTATAGTCCCAAGTCCATGTTGGGAAAGGTATGGCTCATGTATCTTTTCTTATATTTGTGACTTTATGCAAAATATAGATATTATCTTTAGTCTTCTTTCATTCATATACTTGGATGAAGCATTTCGTTTTTGATTGCGAATTCTATGTATATGGTAGGAGTAGTCTTTATGATCATGCCTTAATGTCATTATACTGTTATCATAAACACTATAAACCCCCACTATAGTCTAAGTAGTTATGATATGATCATGTAAATATGAATAACTTATGCTATGCCTCAACATTGGTTCAATGATGATTTAGTTCATTGCCTTAGGCCGACTTGTGTCGCGGCTCTGAGGGTATTTACTTAATATGCTAGCATGGTGCTAGGATAGTTAGGTAGCATTGGATGTCTTGTAGACCCATGGATTGAAGAGGTAGGCAGTAGGTGGTGACAACCCTATATGTCCTTTGTAATCCTCCATGTTCAGCTATGCCGCAGGCTCTTGGCGGGAGTAATCCTAGTATTGCTAGGTGTAAACCCGTGTCCGATGTGTTGAACAAATTAGCATAAGGATTCACCATTGACTTGCTCATCAGTATCTAACCTAGGCTACGTATATGTATATTAGAAGCATCGTAGGAGCAACTCCCCAATTCTTAGTCTAACCTCCATTAGGAACCATCTACACATCAGAATAGATTGCTTAGGTGTGTGTCACACTACACATATACTATCAACTGACCCCTTTTTTGATAATTGATTTGTATCCCATAGCTTGATCATTAGAGTAATATTTACATTACTCCACTGCCTTCCTTTGGGATAAATATGATACCCTTGGGAATACTCCTGGGTGAAATGCTACACGATAGTTTCCGTGCGCCTGTGGACCTCATCTCTTTCGAGAGATGATCTGTGATGTACGTCAACACTACTCTTGTTCCCTACGAGACTCCACATATAAGCCTTATTTAGATGTAGGACAAGAAAGGCATTAACTTGGTGAGGATACAAATACCTCTTCCACATAGGAGTAACTAAATGCATCAGTTGAGGAACTTAAATCCAAACACCATTTGAAATTCTCCAGAAATTTGAGTGGAACTTAGACATTAGGTGATGCATGCTGATTTTGCTTTTCTATCTTTCAACCACACAAGAAAAGGATGACGCATAAGCCCCATACTGACTAGGAAAAAGGTTGAGGTACCATAGCCAATTTATTCAATGCAAGATATAATATTTTGTTGTGCACATGGTACTTCTGCAAAATAGGACATTGTAGCAACTCCTGATCAACAACCTAAGTATTTATCTTTGCTTCACGACGAGCAAAGCGTAAGCTTGGGGGAGTTTGTTGATGGTCACTATATACCAATTTCGACCATCAATATAACTCAATTATATGAGGGAACAAATATTTCTTACACAGATCATAGTTAGAATGTAACACCCTCATTTTCATGCATAATACATTGCATACATGTTTAACATTAAGCCATGTAAAAAGGAACAAGATTAAAATGAATTTAGACTTAAACTGGAAATTTCAGTCTGTCAGGGTAAGGACTTGTCCGACCTCTGAACCGGACTAGTTTGGTATCCCTATCCCCTGTTCAGAAAAATTCAGTATTGTTTAGAGTCTGGACTTGTCCGGCACTATGTGCGGACTAGTCCGGTTGAGCCTCTGATGTCCCCAGACTTGTCCAGTCGGACTGGTTTGATTTTTCTCTGTTGCCAAACGGACTAGTCCAGTCCCTACTGCAGACTTGTCTGGCCTTCAGAAAAAAACTCAGATTCTGTTCATTCTCCATGATTGGTTTTTGGGTAATTGTCTAATTTTGGCCCAAGAACTTTGTGCCAAACCTTAGAGGAGCCCAAGTGGACCCCACCACGGCGTCTACTCGTCCCCCACCAAAATCCACTTGGAATTCACACCAAACCTTTAACTCTCCACCCATATATAAACAACCCAATACCCCACACCTCTCCACCCCAATTGAAAATTCCTTGTTGCCACTTTCGCTTGATGCCGACGTCAAGATCATGTCTAGAAGCAAGGAGGAGGAGCAAAAGAAGGAGAAGGGCCAATCAAGATCAATCTTCACTAACTTTTTGACGAATTGATGTTCTTCATCCAAAATCTTCATCAACTCATCTCCATCAAGCCCTAGTCGCCAAGGTTCAAGTCTCACACCCAAATCTTGATCTTTGAATCTCTAAACACATGGTATACGCTCTACATTCAAGTTTTCATGCAAATTCAACCCCAATTCTCGCAGATCAATAAAAACCCTAATTTGCAGTTCTGTCGAGGGTGGACTAGTCCGGCTCCTAAAACCAGACTAGTCCGGTATCTGAATCTGGAATGTGCTGAATTAATTCCAAATCAACTTAAATAAATTCAAAACTTGTTCAAACTTGTTAAAAACTATTAGAACTAGTTAGTAAACGTTAATAGCAACTTATTAACAAGATTTACCTCAAAATTGCATTAATCATGCATATCATGGCATATTGAGTACTATATGAGCATTATTTGATTGAATTGTATGTTTTGCTTGTTTGTTGCTCAGAATAGAAGGAAGTGTTGTAGAGAGTGCTTTCGAGGACCTGCAGAACCAGAGTTTTGAAGCCTTCGATCCAAATCAAGCTCAGGAGCAAAGCAAGTGTCCTTGACCATATTGATCTTGTTTTAAAGGTTTTGTTTGCAAAATTGCATGCTCGTGTCAAAACTGATTGGAAAACCCAATTGTAGGAGTTTACTAGTTTTTTATGACCACCCTTGTCGCTTGGACATTATGTAGAGAGTCGGGGAGGGTATTTTGCACTTTTTGTTTCGCAATGCTCAATTGGGTTTGCGAAATAATCAAATCACTTAATTGTGAACTACTAAACACATGAATGAAGGCAATTGATATTAATAACCCTTTAGCAACATGGTGCCTAGGGATCTAAGCAAGTTGGTTATGTGTAATAGGTTGGACTGTTTTGGAGGTTGTGCTTGCTTTAGATCTAAGGACCGGTCAATGGAGCGACCATCCAGGATTTATATTGCCACCACAGGGCCAAGTATGGGTGCTGCTTAGCTGAATAATTAGTGTGTTGCCAATACTATTTGGACCATTAAGAATGCTCGGGGAAGGGGTAGTCGGATTGGGCTAGTAGAGATTGGTGGGACTACCCTGGGATCTGAACGGCACAAGAGGGGGCTCTTGGTTTGATGTGCTCAGTTGGAGACATCACCACTAGTTAAACCTCAGTGGGGTCTAAATATGCTAGTAATCACTTTGTAGAGGCTATTTTGTGATCTCTTGGCCACAAACGAAAGGAAGTGTGAGACGACATAATTGAGATTCCGTTGTCATCAAAAGGTGATGAAATCACGAACTTGTGGGTAAAGTGGTACAACCTCTGCAGAGTGTGTCTAAAACTCTCATGATAGTCGTGCTCCCGGTCATGAGCAACCTGGACCCTCAAATGATTAGAATTCGGACTTTAATATGGTTTAATGGCTTGTATTGAATTGGGAGTTTGTATTGGTTATTTAAATGGCTTTGGTATATGGAGTTGGTGAGATCAAGACATATGAGCAGTTATGTGTTGATTATGGATTATTATTACTGTTATTGGTTATTTAAGTTGAAATTAACTATATTTGGGTTATTTTGGGAAGGATCTCACTTAATGATCATATTATTGCATTTCAACCTTTTTGAATGTACTTTTTTGCTATTAGCCCATTTTATAGTCAATCCTTGATTAAGATACATGTCATACTTTCCCACACTTGCTGAGTACGACATGTGCTCACCCTTGCTATTCTCCCAACAAATTCAGACGTAGTCGACAATGTGGAGTACCAAGAGGTCTTTGAGGATTTCTAGGTGTGTGCTTTGCCGTCAAGTTTGCCTGTGGTGTTTGGAGTCATTAGTGTTTAGTATTTTCCGTTGCAGTTGTTTAGAGCTGTATTCGAGACTATTTGGTTTGTAATAAGGTACTATTATTAGAATTATTATATGAGACATGGTTTAAATCTGTTTAGCATTTGTGAATCACTTGTGTATGTGTGTTAAACATCCTGGACATACATATTCATTACGCTTGGTTCATTTTCAGCAATGGATTTCACATAGAAATAACCTAGTTCCACTTGTACTAGGAGAAAATTGTTCATACAGGTATTTTATACAGAATTGAAATGAATTCAAGGGACGAATCGTAAAGAATACATTCCTAGCCAATCAGATGCTAACACATGGCAGCACATGGATCAAATGGCCCACTTACAGAAGTATCCGAGGAGATCCAACGGTGTATCACCCATATCAGTCATCTGGACCCACATGGAAGTCACTGCGAGGAAGCACACCGCAAAAAAGAGCCAAGACCAAGTTGGCAGACTACGAGGGTCAGCCGACCTATTCTCCCCCACTTTCTCGGTCAACATCAACATGGCACACTCCTGTTGCTTGGTAATAAGAATGGTGACTTATTCGCGTGCAAAAGATGGCAGGAACCGACCTCAACACTAGTATAAATAGGACCCCTCACTTCAACACACACCACTCAAGCACTCTCTATTGTATACACTAGTTCTCCTAGTTCCTTAGTCGAGGTTAGGCTGTAGAGAGGAGCCTCTAGTCCCAAGTCCAAATTGGGAAAGGTATGGCTCATGTACCTTTCCTTGTATTTGTTACATTATGCTCTATTTTAATATTATTAGTCTTTACTTTTTCATATACTAGGATGAAGGGTTCCTAGTTTGGTTGTGGATTCCATGCATGTGATAGGTGTAGATATTATTATAGTCGATTTATAATGCCTTTATTATATTACCATGAACATCATACACCCCCACTATAGTCTAATTAGGTATTAATATGACTATGTTAATATGAGTAATGTAGTGTTTGGTTCCAACATTGGTTTCACCTATGTTTAGGTTAGTCATTGCCTTAGAGAGGTACTTGTACTCGAGCCTCTAAGGTATTTACATATTATGTAAGCATGATGCTTAGATAATTAAGTAGAATTGGATGTCCTGTAGACCCAAGGTTTTTAGGGGTAGACGACAGGTGGTGATAGCTTTGTATGTCCTTCGTAATCCTCCACCTTTGGTTATGCTGCAGGCTCATGGCGGGAATTGTCATGATACTCTCACAGGTAACCCATGCCTGATGTGTTGGACTGTTAGCCCTAGCACTCATAGTTAGCATAGCCATATCTACACTAGTTGACTATGTATATGAATATCTAAAGCACGGTAGGAGTAGCTCTCTCTGTCTCCCCGACTTATCCTCCACTAGGACAATCTTACCCCTTAGAGTAGTTTGCTCAGGTGTGTCTCACACTACCCCTATAATCTTCGTACCCCTGTTTTGATAAACACTTAGTACCCTATACCTTGATTGTAAGAATAGTTTTTACTTTACTTCACTGTCTTCCTCTAGGATAAATATGATACCCTTGGGGATACTCTTGGGTGAAATGCTACAATGGTACCTTTCATGCGCTTACCGATATCATCTCTCACCGGAGATGATCTGTGGTGCTAAGAAATACCAACAATCATCAATGTGAAGAACTTCAATGGTGAGCCCCCTAGGAGGTGCCGGAGCTGGAGGTCTGGTAGCGCCCATCACCAACGCGAAGAACGTCGACGATGGCCCCCCTGGGAGAAGTCGAAGCTGGAAGTCTGATGGAACCCATCATCAATGCGAAGAATGTCGACAGCGGACCCTTGAGAGGTGCCGGAGCTGGAGGTCTGGTGGCGCCCACCATCAACGCGAAGAACGTCGACGGTAGGCCACCTGGGAGGTGCTAGAGCTGGAGTCTAGCAGCGCCCATCATCAACATGAAAAATGACAACGGCGGCCCCTGTGGGAGGTGTCGAAGCTGGAGGTCTGACGATGCCCGTCACCAACGTGAAGAACGTCGACGGCAGGCCCTTTAAGAGGTGCCGGAGCTGGAGGTCCGGCGGCACCCATCATCAATACGGAGCACGTCAACAGTGAGCTCCATGTATGACCTACACATATGATAGAGAAGAAGTAATCTTGCTCCCTTGTCACTTCCTTCTTGCTCTTTAGTTTTGTTACGCCTTATGGTCCTAAGGTGGGGTGCAAGGCTTGGGTAATTTGGTGCGTTAGCATTCGAGACCCTATTCCCGCCTTGTTTAGAGTGTGTGTCGTATGGCCCCCTGTACTCAGCCGTTGCACTGGGGAAGTAGGGTGTGCATGCTTAGGACAGAACCAGGCTAAGCAGGCTGCACACCCTGGACCTCCTGCATGGTGTAGGACTTTCATGGAGGAGACCATCTGGCGCCACAAGACCCCAAATAAGTGTGTGTTCGAGGGACCCCAGACACATTGCAGGTACCTCATGCGGACCCGCCTACGGCAGGATTGCATAACTCCACTAGGGGCAAGATTGGTGTTGACATTCGCTATATACCAATTTCGACCATCAATATAACTCAATTACGTGAGAGAATGAATACTTCTTACACACATCATAGTAAGAAATAACCTAGTACCACTTGTACTTGGAGAAATTCGTGCATGCAGGTATTTTATACAGATTTGAGGTGAATGCGTGACCACATGGCAAGGTAACAAAATTCCCAACAATCAGATGATGCCATGTGGCCTCCCATGGATCCAATGGCCCACTTACGAGCGCGTACCCGCAGGTTTTCACCCGATTCATCTAGATGGTCGACAAGGGCCCACATATCTATTTCCAGGAGCAAGTGAGGTCCGAGTGGCACAACCACAAGCTCGGTCGAGCTTCCTAGTCGGCCAAGCTGGTAAAGGCGCCAAACTCATTCCACTCACACGTGTTGACCCCTAGTGGCTTCCTTGACGCAAGAGTAAGTGAAAGCCTGAGAGATTAGTGTGCGATACCGCCTGAGCGAGTGTATAAATAGGGGGAGTGCCTCACCTCACTTCACACACACCACTCAAGAATTCTCTCTTGTATAAACTAGTTCTCCTTGTTCCTTAGTGGAGGTTAGGATCTAGAGAGGAGCCTCTAGTCCCAAGTCCAAATTGTGAAACGTATGCCTCATGTATCTTCTCTTGTATTTGTGACATTATGCTTTATAATAATATTAGTCTTTATTTATTCATATACTTGGATGAATCATTCCTTGTTTGGTTGTGGAGTCCATGCATGTATTTGGTGTATATGTCATTATGGTCTAGTCATAATGCCTTTATTATATTATCATAAAAATCCTACACCTACCATAGTCTAATTAGATATTAATATGATTATGTTAATATGAGTAGTGTAGTGCTTTTTTCCAACATTGGTTTCAGCGATGTTTAGGTTAGTCATTGCCTTAGAGGTGTACTTGTACTCAAGCCTCTAAGGTATTTACTTATTATGTAAGCATGGTGCTTCGATAATTAACTAGCATTGGATGTCTAGTAGACCCACAGTTTGTTGGGGTAGGCGGAAGGTGGTGACCGCCATGTCCGTCCTTCGTAATCGCCCACGTTTGGCTATGCTGCAGGCTCGTGGCGGGAATCGTCCTAATATTCTCAGGGGTAAACCCGTGCCCGATGTGTTGGAATGCTAAGCACTAGTACTCGTAGTTAGCATAGCCATGTGTACACTAATTGACTATGTATATGAATACCTAAGGCACAGTAGGAGTAGCTCCATCTCTAACATAGCCTCCACTAGGACATTCTTACCTTTAGAGTAGATTGCTTAGGTGTGTGTAACACTACTCCTATTATCCTCTCACCCCTGTTCTACTAAATACTTAGTACCCTATACCTTGATTGTAGTAACAGTGTTTATTTTAATTCACGGCCTTCCTTTGGGATAAATACAATACCCTTGGGAATACTCTTGTGTGAAATGCTATAACGGTATCTTACATGCACTTGCGGGTCTCATCTCCAACCGGAGATGATCTGTGGTGTTAAGAAATACCAACAATAGGGAGAGAGTGACCGACCATATGATAGACAATATGCGAGGGTAGAACTTATGAAGGTGTGTTGACGGCTGTTATATACCAATTTTAGCCGTCAATATAACTCAATTATGTGAAGGATTGATCATTTCTTGCACACATCACATTTCTACTTGACCTATTTCCACTTGTACTTGGAGAAATATGTGTATGCAGATATTTATAAAGGAATGTAGGAAAAGTATGGGGAGTAATCCTATAAAATATCATCCCAGCCAATCAGGCGACGACACGTGGCACCACATGGATCAAATGGCCCACAAACAGAAGTTTCCGAGGCATCCAACAGTGTAGCACCAATATCAGTCGATGGGACCCACCTGGCAGCCACCTGGAGGAAGTATGGGTCGTTTGGAGCCCTGACCAAATCGGCCGAACTAGGGGGTCGACCGACCTGGTCCTGGCGCCAAACGCGGTGAACTTCCATGTGTTGGCTCCTCTCGGCTCCCTGGAAACAATGACGACATATTCGCGCGCTTTTGGTGGCGGGAACCGACCTCAACACTAGTATAAATAGGACCCCATACCCCTCACTTCAACACACACCACTTGGGCATCATTCTGTTGTATACACTATCTTCCATAGTCCTTAGAAGAGTTAGGATGTAGAGAGGAGAGCCTCTAGTCCCAAGTCCAAATTGGGAAAGGAGTAGAAGGAGTCTCTCTTCCCAATTCCACATTGGGAAAGGTATGTCTCATGTATTCCTTCTTGTATTTGTGTCTTTGTGCTCAATAAAGATATTATCTTTAGTCTACTTTTATACGTATACTTGGACAAAGCGTTTCTTTTTTGATTGTGGAGTCCATGTAAGTGGAAGATATAGTCTTTATGATTGTACTCTCATGATCACATCTTATGGTCATAAACACTATAGACCCCCATTATAGTCTATGTAGTTATGATATGATTATGTTAATATGAATAACTATGCTATGCAATCAACAATGGTTCAACGATGATTTAGTTCATTGCCTTAGGATGGCTTGTGCTGCAGCTCTTAAGGTATTTGCTTAGTATGCTAGCATGGTGCTTGGGTATTTAAGTAGCTTTGGATGTCTCATAGACCCACAGATTGAAGAGGTAGGCAGTAGGTGGTGACAGCCCTATCTGTCATTTGTAATCCTCCACGTTCGGCTATGCCACAATCTCTTGGCGGAGTCGCCCTAGTATTGCTAGGGGTAAGCCCGTGCCCAATGTGTCGAATAGCATTGCATAGGAATTCATCATTGACATGACCATTAGTATCTACCTTAGGCTGTGTATATGTATTAGGAGCATTGTAGGAGCACCTCTCTAACTCTTAATCCAATCTCCCTCTAGGACCCATTTTCCCTTTAGAATAGATTGCCTAGGTGTGTGTCACACTACCCCTCTTATCAACTTACCCCCTGTCCAGATAATTGATTAGTATCCCATAGCTTGACCATAAGAGTAGTATATACTTTACTCCATTGCCTTTCTTTGGGATAAATAGGATCCCCTTGGGAATAATCATGGGTGAAATGCTACAACAGTATCTTCTGTGCGCTTGCGGATCTCATCTCTTTACCGGAGATGATTTGTGGTGTTAAGAAATACCAACAAGCATTTCTGGCGCCGTTGCCGGGGATGACTTGTTAGTATATCTTAGGAGCCGTCAACAAGCATTTTTGGCGCTGTTGCCAGGGATGATTTGTTAGTATATCTTAGGAGCCATCAACAACCATTTCTGGCACCATTGCTGGTGAAGGCAAAAAGGAAGTGAAGGATAGCTATCACTTGTGATTAAGCTATAGGTACTAATAGTTATTAGACAGGATTACCCTTGTTTGTTTTCTCCTTTGTATGAAAACAGTGTAGTGTTGGCCAACCCATTGTATGGGATGGCCAACGAGGACGCAAGTGCTAAACTGCAAGATGATTCAAGGCATACCTCAACAAATGTCGGCTAGGCAACACCATTGCCTTTTGCGGGAGAATTTTAGCTTTCAGTAGGAGCCAATGTCATCCATACCCAAGATTGAGGAAGGCTCCAAAAAGTTCTTCTTGGTTTGCCTCCACCATGGGGTGGATAGTTGGCTCTTCATCCAACACTCGTGTCATGGGTTGGCTCCACGAATCCATGACCACATTCATGCTGGAGATGAAGGAGTCCTATTCTCATTCATCATGGACGAGAAGAATGTCTCCACTAAAGGGGTGGATTGAAGAATGCTCGAGTTCCCATAGCTTGTCATGCAGACT
Organism: Tuctoria greenei; assembly: GCA_036927565.1. Taxonomy (NCBI): domain Eukaryota; kingdom Viridiplantae; phylum Streptophyta; class Magnoliopsida; order Poales; family Poaceae; genus Tuctoria; species Tuctoria greenei. The sequence goes on from JAYESD010000005.1 coordinate 118,421,329, forward strand.
ACTTCACAAGGTGGATATGCTAGTTATGGAACTACACCTCCCATTGAAGTGTCATGAATATACAAGTCGTTGGAGATTTGTTTGGATAATCCAAGTCATGGATATTCACATGATTTGTGAAAATCCATGTCGTCATGGGACGCGTGGCAATTATTTCCCTAAGACCCATGAGGAATTTTTTCAAACAACAACTCCAATGGCTACCATTCACAAGGAGGTCGAGGGTGAAATTAATATCACCCTTGTATTCAAGGAGCTATGGCTTTCCAAGGGATTTAAGTTCAACTAGCCTACCTTGAAGTATCTTGGCCAAGCAAAAATCAAGACAACATTCACATGAAGTTCTTAGCCAAGGACAAGAACTTAAGGAGCATTCAAAGTCCAAGATATCCCACATCACTTGTTGGAATTCCCACACATCGACCAAACCCATTCAACCTAGGGCAAGTAACATTGTGGATGAAGCTTTTCTTGTTTGATTTTGGAGTCCACATTTCATCATGCCCAAGGAAGCCTTTGATCCATGATCAGGGTATGGGTTGATTCAATGGAATATCAATATGGTCAGAGTGGCACCCCTAAGAAGGACAAAGCCTCACCATGCTCATGAAGGAATACATTCAAAAGGGAGAACCCGTCACTACAAAAAAATGTCTATATAAATACAACGGGGAGAGGCTAGGGCCACCATGTGGCCCACATGTCCAAATGACAGACAAATGAGTTTATCATGTCAAAGCAGAAGAAATCATCCAAAGCTTCAACCCCGGGATTGGACAACAAATCATCACGCTGAACAAAACGGAGGTAAGTCCTACTCATCGGACTTCAAAAATTCGGTGAGTCCTTGCCAATAGGTTAATTGGTAGTGATCTCATATTTGTTTTCCAAATTGCATCAACCCTTGCATTTGCATGTTTGAAATTCCACACTTGCATGTTTGGAAATTAAAATTTTCAAACATCATAAAACTAAAAATTTGAATTAGGGGAGAAATTTAATTGGATATGAACTACGTGCATGACCACTTGAATTTATCTTCCTAGTTCGAACCAAAAATATTTGCTTTGACCCTCATTGCATTTACAAGTTATTTCAAGCTGGGCAAGACAATTTGAAAATTGGGTTCAATTTTCATTTGGCTAACGTAACCCGTTTTCGAGTTGTTTTGTGCGTTCTTGATTAAAGTGCAGCTAGGTCAAAATTGTGAAGAGGTGGTATGTCAAGAAAGTGGAAGGTTTCATAAAGCTCAAGTCCCCATTGGAAGGATTTGAGAACACTTCTCTCCTTCAAACTCATTTTGAGTTTGAGGAAGAGAAATGTTCAAGATGATTACCCAATGGAGGAGCCAGAACCAAATCATTGTCAAATCCAATCTCAACTTGGCATTTGACATCAACCATCAAGCCTACACCGAAAATCAAGGTTGTGAGTTTCTCACACAAAGACCTTCATCGACAACTGCTCTTCAAATGTGGTAGCAGTTTAGAATTTTTCATTGTTTGGTTTGCCATATAATTGAATGTATTTGCATGCATTTGTGAGGAAGGTTGACACTTCCTCATCATTTAATTCTCATGCATCCTCACAATAGTAAGTGCAGGTATTGACTTTTGGATCTCCAAAAGAAAATCCCACGTTACGTGGAAAAATCTAAAACAAGTACCAAGAATCCTTTAAGCATTGTTTTGTAGACTTAGTCATTTTTGTCTAGGTTTAGAAAATAAAACTTTTGGGCATGACTTAATTGGTGAATTAGCATATAGAAACTTGGTCCTAGTGACAGCCACAATTTTTAATTGAGCTTCATGCATAGATGGTGTCACTAGATTTCAATCTCCTAGGAATAAGTGATATCCTTGCTCTAAAAGTGAATTGCATTTTTTGGAGGAGTCACTAAATTTTAAATTCCTAGTGAACTTCAGGATGATAAAATTGACAATGTTGTTTGTCATGGTCCAAACGAAAAAATTTGCTCTTGAAAGCTAAGATGGTTAGAAACTTTAAAAGATGTAGGGATCCATATAGAATATTTCTATCACATGCATTGCTATGAGTAGGAGCTTTAGAAACATGAGTTATCCATAAAGCTCCACTCGTATCAATGAATAACATATTGATCATGGATACACTTGACATTGGAACCAATGCATCTTTGATTTTGTTCTTCCCCGTATGTACAAATGAAAGTTCGGTTACCTAACCCGAACGTTCATTTGTACAAGTATCGGAAGCTAACCATCCCTCTCTATTCAAGAGAGGAAGTTTGCAGGAGTAATATTAGTATGCAGGCATTGAAGAAGCTGATTGTTGGGATCCCTGAAGGATCCCATTTCAACATCTCTTGGCCAAGGAGTAAATGAGGATGGTTGCTACCTATCGGAAATTATGTCCGAAGGTCAATCATAACTATAAGAGGCTAGAGATTTGAAATGGGAAACCTCCATGAGCAACCAATGGGCTGCCACAAATGGGTGAGAGTATTATGCTCTCAACTATTCTAAGCACTCATTCAAGCTCAAGGGATTTGCCACCATCATTGGGTGCAAGTTGTTCCTATGTGGCTAGAAGCCAAGGAATGACAAATCCCACACAACACATGGAGTACCTGATGTGCGGACGATCAAAATTGAAAACACTCTATTCAACCACACTCATGGTCTCCATGGGAGGCAACACAACAATCAACACTGTCAAAGCAACGCTGCAACAAGGATAGGCCAACTCATGGCCTACCTCCGTTGTTACGGTTTCAACCCCTATCACGGACCTTGATCAAGAATAAGATTGGGGGAGGACCCCCACTTGAGGTAACTTGTATCACACCCACTGCATTTTTATTTCAAATCATCCATTGCATATTTACTTTCAATTCATCCACCATCCACCATGCATCTATAAAAAAAAACATAAAAATAGGAACTTATATTTTCTTTGCTTATCAAATAAAGATATGCAGTAAGAATGATTTAGAATTCACATAGATAAAATGATGAATAGTTGCCCTGTTTTATTTTTTCCAAGTCCCTAGTTTACAACTTGCTACTCTTCGAATATTGCTTAAATTGGCTAAATTTAACTTTGCCTTGATTTAGAAATTGTGGGTAGCAAAAGCTTAATCTACTTCTAGGTTGTTGGGAGATTTGAATTAGTAATAGGGCTGCTATTCCTATTTTGAAAGTGTAACATAGATTTTCGGAGAAATTCTATGAAGATTTAAGTTTTCCTCATTTGATTGGAGATACCTACCAAAACCATATGATATTCATACATAGACAACACCTTATGCATATGCTATTTGCCTTCACATTGAGCCTAGTCAAAATAGTATAGACCTATGTGAGAAATCATTCAATTGTTTTTTGAATTCAAGACTTCACTTGCACATGCTATACCTCTACACTAGAAGGAAGCAAAATTCCATCATATCCACCATTCCACAATTAAAAGAGAAACTCCATGCTATTCATAGTTAGCACTCTCTTCAAGTTATTGCATAAAAAGGAGTAGAAGACATGGCTACAAGAAAAAGAAAAAGAAAATGCACGGTTATATCATAAGCATGAGAAAAAAAAAAGAAAAAATATGCTTACTCCATAAGCATAAAAAAAGGTGTAGCCATGTTTCATCATTGCAATAAAGAGAGTCCACATCAAAAGGAGTCATCTCAATGTTTCCACATCCACCTCCATTCCATCACACATGCACAAGTCTTGATTCAAAAGATTGAATTGATTTCTCCTAAGGCTTGCTCTTTTGACTTAGCAATATTATGTGTTGCAAATATGCCTACTTACTTTCCCTACCAAGCTCCACATACAAGCCATATTCAAAGAGTAGGAATAGAATAGGCATAATGCCTTGGTGAAGACATATTTCCACTATACACAAAGGAGTGATTGAGAGAATCAATTGAGGTACTTATAATCTAATTTGAATCTCTATGGAATTTAAGTGGAACTTGATATCTAGGCTATGCTTGCTCCATTTGCTGTTCTATCTTTCAATTACCCATGAATAGGAGAAGGCATAACTCCATAATGAATTAAGAAGGGTGAAGTACCACAACCACTTTTTGCAATACTAGGTAGAGTATTTTGTTGTTCCCTTGGTACTTTCGGAAGGTAGAACATTGTTGTAACTCCTGATCATCAACCTAAAGTCTTGACTTTGTTCGAGTTTGTTAACGGTTGTTATATACCAATTTCAGCCATCAATATAACTCAATTATGTGAAGGAATGATCATTTCTTGCACACATCACCTTTCTACCTGACCTATTTCCACTTGTACATGGAGAAATATGTGTATGCAGATATTTATACAGGAATGGAGGAAAAGTATGAGGAGCAATCCTATAAAATATCATCCCAGCCAATCAGGCGATGACACGTGGCACCACATAGATCAAGTGGCCCACAAACAGAAGTATCTAAGGCCATCCAACAGTGTAGCACCAATATCAGTCAATGGGACCCACCTAGCAGCCACCTGGAGGAAGTACGGGTCGTTTGGAGCCCTGACCAGGTCGGCCGAACCAGGGGGTCGGCCGACCTGGTCCTGGCGCCAAACGCGGTCAACTTCCACGTGTTAGCTCCTCCCGGCTCCCTGGAGTCAATGACGACTGATTCGCGCGCTTTTGGTGGAGGGAACAGACCTTAACACTAGTATAAATAGGACCCCATACCCCTCACTTCAACACACACCACTTGGGAATCATTCTATTGTATACACTATCTTCCATAGTCCTTAGAGGAGTTAGGATGTAGAGAGGAGAGCCTCTAGTCCCAAGTCCAAATTGGGAAAGGAGTAGAAGGAGTCTCTCTTCCAATTCCACATTGGGAAAGGTATGTCTCATGTATTCCTTCTTGTATTTGTGACATTGTGCTCAATAAAGATATTATCTTTAGTATTCTTTTATTTGTATACTTGGACAAAGTGTTTCTTGTTTGATTTTGGAGTCCATGTAAGTGGAAGGTATAGTCTTTATGATTGTACTCTCATGATCACGTCTTATGGTCATAAACACTATGGACCCCAACTATAGTGTATGTAGTTATGATATGATTATGTTAATATGAATAACTATGCTATGCAATCAACATTGGTTAAATGATGATTTAGTTCATTGCCTTAGGATGGCCTGTGCTGCAACTCTTAAGGTATTTGCTTAGTATGCTAGCATGGTGTTAGGGTATTTAAGTAGCATTGGATGTCTCGTAGACCCACAGATTGAAGAGGTAGGCAGTAGGTGGTGACAGCCCTATCTGTCCTTTGTAATCCTCCACGTTCGGCTATGCCACAGGCTCTTGGCGGGAGTCGCCCTAGTATTGCTAGGGTAAGCCCGTGCCCGATGTGTTGAATAGCATTGCATAGGAATTCATCATTGACATGACCATTAGTATCTACATTAGGCTATGTATATGTATTTGGAGCATTGTAGGAGCAACTCTCTAACTCTTAATCCAATCTCCCTCTAGGACCCATTTTACCCTTTAGAAAAGATTGCCTAGGTGTGTGTCACACTACCCCTATTATCAACTTACCCCTGCCCGGATAATGGATTAGTATCCCATAGCTTGACCATAAGAGTAGTATATACTTTACTCCACTGCCTTCCTTCGGGATAAATACGATACCCTTGGGAATACTCATGGGTGAAATGCTACAGCGGTATCTTTCGTGCGCTTGCGGATCTCATCTCTTTATCGGAGATGATCTGGGGTGTTAAGAAATACCAACAAGCATTTCTGGCGCCGTTGTCGGGGATGATTTGTTAGTATATCTTAGGAGCCGTCAACAAGGTGCTCTTTGTTCCAAGGGTTGGAGAGTGGTTCCCTGTCCTCCGTAGCTAGTCGGACGCATCCGAGACGGCAGACTTCTGTCACTCGAAATGGGTCCTCCCAGCTTGGGGAGAGCTTCTTTGCCCCTTTGCGAGTAAGTATGCACCGTAGCACCAGGTCACCCACCTTCAACTCACTACTTCGCACAAAATGTTGATGGTAGCTCCAGAGAACCTACCAGTACCTTGCATTTTGGACAGTTGTTCACCACCTTCCCTTGTCAACAAGGTCAATGTCTTCACACCGGAGTTGGTCCTGCGCCGCTTTGTCTTACGCCAGGACAAGGGGGGATCCCATGGTGATCTCTAGGGGAGGACAGCCTCGGCATCGTACACCAGGAAGAAGCGTTTCACCTGTGGCCCGGCTGGGTGATGTCCATCTAGACCATAGTACGGCTCATCTACCCACTTGGCACCATGTTTCTCCAAGCTTGCATAGGTTCAAGTCTTGAGTCCCCTTAGTATCTCGGTGTTGGCCCTCTAGACTTGTTTGTTTCTCTCTATGATCGACGAATGCATAGCAAACATGGATTCTGTGGTCTTCGTAGTATTTTTAGAATGTTGCACTAGTGAACTGGGTCCTATTGTCGGTGATGATCCTGTTCGGAATCCCAAACCTGCAAACGATCGACTTCATGAACTTGACTTTGGACTGCTTGTTGGTGGTGATAATTGGGGTAGCCTCCGGACACTTGGTGAACTTGTCTACGGTGACATAGAGGTACTGATAACCTCCAATGGCCCTGGGGAAGGGTCCCAGGATATCCAGCTGCCACACCATGAGCAGCCACGAGGGCGTGATCATTTGTACCATTTGCGCTGGTGTGTGGATCTACTTGGTGGGGAACAGGCACGCCTTTCATCTTTTCATCAACTCAACGACATCCTGAAGAGATGTCCACTAATAAAAGCCATGTCAAAAGGCCTTACCGACGAACATGCAAAAAAACTCGTGGTTCCCACTCGCTCCTTCGTGGATCTATGCGAGCAAGTCACATCCCTCCTCCTAGGTTATGCACCACAATAGGATGTCGTTGGCACCATGCCAGTAGAGATCCCCGTCTACCAGTGTGTATCTTTTAGCCAAACAAATGATCCATTCAGTGGATGCATGTTCTACGGGAAGGACGTTGTCCTTCAAGTAGTCTCGGATCTCCGTGATCCATGCATCGAGACCAGCATCAGCTTCTGGATCTTGGGCGCTGGGTGGCACAGATCCCCCGGTGATGCATATGATAATTGGCGGGCACCATTCTTGCAGGGCCGTCGGCACCACCAGCTTCGAGGTGCCGGTCTCGCCCCCTTCGCCAGATTCAGCAGGCCTAGCTATAGGTCGTAGTAACTGTCGATGGTTGGTACGTCACAGATGAAAACCCGCAAGCGCAAGGAGAAACCGCTCTAGCACTTCCTCTTAAAGAGTATTCCCAATGGTATCAAATCCAAGGAACGTGTGTGCTAATATTTAAACTAGTTCACCCAAGGACAGAAAGCTTGGTGGTAGGCAAGGGATTGAGTGGACTTCATAATAGAAGGGTTCTAATTCAAAGCAAGATGATCAATAACAGCTTGTATTGGGCACAGGCTTACCCTTGTCTGCCAGGCGACTCCCGCCAAGAGCCTAGTTTGTAGTCGAACATGGAGGAACTACAACGAACGGATAGGGTTGTCACCACCTACTGCCTACATCTACAACCCGTGGACTACGAGCTAACCAAAGGTAACGTCAATCCTAGACACCATGCCTACGCTATCGATTACTTCTCTAACCTCTCTAGCAAAGACTAGGGCCTCTAAATGAATAGTGCAATGAATGAACAAGCAACTATGGAATTAACTTGCTTGAACTAAATAAATGAACTCAAATGGAAATCACGTACCTTACTTGAAATGGAAAGAACTATCAAGGTACAAAGGTGGAGAGGGTTCAACAAGCCTAAACCCTATCCGTATGTGGAAGAAGCCCGACAAGCCAGAGCCTCCATATCCTCCTCTTTCTCACTCTCTTCCTATTTTCTAATCACACGAGCAGCACTATAAATTTGGAGTGGATTACTAGACTCAAGATTTTGGTTTATGGAGTGAGGGAGCCCCCAACCCCGTATTTATACCCTCCAATGTTCATTTTGGCGCCAGAATATGCGCGGGAATCAGTCGCCATTGTGATATCCAAGCCGTGAGGAACCAATACATGGAAGTTGACCGTGTTTAGCGCGTGTACCAAGCTGGGCGAGCCGGGAGCTTGGCCGAGCTCCCAACAGCTCCACTCGCACCAAAACTTTGCTTCGACACTGTTATGTGGGTCCCCATCATGGGTATGAGTGAATCTGGTGATTTTTAGTTGGTTTTATCCTCCGATTGGGACCATGAATCCTCGTGCTTGCACTTTATTGATCATGACGTGTGTTTCTTGGATCGGTCCCTATAAATCCCTTTTATTATGGGCATAATTCACCTGCATACAAAATTGCACCAACACTTGACGAAATAGTTAGTAAATAACTCCTACCACTATGTTGGTTGTACGATTCATATCTTTTATACAGGGAATTGACGGTCAGATTTGGCATTTAAGGACTGTCAACAAACTCTGCCACACTTAGTCCTTTACTTGTCCTCGAGCGAAGGCAGGAAGAACTAAGTGATATCATAATTCAGCTACAAGTATGAAATATGTATACGAAACATTTCAACACATAGCTTTGTTCAAGAACCTTTGATTTATGGTTACCACATCATCTTGGGTGTTTGAGAGATGGAACGGCTTCAATGTAGTTCATCTAGAATCCTCCTACTAAAATAAACATGGAAATTGCTATATTTTCACAAGTCACAAAGATATTGCCATACTCCTCAAAAGAATGCTCTCGTCTCTCAATGTGTTTAGTCCTCACCTTGGAATGAGTTGCCACATCTTTTCCTACAACTAAATATGCCTTTTGTGAAGCTTTGTAAGAATAAAAAGTGGCTCACTTGCAATTCATATTTTTCTAAGTAAAAAATGAGATCCACACAAGAAGACCATGCAACAAAAATCAATGACTAAAGAAATTCTTGTGCACTTATTATAGATGGTGGATAATGAAGGGTGATCATGACTACAAATTGATCACTCTCTTTTTTTTTTCTTTGAGCAAATATGAAGCATGTTGCACTTTGGGATGCCTGAGGGACCTCCCCCACACATGTTCTTGTACATGTCATTATTTTACATGAAAGCATGGAGAATTGAAAGGCTCTACCAGCCTTACCTATACCAGTGAGTTGAAATTCATTTAACAAAGGCACTTCATACGATGAAATCAAAATAATCGCCTAAGTCCTATGAACAGAAGTATTTATGATATTCCACATTTTACTTCTCTCCTACTTAACCCAATGGGGATAGTGGGATGATTGGAAAGGAGTGGTGAGTTTTGGAATTTTCTCTATTGGACATGGAACATTTAACCAAACTTCAAGGATAGGCGTTAAATTTTCTTTGGGTTTTAGAAAGATCTTGAGAATTTGCCCATTTACTTTGAATAGATTACCTTCATCATTTTGGAGTGCAATTGCTCCATGAGATGAAGTATCTACCACAGTATAAGGACCTTCCCATTTGCTTTTTAGTTTCCCATGTCCAAAAAGTTTGACTCTAGAGTTGAAAAGTAGGACTTTATCTCCAGGCTTGAACTCTTTAGGCATAATTCTTCTATCGTGCCACATCATGGTTTTTCATTATATATCTTGGCACTACGGTATGCCTTATCCCTCCTTTCTTCAGTTCAAAAATTTGCATCTTGTGCCACTTTCTAGCTCTGTGGAGATCCATGTTCCACTTCTTAATAGCCCAATATGCTCTATGTTCCAATTCTATGGGTAAATGACAAGTTTCCCCGAAGACAATTTCGAAAGGTGACATTCCAATGGATGTCTTATAGGCGGTACAGTATGCCCAAACTGCATCGGGTAGTTTGTTCTTCCATACATTGCCCATCTCAAAGACTGTCTTTTGTAGAATATTCTTGATTTGTTTGTTTGAACTTTCTCCTTGACCACATGTTTGGGGATGGTACGGAGTAGCAATGTTATGCCTAACCCCAAGCTCCCTCAGTAAGCTTCAGAAGGTCTTATCAGTGCAATGAAACCCTCCATCACTTATGACCATTCGGGGAGTTCCAAACCGTGGGAAAAATATTTCATTGAACATTTTCCGAGCAGTCATGGCATCGGCATTTTTGCATGGTAATGCTTCTACCCATTTGGACACGTAATCTACAGCCACCAGAATATACTCGCAAACATAGGAATTATGAAAAGTTCCCATGAAATCGATGCCCCACACATCAAATAATTCTACTTGGAGATTGTATGTGAGGGGCATCGCATTGTGAGCAGTGATTCCACCATGCTTTTGGCATTCCAGGCATCTTCAAACGAATTCCTTTGTATCCTAATACATTGAGGGCCAGAAGAATCCACTTTGCCAGATCTATGCCTGAGTACGGTAAACACCGTAGTGCCTGCCATAGGGGCCACATGGCATCTTTCGGTGATTTTGGTGCCTTCGACTGTTAGGACGCACCTTCTGTGTAACCCATCAGAACATACCCTATAGAGGTATGGATCGTCCCACAGGAGATGTCGACTCTCAAAAATGAGTTTTTTCTTATCCTTCCCTAGTGGTATGTAACCCGTAACCATGAGGTTTACGATGTCCGCATACCAAGGGTTAGAGTCGGTTACCTTGAGCACCATATCATCATGTAGGAAATCATTGATGGATATGTCCGGTGTATTTGGGATTTCTATACGTTAGAGGTGATCAGCGACATAATTCTCTACTCCCTTTTCATCCCTTATCTCCAGGTCAAACTCTTGGAGTAGGAGAATCCATCAGATTAGCTTAGGGTTAGCATCTTTCTTGGTGAGCAAATATTTCAAAGCAGCATCGTTTGTGTAGACTATGACTTTTGCTCCAACCAAGTATGATCTAAACTTATCGATAGCAAAGACAACTTCTAGGAGCTTGTGAGACCTATGTGTGTTGAATACATTGGCTTTGACAATAAAAGTTTTGAATGCTGCCATAACATCTTTTTGGCAAGGTCCGACTCTAGCTCCGAGCTTCTGCAGGGTTCGACAATAGGTCCGACTTTCTTTGTCTAGGTCCGACATGTTTTTTGGTAGCTCTGGTGAGCTTTGTATTTAGCTCCGGCATGTCTTTGATAGCTCCGGCGTGTCATTGTTAAGCTCTGATATGTTTTGCTAGGTCCGACTTATGTTGGTAGCTCTGACATGTTTTTCTAGCTCTGGCTTCTGAGTTGACTAGTTCCGACTAGCTTTGGTAAGCTCCGGCACTAGGTTGTACTAGCTTTGGTAAGCTTCGGCGTTAGGTTGTACTAGCTTTGGTAAGCTCCGGCTCAAGCTCTGGTTAGCTTTGGCATGGTTCGGAGCTTGATCGCAGTGGTTCTGCTTTTAACTTGCAATGTTTCGAACTTGCTTTACACTTATGGAAAGGCTGCATGGTATTTTTTACTATGTTTTTGGTGTGTTTTGATGGTTAAGGCTGATATCATTTTGCTATGGTTTGCAACATCCTTATGTGAGGTGCTCACGTAAGGTGTTGTGGTTTCGGAACTAACGAGAGTCAAGTCAAGGACTTGTGCTCGGAAGTATTGGTTGTTTATTCATGTGCAGGTGTTGCTTGAGTTCAAGACATGGATGGTGACAGGATCCATTGGACTAGTCTTAGGGAGAAGATGAGGTTCAATAACCAAGTTCGGGAGGAATTATGATTTAGTTGATCGGGAGGTTGCACATCATATTTGAATCAAGAACAATGCATACAAAGGTATTGTGGACGTTGTTGGAAGATGTTTGCACGTGTTCAAGGAGTGCATTGACGTGGCTACATGTTTCCGAGGCGTGATGAAGAGATGTGGACGTAAAAATTGGTCGGAAGGATCCAACCGACTAAGCTATGGACTCAAGCTGCGGCTGAGTCGGGTTTGACTCAAATATGAAAAGATTTGAGCTTTTTATGATAGGATTTCGTGTGGGTCACGAATTTGAGTTGTTTTAGGAATGTGGGATACATTCCTAAGGTGTTTGGAAGTCTTAAGATTCATTCTCTCTGCGTATAGAAGAGTCCTTTGCAGTTATGGAAAGTTTCGATTTGTGATTTGAGTAGGATTAGAGTCCTAGTTGAGATTTGGATGGCCTAAGGGCTGGTTATATGAGCAAGGGAGGCCAGAGCTCATGGGTGACGACTTTGGGGCTGCTCCTCCTATGGTTTGATCAATAAAACTCATAGTTTGAAGGAACTTTTGTGCCTTGTTCATCCGACTTGTTCCAAACAAGCTTTTCTCGTTGAGTTTCTACGCAGCACTACCTTTCTTCGGTGGTTTTATCATAACTCGAGTTTTACCAATCCAATTGACGTGATTCTGTTTGATTTGTTTTCACAACTTGATTATATATCACCTATCAAAATTTCACGTTCATTGGATTTGTAGTTTTTGATCTACACGAGTTTCTTTGCAGTATTACAGATCTATTTTTTACTCGGTAGAACAGATTGACCTTTGTTCGATCTTTCGATCGTAACTTGAGTTTCTATCAACGCATTTGAGTAATTCTTGTTGTGTTGTCTTCGTGACTTGATTCTCTCTTATATCTATTACTTTTGTCATGGTTAAACACATTTAGATTAGTCTCACATACGATTTATTTAACAGATTGTTTTTCTGCCAAGTGGTTTTCATTCCTTCAGCTAAAAAAGTTTTAATCTACCATTCACCCCCTCTGGTAGCTTTTCACGTGCTCTTCGATTCTAAAATTGGTATCAGAGCCAAGATGCTCTAATCTTTTTTATTTTCATGTGTTTTTGACTAATCATCATGGAGAAATGCTCCGCCAAACCTCGTGTATTTAGTGATATTGATTTTCAGGTTTGGAAGGCACGTATGGAAGCCTTCATCCAGGCTCAAGGCTTCGCAATATGGGAAAAGGTATACAAGTCTTGCAAAGTGCCGTCAAATGATCAAGTTACAACTACAAATATGAGAGATGTCGACAACAACAACAAGGCTCGAAACTTGATCATACAAGGATTAACTTAAAGTGACTTCGACCGTGTTGCACACCTTCGATCTGCATACAATGTGTGGAAAGCACTTTGTGACTACCATGAAGGACCTAACACGATCAAGGAGGTAAGGCAAGACATGTTCAAGGAAGAATACATGCACTTCGAGATGCAACCCGGTGAGTCTATTGATGACCTTTTTGCTCGCTTTAATAAAATTCTCAGCAACTTGCGTAGTGTCAATGTTAATTTTTCAAATGCTGAAAATGCTAGGCAATTCTTAAGTGCATTAGATATGTCAATTTGGGAGACGAAAGTCACATCTATTTGTGAATCTACTGTCATGAGTACACTTACTTTAGATGTGCTATATTCCAATTTAAAATCTCATGAAATTGACATAATATCACGTAAGAACCCCAACAAGTCTATTGCTTTTGTTTCTCAACGTGACATGCCTAGATTCGGTCAATCTTCATCTTGTGGTACAATTGCTTCGTTGTCCTCTCTAACCCTTCAGCAGATTGAGGAATTTCCAGAGGAGGAGCTAGTACTTCTCTCTACTAGGTTCTCAAAAGCATTACAAAATGTTAGAACTAGAAGGAGAGGAAGCTCCGGACCTCAACGATGTTTTGAATGTGGTAAGACAAGGACATTTTCGTTCAGATTGTCCTAACCTTTCAGGTCCTACTTCCCGGGCTGAAAAGCAAACAAGGACGAAGCACTCCTCTGCAAAAGATACGAAGAAAAAGAATGGTTTTACAGGACGTCAATTGGTGAGCAGTTTTATCGCCGCACTTAAAGAACTTGGCTCAAGCGATGTGGACATTGGAAGTGACAAAGATGAAGATGATTCAGCAAACTTGTGCTTCATGGCGAGCAAATCAAGATCAAGTAGGAAGGATGCAGAACACAATAGCGACAATGAAGAGGTATGACCTACTTGCGAAGAAATGTGTGATGCTATTTCTCGTGCCACTATTATAGTTAAGAATAGGACAAAAAGCTTAGGGATAGTGCTGCTAAAATTGAATCACTAGAATCTGAAATCAACTGTTTAAAAACTTTGATTCCTAGTGATGATGCATGTCCCTCATGTGATTTAATATATGAACAATTGTCCTCATTAAGAAGTGCGCACACCTCCACACTTGATAAACCTGAGTTATAAATTGAAAAGAATAGAGAGCTTGCTGCACTAAATGATAAAAACTTGAAAGATGCTAGCTGTTCTACATTTGATTTGCATTGTTCTACTTGTGATGACCTTGATAAGAAACTACAAGATGCTATGAGTGAAATTTCTATATTGAACAATGCTTTACATTCTCATGAAGTTAAATTTTGTTCCAATTGCAAATTAAAAGGAAAAAACTTCATGTGAAAATTGCCTTGATCTGTCCAATAAACTTGATAACATGCATAGGACATTAGATCGGTTTTGTAATGGGAACAAGAACCTAAACTTGTTGTTGAATTCTTCCAAGTCTTGCAATGATAAAACTGGTTTAGGTTTTGATTCTCATCCTCATGCTAAGGCACATCCACCTAAAATAAGTCATTAGGAAGTGGTTTGATTCAAACAGTTCCTAAACAAAAGAATTGGTTTTCAAATCTGCAGGAGTGTTGTCTCATTCGGTTTCAAATAAAAATATTGCTTGCTCATCTAGACATGAACACAAAGTTAAATTTCATTGTACCTACTGTGGTAGAGATGGTCATGTCATAGATTTTTGTTATAGACTAGCTAAACAATAGAAAAAGGAAAGAATAATTGCTAGCTCTCATAACTTTCATGCAAAATTTGCTGCAATTGCTAAACCGAATGATAGGAACATGCAACCTGTTGTAATGAGCCGAAAACATGCAAAGTTTGCTCCCAAACCTACTGATTTTCGTGCTACACACGTAACATCTCGTAGGACAGTAGTTGGGTACAAAAATCCTCAAGCTTTGTCTCATAAACATGTTGTTTTATCTCAGCTTTCGTGTGTTATCCCTGCTGGACGTCTTGTGACTCAGTACTGGATTCCTAAATGCCTTTTGACTAACCCCAATATTGAGTCATCGACATATTGTGCTTCTATGTAGGTTACACGCTTGAGAAAGGAGAACATTTGGTTTGTGGATTCAGGTTGCTCAAGCCACATGACCGGTAACAAAGACTTGTTCTCCTCCCTCTCTTTTGTGTCACGTGTAGAGAATGTAGCTTTTGCCAATAATTCTTCAACTCCTATAATTGCTAAGGGTTCGGTTAGAGTAAATGATCACTACACTTTGAAGGATGTGGAACTTGTCAAAAATTTGAAATACAACTTCACAATTGCTAGATGAAAATCTGGAAATTATTTTCAACATAAACTGCTGCAAAGTTGTAGGTTCAAACAGTGAGCTTATTTTTAACATATCTCGGTTTGGAAGAGTTTTCAAACCTGATTTTGATATGTCTTCCTCTAAGCATAGGTGTCTAGTTGCTAATGATTCAAATGACTTATATTTTTGGCATCATAGACTTGGTCATGCAGGCTTTGATCATCTAACGCATGTTGGTGCTCTTGATCGTATATGTGGGCTGCCTAAGCTTAAAGGGGACAAAGAAATTGTGTGCTCTTCTTGTAGACATGCTATGATGGTTGCAGGTTCACATACTCCTCTCACAATGATCATGACAGCTGAACCGTGTCAGCTTTTGCAACTTGACATCGTAGGACCTTCACATGTTCGATCCTTCAGAGGTAAGTGGTATGTTCTTGTGATTGTTGATGATTATTCTACTCATGGGTATAATTTATGGCATATAAGAATGAAGCTTTTAGTCACTTTAGAACTTTATTTCTTAGATTATCAATTGATCACCCAGGATCTTTAAAAGCAATTAGAAGTGATAACGGAACTAAATTTAAAAATCAATCTTTTGATCACTTTTGTGCTGAAAATGGAATAGATCATCAATTTTCTTCACCATATGTACCTTAACAAAACGGTGTTGTAGAAAGAAAGAACAAAACCTTAGTTGAGATGGCTAGGACTATGCTTGATGAATATCAAACTCCTAGGAAATTTTAGGCTGATGTGATGCAACCACCTGTTATGTCTCAAATCGTGTTTTCTTGCGTGTAAAACACCATATGAGCTATGGTTTGGACATAGGCCCAGTGTTACACACTTTCACGTCTTTGTTTGCAAATGCTTTGTTAATTTGAACCTAGATCTGTTGATGGCATGTTTCTTGGTTATCCATCTCATACTAGAGGCTACCGTGTGCTTTTACTTGACACTAACAAAATTTTGGAGACTTGTGAGGCGTCTTTTGATGAAGCTAGCCCAAGTACTAGCTCAAACATTGCAGTTCTAGATCCATATCCGCAGGGGGAGAGCATTTTCGTTAGAGATGAGGAAGAGGTGGAGCTGCTGCCCAAAAATTCTAGTAGCTAATGACATTGTTTCAGCTCCCGATTTTGATTCACAGCCAGCACCGATGACCACCATTGCTGGTCCAGATCCTCCTCAAGTCACAAGATCATCGATTTGTGATGAACATGAAGAAAAAGAAGCTTGTGAAGTGTCCACTCCCCTCCGGGTTCTCAAAAGTCATCATCCACAACAAATTATTGGAAGCTTGCAGGAACGAGTCACACGGTCCAGGTTTTGCGATCCAAACTCTCATGCTCATTCTGCTTTTGTTGCTTCTTTTGAACCCAAAGATATATCACACGCACTCACTAATGAATCTTGGATTTTTGCCATGCAAGAAGAGTTAGAAAATTTTGAAAGAAATAATGTTTAGAAACGTGTACCTCCACCGCCAGGTCAACTTTAATTGAAACTAAATGGGTGTTTAAAAATAAACAAAGTGAAGTTGGGGTTGTGGTTAGGAGTAAGGCTAGGTTGGTTGCTCAAGGTTTCACTCAAGTTGAAGGTCTAGATTTTGATGAAACTTTTGCTCCTGTTGCTGGATTAGAAGCCATAAGAATTTTGTTATCTTTTGATGCATCTAAAGGTTTTAAGCGATATCAAATGGATGTTAAAAGTGCTTTTCTTAATGGGTACATAGATGAGGAGGTTTATGTCAAACAACCACCGGGTTTTGAAAATTCAGATTTTTCTAATAATATTTACAAACTGTCCAAAGCATTGTACGGTCTCAAACAAGCCCCTAGAGCATGGTATGATAGGATAAAAACATTCTTACTTCAAAAGGGGTTTACCATGGGCAAGGTTGATAAAACTCTTTTTTTGCATAAGCACGGCAATGACTCATTATTCGTTCAAGTGTACGTGGATGATATTATCTTCGGTTGTGCTTCTCATGATCTTGTGTCCATGTTTTCAGCTATGATGAGTTCAGAATTTGAGATGAGTATGACCGGAGAACTCATGTACTTTTCGGGGCTGCAAATCAAGCAAACCAAAGAGGGAACCTTTGTGCATCAAACGAAGTATACAAAAGACCTCCTAAGGTGCTTCAACATGGACAAAAGCAAGCCTCTTCGGACACCAATGGGAACAGAAACAACACTTGAACTTGATGAAGATGGTGAACCCGTGGATCAAAAATAATATAGAAGCATGATCAAATCACTTTGGTACCTCACGGCATCAAGACCGGACATACAATTTAGCGTATGTCTTTGTGCATAGTTTCAAGCCTCCCCACGTTATTCACATCGTCAAGCCATCAAAATGATTCTCAGGTACTTACATGGAACTCAAGAATTTGGTATTTTTCTTCCTTCTTCCTCAACCGTTACTTTGAAAGCTTTTTCGGATGCTGATTTTGGGGGTTGTAGGATTGATAGGAGAAGTACATCCTGTGCTTGTCATTTTCTTGGTAATTCACTTGTTGCTTGGTCCTTTAGAAAATAAAACTCAGTTGCACAATCCACGGTTGAATCTGAATATGTAGCTGCTGCTAGTGCTTGCTCACAAATTCTTTAGGTTGTTCAAACACTTAAGGACTATGGGTTGATCTAGATAGTGTTCCACTATTTTGTGATAACACTAGTGCCATTTGTATTGCTAAAAACCCCGTGCAACATTCCAGAACTAAGCACATTGACATTAGGTATCACTTTCTTCATGATAATGTTGAAAAAGGAAACATTGTGCTTCACTCATTTTTGTTTAATTCTTAGTGAATTAGGGGTTATGCATCCTCATGGCTTACATTGAGGGGGAGTTTTGAAACATGAGAAGTCTATGTGTGAATTTGAGATTAAAATAATATGACTGTTGACGGCTGTTATATACCAATTTTAGCCGTCAATATAACTCAATTATTTGAATGGTTGATCATTTCATGCACACATCACCTTTCTGCTTGACCTATTTCCACTTGTACTTGGAGAAATATGTGTATGAAGATATTTATACAAGAATTGAGGAAAAGTATGGGGATCAATCCTATAAAATATCGTCCCAGCTAATCAGGCGACGACACGTGGCACTACATGGATCAAATGGCCAACAAACAGAAGTATCCGAGGCCATCCAACGGTGTAGCACCAATATTAGTCAATGGGACCCACCTGGCAGACACCTGGAGGAAGTATGGGCCGTTTGGAGCCCTTACCAGGTCGGTCGAACCAGGGGGCCGGCCGACCAGATCCTGGCGCCAAACGCTGTCAACTTCCACGTGTTGGCTCCTCCCGGCTCCCTGGAGTCAATGACGACTGATTCGCGTGCTTTTGGTGGCGGGAACCGATCTCAACACTAGTATAAATAGGACCACATACCCCTCACTTCAACACACACCACTTTGGCATCATTCTATTGTATACACTATCTTCCATAATCCTTAGAGGAGTTAGGATGTAGAGAGGAGAGCCTCTAGTCCCAAGTCCAAACTGGGAAAGGAGTAGAAGGAGTCTCTCTTCCCAATTCCACATAGGGAAAGGTATGTATCATGTATTCCTTCTTGTATTTGTGACTTTGTGCTCAATAAATATATCATCTTTAGTGTTCTTTTATACGTATACTTGGACAAAGCGTTTCTTGTTTGATTGTGGAGTCCATGTAAATGGAAGGTATAGTCTTTTTGATTGTACTCTTATGATCACATCTTATGGTCATAAACACTATAGACCCCCACTATAGTCTATGTAGTTATGATATGATTATGTTAATATGAATAACTACGTTATGCAATCAACATTGGTTCAACGATGATTTAGTTACTTGCCTTATGATGGCTTGTGCTGCAGCTCTTAAGGTATTTGCTTAGTATGCTAGCATGGTGCTAGGGTATTTAAGTAGCATTGGATGTCTTGTAGACCCACAGATTGAAGAGGTAGGCAGTAGGTGGTGACAGCTCTATCTGTCCTTTGTAATCCTCCACGTTCGGCTACAGGCTCTTGGTAGGAGTCGCCCTAGTATTGCTGGGGGTAAGCCCGTGACCGATGTGTTGAATAGCATTGCATAGGAATTCGTCATTTACATGACCATTAGTATCTACCTTAGGCTACGTATATGTATTAGGAGCATTGTTGTAGCAACTCTCTAACTCTTAATCCAATCTCCCTCTAGGACCCATTTACCCTTTAGAATAGATTGCCTAGGTGTGTGTCACACTACCTCTATTATCAACTTACCCTTTGTCCGGATAATTGATTAGTATCCCATAGCTTGACCATAAGAGTAGTATACACTTTACTCCATTGCCTTCCTTTGGGATGAATACGATACCCTTGGGAATACTCATGGGTGAAATGCTACAACGGTATCTTCCTTGCGCTTGTGGATCTCATCTCTTTACCGGAGATGATCTGTGGTGTTAAGAAATACCAACAAGCATTTTTGGTGCCGTTGCCGGGGATGATTTGTTAGGATATCTTAGGAGCCGTCAAGAATGACTTTGTGATTCCTTTTATATGCTAAAAGTTTTTACTACATTACTCGTGTTATACATTTTGTAGTTTTTGCCATGTCTTGTAATTGGAATAATTACTTACACTAAATCTGTTCATGGTCGAACTTTCTTGCTGTTTTGAAATTGTTGCATATTCACAAGTGCTTTTAATCATAAAGAATTAATCAAGTAATCAACTCACATGTTGAGTTTTTATGAGCAAATATAATTTGAGAAAAGATCAAGAGAATTAGCATGCATCGCACTTCTTCTTTTGAGATGGCTTATCATTGCACTTAGATAGAACTTGGAAGAAGTTGTGCATGACTAAAACCATGTCCTTAAGCTTCTGATTGTCAAATGACATAGTCTTGGCTTGGTTGGTTAGAATAAGTCAGATGCGCATATAATCTCTTGCAAATATCATATGATCTGAATTTGTGCTTTGAAAATAATAAAATGCAGCAACAAGTGTCATGCTTTCAGGTTTTGAAATAGTTAAGTTTGTGAGATCATGACTTGCTAAATTGGAAATTACATTTGATCTCTAGCATGGCTTACACTAATTTATGTATTTCATTGATGTGATAGTGTAAGTTACTTGATAGTATGACTTGGATGAACTTTGTTTTATATGTATATGATATAATATGCTCATAACAATAAAAGTTTGTGTTATAAACCTTGCTGAATACATTATCAAAGGGGGAGAGATAATATGTGAATTTTTAAGGATAAGTTGATTACACATTGCACATGTTCACGATTGTTTTTGGCACGATTCTTCGCAGGGGGGAAATTCTTTTTCTCATTTTATTTCTGTTTTACAAAGGAGGAGAAATTTTTTTCAAAACTTTTAATGTGAATAAGCCAATGTTCGGATCTTAAGTGATGTTGCCAATGCATTCATCAAGGGGGAGATTGTGAGACCTATGTGTGCTGAATACATTGGGTTTGACAATAAAAGTTTTGAATGCTGCCATAACATCTTCTTGGCGAGGTCCGAGTCTAGCTCCGAGCTTCTGCAAGGTCTGACAATAGGTCTGACTTTCTTTGTCTAGGTCCGACATATTTTTGGGTAGCTCCGGTGAGCTTTGTCTTACGCTCCGACATGTCTTTGATAGCTTCGTCATGTCATTGTTAAGATCCGATATGTTTTGCTAGGTGCGACTTATGTTGGTAAGCTCCGACATGTTTTTCTAGCTCCGGCTTTTGAGTTGACTAGTTTCGACTAGCTTTGGTAAGCTTCGGCGCTAGGTTGTACTAGCTTTGGTAAGCTCCGGCGTTAGGTTGTACAAGATTTGGTAGTACAACCAAAGCTAATCGGCTCAAGCTCCGGATAGCTTTGGCAAGGTTCGGAGCTTGATCGCAGTGGTTCTGCTTTTAACTTGCAATGTTTCGAACTTGCTTTACACTTATGGAAAGGTTGTTTGGTATTCTTTTACTATGTTTTTGGACTGTTTTGATGGTTAAGGCTGATATCATTTTGCTATGGTTTGCAACATGCTTATGTGAGGTGCTCACGTAAGGTGTTGTGGTTTCGGAACTAACGAGAGTCATGTCAAGGACTTATACACGGAAGTATTGGTTGTTTATTCATGTGCAGGTGTTGCTTGAGTTCAAGACATGGCTGGTGACGGGATCCATTATACTAGTTTTAGGGAGTGTTGATGGCTGTTATATACCAATTTCATCCGTGAATTTAACTCAATTATGTGAAGGATTTGTCATTTCTTACACACATCACCTTTCTATCTAACCCAATTCCACTTGGACATGGAGAAATATGTGTATGCAGCATTTTATGCAGGATGAGGAAATGTAGAGGGACCAATCCTATAAAATATCATCACACCAATCAGGCGACGACATGTGGCATCCCATGGGTCAAATGGCCCACAAACAGAAGTATCTGAGGAGATCCAACGGTGTATCACCCATATACATCAAGGGGGCCCACTTGGCAGCCACCTGGAGGAAGCACTCCACGTTTGGAGTGCTGACCAGGTGGGCCGAACTCCTGGTTCGGCCGACCTATTCCTAGCGCCAAACGCGGTCAAACGATGCATATTGGCTCCTCCTGGCTTGAAGGAGTCAATGGTGACTGATTTGCATTCTTTTGGTGGCGGGAACCGACCTCAACACTAGTATAGATAGGACCCCCTACCCCTCACTTCAACACACACCACTTGGGCATCATTCTATTGTATACACTATCTTCCATAGTCCTTAGAGGAGTTACGATGTAGAGAGGATAGCCTCTAGTCCCATGTCCAAATTGGGAAAGGAGTAGAAGGAGTCTCTCTTCCCAATTCCACATTGGGAAAGGTATGGCTTATGTATTCTTGCTTGTATTTGTGACTTTGTGCTCAATAAAGATATTACTTTAGTCTTCTTTTATATGTATACTTGGACAAAGCGTTTCTTGTTTGATTGTGGAGTCCATGTATGTGGAAGGTATAGTCTTTATGATTTCACTCTCATGATCACATCTTATGGTCATAAACACTATAGACCCCCACTATAGTCTATGTAGTTATGATATGATTATGTTAATATGAATGACTATGCTATGCAATCAACATTGGTTCAACGATGTTTAGGTTAGTCATTGCCTTAGGATGGCTTGTTCCATGGCTCCTGAGTTATTTGCTTAGTATGCTAGCATGGTGCTAGGGTATTTAAGTAGCATTGTATGTCTTGTAGACCCACAGATTGAAGAGGTAGGCAGTAGGTGGTGACAGCCCTATCTGTCCTTTGTAATCCTCCACGTTTGGCTATGCCATAGGCTCTTGGCGGGAGTCGCCCTAGTATTGCTAGGGTAAGCCCGTGCCCGATATGTTGAATAGCATTGCATAGGAATTCATCATTGACATGACAATTAGTATCTACCTTAGGCTATGTATATGTGTTAGGAGCATTGTAGGAGCAACTCTCTAACTCTTAATCCAATCTCCCTCTAGGACCCATTTTACCCTTTAGAATAGATTGCCTAGGTGTGTGTCACACTACCCCTATTATCAACTTACCCCTGTCTAGATAATGGATTAGTATCCCATAGCTTGACCATAAGAGTAGTACATACTTTACTCCACTGCCTTCCTTCGGGATAAATACGATACCCTTGGGAATACTCATGGGTGAAATGCTACAACGGTATCTTTCGTGCGCTTGTGGATCTCATCTCTTTACCGGAGATGATCTGGGGTGTTAAGAAATACCAACAAGCATTTCTGGCGCCGTTGTCGGGGATGATTTGTTAGTATATCTTAGGAGCCGTCGACAAGCATTTCTGGCGCCGTTGCCGGGGAAGGCAAAGGAAGTGAAGGGTAGCTATCACTTGTGATTATGTTATAGGTACTAATAGTTATTAGACAGGATTACCATTGCTTGTTTTCTCCTTTGTGTGAAAACAGGGTAGTGTTGGCCAACCCATTGTATGGGATGGCCAACGAGGACGCAAGTGCTAACAATGATTCAAGGTGTACCTCAACAAATGTCCGCGAGGCAACACCATTGCCTTTTGCGGGAGAATTTCAACTTTCGGTAGGAGCCAAAGTCCCCCATACCCAAGCTTGGGGAAGGCTCCAAGAAGTTCTTCTTGGTTTGCCTCCACTATGGGATGGATAGTTGGCTCTTCATCCATTACTCATGTCATGGGTTGGCTCCACCAATCCATGACAACATTCGTGCTGGAGCTGAAGTAGCCCTATTCTCATCCATCATGTATGAGAAGAAGGTCTCCACTCAAGGGGTGGACTGAAGAATGCTCGAGTCCCATAGCTTGTCATGCACGACACTTCACAAGGTGGACATGCTAGTTATGGAACTACACCTTCCATTGAAGTATCATGAATACCAAGTCAATGGAGATTTGTTTGGATAATCCAAGTCGTGGATATTCACATGATTTGTGAAAATCCATGTCATCATGGGACGCGTGGGAATTATTTCCCCAAGATCCATGAGGATTTTTGTCAAACAACAACTCCAATGGCTACCATTCACAAGGAGGTCAAGGGTGGAATTAACATCACCCTTGTATTCAAGGAGGCTATGGCTTTCCAAGGGATTTAAGTTCAACTACCCTACCTTGAAGTATCTTGGCCAAGCAGAAATCAAGACAACATTCCCATGAAGATCTTGGCCAAGGACAAGAACTTAAGGAGCATTCGAAGTCCAAGATTTCCCACATCACTTGTTGGGATTCCCACACATCGACCAAACCCATTCAACCTAGGGCAAGTGACATTGTGGATGAAGTGTTTCTTGTTTGATAGTGGAGTCCACATGTCATCATGATCAAGGAAGCCTTTGACCCATGATCAAGGTATGGGTTGATTCAATGGAATATCAATATGGTCAAAGTGGCACCCCTAATAAGAACAAAGCCTCACCATGCTCATGAAGGAATACATTCAAGAGGGAGAACCCGTCGCTACAACAACATGTCTATATCAATACAACGGGGAGAGGCTAGGGCCACCATGTGGCCCACATGTCCAAATGACAGCCAAATGAGTTTGGCTTGTCAAAACAGAAGAAATCGTCCACATCTTCAACTTTGGGATTGGACAACAAATCATCGCGCTGAACAGAACGGAGGTAAGTCCTACTCATCAGACTTCAAAAATTCGGTGAGTCCTTGCCAATAGGTTAATTGGTAGTTATCTCATATTTGTTTTCCAAATTACATCAACCCTTGCATTTGCATGTTTGAAATTCCACACTTGCATGTTGGAAAGTAAAGTTTCCAGCCATCATAAAACTAAAAATTTGAATTAGGGGAGAAATTTATTTGGATATGAACTACGTGCATGACCACTTGAATTTATCTTCCTAGTTCAAACCAAAGCGATTTGCTTTGACCCTCATTGCATTTACAAGTTATTTCAAGCTGGGCAAGACAATTTGAAAATTGGGTTCAATTTTCTTTTGGCTAACGTAACCCGTTTTTGAGTTGTTTTGTGTGTTCTTGATTAAAGTGCAGCTAGGTCAAAATTGTCAAGAGGTGGTATGGCAAGAAAGTGGAAGGCTTCATCAAGCTCAAGTCACCATTGGGGGGATTTGAGAACACTACTCTCCTTCAAACTCATTTGAGTTTGAGGAAGAGAAATGTTCAAGATTATGACCCAATGGAGGAGCCAGAACCAAATCCATTGCCAAATCCAATCTCAACTTGGCATTTGACATCAACAATCAAGCCTACGCTGAAAATCAAGGTTGTGAGTTTCTCACACAAAGACCTTCGTCACCATCTGCTCTTCAAATGACGTATGAGTTTAGAATTTTTCATTGTTTGGTTTGCCATGGAATTGAATGTATTTGCTTGCATTTGTGAGGAAGTTGACACTTCCTCATCATTTAATTCTCATGCATCCTCACAAGAGTAAGTATGGGTTTTGACTTTTGGATCTCCAAAAGAAAACCCCACCTTACATGGAAAATCTAAAACAAGTACCTAGAATCCTTTAAGCATTGTTTTCTAGACTTAGTCATTTTTGTCTATTTTTAGAAAATAAAACTTTTGGGCATGATTTAATTGGTGAATTGTCAAATAGAAACTTGGGCATAGTGACAACCATAATTTTTAATTGAGCTTCATGCATAGAGGGTGTCACTAGATTTCAAACTCCTAGGAATAAGTGATATCCTTGCTCTAAAATTGAATTGCATTTTTTGGAGGAGTCACTAAATTTTAAATTCCTAGTGAAGTTCAGGAGGATAAAAATTGAGAATCTTGTTTGTCATGGTCTAATGAGAAAATTTTCTCTTGAAAGCTAAGATGGTTAGAAACTTTAAAAGATGTAGGGATCCATATAGTGTATTTCTATCACATGCATTGCTATGAGTAGGAGCTTTAGAAAATATGCTACATGAATTATCCATAAAGCTCCACTCTTATCAATGAATAACACATTGATCATACATACACTTGACATTGGATCCAATGCATATTTGATTTTGTTATTCCCCGTATGTACAAATGAAAGTTTGGTTACCTAACTCGAAAGTTCATTTGTACAAGTCTCGGGAGCTAACCATCCCTCTCCATTCAAGAGAGGAAGTTTGTAGGAATAATATTACTATATAGGCATTCAAGAAGCTGATTGTTGGGATCCCTAGAGCATCCCATTTCAACATCTCTTGGCTAGGGAGTAAATGAGGATGGTTGCTACCTATCGGAAATTATGCCTGAAGGTCAACCATAACTATACGAGGCTAGAGATTTGAAATGGGAACCCTCCATGAGCAACCAATGGGCTACCACTAATGGGTGAGGGCAATATGCTCTCAACTATTCTAAGCACTCATTCAAGCTCAAGTGATTTGCCACCATCTTTGGGTACAAGTTATTCCTATGTGGCTAAGAGTTATGATGTACCATGACCAAGGAATGACAAGATCACACCCAATTTATATTGGGTGCAAGTGGTTCCTATGTGGCTAGAAGGTATGTCATGCCTTAGCCAAGGAACAACAGATCACACTCATCCCATGTTGAGTGCATGTCATTCCTTTGTGGTTCCAGGTATGTTGTACCTTACCCAAGGAACAACTGATCATACCCAATGCATGTTGGACACATGTCACTCCCTTATGTTAAAAAGATATGATACAACTTAGCCAAAGAATGACGAAACATACTCAATGTATGTTGAGTGCACATCATTCCTTTGGATCTAAAGGTTATCATTATCCTAGCCAAGGAATGACAAATCACACCCAACACATGGAGACCCTGATGTGCGGACGATCAACATCGAAAACACTCTATTCAACCACACTCATGGTGTCCACGGGAGGCAACACAACAATCAACACTCAACCCTCCATTGTCAAAGCCACGCTGCAACAAGGATAGACCAACTCATGTCCTACCTCTGTCGTTAGGGTTTCAACCCCTATCACGGACCTTGATCAAGAATAAGCTTGGGGGAGGACCCCCACTTGATGTAACTTGTATCACACCCACTGCATTTTTATTTCAAATCATCCATTGCATATTTATTTTCCATCCATCCATCATCCACCTTGCATTTGAAAAATTATGTAAAAATAGGTTAGATTTGCTTTCATCAAATAAAGATGTGCGATAAGAATGATTTATAATTCACATAGATGAAATGATGAATAGTTGCTCTGTTTTATTTTCCTAAGTCTCTAGTTTACAACTTGCTACTCTCCGAATATTGCTTTCATTGGTTTGAAATACTTTTACCTTAATTTGGAAGTTGTGGGTAGCAAAAGCTTGATCTAATTCTAGGTTGTTGCGAGATTAGAATTGGTAATAGAGCTGCTAGTCCTAGTTTGAAAGTAAAACTTAGATATATGGAGAAATTATAAAAAGATTTAAGTTTCCCTCAATCGATTGGAAATACCTACCAAAGCCATATGATGTTTATACATAGACAAATCTGTATGCATATGCTATTTGCTTTCATATTGAGGCTAGTCAAACTAGTATAGACCTATGTGAGAAATCATTCAACTCTTTTTGAATTCAAGACTTCACTTGCACATGCTATACTTCTACACTAGAAGTAAGCAAAACGTCCATCATATCCACCATACCACAATAAAAAGGGAAACTCCATGTTATTCATGTTTATCACTCTCTTCAAAATTCATTGCATAGAAATGGAGTAGAAGACATGGCTACAAAAAAGAAAATGAAAAAAAGCATGCTTACATCATAAGCATGAGAAAAAAAAAGAGAAAAGAAAAGTAGCCATGTTTCATCCCTGCAAAAGAAAGAGAGATCAAACCAAAAAAGAGTTATCTCAAGTATCCACATCCACTTTCCACTCCATCACACATGCACTAGTCTTGAATCAAAAAGTTTTGATTTGAATTTTCCTAAGGCTACCTCTTTTGACTTAGCAATATATGTGATGCAAATATGCCTACTTACTTTCCTTACCAAGCTCCACATACAAGCCATATTCAATGAGTAGGAATAGTAGAGGCACAATACTTTGGTGAAGAAATATTTCCACTATCCACAAAGGAGTGACTGAGAGAATCAAATTGAGGTACTTAATATCTAAATTGAATTCTCTGAGATTTAAGTGGAACTTGATTTCTAGGCTATGTTTGTCCCATTTGCTATTCTACCTTTCAACTACTCATGAATATGAGGAAGCATAAGCTCCATGATAACTTAAGAAGGGTAGAGTATCATAGCCAATTTTTGTAATACCAGGTAGAGTATCTTGTTGTGCATTAGATACTTTTGAAAATAAGACATTATAGCAACTCCTGATCATCAAACTAGAGTCTTGACTTTGTTCGTGATGAGCAAACAATAAGCTTGGGAGAGTTTGTTGACGGCTGTTATATACCAATTTCATCTGTCAATTTAAATCAATTATGTGAAGGATTTGTCATTTATTGCACACATCACCTTTCTATCTAATCCAATTCCACTTGGACATGGAGAAATATGTGTATGCAGCATTTTATGCAGGAAATGAGGAAATGTAGAGGGGCCAATCCTATAAAATATCATCTCACCGATCAGGTGACGACACGTGGCACCCCATGGATCAAATGGCCCACAAACATAAGTATCCGAGGAGATCCAACGGTGTATCACCCATATACATCAAGGGCACCCACCTGGCAGCCACCTGGAGGAAGCACTTCGCGTTTGGAGTGCTGATCAGGTCGACCGAACCCCTGGTTCGGCCAACCTCTTCCTGGCGCCAAACGCGGTCAAACGACGCGTGTTGGCTCCTCCTGGCTTGAAGGAGTCAATGGTGATTGATTCGCGCACTTTTGGTGGCGGGAACCGACCTCAACACTAGTATAAATAGGACCCCCCTACCCCTCACTTCAACACACACCACTTGGGCATCATTCTATTTTATACACTATCTTCCATAGTCCTTAGAGGAGTTAGGATGTAGAGAGGAGTGCTTCTAGTCCCAAGTCCAAATTGGGAAAGGAGTAGAAGGAGTCTCTCTTCCCAATTACACATTGGGAAAGATATGGCTTATGTATTCCTTCTTGTATTTGTGACTTTGTGCTCAATAAAGATATTATCTTTAGTCTTCTTTTATACGTACACTTGGACAAAGCGTTTCTTGTTTGATTGTGGAGTCCATGTATGTGGAAGGTATAGTCTTTATGATTTCACTCTCATGATCACATCTTATGGTCATAAACACTATAGACCCCCACTATAGTCTATGTAGTTATGATATGATTATGTTAATATGAATGACTATGCTATGCAATCAACATTAATTCAATGATGTTTAGGTTAGTCATTGCCTTAGGATGGCTTGTTCCATGGCTCCTAAGGTATTTGCTTAGTATGCTAGCATGGTTCTAGGGTATTTAAGTAGCGTTGGATGTCTCGTAGACCCACGGATTGAAGAGGTTGGCAGTAGGTGGTGACAGCCCTATCTGTCCTTTGTAATCCTCCACGTTCGGCTATGCCACAGGCTCTTGGCGGGAGTCGCCCTAGTATTGCTAGGGTTAAGCCCTTGCCTGATGTGTTGAATAGGAAATCATCATTGACACGACCATTAGTATCTAACTTAGGCTATGTATATATATTAGGAGCATTGTAGGAGCAACTCTCTAACTCTCAATCCAATCTACCTCTAGGACCCATTTTACCCTTTAGAATAGATTGCCTAGGTGTGTGTCACACTACCCCTATTATAACCTTACCCCTGTCCGGATAATGGATTAGTATCCCATAGCTTTACCATAAGAGTAGTATATACTTTACGCCATTGCCTTCCCTTGGGAATACTCATGGGTGAAATGCTACAGTGGTATCTTCCGTGCGCTTGCGGATCTCATCTCTTTACCAGAGATGATTTGTGGTGTTAAGAAATATCAACAAGCATTTCTGGCGCCGTTGCCGGGGATGATTTGTTAGTATATCATAGGAGCCGTCAACAGGGAGAAGATGAGGTTCAAAAACCAAGTTCGGGAGGAATTGTGGTTGAGTTGATCGGGAGGTTGTGCAACATGTTTGAATCAAGAACAATGCATATGAAGGTATTGTGAACATCGTTGGAAGATGTTTGCACGTGTGCAAGGAGTGCATGGACGGGGCTACATGGTTCCGAGGCGTGATGAAGAGATGGGGACATAAAAATTGGTCGAGAAGATCCAGACTTGGTTATAGACTCAGGTTGCGGCTGAGTCGGGTTTGACTCAAATATGGAAAGATTTGAGTTGGTTATGATAGGATTTCGTATGGGTCACGAATTTGAGTTGTTTAGGAATGTGGGATATGTTCCTAAGCTGTTTGGAAGTTCTAAGATTGCTTCTATCTGTGTATAGAAGAGTCCTAGGCAGTTATGGAATGTTTCGATTTGTGATTTGAGTAGGATTAGAGTCCTAGTTGAGATTGGGCTGGCCAAAGGGCTGGTTATATAAGCAAGGGAGGCCAGAGCTCGTGGGTGACGACTTTGGGGCTACTCCTCCTATGGTTTGATCAATAAAATTCATAGTTTGAAGGAACTTTTGTGCCTTGTTCGTCCGACTTGTTCCACACAAGTTTTTCTCGTCGAGTTTCTGCACAGCACTACCTTTCTTTGGTGATTTTATCATACCTCGTGTTTTGCAAATCCAATTTACTTAATTCATTTTGGGTTGTCTTCACAAGTTGATTATATATCATCTGTCAAAATTTCACAGTCATTGGATTTGTGTTTTCTGGTCTACACGAGTTTTTTTGCAGTATTACGGATCTTTTTTTTACTCCGTAGAATAGATTGACCAATGTTCGATCTTTCTATCGTAACTTGAGTTTCTCTCAACGGATTTGAGTAATTATTATTCTGTTTTCTTCGTGACTTGATTCTCTCTGATATCTATCACTTTTGCCACGGTGAAACACATTTACATTAGTCTCACACACGATTTCTTTAATAGATCATTTTACTGCCGAGGGGTTTTCATTACTTCCGCTGAAAAAGTTTAAATCTACCATTCACACCCCTCTGGTAGCTTTTCACGTGCTCTTCGATCCTACAAGGCTCCTTTTCATTTGTGGCATAGTTAAGCTGAGCTCCCGTTAGAGTCTTGCTAGCGTAGGCTATTGCATGATGCTTCTTATCCTTGGTTTTGCCAAGGACCGCTCCAACAGCATAATGAGTAGCATCACACATGATTTCGAATGGTAGTGTCCAATCAAGGGTTTGAATGATTGGAGCTATGATGAGTGCCTTCTTGAGGATGTCAATAGATTGGTGACACTCATCATTGAAATCAAAGGGCACATCTTTAGCTAATAGGCTAGTGAGGGGTCTAGCGATTTTGAAAAAATCCTTGATAAATTGTCGGTAGAACCCCGCATGGCCTAAAACGCTATGGATACCTTTAATGTTGGTACGAGGTGGAAGCTTTTAAATAACTTCAATTCTGGCTTAGTCCACCTCAATCCCCCTTTCGAACACCATGTGTTCTAATATGATGCCTTCACTGACCATAAAATGACACTTTTCCCAATTTAACACCAGGTCCTTCTCTTGGCATCTTTGTAAGACGCTGTCTAGGTTCTCAAGACAATGATAAAATTTTTTTCCATAGATGGAAAAGTAGTCCATGAAAACTTCCATGATTTCCTCGATCATGTGTGAGAAAATAGACATCATGCACCTTTGGAATTAAGCGGGTGCATTACACAACCCGGACAACATTCTTTGATGGTTGTATGTTCTGTAAGGGCATGTGAAGGTGGTCTTACTTTGATCATCAGAGTGGGTGGGAATTCGATGGTAACCAGAATAGCCATCAAGGAAACAAAAGAAGGAATGTTTCGCTAGCCGTTCAAGCATTCATCAATGAAAGGCAGCGGGAAATGATCCTTCATTGTTGCCTTGTTGAGTTTTCTGTAGTAAATACACATCCTCCACCCTGTGACAGTTCGTTAAGGAATGAGTTCATTCCTCTATTTTCAAACGACCGTCATTCCTCCTTTCTTGGGCACTACTTGGACAGGGCTAACCCACTCACTATGAGGAACAGGATAAATTATCCCAGCGTGCAAGAGTTTCAAGACCTCCTTCTTGACAACCTCCCGCATAGCATAGTTCAACGTCCTTTGAGGTTCCCTAGACAGTGTGTTAAATGGGTTGGTGGGAATGCGATGGGCGCAAATAGCAGGGCTGATTCCCTTAAGGTATTTGAGTGAGTGGCCTAGGACGGATCTATGCTTTTCTAAGACGGTCATGAGCTTGGTAGTTTCGTCTTGTGAAACCTTGTCACTTATGATGATAGGAGCTTCCGCATCACCATGTAGGAAAGCATAGCGTAGGCCTAGAGGTATGGTTTTCAACTCAATCATTAGATTTTGTGATGGCTCTTCTTTGGGCAAATCAAATGTCTCCTGCAATTCATCCTCTTCTTGGATGAATTGTTCTTCTTCTTCATTTTCAGGAGAGTCTATGAATTGAAGGACCATGGCTTCCTCGATTGGATCACTCTCGATGGGAGGTTCTACTAATGTGTTCTTGGATCGCGGAATGGGAATGGAAAACTGCGACACCCGGTTCCGAGAATGAACGAAGTGTGACGCATATGTGTGCCTAGGATGTTCAACACACATACACGAGTGCATCACAAACGATATACAAATTATAACCATGTCTCGAATAATAATAGTAATAGTACCGTATTACAATATCCAAATAGTCTTGAATACAAGCTCCAAGAATATTATTGCAGCGAAAAACTAAACACTAATAGACTCGATCTTTACAAGCAGTTCGACGGTATTACACACGCCTAGTACTCCTCGTAGTCCTCCGGATACTCCAAATTACCGCATGTTACTGAACTAATGTGGGAATAGCAAGAGTGAGCACATGCCATACTCAGCAAGTGTGGGAAAGTATGACATGTCGCTTAAACAGGGATGATAGTAAATGGCTAATTGAAGAGAAGTACATTTCATTTGCAAAAGTAAGAAAATGTGACTTATGATTACTATGTGAGATCAATTCCCATATCAACCCACATACCAATAATGCCATGTCTAATACCATCAATTACCCTTAATTAACCATACTCATCCACAATGTATCCATCCATATACCAATTTCATACCTTCATAACCAACCATGCTCATATAACATAACTGAACCCATAACCCTAACCGAACCCAACGAATACCCAAGTTTCCTTCTAATCGTGTTGGTCATCCAAGTGCTCTTAACCAGGATCACGACTATAATGATAGTTTTTAACACTCTGCAGAGGTTGTACCACTTTACCCAAAAATTCATGATTTAGTCACCCGTCAGCGACTAAAGAAAAACCTCCATCATGCCAAATACACTACCATAGGTGTACGCCCAAGATATCTCAAAATAGACTTTACAAAGTGATTACCAGCATGCGCGGATCTACTAAGGTTTTACCGGAGGTGATGTCTCCAACTGAGGACATCCATCCAAGGGCCCCCACTTGTGCCATTCGGATCCCAGGGTAGTGCCACCATCACCGCAAACCCAACCGACTCCCATTTCCCAAGCCTTCCTTATGATCTTAACAATATTGTACACTAATTAATCAGCTACGCCGCACCCATACTTGGCCTTATGGTGGCACTGTTGTCCTGGTATATTCTCGAATGAACCGACCCTTAGATCTAAGGCAAGCAAAACCACCAAATCATCTAACCCATTCCATGAATAATTCTTCCTTAGATCCATTAACTTCCATGTTGCTAAAATAGTCATTATCGTCAATCCAAATAGTTCATATGTTCAATAGTCATAGTTAAGCCATTTGGTTATTCCTAGTCCCAACTAAGTAAAGCAAAGCAAAAGTGTAAAATACCCTTCCCGGCTGTCTATGTTATATACCGAGCGACAAGGATGGGCATACAAGTCTACTAAACACCTATTAATGGTTTTCCCGTCAATGTGACACATGCATGCAATGTTCAAAATAAAACATTTAAAACTGGGTCAAAATGTTGAAGGACACTTGGCTTGCTCCGGTAGCTGGTTTGGGTTGGGAGCTTCAAAGTTCTGGTGCTGAAGCTCCTCGAATGCACCTTTTAGAGTGTTTATTTCTATTCTGTGCGACAAACATGTGAACAAGCATTACGATAAATAAATGCGCATATAGTACTCAATATGCCATGATGTGCATGAATGATGTAATTATGATGTAATACATGTTATTAGGTTACTTGTGACACCCGGTTCCGAATATGAACCAACCGTAACGCATATGTGTGCCCAGGATGTTCCACACACATACACGAGTGATTCACAAATGATAAACAGAATTTAACCACGTCTTAACTAATAAATAAGTACTTTATTACAATAATCCAATAGTTCACGAATGATAAAACTCTAAATAATTGCAGCAGAAAATAAACTAAACAGCACGACTCCAATCCACAGGCAATTGACGGCGGTACGCAACCTAGTACTCCACGTAATCCTCAGGGTACTCCCAATTGTCTCCAGTAGCTGTTGGGGGGGGATT
Source organism: Tuctoria greenei (assembly GCA_036927565.1). NCBI lineage: Eukaryota > Viridiplantae > Streptophyta > Magnoliopsida > Poales > Poaceae > Tuctoria > Tuctoria greenei. The sequence continues at coordinate 118,455,561 of JAYESD010000005.1, forward strand.
GCAAGGGTGAGTACATGTCGTACTCAGCAAGTGTGGAAAGTATGACATGTGGCTAATTCAAATGACGACAATAATAATGGCTAAGTGCTGAAAAGTACAGTAAAACATTTGAAAAGCATTATACTATGTCTATGTGAAACAAATCCCATCATATTAACAAAATATAAACCATATCCAATTATTGCCAACATTACCATTATCCATGTCCAATTACCATAACTCAATTTCATAACCATGCCCATAACTATTACCAACCCATAAACCATAAACCAACCATAACCATTACCAAACCATAACCATCCATAACCATCCCAAATCCCAATTTCCAACTCTAATCATGTAAGTCATCCAGGCGCTCGTGACTGGGAGCACGGCTATCATGATAGTTTTAAACACTCTACAGAGGTTGTACCACTTTACCCACATGTTTGTCATTTCGTCACCCTTTGATGACTAAGGAACCTCCATTGTGCCATCTCACACTTCCGTAGGTGTGTGGCCAAGAGATCACAAAATAGCCTTTCAAAAGGGACTACTAGTATGTACGGGCCCACTAAGATTTCACCGGCAGGCTTGAATCTCTATTCTCCTACCCACGGGCCCCCTCGTGTGCCATGCGGATCCCAGGGCAGTCCTCCTCGACTCCCATTCCCTGCGTCATCCAATGGTCCATACAATACTAGCAGCGCTCCTAATTATTCAGCTACGCCGCACCCATACTTGGCCTTGTGGTGGCACTGTTGACCTGGCATATTCTCGCATGAAACGGTCCTTAGATCTAAAGCAAGCAAACCACCATAACGTCCAACCCATTCACAAAACCATGCTTGCTTAGATCAACCATCGTATTGACCAGTTCACATTAACCATAATATCATTGATGCATAATTAATTGTGTAGTGTTGTTTGCCATCCCAATTAATTAAGCGAAGCAAAAAGGTAAAAAGCCTTCCCGACTCTCTACCATAAATTCCAGGTGACAAGGGTGGTCAAACAAAACTAGTAAACTTCCTCCATAGGATTCCCATCAATTTGACACAAGCATGCAAGTTCGCAAACAAAACATTTATTTTAAAATAGGATCAATACGCTTCAAGGACACTTGCCTTGCTCCGGCGGATGGGGTTGCTCAAGCGCTTCAAAGTCTTGGTTTTGGAAATCCTCGTATGCGGCCTCTTGAGCGCGTTCCTCTACGCGTGATCATACATACAAGAAAACATATACAATTCAACATAATGCACACAAAATAATCAACATGCAATGATATGCATGCATGCACAATTTAATAATTAATTTACTACGGTCGTTTATTAATTAGATGCGACTAGTTCATACGTGTTCATATGAGTTTACGGGGGTTTTAGGGTGGATTAATGCTGCTGAAATAAAATTTATGGTGCAACTAAAATCAATTCACGCCTATTAGATTCAATATGATCGCAAAAATTCGCATCGGGAACATGGCCTACCGTAGATCTGACGGCTTGACGGTCGCGGAACGAATGCGACGCGTAGACGAAGTGGATGGCGCAGCAGACCTTCGGCGGCACGACGACGGCGGCGCGATGTCGGCGACGATCTCCAGCGAACGGTGGCGCCCTCCTCTTTTTCTTCCTCTTCTTCCCCTTCTTTTTCTCCTTTTTTCTTCCTTGGGCGCAGCTCTCTGGACTCCCCTTTTTTCCTCTCTGTACCGGCGGTTTCCTTCGTGGTTGGCGGCGGCATCGTGGGGCTTCGGTTCCTTTTATAGGGGCGGCGGGAGCAATCGGGAATCGGTTCCGGAAAATCGGAACCGCGTCGGGGGGAGTCGGGGCGGGACGGGAGAATCGGGGGCGGTTACGGCGCGGGAGGGGTCCAGCGGAGCCGAGCGCTCGGCGGCCGAGTCGGGCGGGATCGGGGCTCAGCGCGGGAGGCGGGAGCGCGCGGGGTCAGACGCGTACGGCGCGGGAGCGGGAGGCGTATGGCGGCCGGGAGCCGAGGCGCGGGCCTCAGGCGCGGGCGGGACCCAGCGGGGGGGGGGGGGGGGGGGACTCGGCCAGCTGGGCCGCTTGGCCTCGCCGGCGGGTTGCCCATTTTTTTTCTTTTCTTTTCTTTTCTTTTTTTATTTCTTTTATATTATTATTATTATATATTTTATTATTTATATTTTTTTACTTTTTTTATACTTTCTTTTATTATATAATTTATTATATATATTTTATATATATATTATTAATATTATATATTTATTATTTATTATATATTATTTTTATAACATATATTATTAATATTTTTTTCTATTTTTAAATATTGTTATATATATTATTTATATATATATTTATATATATTTTTATTATTATTTTTATACTTATTCCCTATTACAAGTTTTAGACTATAATTATTATTTTCTATTTCTTCTTTTGCTACATACATTTGTATATATATGTTTTTTTTTTATTTTTCTTTTATTCTACTAGTGTTTAATGCATGACCATGTATGCAATGCATGATGCGAAAATTTAGGGTGTTACAAACCTACCCCCCCTTAAAGTGAATCTCGCCCTCGAGATTCGATAGCGTGGAGAAAAGGTGAGGGAATTCTGCCTTCAAGTCTTCTTCACGTTCCCATGTAGCTTCGGCTTCTGTATGGTGTTTCCATTGCACTTTGCACCAACGGATCCTCTTATTTCTCGTGACTCTTTCCTTTATGTCCAAAATTTTGATAGGTTGCTCGACATAGGACAAATCCTCCTGAAGCTCTAACTCGTCCATCGGCACTTGTTCTTCCGGTACCCTGAGACACTTCTTGAGTTGAGAGACGTGAAACACGTCGTGTACATCGGAGAGATACGGCGGCAGCTCAAGTCGATAAGCTACCTCTCATCGCTTGTCCAGAATCTTAAATGGTCCGATGTAACGTGGTGCCAGTTTTCCTTTGACGTTAAACCGTCGCTGACCTCTGATAGGTGATACTTTGAGGTATACAAAATCTCCAACTTCAAAAGTCAGACTCCTTCGCCTATTATCAGCATAACCTTTCTGTCGAGACTGGGCAGCCTTTAAGTTTTCCCGTATTATTTGGACTTGCCTTTCAGCTTCTTGTAACACGTCGGGACCAAACACTTGATTCTCTCCGGTTTCATTCCAAAACAAGGGAGTCCTACATTTCCTTCCGTATAATGCTTCATAGGGTGACATTTTCAAACTTGCTTGGTAACTATTGTTGTACGAGAATTCAGCATACGGCAAACATTTATCCCAACTTTTCCCATGCTTTAAAGCACATGCTCTCAACATGTCTTCCAAAATTTGGTTGGTCCTCTCGGTTTGTCCATCTGTTTGAGGGTGATACGCCGAACTGAAGTTCAACCTTGTTCCCATTGCTTCATGCAATTTCTGCCAAAATCTAGAGGTAAACTGAGAACCTCTATCCGAGACTATCTTCTTCGGTACTCCGTGTTGGCACACAATATGTTCCATATACAATTCTGCTAGCTTCGCGGTGGTATATGTGGTCTTGACAGGGATGAAATGAGCTGATTTTGTCAATCGATCCACAATAACCCATATTGAATCATAGCCAGACTGAGTTCGCGGTAATCCAACTATAAAATCCGTACCAATCTCTTTCCACTTCCACTTCGGGATCTTTAGTGGTTGTAACAATCCGGCTGGCTTTTGATGTTCAGCTTTAACTCGTTGGCACACATCACAAAGTGCAACATATTCGGCTATGTCCTTTTTCATGCTGGCCCACCAGTAGCATGTCTTTAAGTCCTTGTACATCTTCGTACAGCCAGGATGAATTGAGTAAGGCGAGTCATGTGCCTCCTTCAATATTGTTTCCCGAATATGCCTAACATTAGGTACCACAATCCTCTTTCCAAGCCATAAGGTACCCTGTTCGTCCTCATCAAATCTAAATTCCTTTCCTTCTTGGGTCCTTTCCTTGATTTCCTGTATTTCCTTGTCCTTTGTCTGTCCTTCCCGTATTTCCTGCTCTAATGTTGGGTTGACTTCCATCGTTCCTATCTCATTTACGAATCCAAGGTTCAACCGTTCAAACACCTTGCATAACTCGTGTGGCAGCTCTCGTACTGTGAGTTGATGACTTACTCCTTTTCGGCTCAAGGCATCGGCCACTACGCTGGCCTTCCCTGGGTGATAGTTGATTCCCACGTCATAATCCTTGATGAGCTCCAACCATCGGCGTTGCCTCAGATTCAGATCCGTTTGCGTAAATATGTACTTGAGACTCTTGTGGTCTGTATAAATCTCACATCGGTGACCAAAAACATAGTGTCTCCATATCTTCAAGGCGTGCACCACGGCTGCGAGTTCAAGGTCGTGCGTAGGATAATTCAACTCATGTTTCTTTAGTTTCCTCGATGCATAAGCTACCACTTGGCCTTCTTGCATGAGCACACATCCTAATCCTTGTCTTGATGCATCACAGTATATATCAAAAGTCTTGCTTACGTCTGGTAATACTAACACCGGCGCGGTTGTCAACCTTTTCTTTAACTCCTCAAAGCTATCCTGACAAGCTTGAGTCCATCGGAATGCCTTTCCCTTCATGAGTAATTCGGTCATAGGCTTGGCTATTTTGGAGAAATCCTTAATGAATCGGCGGTAGTATCCAGCCATTCCAAGGAAACTCCAAATTTCCTTGACATTCTGTGGCGGTTCCCACTTAAGCACATCTCTCACCTTCCCTGGGTCAACTGATACTCCTCCTCCAGAGATAATATGGCCTACGAAAGAAACTTCCCGTAACCAAAACTGACATTTACTGAACTTGGCATACAATTGATGCTCCCCTCAATTTCTGCAGCGTAAGCCTCAAGTGTTCCTCGTGTTCTCATCCTTCGAGTAGATCATAATATCATCGATGAACACTACAACGAACTTATCCAGATATTCCATGAAGACCTTATTCATGAGATACATAAAGTACGCAGGCGCGTTCGTTAATCCAAATGACATGACGGTGTACTCATAAGATCCATATCGTGTCCGAAATGCTGTCTTGGGTATATCCGATGGTCTAATCTTCATCTGGAAGTATCCTGACCGCAAGTCGATCTTGGAGAAGATACAACCACCCTTCATTTGGTCGAACAAATCCTCAATACGGGGCAGTGAGTACTTGTTCTTAATTGTCACTTCATTGAGAGACCTATAGTCCACACACATCCTCTGGGTTCCATCCTTCTTATCTACGAAGAGCACTGGGGCTCCCCACGGGGACGAGCTTGGGCGTATAAAACCCTTCTCTAGCTGCTCTTGAATTTGCTTCTTGAGCTCTGCTAATTCCTTAGGAGGCATCCTATACGGCCTCTTAGCTATAGGTGCAGTTCCGGGTATCAACTCAGTGGCGAATTCTATGTCACGATCAGGTGGCATACCTGGCAACTCATCTGGAAACACGTCCGGGTACTCGCGAACGATCGAAATGCTTTCCAATGTCACTTCTTCCACGTGATTCAGCATCGCTTTCCCTCTTGCAGGTTGGGCTGCTTCAACTTCAATGCGTGTACCATGTTCACTTGTCAACTGCACAATCCTCTCGGCGCATTGAATGACTCCATTATACTTGCTCAACCAGTCCATTCCAAGTATTATGTCTATTCCTCGGGAGTCCAATACTATGAGGTTCGCGAGAAAGTCTACCCCCTTATTTTAATGCTTACTTTTGGACATACTATATTTGTCCTCATCTCTCCGCCAGGAGAACTTACTAGCATAGTTTGCTTCATATGAGATATAGGCAAATGGTACTTGGCAACATACTTTGACGAGATGAATGAATGAGATGCTCCTGAATCAAATAAAACAGTCGCGGGGTTGGAGTTGGCGAGAAACATACCAATCACGACGTCATCAGCTTGCTGGGCTTCCTCAGTAGAGACATGATTCACATTGCCACGAGCAAAATTCTGCTGTCCACGGTTGCCTTGTGGTGCTCCTCCATTTGGTCGCGGGTGATTTGGCCTTGGTGCATTGTTCATAGGTCCATAGTTTCTCTTGGGGCATTGACTTGCAAAGTGTCCGGGTTCTCCGCACGCATAGCATGTCTTACCACCCGTAGCATTGTGGAAGTTTGGGCGCAACTGGTTTTGAGCATTTGCCGCCATGTTAGGACGCGGCGCAGGTGGCACAGGATTGCGAGGCGCTTGCATGGTGGGGCGTTGCTGCGGTGGCTGATTTAGGCGGGGCGGATAAGCAGCATGGTATGCAGGAGCAGAGGGGTTGTAGTGTGGTGCAGTAGGTGGTGCATAGCGGGGGCGAACATTGCTTCCTTGTTGCGGTCCATGATATGACATCTTCCTCTTGTTGTCCTGCTCCATCTCACGAATCTTGTTCTCAACCACAATAGCCTTGTAAACCAGCTTTTGGAAGTTTGGATAATCCGTATTGAGCAACTGGACTTGAATTTCATTGTTGAGGCCCCTCGTAAACAGATATTGCTTCCTACTATCAGTTTTGATGTCTTCTAGGGCATATCTTGATAATTGAGTGAATTTGTTGAGATACTCACTCACGCTCATCCTTCCTTGCCTGAGATTTTCAAAATCTTGTCTCCTTATTATCATAACTCCTTCAGGTACATAGTGGGAACGGAAACTCTGTTTAAACTCAGCCCAAGTGATCGCCTCCTGATTATCATGAGCGTTGCAAAGAGCTTCCACCAGTCAGCGGCTGCTCCAACTAGCTGATGTGATGCAAGGAGAACCTTCTCCCTATCAGTGCACTAGACAATAGCAAGTTTCTTCCCAATGGACTTTAGCCAATCATCAGCTTCCATTGGGTCTGTGGCTTGCGCAAAGGTGGGCGGTCTGGTCCTCATGAACTCTCCCAATCGGTTGTGATGTGGCGGGGGTGGCGGTGGAGGCAGGTGGGGCTGATTGTTGTTGCCAGCTTGCAGCTGTCCCATGGTTTGTATCATGGTCTGCATGAGCTGGTTCTGCATAGCTAACAGTTGTTCAATATTGATAGCTCCATGAGCATGTCCCTGGTTGTTCTGAGGTACTTCATTGCGCTCCTCCTCATCGTTGGCATCCCTCTGGTTACGAGTTCTCACCATCTGTTGGCGAAAGAAAGGTAGGGACAGAAGGATTTAGAATTTGGAAAGAACGTCCCAACTATATGCATCAAGGTATGTGACACTAAATAATCCTTTATTAATATAGACCTATATTATGAGGATGTGGACAATTGCCGAAGCATTCCACAACTCTCTACTAAGCAAACAAGCACTCAAACAAGCACCAAACAGAATTGACAAAAATCCTAAAAGAAGTAACACAACTCAAGGTCACACAAGTATATCTACATTGCTCTTATTTAACTAATGGGGGTGTGCCTATCCTTGAGTCGTGGCATAGGTCGAGGACTACTCCTCGTCGAGCGGGAACTCATCCGGGTCCTCGTCGTCGTTGTCATCATCGGGGTCCTGTGGGTCCTGGGGTGGTGAGGCAGCAGGCGGCGGTGGTGCGGTAGACGCCACACTGGAAGGCTCCTCGTCAGAGGACTCCTCAGAAGACGACTCACGCTGACCGTTGCGACGGTCTGGAGAGTCTGGGGTCCACGTCGGGATGTCGGACGCGTAGTCGTCCGGGTCCTAGTCGGTGATCCGACGATACCTCCTGATTATCGCCTCGTGGCGCTGGGCGAGGTCACGTCCATCCTGAATCTCCTGCTGCGCCCTCTGAAGTCGGGCACTGAGCTGGCCACGTCGTCAACAGTCTGACGAGACTGCGGGAGGTCCAAGGGTCCCTCCACGTGCCTGGAAACGAAGCGCGCAATGCCACTAGGACGCTGCGGGACGAAGGCGTGCACCGTGTCCTCCAGATGGAAACGGCGGGCGTGGCTCCAAAAGGTGGCTGCTTCCCAGCTAGCATCCTGCTATGCAGATCGGCGGGAGCTCCTCCAAGCGGGGCTGCTGTGGGTCTTCACCAACTCGTCACCGTAGTAGATATAGATCTTGCAGCTCCACTCCTTCCTGCCGGGGCGCTGCACTCCAGTGGTGTGGTAGGAGAGCGAGAGGCTGTGGTGACGGTAGCCAGCCTCACGGAGTAGGGCACGGAGACGGTGACGCAGTTGTCCTGCGGCTCTGCCGTCAGAACGGATCACCACGGGGTGACGGGGGTCGACGGCCGGAGAGCGACTGGCCAACCTACGCGGGGGCACAAGTCCACCGGTCGACTTACGAGGGGTTGTCTTGGTGCGGGCCATCTACAGAAAACAAGAATACATTAGAGGAAAAATAAATAACAAAATACAAATCTGAAAATTTCAGCAGCTAAAACGGGAAAAAGAACGGTGCAGCGGTTCCAAAAGAACGAAAAATAAAGAGAAAAATACAGCAACCAACACAATAATTTTACTCACACATAACAGCGGCAAAACACACTTTTTTCGCGAAAATTTACACAGCAAAACAGCAGCACTTAATATTGCTCACTTCTGAAAATTTTTATCAAAAACGCAGCAGCGATCAGTACTTTTTGCGGCTGAAAATAAAGGAACAAAACAGCAGCAAAAAAAAATTTCGAAAATAGCAGATTAGAAGAGTGTTTCTAAGTGCTCTAGAGTGTCCATTCTACCTAGGCTTGCGTCCTACAGTCAACGCGGCTCTGATACCAATTTGTGACACCCGGTTCCGAATATGAACCAAGCGTAACGCATATGTGTGCCCAGGATGTTCAACACACATACACGAGTGATTCACAAATGATAAACAGAATTTAACCACATCTTAACTAATAAATAAGTACTTTATTACAATAATCCAATAGTTCACGAATGATAAAACTCTAAAAAATTGCAGCAGAAAATAAACTAAACAGCACGACTCCAATCCACAGGCAATTGACGGCGGTACGCAACCTAGTACTCCACGTGATCCTCAGGGTACTCCCAATTGTCTCCAGTAGCTGTTGGGGGGGATTGCAAGGGTGAGTACATGTCGTACTCAGCAAGTGTGGAAAGTATGACATGTGGCTAATTCAAATGACGACAATAATAATGGCTAAGTGCTGAAAAGTACAGTAAAACATTTGAAAAGCATTATACTATGTCTATGTGAAACAAATCCCGTCATATTAACAAAATATAAACCATAACCAATTATTGCCAACATTACCATTATCCATGTCCAATTACCATAACTCAATTTCATAACCATGACCATAACTATTACCAACCCATAAACCATAAACCAACCATAACCATTACCAAACCATAACCATCCCAAATCCCAATTTCCAACTCTAATCATGTAGGTCATCCAGGCACTCGTGGCCGGGAGCACGGCTATCATGATAGTTTTAAACACTCTGCAGAGGTTGCACCACTTTACCCACATGTTTGTGATTTCGTCACCCTTTGATTACTACGGAACCTCCATTGTGCCATCTCACACTTCCGTAGGTGTGTGGCCAAGATATCACAAAATAGCCTTTCAAAAGGGACTACTAGTATGTACGGGCCCACTATGGTTTCACCAGCAGGCTTGAATCTCTATTCTCCTACCCACGGGCCCCCTCGTGTGCAATGCGGATCCCAGGGCAGTCCTCCTCGACTCCCATTCCCCGCGCCATCCAATGGTCCATACAATACTACAACGCTCCTAATTATTCAGCTACGCCGCACCCATACTTGGCCTTGTGGTGGCACTATTGACCTGGCATATTCTCGCATGAACCGGTCCTTAGATCTAAAGCAAGCAAACCACCATAACGTCCAACCCATTCACAAAACCATGCTTGCTTAGATCACCCATCGTATTGACCAGTTCACATTAACCATAATATCATTGATGCATAATTAATTGTGTAGTGTTGTTTGCCATCCCAATTAATTAAGCGAAGCAAAAAGGTAAAAAGCCTTCCCGACTCTCTACCATAAATTCTAGGTGACAAGGGTGGTCAAACAAAACTAGTAAACTTCCTACCATAGGATTCCCATCAATTTGACACAAGCATGCAAGTTCGCAAACAAAACATTTATTTTAAAATAGGATCAATATGCTTCAAGGACACTTGCCTTGCTCCGGCGGATGGGGTTGCTCAAGCGCTTCGAAGTCTTGGTTTTGGAAATCCACGTATGCGGCCTCTTGAGCGCGTTCCTCTACGCGTGATCATACATACAAGAAAACATATACAATTCAACATAATGCACACAAAATAATCAACATGCAATGACATGCATGCATGCACAATTTAATAATTAATTTACTACGGTCGTTTATTAATTAGATGTGACTAGTTCATACGTGTTCATATGAGTTTACGGGGGTTTTAGGGTGGATTAATGCTGCTGAAATAAAATTTATGGTGCAACTAAAATCAATTCACACCTATTAGATTCAATATGATCGCAAAAATTCGCATCGGGAACATGGCCTATCGTAGATCTGACGGCTTGACGGTCGCGGAACGAATGCGACGCGTAGACGAAGTGGATGGCGCAGCAGACCTTCGGCGGCACGACGACGGCGGCGCAATATCGGCGACGATCTCCAGCGAACGGTGGCGCCCTCCTCTTTTTCTTCCTCTTCTTCCCCTTCTTTTTCTCTTTTTTTCTTCCCTGGGCGCAGCTCTCTGGACTCCCCTTTTTTCCTCTCTGTACCGGCGGTTTCCTTCGTGGTTGGTGGCGGCATCGTGGTGCTTCGGTTCCTTTTATAGGGGCGGCGGGAGCTATCGGGAATCGGTTCCGGAAAATCGGAACCGCGTCGGGGGGGGGGGGGGGGGGGGGGGGGTCGGGGCGGGACGGGAGAATCGGGGGCGGTTACGGCGCGGGAGGGGTCCAGCGGGGCCGAGCGCTCGGCGGCCGAGTCGGGCGGGATCGGGGCTCAGCGCGGGAGGCGGGAGCGCGTAGGGTCGGACGCGTACGGCGCGGGAGCGGGAGGCGTACGGCGGCCAGGAGCCGAGGCGCGGGCCTCTGGCGCGGGCGAGACCCAGCGGGGGGGACTCGGCCGGCTGGGCCGCTTGGCCTGGCCGGCGGGTTGCCCATTTTTTTTTCTTTTTTTATCTTTTCTTTTTTTTATTTCTTTCATATTATTATTATTATTATATATTTTATTATTTATATTTTTTTACTTTTTTTATACTTTCTTTTATTATATAATTTATTATATATATTATATATATATATTAATATTATATATTTATTATTTATTATTTATTATTTTTATAACATATATTATTAATATTTTTTTCTATTTTTATATATTGTTATATATATATTATTTATATATATATTTATATATATTTTTATTATTATTTTTATACTTATTCCCTATTACAAGTTTTAGACTATAATTATTATTTTCTATTTCTTCTTTTGCTACATACATTTGTATATATATGTTTTTTTTATTTTTCTTTTATTCTACTAGTGTTTAATGCATGACCATGTATGCAATGCATGATGCGAAAATTTAGGGTGTTACATTACTGTTGTTGCTTACTTACTAATTACAATTGAGTTTTACATGTTTGAGCATGTTTTGAGTCATTTCGGAAAAACTGGGAAAGTTACAGGAATTTCATAATACAGAGGTCGGTCTAGTCCGCACCATGGGTCGTACATGTCCGCTCTGGACCAAACTAGTCTTCTCTGGGCCAGACAAGTCCGCGCTGGTCCAGGGTTTTGTGAACTTCCCAACCAGGACATGGGTTGAATCAAGAGTGGAATCAAAATTCATGTGGAATTTTGGATCTAGGGATTTTACCGTGAATCTCAAGATCCAAGGTCGAGGATTAGGTGCAAAGCGTGAAACCTGACGTCTAGATCCGTTGACGACCAATCGGCGACAAGATAGAAATGGAGAATGTTGACAACGAAGAGTTGGTCAAGAAGATCACAGGAGCGACGACGATCTTGCTTGATCCTCCCTCTTCTTCTTCTCCTCTTCCTCTTTTTTTTTCTTTTGGTGAGGGCTTCTTGCTTCTTGGATGGCAGCTCACGATGAGGTCGGAGTAGTCGGGTTTTCTCCAACGTGGGCAGGATGAGAGGAGGGGTTGTGGGTTGTTTACATAGGAGGAGGAGTGGTGTGGTTAGGGTGGAATCCTAATAGAAGTCAGTGGGGACAAGTACGGGCCTTGACGGGGTCCCACTTGGGCTTCTTGGGGGGTGGGCCACGACATTCTAGGGCCCAAATAAGTCAATTATCCAAAAACTCGTCATTGGTAAAAATAAGAATCTGAGTCGAAACCCTAGAAATCAGATTAGTCCTTATGAGGCCGAACAAATATGTTCTGGAGCAGAGAGGTACGTCGGACAAGCCCGTACTAATGTCGAACAAGTCCGTTTTCGGTTCTAATGTCACATTGGACTAGTCCATAACAATTAATCGGACATGTCCAGATGATATCAATAGCAAAATCGGACTAGTCCATAGCAATTTGCGAACAAGTCTGTTGCTCCGAAGAAAACTGAATTCAGCCAGCGATGACGGGTATTCTAGACTAGTCCGGGGTAGTGACCGGATAACTCTTTACCCAGACTAATTTTAATTGTTGTTTAGCCTCTAATTCATTTTAATCTTGTTCCTTTTTGTGTTGCATTATATTAAACATGTATAAAAATTAATGCAATGCATCATGGATGAAAATGAGGGTGTTACAAAAACTTCCTCCCTCCAAGTTTAACATCTAGGCTGCTTTTTGAGGGTGCATCCACTAGTAATTTTTCAATGGGTAACCCTATCATTACATTGAAGTCTTGGACTTCGAAGACATGAAAATCAAGGCAGAACTCGATATTCTCATATCTTATAGACATGTTTTGTAAAACTCCATATCCTTCCTTGATGTTTCCATAATATTCTCTGGAGGATTTTCTTGTTGGAGCCCAGGGTACATCACCCAGAATGGCTAAAAAACATTCTCATAAATGATATTGGCTCCAACTGTGGTATTATAGAGGATGTTCACCATGACCCCTCGAATAAGATATCGAATGGTTGTTGGGGGCGAGTCTACCCGAATTATTTTAGGTGAAAGCTCAACCTCTGCCGTCCGTTCCCTACTAGTGATTGAGGTCAACTCCTTGATCATTTCCTGAAGGAATTTTTCTTTGAGCGGATCAAGGAGTGAGGGATGTAATGATGGTTTCCTTCCATAACAATACCTCGAGGGATTCCCAAAATCTTCAAAAAGATCTTCCTCGGAACACAATGGAAACTCTGAAGGTCAAATTTCTTCTTCCTTCGGTGTCTTTTGTTCGGGTGAGGATTTCATAGTCACAACTTGAGATGAACATGGTATGGGTTCCGGGGCGACTATGGGGGAATCCTCATGTCTCAACTTGGCTTCCTCTTGAGGAAAGAGCCTCCAACCGTTATGTCAAGGTATAGGGCAGAATACTTATCAAGCCCAAACTAAAAATGTTGTAACAACACATGTTTGGGAATGGACAAGTCCGGGCCTGATTTGGTTAGCAATGAGAATCTAGACCAGGCTGCACCTATAGATTCCTTTTTGATTTGCTGGAAGTTGAGAATTTCTCTTCGTAGAGAGGCAACTTGGGAGACTAGGAAGAATGCAAGAGAAAAATTATCTCAAAGTTTTTTCCATTTTCCATTTTCACTCCCAACGGTATGAGCGTACCACTGCTTTGCTCTTCCCTTGAGGGGAAAGGGAAACAATTTTCACTTAATGGTTTAGTGTGTCATGCTCTTGATTAGAAGGCATGAACCCCCAAACTCCTGCAGGTGATGGTAGGGATTTTCACAATCCGTCCCTGAGAAGGATTGCTCCTGAACCATGGCTATAAAGCCAGGGTGGAGTGCATAGCTAGTTGAGCAAATGGGATTCACCGATGGCGGAGGCTCACAAACTCACCCTTAGGAGCAGATAGAGAAAGAATGGTGGGTTGCTCCATAGTTTAGATGATATGGAATAAAGATAAAAAAATAGATACAACGGTGAAAAAGGTTCGAAGATCAAAAGCAACCTTTCCCCGGCAACAACCCAGAAATGCTTCTTGATGGTTGGTACGTCACAAATGAAAATACGCAAGTGCATAAAGAAACAACTGTAGCACTTTCCCTTAAAGAGTATTCCGAAAGGGTATCGAATCCAAGGTACATGTGTGCTAATCTTCTAACTAGTTCACCCAAGGACGCAAAGCTTGGTGGTAGGCAAGGGATAGAGTGGATTTCCTAAGAGAAGGGTTCTAATTCAAAGCAAGTCGATCAATAGCAGCTTCTATTGGGCACAGGCTTACCCTGGTCTGCCACGCGACTCCTGCCAAGAGTCTACTTCGTAGTTGAACGTGGAGGATTACAACAGATGTATAGGGCTGTCACCACCTAGCACCTACCTCTACAACATGTGGACTACGAGATAACCAACGGTAACGTCAAGCCTAGACATCACACCTACGCTATCGATTACTTCCCTAACCTCTCTAGCAAAGAATAGGGCCTCTAAATGAATAGAGCAATGAACAAACAAGCAACTAAGGAATTAACTTGCTTGAATTAAATAAATGAACTCAAATGGAAATCATTTACCTTACGTGAGATGGAAAGGACTGTCGAGGTACAAAGGTGGAGAGGGTTCAACAAGCCCGAACCCTACCCTTAAGTGGAAGAAGCCCGACAAGCTGAAGCCTCCTCCTCCTCCTCCTCTTTCTCACTCTCTCACTATTCTCTAATCACATGGGCAGTGCTACGCCTTTGGAGTGGAGTACTATCCTCAAGCTTTTTGTGTGTGGAGTGAGGGAGCCCCCTACCCCCTATTTATACCCTCCAAAGGTCAGTTTGGCGCCAGAATATGCGCAGTAATAAGTTGCCACCGTGATCTCCAAGCCATGAGTAGCCAACACATGGTGGATGATCGCATTTAGCTGGTGTACAATGTGGGGCGAGCTGGGAGCTCGGTCGAGCCCCCAACGGCTCCCCTCGCACTGAAACTTTGTTATGATACTATTATGTGGGTCCACATGATGGGTATGAGTGATTCCAGTGATTTTTAGTTAGTTTTCTCCTCCGAGTGGGCCCATGAATCCTCGCACTTGCGCTTCATTGGTCGAGAGGTTAGTTTCTTGCACCGGTCCCTATAAATCCCTTTTATTATGAGCATAATTCACCTGCATACAAAATTGCACCAACACTTATAGAGATAGTTAGTAAATAAGTCCTTCCACTATGTTGGTTGTCCAATTCATATCTTTTATGCAAGGAAATTGATTGTTGGATTTGGCATTTAAGTACTGTCAACAGCAACTTCCTCTCGAAGGCACCCTTGGGGACAAGGGCCCTGGTGGAGGCCTTCATTGACAGGCTGTCGGCGTCAGCGTTGTCCTCAAGGGGTACATGGCACAGCTCCAAGGCTTCAAAGTCCTTCTCAAGCTTCTACACGTTCAGGGGGTAGGCTGCCAACTGAGGGTCGTTGCAGCAGCACTCCCCATGACTTGCTTGATGATCAACTAGGTGTCTCATTTGACCAACAGTTGGCAGACACCGAGGGACATTGCGGTCTTCAACCCAAAGATAAGGGCTTCATACTCTGCCATGTTGTTGGCTGCCTTGAAATTGAGGCGAACAATGTACTTGAACTGCTCTCCTGTCGACGTGCAGAGCAGGACCACGACCTCGGCTCCCTGCTTACGTGAGGAGCCATCAAAGCAGAGAGTCCAGTGGGGCTCAGTACCGGACCTTGGAACTCCAGGCCCCCGGGTTCCGGACCTGCACCCAAAGGCATCTTGGTTGTGAGGGCCCCATATGGGGTCTGTAGCGGCCTCCGAGGGCTGAGACCCAGAGGCCCTTGGGTTGTCCGGGCCCCTGCAGTGTTTGAGCCCTGGAGCTCAGGACCAGTGGCACGGACATCCACCAACTCTTGGGCCGTGTGGGGCTTCGGTCACTCCGCGACCAGCAACACGTGCACCAACTCTGTTGTTGCGGTGATGTAGAGGAGCAGAGGCTCATTGAAATTTGGAGCTATCATGATTGGCAGTGATAAGAGGTGCCGCTTTAGCTCCTGGAACGCCTCCTCCGCCTCCTCAGTCCAAGCGAAGGGTTCGGACTTGCGCATAAGTGTTAAGAACAGGAGAGCCCGTTCAACGAGACTAGAGATAAACTGGGTGAGCACAACAAAGCAACTTGTGAGCTTCTGTACATCCTTGATGTGGGTCGGAGGCCGCATCAGCTTGATCACCTTGATTTTCTCTGGACTAGCTTTAATCCCTCGGTGTGACACCAAGAAACCGTGGAGCTTTCCGACAAAGACCCTGAACACGCACTTGTTCGGATTCAACTTCGTGCGCGTGGGTAACTCGAAGCCGTGCAAGGAAAGCTGCCATGCCTCGACAACCTGTAACACCCTTATTTTCATCATAATGCATTGCATACATCCTCATACCTATTTAATATTAACCCATGTAAAAAGAAACAATATTCAAACGAATTTAGGCTTAATCTGCAAATTTCAGTCTATCAGAGTACAAACTTGTCCGGCCTCTGAACCGGACTAGTCTTGTATTGCCCTTCCAACTTAGAAAATACAGTTTCTTCGGAGTCCGAACTTGTCTGGCACAGTGTGCGGACTAGTCCGTTTATGGCTCTGATGTTGTCCGGACTTGTCTAATTTCGAGCGAACTAGTTCGATTGTATCTAGAATTTTAGTCTGGAAAGCCTTATTCTTTGAACACCGGACATTTTTGGCCTTATACACCAGACTAGTTTGATCTTTTCTTCTGTTGCCAAATGAACTTGTCCGGTCCCCAATGCAGACTAGTCCAACCTTCGGAATTTAACTCGGATTCTATTATTTCTCCACAATTTGTTTTTGGGTAATTGACTAATTTGGGCCCAAGAACTTTGTGCCGAACCTCAGAGAAGCCCAAGTGGACCCCACCTTGGCCCCTACAAGTCCCCCACTAAATTCTACTTGGAAATCACCCCGAGAACCCTAATTCTCCACCTCTATATAATCTACCCAATACCCTCACCTCTCCACCTTTGAGGAAAACCCCTTGCTGCCGCCTTTGATCTTGTGTCGTCATCAAGATCAAGTACGGAAGCAAGGAGGAGGGGGTAAACTCGAAGAAGGATCAATCAAGATCAATCTTCATTGATTCTTCAACAAATTGACGTTTTTCATCACCACTCTTCATCAACTCATCTCCACCAAGCCCTAATTGCCAAGATCCAAAGCCTCACGTCGAAACCTTTATCTTTGGATCTATAAACACGTGGTATACCCTCTACATTTGAGCTTCTACATTAATTCACCCCCAATTCTCTAAGATCGGAAAAACCCTAATTTACAGTCTGTGGTGTATGTCAATGGTGTAGCAACCTCTCTAGCTCCTACATGGACGGCCAACTCACCCTGGTGCGCACCCATGTATGCTTCGCCACAGCTGTCACCTTCGCGGCCTCACAGCCAAGATAGCCACGACTCACACAGTTAAGTCGAGGTCTCCTATCTACAAGTTAGAAAAGTGCCTAGATCGTCTTAGTCATGTTTAGTGTGGTGTGCTTAATTTTCTTGGTGTGCTTGAGCTTGTGTGCTTTGTGCGAGTTGTGAGACGTCTAGCATTTTGTCAACATCCGCACGTAGTAAAGGGTTGTGGGATCATTGTCCACATCCTCCTTTATTATTAAGAAAGGAGTTGTTAGTTACATATATCTTGATGCATATAGTTGGGGCGTTTCTTTTCAAATTCTAAATTCTTTCGTACATATTATTCTTTTAGCAACTGATGCCGAGGACTCATAAACAGAGGAATGCCTATGGATAGGAGGAAAGCAATGAAGCACCTCAGAACAACAAGGGACCTGCCAAGGGGGTTATCAACCTTGAGCAGCTATTGACTATGCAGAACCCGCTCATGCAGACCATGATACAGACTATGGGACAGCTGCAAGCTGGCAACCACAATCAGCCCCACATGCCGCCACCCCCGCCACACCACAACCATTTTGGAGAGTTCATGAGGACTAGGCCACCAACCATTGCTCAAGCCACCGACCCTATGGATGATGATGATTGGCTCAAATCTATAGAAAAGAAGCTAGCCATTGTTCAATGTAGCGACCGTTAGAAAGTGCTTTTTGCTTCTCATCAACTAGTTGGAGCAGCTGCATACTAGTGGGAATCTCTATGTAATGCCCCTTAAAATCAAGAGAGAATCACCTAGGCTGAATTCAAGGAGAAGTTCCGTTCTCACTATGTGCCATAGGGAGTTATGATACTAAGAAGGCAAGAATTTGAGAACCTCGGACAAGGAATGATGAGTGTGAGTGAGTACCTCAATAAATTCAATCATCTATCTCAATATGTCCCAGAGGACATCAGCACCGATAGCAGGAATCAATATTTGTTCATAAGGGGACTCAAAATGAAACTCAAGTTCAGTTGCTCAATGCTAACTATGCAAACTTCCATAAGCTCGTTGACAAGGCCATTGTGGTTGAGAACAAGATTGGAGAGATGGAGCTAGACCACAAGAGGAAGATGCCATATCAGGGACAGCCGCAAGGAAGCAATGTCAGTCCTTGCTATGCACCACCTGCTGCACCCTATTACAACCCATCTTCTGTTGCACGTCGCCCTGCTTATCCACCGCGACCGCAACAGCCAATGCAGCCACGCCGACCCATTCAAGCACCTCGCTTACCTATGAAGCCTGTGCCACGCCCAAATATGACTGCTTATGCTCAAAACCATCCTCGTCCTAACTTCACTAGCGCCACATGTGGGCAGACTTGCTATGCTTGTGGTCAGACAAACACTTTGCAAATCAATGCCCAAGATTAGGTCAGGGTCAGATGAAAAACATTCCAAGGCAGAATCCAAGGCCCAATGGAGGAGCAACTCAAGGCAACCATGGGCCCCATAATTTCACTCGTAGCAAGGTGAACCATGTATCTGCAAAAGAGGCCAAGCAAGCTAAAGATGTTGTGATTGGTATGTTTCTCGCAAACTCCAACCCCGCAACTATACTATATTATTCTGGAGCATCCCATTCATTCATCTCATCAAAGTATGTTGCAAAGCATAGCATGCCCATATCATACCTAAAGTTTATTTTATTGGTTAAATCTCCTGGAGGAAAGATGAGGACCAATATAGTATGCCCAAAAGTATGTATTTCCATAAGGGGGGTAGAATTCGTTGCCAACCTTATAGTCCTGAATTCCCAAGGCTGGGACATCATACTTCGGATGGATTGGTTAAGGAAGCATAACAGAGTGATTTAGTGTGCCACTCGGACAGTGCAATTGTTAAATGAGGAAGAAGTCAGTACAGAGTTCAAGGCAGTACAACCGACAACCGAGAAGGCAATGGTGAATCACGCAAAAGTGGTGACCTTGGAGGAGATTCCAGTTGTCCAAGAGTACCCAGAAGTGTTTCCTGTGGAATTTCCAGGTATGCCACCTGATCGTGACATCGAGTACGTCATTGATTAAATACCTGGAACTGCACCTATAACAAAGAGGCCATATAGGCTGCCTCCTAAGGAATTAGCAGAGCTCAAGAAGCCAATTCCACAGCAGTTAGAAAAGGGTTTCATTCTTCCAAGCTCTCCACCTTGCGGAGCCCTAGTGCTTTTCGTAGGCAAGAAGAATAGATCCCAGAGAATTTGTGTAGAATATCGGTCTCTCAACGAGGTGACAATCAAGAATAAGTACACACTGCCCTGCATTGAAGATTTGTTCGACCAGATGAAGGGAGCCAGAATCTTCTCTAAGATTGATCTTTGGTCAGGATATTTCCAAATGAAGATTAGACCATCGGACATACCCAAAATAGCTTTCAGGACACGATATGGATCTTATGAGTACACAGTCATGTCATTTGGATTAATGAACGCACCTGCATACTTCATGTATTTCCTGAATAAGTCTTGATGGAGTATTTGGATAAATTAGTGGTAGTGTTCAATGATGAAATCATGATCTACTCAGAAAGTGAAGAGGAGCACGAAGAGCATCTAAGGTTGACTTTGTAGAAATTGCGAGAACAATAGTTGTATGCCAAATTCAGCAACTGCCAATTTTGGTTGAGGGATATATCATTCCTAGGTCATATAATATCTGGAGGAGGAGTGTCAGTCGACTCGGGGAAGGTTGAAGATGTGCTGAAGTGGGAGCTGCCGCAGAATGTGAAGGAAATAAGGAGCTTTATCGGAATGGATGGATATTACCGTTGGTTCATCAAGGACTTTTCCAAGATAGTGAAGCCCATGACTGAACTGCTAATGAAGGAGAAGCCTTTCAAGTGGACTCAAGCTTGTCAGGACAGTTTTGAGGAACTAAAGAAGAGATTTACCGCATCACCTGTGTTGGTATTGCCAGATGTGAGCAAGAGTTTTGACATCTATTGTGATGTGTCAAGGCAAGGACTTGGTTGTGTATTGATGCAAGAAGGTCGAGTAGTAGCTTATGCATCCAAGAAGTTGAAGAAACATGTACTTAACTATACTACGCGTGATCTCAAACTTGCAGTCGTAGTACATGCGTTAAAGATATGGAGACATTATGTTATTGGTCATACATGTGAGATTGATACGGATAAGAAGAGTCTCAAGTACATATTTACTCAAACTGACCTGAATTTGAGACAACGACGATGGTTAGAACTCATTAAGGACTATGATTTGGGAAGCAACTATCATCCAGGAAAGGCCAACGTAGTGGCCAATGCTTTTAGCCGAAAGGCAGCAAGCCACCAGCTTACCACCAGGGAGTTGCCACCCAAGCTATGCAAGGAGTTTGAACGGTTGAATATTGGATTCATAAATGAGATGGGAGCAATGGAAGTGAATCCAACCTTAGAGCAAGAAATTCGAGAAGGTCAAACAAAGGACAAGGAAATCAAGAAAGTCAAGGAAAGGATCCAAGAAGGGTAAGAATTCAAATTTGATGAGGATGACCAAGGTACTCTATGACTTGGAAAACGGATTGTTGTGCCTAATGACAAGGGTCTCCGACAGTTGATATTAAAGGAGGCACATGACTCACTTTACTCTATCCATCCCGGTTGTACGAAGATGTACAAGGACCTGAAGACATGCTACTGGTGCGATGGTATGAAAAGAGACATAGCAGAATATGTTGCACTATGTGATATATGCCAACGAGTCAAAGCTGAACATCAAAGGCCAGCCAGATTATTACAACCTCTGAAGGTTCCAGAATGGAAGTGGGAACAGGTTGGAATGGATTTCATAGTTGGGTTGCCTCGCACTTCAGCTGGATATGATTCAATATGGGTTATTGTGGACCAATTGATGAAATCAGCGCATTTCATTCCACTCAAGACTACCTATAGTGCAGCCAAGTTGACAGAATTGTATATGGGGAGAATAGTGTGTTTACATGGACTGCCCAAGAAAATAGTGTCTGATAGAGGTTGTCAGTTTACCTCGAGGTTCTGGCAAAAGTTGCATGACTCCATGGGAACTCAATTGAATTTCAGTTATGCATATCACACCCAGACGGATGGACAGACCCAGAGGACAAATCACTTATTGGAGGACATGCTGAGAGCCTGTGCGCTAAAGGATGGAGGAAGTTGGGACAAAAGCTTGCCAGATGCTGAATTTTCCTACAACAACAGTTATCAAGCAAGCTTGAAGATGTCACCATATGAAGCATTGTATGGTAAAAGATGTAGGACATCCTTGTTTTGAATGAGACAGGGGAGACTCAAGTATTTGGACCTGATGTGATCCAGGAAGCCGAAAAGCAGGTTCAGACTATCTGCAAAAACATGAGAGTCGCTCAGTCAAGACAGAAGGGTTATGCGGATAATAGACGAAGAAGCCTATCTTTTGAGGTGGGAGACTTCACATATCTCAAAGTATCACTCATGCGAGGTCACAAGTGGTTTAATGTCAAAGGCAAGTTGCCACTTCGCTATATTGGACCATTCAAGATTTTGGACAACCAGGGAGAAGTAGCATATAAGTTGGATATGCTAGCACATATTCCCGATATTCATGATGTGTTTCATGTTTCTCAACTCAACAAGTGCTTGAAGGTTCCGGAGGAGCAAGTACTGATGGAAGAATTGAAGCTTGGGGAGGTTTTGACCTATGTCGAGCAACCTGTCAAAATTTTGGACACTAAGGAGAGGGTCACAAGGAATAGGGTGATTCCATGGTGTAAGGTGCAATGGAAGCATCATAAAGAATTATAAGCAACTTGGGAGCGAAAAGATGATCTCAAGAAAGAATTTCCCTATCTCTTCCCTCTCGTGTCGAATCTCGAGGGCGAGATTGATATTAAGGGGGTAGGTTTGTAACACCCTCATTTTCATGCATAATACATTGCATAAATCTTCATACATGTTTATATTAAGCCATGTAAAAAGGAACAAGATTAAAATGGATTTAGGCTTAATCTGGAAATTTCAGTCTCGCAGAGTACGAACTTGTCCGGCCTCTGACTAGACTAGTCTAGTATTGCCGTTCTGACTCAAAAAATACAGTTTCTTCATAGTCCGGACATGTCTGGCACAGTGTGCGGACTAGTCTATTTATGGCTCTAATATTGTCCGGACTTGTCCGATTTCGAGCGGACTAGTCCGATTGTATCCAGAATTCCAGTCCGTAAAGCCATTTTCTTTGAACCCCGACTTGTTCAGCTTTATAAACCAGACTAGTCCGATTTTTTCTTCTGTTGCCAAACGGACTTGTCCGCTCCCCAGTGCGGACTAGTCCGGCTTTCGGAATTCAACTCAAATTCTTTTATTTCTCCAAGATTTGTTTTTGGGTAATTGCCTAATTGGGCCCAAGAGCTTCGTGCCCAACCTCAGAGAAGCCCGAGTGGACCCCACATCGGCCCGTACATGTCTCCCATCGAATTCTACTGGGAAATCACCCCCAAAACTTAATTCTCCACCTCTATATAAACAACCCAATACCCTCACCACTCCACCTTTGAGGAAAACCCGTTGCTGCCAACTTTGATCTCGTGTCATTTTCAAGATCAAGTCCGGAAGCAAGGAGGACGCGAGAAACTTGAAGAAGGATAAATCAAGATCAATCTTCATCGATTCTTCGACAAATTGATGTTTTTAATGACTACTCTTGATCAACTCATCTCCACAAAGCCCTAATTGTCAAGATCCAAAGCCTCATGTCAAAACCTTCATCTTTGGATCTCTAGACACGTGGTATACCCTCTACATTCGAGCTTCTACGTCAATTCACCCCCAATTCTCTCTGATCAGAAAAACCCTAATTTGCAGTCTGTCCAAGGCGGAACAGTCAGGCCCGTGCATTCGGACTACTCCGTCATCTGAATCTGAACTATGTTGAATTAATTCCAATTCAACTCAAATCAATTCCAAACTTGTCCAAACTTGTTAGAAACTATTGTAGCTATTTAGTAAACATTATTAGCAACTCATTAACAAGTTTTACCTCGCAATCGCATTAATCATGCATATCATGGCATATTGAGCACTATATGAGAATTAATGGATTGAATTGTGTGTTTTGCATGTTTGTCACTAGGAATAGAAGGAATTGCTGTAGAGAGTGCTTTCGAGGACCTGCATAACTAGAACTACGAATCCTTTGATACAAATCAAGCTCAGGAGCAAGGCAAGTGTCCTTGACCATATTGATCCTATTTTAAAGGTTTTGTTTGCAATTTTGCATGCTTGTGTCAATATGATGGGAAAACCCAATTTTAGGAGTTTACTAGTTTTGTATGACCACCCTTGTCGCTTGAACACTAAGTAGAGAGTTGGGAAGGGTATTTTGCACTTTTTTCATCGCAGTGCTAAATTGGGTTTGGGAAAAATTCAAATGGCTTAATTGTGAACTATTGAACACATGAATGATGAGAATTGGTAATATTGACCATTTAGCAACATGGTGCCAAGAGATATAAGCAAGATGGTTATGTGAAATGGGTTGGACTATTTTTGGTGGTTTTGCTTGCTTTAGATCTAAGGATCGGTTCGTGGAGCGACTATCAAGGATTTACAGTGCCACAGCAAGACCAAGTATGGGTGCGGCTTAGCTGACTAATTAGTCAATTGCCAGTGCTGTTTGGACCATTAAGAATGCTCGAGAAGAGGTAGTCAGGTTGGGTTTGTAGAGATTGGTGGGACTACCCTGGGATTCGAAAGGCTCAGGAGGGGGGCCTTGGTTGGATGTGCTCAGTTGGAGACATCACCACCGGTTAAACCTCAGTGGGGTCTAAATAAGCTAGTAATCACATTGTAAAGGCAATATTGTGATCTCTTGGCCACACACCTAAGGAAGTGTGAGACGGCATAATTGAGATTCCATAGTCATCGAAAGGTGATGAAATCATGAGTTTGTGGGTAAAGTGGTACAACCTTTGCAGATTATGTCTAAAACTATCATGATAGCCGTGCTACCGGTCAATAGCTACTTGGACCCTCACATGATTTGAATTTAGACTTTAACTTGGTTTAATGGCTGGAATTGAGTCAAGAGTGGTATTGGTTTATTAATTGGCTTTGGTACATGGAACTGATGAATTTGAGACAAATGAGCAGTTATGAGTTGAATATGGTTTATGATTTTTGAAATTGGTTTTTTAAGCTGAAATTGATGTTATTTGGGTTAATTGGGAAGGACCTCACTTAATAATCATAATGATGCATTTTCAACAGTTTTGAATGTACTTTTATGCAATTAGCCATTGTTCATTACTATTACTTGTTTAAGCTACATGTCATACTTTCCCACACTTGCTGAGTACGACATGTGCTCACAACTGCTATTCCCCCTCCAAATCCAGACGCAGGTGATCAGGTGGAGTAATAGGAGGTCTTTGAGGTGTTCTAGGCGTGTGTTCTGCTGTTAAACCTGCCTGTGGAGACTGGAATCATTAGTGTTTAGTTTTTTCGATGCAGTTTCATTAGAGGTCGTATTCGAGACTATTTGGTTTGTAATAAGATACTTTTATTAGAATTATTATTCGAGACATGGTTTGTATCTATTTATCTATTGTGAAACACTTGTGTATGTGTGTTAAACTTCCTGGGAACACATATGCATTACGTTTGGTTCATTTTCGGAACCGAGTGTCACACAACCTCCACGGTCCATGAGTACGAGGAGGAAGAGAACACAACAGGTGATGCACCTGGATGGACTCAACCTCCATCGTATGATATTGAAGGTCCATCTTGGCATGGACGGCCATGTGACACATGGGAGCCCCCCCCCCCCCCCCCCCCCGTCCACTTCAAGCTCTAGCAGCTTGCCTCCATCTTCCATGAGAAGATGTCGTTCCTCTTCGGCTAGAAGTCATCATGGCTATAGCCAAGGAATGATATATCTCACTAGACGTATGAATGAGCTTGAAGTGAGAACGGATGACATCTACAACACTCTCCAAGGGCATGTCCATGGTACCCAAGATTCGCTACAACACATGGACGCTCAATTCATCGACCTCAACTCCACGCTACAACAACAACAAGCCAATCCCGTAGCATACTTCCATCATCAACGGTTCAACTCTCGTCACGTAGGTGAGTGAAGAACAAGCTTGTGGGAGGACCCCCACTTGAGGTAAATTGTATCACACCCTTGCATATTTATTATCCATCATCCGCCTTGCATATAAAAAAATATGTAGGATAGAGTTTGTTTTTCAATAAAATAAATGATGTGCGGTAAGAATGGTTTGGAATTCACATAGATGAAATGATGAATAGTTGCTCTATTTTAATTTTCCTAAGTCCCTAGTTTACAACTTACTACTCTCCAACATATTGCTCTCATTAGCTAAAATTGATTTTGCCTTGATTTGGAAAGTTGCGGGTAGCAAAAGCTTAATCCATTCTAAGTTGTTGGGAGATATGATATAGTAATAGGGCTGCTATTCCTTGTTTGAAAGTGAAACTTAGATTTCTGTAGAAATTCTAAAAAGATTTAAGTTACTCTCATTTGATGTAACACCCTCATTTTCATGCATCATGCAATGCATACATTCATATATGTGTCTAACATTAATCCACATAAAAAGGAACAAGTTTAAAATTGATTTAGAAACAAAACCGCACTTAAGAATTCTGGGAAGTGCGGCCTAATCCATCTTTGGTGCGGACTAGTCCGATTTCTTTCTGACCTCGCTTGGACTTGTGTGTTTTTATGTGGACTAGTCTGTTTTTGCCTCTGGACGCCTTCGGACTTGTCCAGTCCTGTGCAGACTAGTCCGGTGTTCCAATTCCCTTGGATATTTCGCTAAGTCTCTGGACTTGTCCGGTACTCCAGCGGACTTGTCCGTTTTCCTCTCTGACTAAAGCCGAATTTATCAGATTTTTGGCTAGACTTGTCTGTTTTTCCCCTCTGGATAAGTTCGGACTTGTCCAATGTCCAGTCCGGACTTGTCCGATTTTTCTCTGGACAACTTCGGACTAGTCTAGCCCTTTTCGGACTTGTCCAATAAATCGTGACTCTGAGTTGATATTTTGTTTCACGACTTGTTTCTTGGGATTTATATTAAGTGGGCCTAGGGACGTTGTGCCTAACTCTTTTAGAGCCCATGTGAGACTCTAAACCGGCCTCTACTCACCCCCAAACTCGCAATCCATCTAACCCTAGCCTCCACATCTATATAATCAACCCCACCCCTTGGCTTGACATCAATTTGCCACTTTTCCACCTCACCCAAACCCTAGCTTGTGGATAGCCGCCACCAAGGAGTGATAAAGAGATCTAGAACAAGAAGAAGAGGAGGAGGAAAAGAAAGAGGATCAAGATCTCCATCAACCGCGTTCTTCGTCAACAATCCACCATCAAGCTCTTCATTAACTCTAGATCTTCAAGATCCAAGTGTTGCCTCCAAGATCCTTGATTCATTGGAGATCTAAACACCTGGTATACCTTCTATTCTGTTTTCCTTACATGAATTCAACACCAAATCTCCAAATTCACGTCGATCTAGAAAACCCTAATCTGCCGATCTTGCGAAGTGCGGACTTGTCTGGTCCCTAGCAGACTAGTCCAATTTTCTTGGACAATTTCTTTTGAATTAATTATAAAATTTGATCAGATTAACTCCAAACCTGTATAAACTTTTTAAGATCTATTGGGACTAGTTAGTGATCATTAAAAGCAACTCATTAACAAGTTACACATTGCATTCGCATAAATCATTCATATTATGTCATATAGAGTAATATTTGTGCACTCTTTGATTGTGTTTTTTGTTTGTATGTTTATTGTGCGGATTAGACGGATTTGCGCCAGAGAGTTCCACGCAGGATCTACAACACCAAGAGTTTGAAGTCTTTGATCCTAATCAATCCCAAGGGCAAGGCAAGTATCATTGAAGCATATTGATCCTACTTTTAAAATAAATGTTTTGTTTGCGAAACTGCATGCTTGAGTAAACTTGATGGGAATCCTATGAAAGGAAGATTACTAGATTTGTTTGACCACCCTTGTCACTTGAAATTTATGATAGAGAGTTGGATGGGCTTTTTACCTTTTTGCTTTGCTTAATTAATTGGGGTGGGAAAATAACTATACCATTTAATTATGCATTAATGAGATTATGATTAATATGAACTGGTTAATATGATATGGTAACAGGTGATCTAAGCAAGCCTAGTATGTGGATGAGTTGGTTGTTATGGTGGTTTGCTTGCTTTAGATCTAAGGACCAGTTCATGCGAGAATAAGCCAGGACAACAGTGCCACCACGAGGCCAAGTATGGGTGCAGCGTAGCTGATTAATTAGAGCTTTGCCAGTGCTATTTGGACCATTAAGGATGCTCAGGGAAGGGGTAGTCGGATTGGGTTTGCTGATGATTTGTAGGACTATCCTGGTATCCAAATGGCTCAAGAGGGGGCCCTTGGTTAATGATGTTCTCAGTTGGAGGCATCACCATTGGTGAAACCTCAGTGGAGTCTAAATAAGCTAGTAATCCCTTTGTAAAGGATATTTTGTGATCTCTTGGCCATACACCAAAGGAAGTGTAATTGGCATAAGGGAGGTTCTTTAGTCACCGACGGGTGATGAAATCATAAACATGTGGGTAAAGTGGTATAAACTCTGCAGAATCTAATAAAGCTATCATGATAGCCGTGCTCCCGGTTATGAGTGCATAGATGACCTACATGATTAGTGGGAACTTGGTATTTGGGATGGTTTTTGGGATAGTTATGGTTTGGTAATGATTATGGATGGTTATGGCTTAAATTCTTGTTTTGGATATGATTGATGGTAATAATTTGGAATATGGATGATGATATTAGAATATGGACTGGTATTATAATAATTATATATTTTATGATGGGATTACTTCACATAAATATAATATATTGCTTTTCAAACGTTTTGATGTACCTTTTAGCAATTAACATTTATTCATTGTTGTCGTTTGTATCAGCTACATGTCATACATTACACACATGATGAGTACGACATGTACTCACCCTTGAAATTCCACCACCAACAGTTGCAGGTCAGGATTGAGAGTATAATGATGATAATGCGGAGTTCTAGGCTGTGTTTACCGTCAGCTTTGCCTGTGGTGTTGATTGGAGCTGCGCTACCCTATTGCTTATGCTACCTAGCTGTTTAGTTTGCTTAATTAGTTTATTTCCGCTACATTAGTTGATCTTGTAATTAATTTTCATTAGAGCTTGTATCCGAGGATATTATGAATTTTGTAATAAAAGTACTTAATTAAGCTTATTCTGTTGAATTTTTCTGTATATCCTTTTGTGATTGCACTTGTGTATGTGTGTTAAACGTCCTGGGCACACATCTGCGTTCCCTTGCTGAATTTTTCAGAATCGGGTGTCACAAATTTGGTATCAGAGCCACAGGTTGACCGCACAACGCAACCTAGTTAGAATAGACACTTTAGAGCACATAGGAGCACTCAGGAATCGATGTGTTTTTGCTTGGTGTGTTGTTTGTTATATATTGTTTGCTTGTGTGCTTAATACAAGATTTTGGGATGCTTTAGCATTACCATATCTACGTAGGCTAGAGTAGCTAGTTGTTTAGATTCATATCCCTTGATGGATATAGTTGGGGACATTTCTAAATTCTTTTCTTTTGCTTTTTTCAGATGGTGAGGAATCACAAGCAGGGGGATCACAATGATGAGGAGGAGAACAATGGAGCACCTTAGAATAACCATGGACAAGGACCTGCCCATTGAGCTATTAATATTGAGCAACTATTGGCTATGCAGAACCAACTCATGCAGACCATGATACAAACTATGGGATAGCTACTGGCTGGTAACATCAAAAATCATCCTCGTATGCCTCCACTGCCACCCCCACCTCCTCATAACCTGTTGGGAGAGTTCATGAGGAATAGGCCGCCAATCTTTGCTCAAGTCGCTGACCCTATGGATGCTGATGATTGGCTCAAGTCTGTGGAGAAGAAGCTAGCCGTTGTCCAATGCAGTGATCGGGAGAAGGTTCTATTTGCTTCTCATCAACTAGTTGGAGCAGCTGCGGATTGGCGGCATTCCTTATGCAATGCTCATGAGAACCAGGAGTGGATCACTTGGGCCGAATTCAAGGAGAGCTTCCATTCTCATTATGTGCCGGAAGGTGTCATGATCTTGAAGAGGCAAGAATTTGAGAACTTAAGCCAAGGAAGATCGAGTGTGGGCGAATATCTCAATAAATTCACTCAACTTTCAAGGTATGCCCCTGAAGATGTTAGTCGAGACAGCCGAAAGCAGTACTTGTTTATGAGAGGCTTGAACAATGAGATCCAAGTACAATTTCTCAACTGCGATTATGCAAACTTCCAGAAGCTTATGGACAAAGAAATTGTGGTGGAGAACAAGGTCCATGAGATGGAGCAAGACAACAAGAGGAAGGCACCATATCAAGGACAGCAACAAGGAAGCAATGTGCGCCCTCGCTTTGCGCCACCTATGCGCTTTATTATAGCTCCTCTGCTCCTGTACAGTGCCCTAGATATGCACCGCGCCCAGCTCAGTTTGTGCAGCAGCGCCCTGTCATGCAAGCACCTAGGCCTCCAATGCCTTTTGCACCTTATGCTAACTCTCCTGGTGCAATTGTTCAAAATCAAGCTCGTGCAAATAATTCTGGGGGAGTAAAGTAGTTCTATACTTGTGGAGAAGCTGGACACTTTGCACATCAATGTCCTAAGTCAGGCCTTGGTCGAGGAAGCAATGTGCCGAGGCAAAACCCAAGACCCAATGGAGGACAGCCGCAAGGGAACCGTGGACAGAAGAATTTTGCTTGTGACAACGTGAACCATGTATCTACGGAGGATGCGCAACAAGCAGATGGTGTGGTCATTGGTATGTTTCTCTCAAACTCCAACCCATCGACTATGTTATTTGATTCTGGAGCATCGCATTCATTCATTGCATCAAAATATGTTGCCAAGTATAGTTTTCCTATCTATCATATGAAGTTTACTCTATTGGTTAAGTCTCCTGGAGGAGAGATGAGGACAAATATAATATGTCCAAAAATAGGCCTTACAATAAGTGTTGTAGATTTCTTCGCCAACCTCATTGTTTTGGATTCTCAAGGATTGGACATTATACCTGGTATGGACTGGTTGAGGAAGCACAATGGAGTTATTGAGTGTGCCACGAAGACGGTGAAGTTGACCAATGAGGAAGGGATCACCATATAATTTGAAGCATCTCAAACCGCACCAAAGCAATTGGAGCTGAACCACATGGATGATGCCGCAATTTAGGAGATTCCGGTAGTGTGTGAATTTCTGGATGTGTTTCTAGACGAGTTGCCAGGTATGCCACCTGATCGAGACATTGAGTTTGTTATTGATTTAATACCTGGAACTGCACCTATAGCTAAGAGGCCATATAGGATGCCTCCTAAGGAATCAGCAGAGCTCAAGAAGCAAATTCAAGAGCAACTAGAGAAGGGTTTTATTCGGCCCAGCTCTTCACCTTGGGGAGCGCCCGTGCTGTTTGTGGACAAGAAGGATGGATCACAAAGAATGTGCATGGATTGCCGAGCTCTCAATGAGGTGACCATTAAGAACAAGTACACCTTGCCCTGCATAGAAGACTTGTTTGACCAAATGAAGGGTTCTCGTGTCTTCTCCAAGATTGATTTGAGGTCGGGATACTTTCAAATGAAGATTAGACCATCGGACATACCCAAGACATCTTTTAGGACACAATATGGATCTTATGAGTATACCGTGATGTCCTTTGGATTGACCAATGCACCTGCGTATATTATGTACCTCATGAACAATGTCTTCATGGAGTACTTGGATAAGTTTGTAGTTGTTTTCATTGCTGACATTATGATCTACTTGATGGATGAGAAGGAGCATGAGGAACACATGAGGCTTGCAGAAATTGAGGGAGCATCAATTTTATGCCAAGTTCAACAAGTGTCAGTTTTGGTTGAGAGAAGTATCGTTTTGGGTCATATCATTTCAGGAGGAGGTGTTTCGGTTGACCCCATAAAGGTTTGGGACGTGTTGAAGTGGGAGCCACCGCAAAATGTAAAGGAAATAAGGAGTTTTCTTGGGATGGCTGGATATTACCATCCATTCATCAAGGACTCTTACAAAATAGCCAAGCCCATGATGGAATTGCTAATGAAGGGAAATGCTTTCTAATGGACTACAACACCAGTTTTGGTTTTGCCGGATGTGAGCAAGAGTTTTGATATTTATTGCGACGCATCGAGACAAGGACTTGGATGTGTATTGATGCATGAGGGTCAAGTAGTAGCCTATGAATCAAGGCAATTGAAGAAGCATGAGCAGAATTATCCGACCTATGATTTGGAACTTCCAGCCGTGGTACATGCATTAAAGATTTGGAGACACTATATCCTCGGACATAGGTGTGTAATTTATACGGATCACAAGAGTCTTATGTATATTTTCACACAAACGGATCTGAATTTTAGACAATGAAGATGGTTGGAGCTCATCAAGGATTATGATTTGGGGATAAACTATCATCCGGGAAAAGCCAATGTAGTGGCCGACGCCTTGAGTAGAAAAGGAGTAGGTCACCAGCTCACAGTTCAAGAGTTACCATCCGAGTTATGTAAGGAGTTTGAACGGTTGAACCTTGGATTTGCAAATGAGATGGGGATGATGGAGTTAAATCTGACCTTAGAGCAAGAAATTCGAGAGGGCCAAGCGGAGGATGAGGAAATCCAATAAATCAATGAAAGGACCAAAGAGGGAAGAGAATTCAGATTTGATGAGGATGAACATGGTACTCTATGGCTTGGTAAGAGAATTGTCGTGGCTAATGTGAAGCATATTCGGGAGACAATATCAAAAGAGGATCATGACTCAACATACTCGATTCACCCTGATTGTACGAAGATGTACAAAGACTTGAAGACATGTTATTGGTGGGCTAGCATGAAGAGGGACATAGCTGAATATGTAGCATTGTGTGATGTGTGCCAACGAGTCCAGGGGGAACACCAAAGGCCAGTTAGATTATTGCAGCCATTGAAGATTCCGGAATTGAAGTGGGAATAAATTGGAATGGACTTTATAGTTAGTTTACCGCGTACTCAGTCCGGTTATGACTCAATTTGGGTAATTGTGGGCCGCTTAACCAAGTCAGCTCATTTTGTTCCTATCAAGACAACCTATATCATCGCGAAGCTAGCAAAATTGTATATGGAGCACATTGTGTGTCGACACGGAGTACCAAAGAAGATAGTATCGAATAGAGGTTCTCAATTTAACTCCAGATTTTGGCAGAAATTGCATGAAGCATTGGGAACAAGGTTAAATTTTAGTTCAGCATATCACCCTCAAACGGATGGACAAACTGAGAGGACCAATCAGACTTTGGAGGGCATTCTAAGAGCTTGTGCTTTGAAGCATGGAAAAAGTTGGGACAAGAGCTTGCCATATGCAGAATTTTCCTATAACAATAGTTATCAAGAAAGTTTGAGGATGTCACCATATGAAGCACTATATAGAAGGAAGTGTAGAACACCTTTGTTCTGGAATGAGGCAGCAAAAACTCAAGTATTTGGTCCGGATGTGTTCCTAGAAGCTGAAAAGCAAGTTCAGGTAATCCGTGAGAACTTGAAGGCCACTTAATCAAGGCAAAAAGGCTATTCAGACAAAAGAAGAAGGAAACTAGCCTTTGAAGGGGGAGATTTCGTTTACCTCAAGGTGTCACCGATGAGAGGTCATAAGAGGTTTAACATAGGAGGGAAGATAGCACCTCGGTACATTGGACCATTCAAGATTTTGGACAAAAGAGGAGAAGTAGCGTATAAGTTGGAGATGCTAGCTCATCTTTCAGATGTCCATGATGTGGTTCATGTTTCCCAGCTCAAGAAGTGCTTGAGAGTACTGGAAGAACAAGTGCCAATGGTAGAATTGGAACTAGAGGCAGATTTGACTTATGCCGAACAACAGGTCAAAATCTTGAAAACCAAGGAGAGGGTCACGAGGAACAAGGTCATGAGATGGTGCAAAGTTCAATGGAAACATCATACAGAATCAGAGGCAACATGGGATTGGAGGATGATCTCAAGAAGGAATTTCCCTATCTCTTCTCTTCCGCGTTGAATCTCGAGGGCAAGATTCATTTTAAGGGGGGTAGGTTTGTAACACCCTCATTTTCATGCATCATGCCCTGCATACAGTTTAAAATTGACTTAGAAACAAAACCGCACTTAAGAATTTTGCGAAGTGCAGACTAGTCCATTTTTGGTGCGGACTAGTCCAATTTCTTTCTGACCTCGCTCGGACATGTCCATTTTTCTGCAGACTAGTTTGTTTTTTCTCTGGACACCTTCGGACTTGACTGGTCCTTTGTGGACTAGTCTGGTGTTCCAATCACTTAGAGATTTTGATAAGTTCCTGGACTTGTCCGGACTAATCCGGTACTCTAGCGGACTTGTTTGTTTTCCTCTCGGACTAAAGTCGGATTTGTCCGATTTTTGGCCAGACTTGTTTGTTTTTCCCCTCTGGATAAGTTCGGACTTGTCCGATGTCCAGTCCGTACTTGTTCGATTTTTCTCTGCACAACTTTGGACTAGTCTGGCCCTTTTCGGACTTGTCCGATAAATCGTGACTCCGAGTTGATATCTTGTTTCACGACTTGTTTCTTGGGATTTACGTTAAGTGGGCTTAGGGACGTCGTGCCTAACTCTTGTAGATCCTATGTGGGACTCTAAACCGGCCTCTACTCACCCCCAAACTCGAAATCCATCTAACCCTAGCCTCCACCTCTATATAAACAACTCCACCCCTTGGCTTGACATCTATTTGCCACTTTTCCACCTCACCCAAACCCTAGCTCGTGGATAGCCGCCACCAAGTAGGGAAAAAGATATCTAGAACAAGAAGAAGAAGAGGAGGAAACGAAAGAGGATCAACATCTCCATCAACTTCGTGTTATTCGTCAACAATCCACCATGAAGATCTTCGTCAACTCTAGATCTCCAAGATCCAAGTGTTGCCTCCAAGATCCTTGATTCATTGGAGTTCTAAACACCTGGTGTACCTTTTATTCTCTTTTCCTTACGTGAATTCAACCCCAAATCTCCAAATTCACGTCGATCTAAAAAACCCTAGTCTGCCGATCTCGCGAAGAGCGGACTTGTTCGGTCCCTAGCGGACTAGTCTGATTTTCCTAGATAATTTCTTAAGAATTAATTATAAAATTTGATCAAATTAACTCAAAAACTGTATAAACTTGTTAAGATCTATTAGGACTAGTTAGTGATCATTAAAATTAACTCATTAATAAGTTCCACCTTGCATTTGCATCAATCATGCATATCATGTCATATTGAGTAATATTTGTGCACTCTTTGATTGTGTTTCTTGTTTGTATGTTTATTGTGCGGATTAGACGGATTAAGGCTGGAGAGTGCCGCGGAGGATCTATAGCACCAAGAGTTTGAAGTCTTTGATCCTAATCAATCCCAAGAGCAAGGCAAGTGTCCTTGAAGCATATTGTTCCTGTTTTTAAAATAAATGTTTTGTTTGCAAAACTGCATGCTTGAGTTAACTTGATGGGAATCCTATTATAGGATGTTTACTAGATTTGTTTGACCAGCCTTGTCACTTTGAATTTATGATAGAGAGTCGGATGGGCTTTTTATCTTTTTGCTTCGCTTAATTAATTGGGATGGGAAAACAACTATACCATTTAATTATGCATTAATGAGATTATGATTAATATGATATGGAAATGGGTGATCTAAGCAAGCCTGGTATGTGGATGGGTTGGTTGTTATGGTGGTTTGCTTGCTTTAGATCTAAGGACCGGTTCATGCGAGAATAAGCCAGGACAACAGTGCCACTACGAGGCCAAGTATGGGTGCGGCGTAGCTGATTAATTAGGGCTTTGCCAGTTCTATTTGGACCATTAAGGATGCCCAGGGAAGGGTAGTTGGATTCGGTTTGCTGATGATTGGTGGGACTACCCTAGGATCCGAATGGCTCAAGGGGGGCCCTTCATTGATGATGTGCTCAGTTGGAGGCATTGCCATCGATGAAACCTCAGTGGGGTCTAAATAGGCTAGTAATCCTTTTGTAGAGGCTATTTTGTGATCTCTTGGCTATACACCAAAGGAAGTGTAATTGGCATAAGGGAGGTTCTTTAGTCGCCGACGGGTGATGAAATCACAAACACGTGGGTAAAGTGGTATAAACTCAGCAGAGTCTAATAAAATTATCATGATAGATGTGCTCCCGGTTATGAGCGCCTAGATGACCTACATTATTAGTGGGAACACGGTATTTGGGATGGTTTTTGGGATGGTTATGGTTTGTTAATGACTACGGATGGTTATGGATTAAATTATGGTATTGTATAGGATTAAGGGTAATAATTTGGAATATGGATGATGATATTGGAATATGGAATGGTATAATGATAATTATATGGTTTATGATGGGATTACTTCACATAAATATAATATATTGCTTTTCAAATGTTTTGATGTACTTTTCAGCAATTAGCCTTTATTCATTGTCGTCGTTTGTATGAGCTACATGTCATACTTTCCACACTTGCTGAGTACGACATGTACTCACCCTTGCAATTCCCCCACCAACAGTTGCATGTCAGGATTGGGAGTATAACGGTGATAATGCGGAGTTCTAGGTCGTGTCTACCGTCAACTTTGCCTGTGGTGTTGATTGGAGCTGCGCTACCCTATTGCTTACGATGCCTAGCTATTTAGTTTGCTTAATTAGTTTATTTTCACTACATTAGTTGATCTTTTCATTAATTTTCATTAGATCTTGTATTCGAGGATATTATGAATTGTGTAACAAAAGTACTTAATTAATCTTGTTCTGTGGAATTTTTCTGTATATCCTTTTGTGATTGCACTCGTGTATGTGTGTTGAACGTCCTGGGCACATATATGCGTTCACTTGGTTCATTTTTCGGAACCGGGTGTCACATTTGATTAGAAATACCTACCAAAGCCATATGATACATCACATTGATAGACCTTATGCATATGCTATTTGTCTTCACATTGAGCTTTGTCAGACTAGTATAGACTTACGTGAGATTTCATTCATTACTTTTTCAATTCAAGACTTCCCTTGCACATGCTATACTTCTACACTAGAAGTAAGCAAATTTCCACCACACCACCATTCCACAATAAAAAGAGAAACTCTATATCATTCATGCTTAGTACTCTCTCCAAAGCTTATTCATAAATAGGGAGTAGAAGACATGGATACAAGAAAAAGAAAAAGAAAAATTCATGCCTACATCATAAGCATGAGAAAAAAGAGAAAAAGTAGCCATGTTTCGTCCAAAGAAATAAAAGAGTCCACTCAAAAAGGAGTCATCTCAATATCCACATCCACTCCATTCCATCACACATGAACAAGTCTTGAATCCAATTTTTTTGAATTGATTTCTCCTAAGGCTTGCTCTTTTGACTTAGCAATATTATATGTTGCAAATATGCCTTCTATATTCCCTACCAAGATCCACATACAAGCCTTATGTAGATGTAGGATGAATTTAGGAACAATGCCTTGGTGAGGATATATTTCCACTACACATAAATGAGAGACCGAGATAATCAAATTGAGATACTTAAAATCTAAATTGAACTCTCCAGAATTTGAATGGAACTTGATTTCTAGGGTACGTGTGCTCCATTTGCTGTTCTATCTATCAACCACCCATGAATAGGAAATGGCATAAGCCCCATAATGACTTAAGATGGGTGAAGTACCATGCACATTTTTGCAATACAAGGTAGAGTATTTTGTTGTGCACATGGTACTTTTGAAAAGTAGAACATAGTAGCAACTACTGATCATCAACCTAAAGTCTTGACTTTGGTCGGGACGAGCAAAGCATAAGCTTTGGGGAGTTTATTTATGGATGTTATATACCAAATTCACCCATCAATATAACTCAATTATGTGAAGGAAACATCACTTCTTGCACACATCACCTTTCTATTTAACCTATTTACACTTGCCTTTGGGGAAAGTAGTGCATGCAGGGATTATACGCAGAATTGAAGTGAAACAAGGGGATGGATCCTATAAAATATCATTCCAGCCAATCAAGCGATGACATGTGGCACCACATGTATCAAATGACCCACAAACAGAAGTATTCGAGGCCATCCAATGGTGTAGCACCAATAACAGTCAAAGGGACCCACCTGACAGAGACTTGGAGGAATCACACCGCAAAAGGAGCCAAGACCACATCGGCCGACCCCCCCTAGTCGGCCGACTAGGTCCTGGCGCCAAAAATGGTCAACTTCCACGTCTTGGCTCCTCCCGTCTTGAAGGGGTCATGAGTGACCGATTTGCCCACTTTTGGTGGCGGGAACCGACTCTTCTCCAAGCTATAAATAGGACCCTTCACCCCTCACTTCAACACACACCACTTGAGTATTCATCCATTGTATCCACTACTCTCCATAGGTTTAGAGGAGTATAGGCTGTAGAGAGGAGAGTCTCTAGTCCTTAGCCCAAGTAGGAGAGGAATAGGAGTCTCTTCCCAACTCCTAATTGGGAACGGTATGGCTCTTATATTCCTGTTTGTATTTGTGACTTTATTCTTAATAAAGATGTTGTCTTTAGTCTTCCATTGTTCATATACTTGGATGAAGCGTTTCTTGTTTCATTGTAGATTCCATGTATGTGGTCGGAGTAGTATTTATGATCATGCTCTAGCATTGTCATTATATCATCATAAACCCTACAAACCCCCACTATAGTCTAATTAGCTATGATATGATTATGTTAACATGAATCACTTATGCTATGAATTAACATTGGTTCAACAATTATTTAGTTCACTGCCTTAGAATGGCTTGTGCCTAGGCTTCTAAGGTAATCACTTAACATGCTAGCACGGTGCTAGGATAGAGAGTAGCGTTAAATGTCTCATAGACCCACAGATTGAAGAGGTAAGCAGTAGGTGGTGATAGCCCTATCTGTCCTTTGTAATCCTCCACATTCGGCTATGCCACAAGCTCTTGGTGGGAGTCGTCCTAGTGTTGCTAGGGGTAAACCCGTGCCCGGTGTGTTAATCCACATAGCATGAGAATTCATAATTGACATGATCAATGGTAACTAACTTAGGCTATGTATATGTACATTAGAAGCATAGTAGGAGTCTCTACCTAACTCTTAGCCTATTCCCCCATTTATCCCCTTAGGATAGAATGCTTTTGTATGTGTCACACTACTCCAATTTATCATTTATCCATCCTTGCTTGAACCCTACCTAGATCAACCAAGCGTCCCCACTTGGTCATTGCTTTACTTCCATCTAGCCTTCCTTTGGGAGAATATAAATGACACCCTTTGGGAATACTCTTAGAGGGGAAATGCTACATCGATAGTTTCTGTGCGCTTGCGGATTTACATGTATAATCTAAAATCTATTAACAAGCATTTTTGGCACCACTGCTAGAGATGAATTATTAGTAGTGCGTAGGAACCGTCAACAAGGGCCGACCTGCCAATGATGTCGTTGAAGGGGAGGTCAACCTCCACAATGTCAAAAAATATGCTATTTGTACAGAAGTTCTTGGGCATCCCAAAGGTTAGCCAAAGGTAGATGTTCCCGTACGGAACAATATGCCCTGGATCCACCCTCGAGAATGGGCTCGAGGGGGCGAGCTTAGACATGGGGCTCTGCAGCTTCTAGAAGGTTGTGCGGCTGATGAGGTTGAGGATCGTCCCGACATCAATAAGCTCATGGTAGAGCTTGATGTTGGCAATGGTGGGGGCGACAAGGATTGGGAGCAGTCATGCTCTTGCCATGTTCTTGGGGCAGTCAGAGACGTCAATGCTGATCGGCGTCCCCATCCACTTGTGGTGTGGCGTCGGGCTAGGGGTAGGTGCTACTGAGGCCACCGCCCGGCGTACGGTCTTGACTGCATTTTGGTACGTGATGTCCCACGAGCCCCCATAGACGACGTGGAGCGTCTTGCAACGCTCATTGTTGTTGCTGGAGTCGGAGCCACTATGGGTGTAGACCGCCTTTACTACTCACTAGGCCTTATGGTAATCCATCTCCTTATCCTCGTCGACTTGGGGGTCGACCCTCTGCTTGCCTTCCTACTGACTGAAAGGCGCACCATCTAGGCACTACTGCTTCTACTCGCAGAAGCGCTCCACGAGCTTCTTAATCTCCCAGCACCAACCAACATTGTGGCTCTTGATGTTTTGCACCGTGCATTGCTCATTGTCGTCATCACTGTTAGGTGACTGCCATGGACGCTTGTCACAACGTGGCCCCGGACACCGACGGTCACTTCATCTGTGGCGACGGGATCCATCACTAGTGGCATATCCTTGCCACTGACCTTCTTCTTGTTGTTCTTCTTATTACTGCCTTGGGCAGCAGCACCCGTGCAGAGCGGTCCAGCGCTTGCCACATCAGGGGCTGGTTGGGAGTGCTAGTCGTGCCCATCTACGGCCCTAGCACACCTATCTGCCAGGCTGAAGAGCTCAGGGACATCAAACACCTAATGGGTGGCTAACTTCTCAAGAATATTCTTGTCTCTCACACTCTAACGGAATGCAACTATGACATAAGCATTCGATATTTGGGGGATGGTGTTTCATACCTAGGAGAATCGATAGACAGATGACTGTAGCAACTCCCCGAAGCGCTATCTCACGGTGTGAAAGCCAAGCTTGGTGTTGAGACGCGTGTAAGAGCTGTCGAAGTTCACCGTGAACTGTCGGCACAGCTCCACCAGGAGGTTATGGACCCCTAGGAAGGTTCATGAGTAAGACTGGGATTGTGTTGTATTGCTTGAGTGTGTTTGTGTGAGCCTAAGTCATGACGAGATCGAATGTCTAATTCAATGGCTTCCCAATGCTTTTATAGTACAAGGCCGAGAAGTTAAAAGAGGGATCCCGAGGCTCGACAGGTGTCCCCGAGGTGATCTTCATCCTGTACAAGATCTAGGGTGTTATTACTACTTGTTGCTTCCTATGACAGTGGTTTGAAGGCTCGTCGTCCCGCCGCGCCATGTGTCAGAGGCTAAGCATAGATGTCGATGATGGTGGGGAATGTCCCATCCGTCGTGTCACCGCAACCTACCTGATCAGCAGTGTGGAGTAGCCCTGTTGTGACTTCACTGTCATGTGATTGGGCACAGTACAACCTGACATGGGTGTGCGCCGCTCGTGCGGGTGAGGAAGGCGCATGTCTTGAAGGCGTGATTGTACACTACACGTCTCTATTTACTCCCATGACCTACCGCCCAGAGCGGGCCATAGGACACGTGGCGGCATAGGAGCCCGCCTTTGTGGGGAGGCCAGGTCCTAAGCTGTGGGCCACGTGGGGTTTCCTAAGCCCACCTCTCAGGAGAGGCAGGGGCCGGTCCTGCTGGACACATGGTAGCACCGAAGCCTGACTCTGCGGGGGAGGACAGACCATTTGCTGCAAACCACGTGTAGACCACCTCTAAATGGGATGCATGGTTTGGGCTCACTGGTCACATGGCTGCCTCTGAGCCCGCTTGTGCGGGAAGGCCAAGACCGGAG
The DNA here is from genome assembly GCA_036927565.1 of Tuctoria greenei. Taxonomy (NCBI): domain Eukaryota; kingdom Viridiplantae; phylum Streptophyta; class Magnoliopsida; order Poales; family Poaceae; genus Tuctoria; species Tuctoria greenei. Next base: position 118,496,506 of record JAYESD010000005.1, read on the forward strand.
CCTTTGGACATGTAGCGAGTCCGGAGCCCACCTCTGCAAGGAGACGGGATCCTTATCCATTGCTAGCTTGCGCGCGAGGGTACCCGGTATGCGGGGTACCAACGCCGACGTATCGGTTAACCGTTAAATTAGGTTCGCTTTTTGGTTAATCAGAAAAAACCGAATTTGTGATGGGTCTAAATTCGGTTAACCAGAAATAAAAACGAATCAAAAAAAAATTATTTTTGAATCCTATGAACCAAAATTTGGCCTGATTTCATCCGGTTCAGTTAGTTCGGTTTCACTTAATTCGGTTACGGTTTTCGGTTTTTTTTCACCCCTAATGGTGGAGTTGGGATAGGTGTGTCATTGAAGTTTGAGACTCATGAGCTACTCGAGTTCGGCTCATTAAAAACTCAATTCGAACTCGGCTCGAGAGATAATGATCTGAACTCGAGCTTCCAAATCTCACGATTCTAAGCTCAAGCTCGGTAAGTTTGATATGACTCTATTAGATACATTTTTTGATTTTATAAAAAATATTTGTTATTATTTTTTCTTAAATATTACTTCATTGGTCCCCAAATGTTTATCACTTGTTAGTTTTTTTTGAGCAACCAAGTTATAAGTATTTGATGAGAGAGGATACTACTTTTATTCTTTAAAAGAGCTTCCCAAGTTCAAACTTTTACGAGTTTCAATCGAGCCTAATTGTTTAAACAAATCTTATCGAGTCGAGATCAAGCTTGACTGCAGAATCGAAACAGATTGCAGACTCGGATCGATTTCGACTCGAATACTTATCGAGCTCAATCCTGAAAGGACAAGCTTGCTTAAGCTGGACATGTTGACAGTCGAGGCTGCATTTGTTAATCTGAACTCTGCATCCATTCTGCGTTCCATGGGCGAGCTTGGCATGGAGCGAGGGAGCCTTACGTTCCCTCATCTGAGTTGGAGTTGCAAGATTTTTCTCGTGGATTGGCGTGGATTCAGGGGTGAGTGTAGCTAATCCACAACATAATCAAATACACTTTGGACCCATGAGAGGTATTTTATCCACGCGTTCATGCTTCCACAAAAGGACTAAGGTGGGTTCTATGTTGTGCCACGGCCCACGTCTTCACCTACTTAGCGTGGCGGTATAGGAGGTCCACCAATTGAGCTGCAACCTAGCCGCGCACTACAGGAAACGTGATCATTTGTGACGGCTAACTTTATTTGCAACGGTCAGCCATCCCAAATAACATAAATTGCGACGGCCCTCCTGTGGCCATTGCAAAACTGGGGCCATTGCAAATAACACCCTATTTGCGATGGCTACCGACGAAGTCATCGCAAATAAGGCTTATTTGCGACGGCCAAATCTAGGGTCGTTGCAAATTAAAGAACTATCACAAATAGGACATTATTTGCGACGGCTCAAAATAGAACCGTCGCAAATAAAGTTAATTGCAATGGCCTAAACCTAGGGCCGTTGCAATTAAGGAAACCGTCGCAAATAAATGGCTATACCGTGCCTCGTTGGCCTTGGATGGACTCACTCTCACACGCACACCGCTGCCCCAAACACGCACCGCCGCCGCCTCCTCTGTGACTTCCTCCCTCCCCTCCCTCTCCACAGCCGGCCCTCCTACCTCCATAGCCGCCCCTCCCTCCATGGTCGCCCCCCTCCATCTCCATGGCCTCCCCCTCACCCCTCCATGGCCTCCCTCCTCCATAGCCGCCGCTCTTCCTCCATGGCTGCCCCCCTACATCCTAGCCGCCCCCTCCATCTTCCATGGCCGGCCCCTTCCAACCTCCATGGCCGGCCCCCCTCCTCCTCCATGGCCTCCTCCCCACCCCCCTCCATGGCCCCCTCCTCCATGGTTGGCCCCCCTCCTCCATGGCCGCCCCTCCTCCATGGCTAGCCCTTCCCCCCCTCCATGGTCGCCCCCTCCCTCCCTCCTCTCCTCCATGGTCGGCCCCTCTCCACTCCATGGTCGCCCCCCTCCCTCCCTCCTCTCCTCCATGGCTGCCCTCCTCCTCTCCCCCCATTTTGAATTTTGAGCACAAATTTTTGCCTAATGTGTTGAATTAGTTATGTTAATTGGTCATTAGTGGATTAGAGGATTGAATTGTGTAATTTGTTGCTTAAATTGGTGATTAGTTGATTGAATTGTGTAATCCATAGATTAAATTGTTGATTAGTGGAAAGAATTGTTTTATTAAATTGATAATGCTTATGTCTATGTTAGTCATGCCTAGCTAGGTTTAGATTAATTATATTTATGTTTATTTATGCCTATGTTCAATTTTTTGTTAATTGAGACAAAGTTTGCTAAAATAGATTTAGGTCGATGCTTATGTCTATGTTTATAATAAAATTGTTTATGTTTTAAGTTTATGTTTATTAATTGATAAGTTACAATTTAATAATTGTTATGTTTACGTTTAATTGAATTGCTTTATTTTTAGATTATGGTTATAATTTTTAATTTTATTGCTTGACTCTTACTATATGTACAAAAATGGGATTCGGGTCGGCTCGACCCGACACAACCCATTTAGGGCCCGACAAGGCCCGTTTAGTTAGAAGTTGAAGTATGCGTCTAAACGGACACGGACACGAACGACGACCGTGCAGACGGCAAACACCCGTGCGTGAGGATGGCGGACCTTGACAGACCCGCTTCCCTATCTCTCTCTCGTTCTTTCCTCCTCGCTCGTCTTGAAGAGCTGCAGCCTCCGGCAAGCGGCTGACATACTGACGACTATAACTGTATAGTGATGCCCCTTTTTACTTTAAGAACTGCACCAGATTGGAGAGTGTAGTGATAAATAGATGGTGTTATGCTGCCAAAATTTTCTTTCCTCCTCGCTCATCTTGAAGAGTTGCGGCCTCCGGCAAGCGGCTGACAGACGTATGACGATTATAAATGTATAGTCATGCCCCTTTTTACTTTAAGAACTGCACCGGATAAGCGGTGTAGTGTTAAATAGGCGGTGTTTTGCTGCTGAAATTTTTTTCCTCCTCGCTCGTCTTGAAGAGCTGCAGCCTTCCGCAAGCGGCTGACATAAGTATGATGACTATAACTGTATAGTCATCCCTCTTTTACTTTAAGAACTGCACCAGATTGTGGGGTGTAGTGTTAAATAGGCGGTGTTATGCTGTCGAAATTTTCTTTCCTCCTCGCTCATCTTGAAGAGCTGCAGCCTCCGGCGAGCGACTGACATGCGTATGACAAATATAACTGTATAGTGATGACCCTTTTTACTTTAAGATCCGCGCCAAATTGGGGGGTGTAGTGTTAAATAGGCGGTGTTATGCTGTCAAGATTTTAGGACCTATCCTGCATACATCAACTATAATTTCTTTCACTTTAAACTGCAGAGTCGAACATGGGTGAACACCGCAGTTTGATGTATACTGGTTGGAAGAGCAGAACTGGTGGTCACTCAGATGAGTAGTACATCAACTTAGATAAATTTTTGGATCGAGCATTTTCTTTGTCAACGGATGATATGGTGCGGTGCCCATGTACGAAATGCCAGAACACCAAGTTTTTGAGAAGATTGGATCTTTCGTTTCACTTATGGCAAAACGGTTTCACGCCACATTATGAGGTGTGGACCTTCCACGGCGGGACTAAATCTCAAGTCATAGTAGAAGTGGATGAGGATGATGAGATAATAGGAGTTGATAGGATGGATGAGATGCTAGAAGCTCTGGAAGCGGAGGATCCTCTTATAAATGAGGCAGGGGAGTTCTTCGAGGAGCTCAAGAAATCACAACAGCCGTTGCATGAACACACAGTTGTGACCGTCCTTGATTTCATGACCAGATTTATGGAAATTAAGTCTATGTACTTTTTTCTATCAGCTACTACAATGATCTAATGAAATTGATCTGCGATATCCTTCCACAACCTCACAAAGCGCCTAAAGATATGTATCATTCAAAGATCAAGATATCTGGTCTCAGTATGAACTATGAGAAAATCAATGTGTGCCCAGACAACTACATGTTATTCTGGAAAGAGCACACCAACGAGAACATGTGCTTGAAATGTGGTAAACCGAGGTATGTCGATGTTCTTAATGACGATGGCGATAATGTCGTGAAAGATGTCGCACATAAGCAGCTTCGTTACTTGCCTGTGACACCTCGGTTGAAGCGGTTGTTTCTTTCAAAAAGAACTGCAAGACACATGAGATGGCACAAAGAAGGTAAAGGTGAGAATAATGAATTCTTGACGCATTCGTCTGATGGTGATGCATGGAAAGCGCTATACCATTTTGATCCAGATTTTTCTCGTGATGCGAGGAATGTTCGCATTGGATTAGCGACAGACGGATTCCTACCATTCAGTACAAATGCCAAGCCATACTCCTGTTGGTCCGTCTTTGTCATTCCCCACAACCTGCCACAGGCTCTTTGTACGAATAACGAGTTCATGTTTCTCATGCTCATTGTACCTGGACCTGATCTTCCCGGGTCACGTCTCAATGTGATGTTGAAACCTCTAATCAAAGAATTGGAAGTCTTGTGGATAGGAGTCGAAGCATACAACAGTTACAAGAAGAAAATATTCAACCTTCGAGCTCCTTATTTGCCATTCGTCCATGATTTGCCGGCATACGACATGTTTTCCAGATGGAGCACCCACAGCCGTCTGACATGTTCGATATGTGCTTCAGACACGGATTGCTTTCGACTAACTCGTGGAGGAAAAATATCTTACTTTGATTGTCACAAACGTTGGCTGCCTTCGAATCACATAATTAGGCAACAGAGGCATGTCTTTAGAAAGAACACCGTTGTCACTGAAGGACCACCGAAATGTCTCCACGGGTTAGAAATTTCTGATATGTTGGACAAACTAGTGCCAGGTGAAGGTCGTCCAGGATATTTTGTAGGTTATGGAGAGGAACACAATTGGACTCACATATGTGGACTTTGGGAGGTACTGTATGTGAAGTCATTGATTCTAATGCACAACATTTATGTCATGCATCAGGAGCGTAACATGAGCGAAAGTATCATAAGCACTTGCATGGATATGCCTGGCAAAATGAAAGGTAACATAAAAGCTAGACTAGATTTGGCACACATTTGTCACCGTCCAACTCTTGAAATCTCTGAAAGTGGTGCTAAGCCACGTGCTTCTTTCTGTCATCGATCTAATGAAAAGAAAGAAGTCACGTAATGGTTAAAAAATTTGAAATTCACAAATGGTTGTGCAGCTAGCCCGAAACGAGTCGTGAATGTGAACACAGGAAACCTCACTAGGTTGAAGAGTCATGATTATCACATTATAATGAAAAGACTCTTACCTATTATGTTTTGGGGCTATCTAAATGATGCGGTGTGGAAGGTTTTAGTCGAGCTCAGCTATTTCTATAGACAGTTTTGTGCTAAAGAAATCAAGATAGGGAAGATGGATAAGTTAGAGAAGGAGATACTCATACTTCTATGTAAGTTGGAAAAAAATTTTACACCGGTTTCTTCAATCCAATGCAACATCTTCCTATCCATCTTCCATTCGAAGCTAAATTTGGCGGTCCTGTGTGGATGTATCACATTGAAAGAGCGCTACGATATCTGAAACCAATGGTTGGCAACAGGGCAAGGGTGGAAGGGTGCATCCCTGAAGCATAAGCTCTTAAAGAAGTAGGATTCTTTTCAAGTGTCTACTTTGCAGCAGAAAACAATATCCATACTTCGGTGATGTGGTACAATGTGGATGAAGCACCCCCTTTAAGCGACCTCTCCATTTTTCAAATGAGAGGCACTACCGTTGGTAGCTACATGACCTACGTTCTATCCGAACGTGACAGGACTGTTGCTTTACTCTACATGTACACAAATATAAAAGGCATGCATGAATACTTCAAGTAAGTGTTTCTCCTAAATTTATGCTAATCGACATATTTTGCTACACTTATATTCTAAAATATGGTTTTTCACGTTCAACAAGTTCCACAAACAATGTTGGCCACATAGGCATCAACCTACGGCGAAACAAGTAGAAGGGATGCGAAATGAAGGAATAAATGGAGGGTCGGGTATCCTATCCTGGTTTTGAGATTATGTAATACTCTCTCTTATTATATATATTATAAGTTACTATTATTAAATAAGTATTTTTTAACTTACTATCATTTCTGACAGTGTCGGACTCACAACATCCATGAAGATTTGCAGCAGCTATCTTATGGATTGGTGATTGTTAGAAGCTATGGTCAATATGACGTAAATGGCTTTCGATTCCGTACAACTCATTTTGAAGCTCTTCATCCTCTCGCGACAACATCCAATTCTGGTGTTATGACGAGAGCAATCGACACTCAAGGGAATGTAACAACTTATTATGGGATGATTAACAAAATCCTTGAATTTACTTTTATCGGAAATAAGACCCTTTGAGTTATCTTCTTTGACTGTGACTGGTTTGATCACACTCATGGAACTCGAGAAAACCAATTTGAAATGGTGGAAGTGAAACATAAGGACCGACTACGAGGTTATGATACATTTGTTCTTGTACATCAAGTGGAGCAAGTGTATTATCTACCTTATCCATGCACGAAGCTTAGTGGTTGGTGGGTGAAGTATAAGGTGAATCCTCGTGAGCGGTCATATACTCCTGGGGATGATGGTTACCGTGATAGTGAAGACGTTGAAGAAGTGTACCAAGAAGAAGTTTGCTAGACACTTTTATAGACGAGCTTGGTGCAGGACTGGATCAATTAGTTGGAGATGTTGAAGATGTAGAGCCAGATGATATGCAAAAACGGAAATTAGAACAAGCCAAGATGGAAGATCGTTGGGCTGGTTTAAGGAGTAGGGCACATGATAATGATGTTGATGAATTTTGAAAGTTATTACAAGTAACATTATCTTGAAGATAGTAACATGAATTTTGTATATCTTATTTGCATATTTACTGATTATCTATTAAAATGGAGTGGCGTCAAAGAAGGGTAAGAAGGTGCCACCAACGAGGCGGTTCTACCCCTCTACACCTGAGGACGCTTTCGTCGGTGCCGCGTCGACCAGGAGTAGACGCAATCAGTTGCTGGGGCACATTCTAAGTAGCTCTAGAGCTTTGTCACAGGTAAATTTCACTCGTTTTTGACAAATTCTTCAAATTCAATTTCCAATTAAACTTATGAATGATTTGAATGTTGTAGTCTTCACCGACTAACTCAGAGGCTACGACACCAGTTGAGCTTGGCTACCCTTCGGTGAGCCAGCCCTCTGCCAGAGAGCCCTCAGCTGGCGAGCTTTCTCTTACTAAGCCCTTTTACTCGGCTTGTGACGAGCCTTATGGGTCACCTGACGTGGCGCCCCAGTAGACGCGGAGGACGACGAGGACTCACTTTGTCAGTCCTCCTGCGGTCCCTTCACAAAGGATCGTGATTCGTTTGGTTGAAGACATGTAATAAAATCGTAGTGTTCAATTCTAGTTTCTTTTGGTTACTTAAGTAATGAATCAATAAATATCTAGCAGGGTTTGGTATGGTGCGTCTTTCACCAGTGAGAGACACCATAGACCTGTGAACGGTCTCCTTATGGAAATACTTACTTTTGGACATACCATATTTGTCCTCATATCCCCTATAGGAGATTTAAACAATAATGTAAACTTCAAGTATGATATAGGCATGTTATGATTTGCAACATGCTTTGATGAGATGAATGAATGGGATGCTCCAGAAAAAAATAATATAGTCGCGGGTTTGGAGTTGGCGAGAAACATACCAATCACAACAACTTCAGCTTGTTGAGCTTCTTCTGCATTAATATATGCTAGTAATATAATTATTAATATGAAAAATAGATGATCCAATCCATCTAAGTTTCATTCAACCTACCAAACAAAAAATTGGATTGTCCAATCCATTTAACCAAACAACAACTTGGATGATCCAGTACATAAAAACATAGATGATCCTATTCAATCCAACTGTTGTTTCAAACGAAATGCATCCTGAATTGCCCTATTGGGTGGCTCACTCGGATGCTTCCTACCACACTACTCCCGACACTGGTATACTCCTCCCATCCTCCTAGACCTTCCCTTCCATATTCTATCATTGTCCGAAATAGATCTGTTCTTCTTGATCAATAGGTGATTCAATTGTTCCTACTCCTTTTCGTCTTTAGAATTGCTCCTGACATCATCATCCAGAACATTCTTTCTGTTCAACAGTTCACCATTAACAAATGACGCTCTATGGAGTTTGACCATTTTAGCTTGTCCGTGAGGGATCTTGCCACTCAACATCTTCTCCTTCGCTGTTAAAGCTCGGTGCCCTATGAACCTTGTAGTTTCCTGCCTCCTTGCTATCCATTCCATAGGTTTTGACTGCTAAAACTTCATCTACCACTTGACATCATCGACTTGGTCATCTTGGCCTTGATGTCTTGTCCAAGCTGTCTAGTAATTCAATCATCTCGTGTACCAGAGACAACCATGAGTTTCTACCATGATTGTCAAATAGAATCACCATATTCGACTTCCTTTTGGGTTAATAACATATTCTAGAATATAATACAAATTACGGAGTGTCTCAATCCAAACACAAGACTTTGAGATAGAATCCTAGTCGAATCTTAGGAAGAAGAGCCATAGATAGAGTCATGTGTAAGGGCCTTATATAATAGCTGGCCTAGGCTCCGATAGAATCAATCCAATGAAAAGAAAGCAATAAATCAGAAATACAACAATTGGTAATCAGAGCGGTTGAGATTCGAGGGTATAGGAGGAAGTTGTAACTCCGCAGAAAGAGTCGATGATCGAATCTAGGCAAGTCGAGCCTTGCAGAGGTCGAATCAGGCCGTTTGAGGCACCACTTGCGGTGCCCGACATGGCACCCGGCAGGAGCGCTCGATTTCCGATGGATCTTAACGGACAAGAACAAACAAGGTGGCATGCTTGAGAAGGTGAGGCACACGATCAGATTGTGGCTCGGGTGAGAGGTTCGATGGAGGAGTGGAGGCAACTTAGGAGGTCGATGTGCAGCTTGGGAGCTGACAGCTTCAGTCAGTCTAAGCGGTGGTGCATCAAGTCTTGACGAAGACCTAAGCAGAGCTGGGGCTAAGGAAACACTCAGTTTTGGTTGGCCCAATAACAATATGGACACGGGGGGATTGAATACCTGATTTGGGCCGAGTTGTCATGATCTGGTGGTGTTGTGTTTTTTATTTCTTGTAGCCACCCAGAATTCCTATTAAATTGCCAAAGAAAAACATACACACTAGGTGTATGTGGTGCATAGAGAGTAAAATAGCGCTGCAATATCTCATGCTACAAAGACCAACTATACAACATGGACCATCAAAATGATAGTGGTTTTGAAGGCGCATGGGGTATGGGAAGCCATTGAGGTGACAAAGGAAAAGGTGGATCTAAAGCAAGATCAGTTACCTCTTGCGACATCTATCATGCTATTGATGAAGACAATCTCATGAGAATTTTTGAGAAGAATATGATGAAAGACGCTTGGGAGTTGATCAAGACCAAGTTCTTGGGTGAAGAACATGTGATGGAAGCAAGAATTCAAACTCTCCAGAACAAATGTGATGTGATGTGTATGAATGGAGGTGATTCGATCGACAACTTTGCCACAAAGGTGATGATCATCGTTGCAAAGATCTGTTGTCTTGGTGGAGAAGTTAAAGAAAGTTATATCGTGAAAAATTGCTACTTGCTCTACTTTCAAAATTCCTCTACATTGCATCTACTATTGATCCATTTGTTGATCTAAAGACAATGACTGTGGAGGAGCTCGTTGATGAACTAAGGCACATGAAGAACAAGTGCATGGCTTCAACAACCAAGGGCATGAAAATAAACTCTATTTAACAAGAGATGAGTGGAGAGCAAAAGAGACAAAGGATGGGGAGAAACTCTTGACAAGAGAAGAGTGGAAAGCTCAAGAGGCAAAAGACGACAATCAAAAGAAGAAAGATGACAAGACAAAGATTCAATTCTACACTTGTCAGAAGCGTGGACACTTTGCTAGTGTGTGTCCCAAAAACAAGGAAGATGAGAAGGCGTTTTTTGCGTTGGAAGGAGAATCATTTTGATCTCACATAAAAGAGTGCTCGAGATGATGTGTTCCTTTGGGTGGGGGGGGGGGGGTGTTCACCCCAAATTCGTGTATGGAATGATGTTTTTGTTCCATAAATGTTCGTGTATGGGATGATGAGTTCGCCTCATAGGTGTCAGTGTACGGTATGATATGTCCGTCCCATGGTCGTCCAGGGTGATGTGTTCGTCCTGGTTGTAGCATGTCTACATCCTACATTAGTGTGTCGACTTAATCATTTATTCTAGAATAGAATATAGATTAGGGAGTGTCTAAATATGAACACAATAGTTTGAGATAGAATCCTAGTCGAATCTTATGAAGAGTCCTCGATTGATTCATGTGTAGGGGCCTTATAATAATCGGCCAAGCTTTCCAGTTGAATCTATCAAATGAAGCGAAGGAAATAAATTAGAAAACCAACAATTCTGCGCGTGGGGGCAGGGGAGGCTCGGTCAGGGTGTTGGATCTAGAGGCCTGACATGGAGGGACAACGGGGATGTCGGATCTGAAGGCAGACCATGAATGAGGGACAAGAGGGATGCTAGATTCGGAGGCAAGTCGGGGAGAAGCAACAGGAATGTTGGATACAAAGGAGGGGAGGAGGTGGGCGGATCCGGAGCTGACCACTCAAGGAGGAGGGAGTGGGGGAGGAGACAGATCTGAGAGCAGAGGATTGAAGGAGGGAGAGGTGTCAGAGATTAAGAGCGAACGATCGGAAAGGAACAGAAGTAGAATCGTTGGTCTGGGCTGTCGGGTATAGCTGTGGAAGTTAAGGCAGAGGGATGAACTGGTCAGGGAAAATTAGCCCATATAGCTGAAATATTTATGTTCTATTGTATTTTTAAAAAAATTAAAATTTAGAACTGCTACAGTGTGTGTTACCTAGGAACGCCTAAGCTCTAAGCGGAGGATCATCGCTCGCCTAGCGCCTAACACATTTTGGAACCTTAGCTAGCTCCAACTCTTAGGCTCTGCATGCCTTTGATCTCATAGATTGTGATCTGGGTACTTCCCCTGCCATCAGTGTTTCTGTGAGTGTGCTGAATACATTGGCAATTATGATAAAAGTTTTGAATATTGTCAAAACACTCTTTTTAACACGGTTTGACTATAGGTCCGAGCTCTGGCAAGGTCCGGCAATAGGTCCGGCATGTTTTGGGTAACTCTAGCAAGGTCCGACAATAGGTCCGACATATTTTGGGTAGCTACAACAAGGTCTGACAATAGGTCCAACATTCTTTGGCTAGGTCCGACATGAGGTCCAACAAACTTTGGCTAGGTCCAGCGCAAGGTCCTGCTAGCTTTGGCAAGGTCTAGTGCAAGATTGCAATGGTTCTGCTTTTAACTTGCAATGTTTCAAACTTGCTTTACACTTATGGTGAGATTTTCTTAGTAGTTTTGGACTAAGTGTTTTATGTGTTTTGGCTGATTATGGTGGTTAAACATTACTGTGGTTTGCAACATGCTTACGTGAGGTGCTCACGTAAGGTGTTGTGGTTATCAGACTAACGAGAGTCAAGTCGAGGACTTGTGCTCGGAAGAATTGGTTGTTTATTCATGTGCAGGTGTTGCTTGAGGTCAAGACATGGCTGGTGACGGGATCCATTAAACTACTATCAGGAAGAAGATGAGGTTCAACAACAAGGTTCTGGAGGAATTGTGGTTGAGTTGATCGGGAGGTCACGCAACATGTCTGGGTCAAAAACCATGCATATGAAGGTATCGTGGACGTTGTTGGAAGGTGTTTGCACGTGTGCAAGTAGTGCAAGGATGTGGAAATATGGTTCCAAGGCATCATGAAGAGGAGTGCACGTAAAAAAATTGGTCAGAAAAGTCCAACCGGCTGGATTATGGACTCAGGTTGAGGCTAAGTTGGTTTTGACTAAAATATGGAAAGATTTGAGTTGGTTATCATACGATTTTGTGTCGGTCACGAAGTTCAGTTGTTTTAGGAATGTAGGATACGTTCCTTAGTTTTTGGAAGTCTTAAGATTGCTTCTATCTACGTATGGAAGAGTCTTGAGCAGTTATGGAAAGTTTCTGTTGAAACTGAGTAGGATTAGAGTTCTAGTTTTGATTGGGTTGGCCTTAGGGCTAATTATATAAGTAAGGGAGGTCAGAGCTCATTAGAGACGACCTTGGGGTTGTTCCTCTTTTGTTTTTGATTAATAAAATTCATAGTTTAGAGGAGCTTTTGTTCCTTATTTGTCTGACTTGTTTTAGACAAGTTTTTCTCGTCGAGTTTCTGCATAGCACGATGTTGCTTCGGTGTTTTTATCATAACTCATGTTTTACAGATCCAATTGACGTGATTCCTTTTGGGTTGTCTTAAAACTTGATTATCTATCATCTTTAAAGATTTCATGGTCATTGGATTTGTGGTTTCTAATCTACACGAGTTTATTTCTAGTGTTGCAGATTTGTTTTTTTATCTCGGGTAGAACAGATTGACCTTTGTTCGATATTTTAATCATAACTTGAGTTTTTCTTGATGGTTTTTCGTGATTCTTGTTGTCGTGTCTCTGTGACTTGATTCTATGTAATATCTACCACTTTTGTCACAGTTGAACAAATTTAGATCAGTTGCACACATGGTTTATTAACAGATTGATTTTCTGGCGAGGGGTTTTTCTTATTTCCGCTAAAAAAGTTTAAATCTACCATTCTCCCCCCTCTAGTAGCTTTTCTCGTGCTCTTTGATCCTACAATTGGTATCAGAGCCACGGTGCTCTAATATTTGTGATTTGCACGTGTTTTGACTAATCGTCATGGAGAAATACTCCGCAAAACCTTGTGTGTTTAGTGACATTGATTTTCAGGTTTAGAAGGCACGTATGGAGGCTTTCATCCAGGCTCAAGGCTCCGCAATATGGGAAAAGGTGTACAAGCCTTACAACGTGCTGCCAAACGAGTTACCGCTACGAACATGAGAGATGTCGACAACAACAACAAGGCACAAAACATGATCATACAAGGGTTGACTCAAAGCGACTTCGATCGAGTTGCACACCTCCGATCTGTATACGGTGTTTAGAAAGATCTATGTGATTATCATGAAGGATCCAACACTATCAAGGAGGTGAGACAAGACATGTTCAAGAAAGAATACAAGCGCTTCGAGATGCAACCCGGTGAGTCAATCGATGACCTCTTTGCTCGATTTAACAAAATTCTCAGCAACTTGCATAGTGTCGATATTAATTTTTCAGATGTTGAAAGCGCTAGGCAATTGTTAAATGCATGAGACATGACAATTTAAGAGATGAAAGTTACATCCCGTGAATCCAATGTTATGAGTACACTTACATTAGATGTGCTATATTCCAAGTTAAAAACTCATGAAATTTATATAGTCTCACGTAAGAACCCCAACAAGTCTCCTGCATTTGTTTCTCAATGTGACATGGCTAGCTCTAGTCAGTGTTCATCATGTTGTATACTTGCTTTGTTGTCCTCTCTAACCCTTGAACAGATTGTAGAGTTTCCAGAGAAGGAGCTACCACTTCTTTCTACTTGGTTCTCAAAAGCATTGCAAAATGAGAGAACTGGAAGGAGAGGAAGTGGTGGTTCTCAACGATGCTTTGAATTTGGTAAGACAGTACATTTTCGTACGGATGCCATAACCTCTCAGGTACTACTTCTAGTAATGACAAGCATAAAGGATGAAGCACTCCTCTGCAAACGATTAGAAGGAGAAGAAGGGTTTTACAGGTTGCCAATTGGTGAACAGATTTATCTCTACACTTCAAGAACTTGGCTCAAGCGATGTGGACATCGGAATTGATGAAGATGAAGAGAATTTGGAAAATATGTGTTTCATGGCGGGCAACTCAAGATGAAGTATGGAGGAGGCAGAACATAACAGCGACGATGAAGAGGTATGTCCCACTTGCAAAAAAATGTGTGAAGCTATTTCTCGTGCCACTGTTATAGTTAAGAAAAAGGATAAACTTAGGGACAATGTTGTTAAAATTAAATAACTAGACTCTGAAACTAATTGTTTAAAATCTTTGATTCCTAGTGATGATTCCTGTTCCTCATGTGAGCTTACATATGAAAAATTGTCCTCTTTAAGAAGTGCGCACACCTCCAAAGTTGATAAGCTTGAACTTGAAATTGAAAAGAACAAAAAGCTTGCTGCACTTAATGATAAAAACTTGAATGATGCTTGCTGTTCTACAATTGATTTGCATTGTTCTACTTGTGATGATCTTGATAAGAAACTACACGATGCTATGAATGAGATTTCTATATTGAACAGTGCTTTATGTTCTCATGAAGTTAAATATTATTCTAATTGCAAACTAAAAGAAAAACTTCATGTGAAAACTGACTACACTCGTCTAAGAAACTTGATGATATGAATAGGACACTAGAGCAGTTTTGTAATGGGAATAAAAATTTGAACTTGCTGCTGAATTCTTCCAAGTCTTGCACTGATAAAACTGGTTTAGGTTTTGATTCTCATGCACATGCTAAGGCACATCCACCTAAAATTGTTAAGTCATGAGGAAGTGGTTTGATTTAAACAGTTCCTATACATAAAGAAGTGGTTTTCAAATCTGCAGGGGTGTTGTCTCATTCAGTTTCTAATAAACATGTTGCTTGCTCACCTAGACATGAACACAAAGTTAAATTTCATTGTACTTACTGTGGTACGGATGGTAATGTCATAGATATTTGTTGTAGACTAGCTAAACAACATAAAAAAGGAAAGAATGCAAGCTAGATCTCATAACTCTCATGCAATATTTGGTGCACATGCTGAACCGAATATTAGAAACAGGCAACCTGCTGTATTGAGTTAAAAAGATGCAAAGTTTCCTCCCAAACCTACTGTTTTTTAGTGCTACACATGTAACATCTCGTAGGTCAGTAGTTGGGTACAAAAATACTCAAACTTTGGCTCATAAACCTGTTGTTTTGTCTCAGCTTTAACGTATTATTCCTGCTGCACGTCGTGTGAATCAGTACTGGATTCCTAAATGCCTTTTGACTAACCCCAGTATCTAGTCATCGACGTATTGTGCTTCTATGTAGGCTACACGCTTGCGGAAGGAGAAAATTTGTATTATGGATATAGGTTGCTCACGCCACATGACCGGTAACAAAGAATGGTTCTCATCTCTCTCTTTTGTGTCACGTGTAGAAAATATTAGTTTTGCCGATAATTCTTCAACTCCTATAATTGCTAAGGGTTCGGTTAGAGTAAATAATCACTACCCTTTGAAGTATGTGGCACTTATTAAAAATTTGAAATACAACTTGCTTTCTGTTTCACAATTTCTAGATGAAAATCTAGAAATTATTTTTACAAAAAATTGCTGCAAGGTTGTAGATTCAAATGGTGAGCTTATTTTTAACATGTCTTGGTTTGGAAGAGTTTTTAAAGCTGATTTTGATATGGCATACTCTAATCATGGGTGTCTAGTTGCTAATGATTCGAAAGACTTATATTTTTGGCATCGCTGACTTTGTCACGTAGGCTTTGATCATCTCACGTGTGTTCGCGCTCTTGATCGCATACGTGGGCTGCCTAAGCTTAAAGGAGACAAAGAAATTGTGTGCTCTTCTTGCATACATGCTAACATGGTTGCAGGTTCACATGCTCCTCTCACAATGACCATGTCAGCTGGAGACAACTTTTGCACCTTGACACCGTAGGTCCTTCATGTGTTCAAACTTTTGGAGGTAGATAGTATGTTCTTGTGATTGTTGATGATTATTCTAGATACTCTTGGGTTTACTTTATGGCTTCTAAGAATGAAGCTTTTAGTCACTTTAGAAGTTTAGTTCTTAGACTTTCACTTGACCACCTAAGTTCTTTAAAAGCACTTAGAAGTGATAATGGAACTGAATTTAAAAATCAATCATTTGATCACTTTTGTGCTCAAAAAGGAATAGATCATCAATTCTCTTCACCCTATGTACCTCAACAAAATGGTGTTGTTGAGAGAAAGAACAGAACCATAGTTGAGATGGCTAGGACTATGCTTGATAAATATCAAACTCCTAGGAAATTTTGGGTTTGCAACTGGTTGTTATGTCTCAAATCGTGTTTTCTTGCGTGCTAAGCTAGGTAAAATGTCATATGAACTTTGGTTTGGACATAGGCCTAGTGTCACACACTTTTGGGTCTTTGTTAGTAAATCCTTTGTTAAGAAACATGGTAATCTTAATAAATTTGAACCTAGATCTGTTGATGGCGTGTTTTCTGGTTATCCATCTCAGACTAGAGGCTACCGTCTGCTTTTACATGATGCTAACAAAATTGTGGAGACTTGTGAGGTTTCTTTTGATGAAGCTAGCCCAGGTACTAGCTGTAATATTGCAGGTCCAGATCCATGTCTGCAGGGGGAGAGTATATTCATCGAAGAAGATGAAGAAGTAGTGCAGTTACTCAAAAATTCAGAAGCAAATGATGTTGATCATGATGCTGATTTTGCACCACTACGAACACCAACAACTACTGCAGCTGGTACAGATTGTCCTCAAGCCACAAGTTCTTCAATCTGTGATGAACATGAAGAAGAAGGAGCTTGTGAAGTGTCTACTCCCCTCCGCGTCCATAAAAGTCATCCTCCACAACAAATCATTGGAAGGTTACACGAACGAGTTACATGGTCTAAGTTTTGCAATCCAAACTCTCACGCTCATTCTGCTTTTTTTGCTTCTTTTGAACCCAAAGATATATCACACATACTCACTAATGAATCTTGAATTATTGCCATGCAAGAAGAGTTAGAAAATTTTGAAAGAAATAATGTTTGGATACTTGTGCCTCCACCTAAAGGTCACACTCTAATCGGAACTAATAGATGTTTAAAAATAAACAAAGTGAGCATAGGGTTGTGGTTAGGAATAAGGCTAGGTTGGTTGCACAAGGTTTCACAAAAGTTGAAGG
This sequence comes from Tuctoria greenei, assembly GCA_036927565.1. Classification (NCBI taxonomy): domain Eukaryota; kingdom Viridiplantae; phylum Streptophyta; class Magnoliopsida; order Poales; family Poaceae; genus Tuctoria; species Tuctoria greenei. Next base: position 118,513,469 of record JAYESD010000005.1, read on the forward strand.
TCTACATTTTGGTGAAACTTTTGCTCCTGTTGCTAGATTATAAAGCATAAGAATTTTGTTAACTTTTTCTGCATCAAAATGTTTTAAGCTATATCAAATGGATGTTAAAAGTGCTTTTCTTAATGGCTACAGATGAGGAGGTTTATGTCAAGCAACCAACGGGTTTTGAAAATCCAGGTTTTCCTAATCATGTTTACAAACTGTCCAAAGCCTTGTACGGTCTCAAACAAGCCCCTAGAGCATGGTATGATAGGTTAAAAACATTCTTACTTAAAAAGCGGTTTACCATGGGCAAGGTTGATAAAATACTTTTTGTGTTTAAGCATGGCAATGATTCATTATTCTCTCAAGTGTATGTGGATGATATTATCTTTGGTTGTGCTTCTCATGATCTAGTGTCCAAGTTTTCAGCTATGATGAGTTAATAATTTGAGATGAGTATGATGGGAGAACTCACGTACCTTTTGGGGCTGCAAATCAAGCAAACCAAGGAGGGTACCTTTGTGCATCAAACGAGGTATACAAGACACCTTGATAAGCGCTTCAACATGGACAAAACCAAGTCTCTTCGGACACCAATGGGAACAACAATAACACTTGAACTTGATGTAGATGGTGACCCGGTCGATCCAAAAGAATATAGAATTATGATTGGATCACTCTAGTACCTCACGACATCAAGACCAAACATACAATTCAGCCTATGTCCTTGTGCACGGTTTCAAGCTTCCCCACGTGCTTCACATCATCAAGTCATCAAAAGAATTCTCGTGTACTTACATGGAACTCAAGAATTTGGCATTTTTCTTCCTTCTTCCTCAACCGTTACTTTGAAAGCTTTTTTGGATGCTGGTTTTGGGGTTGTAGGATTGATAGGAAAAGTACTTTGGGTGCTTGTCATTTTCTTAGTAATTCACTTGTTGCTTGGTTCTCTAGAAAACAAAGTTTAGTTGCACAATACACAACCGAATCTGAATATGATGGTGCTGCTAGTGGTTGCCTACAAATTCTTTGGATTGTTCAAACACTTATGGACTATGGTTTGATCTAGATAGTGTTCCACTTTTTTGTGATAATACTAGTTCCATTTGTATTGCTAAAAATCCAGTGCAACATTCTAGAACAAAGCACGTTGACATTAGGTATCACTTTCTCCATTATAATGTTGAAAAAGGAAACATTGTGCTTCACCATGTAGATATCAAACAACAATTGGCTGATATTTTTACAAAACATTTGGATTTCACTAGTTTTTGTTTCATTCATAGTGAAATAGGGGTTATGCATCCTCATGGCTTAAATTGAGGGAAGTTTTGAAACGTGGAAAGTCTTTGTATAAATCTGAATTTAAAATAATATGAGAATAATATTTCATACATATATGACTTGTGATTCCTTTTACATGCTACAAGTTCTTACTACATTACTCATGTTATACATTTTTTAGTGTTTGCCATGACTAGTAGTTGGAATAATTACATACACTAAATCTGGTTACGATCAAACTTACTTGCTATTATAAACTTGTGGCATGCTCACAAGTATTTTTAATCATGAAGAATTAATCAAGTAATCAACTCACATGTTGAATTTTTATGTTCAAATGAAAAAATAAGAAAAGATCAAGAGAATATGCATGCATCGCACTTCTTCTTTTGAGATTGCTTATCATTGCACTTAGATATGATCTTGGAAGGAGTTGTGTATGAATAAAACGATGTCCTTAAGCATTCGATTGTCAAATGACATAGGCTTGGCTTGGTTGGTTAGAATAAGGCTGATACAGCATATAATCTCTTGCAAATATCATAAGATGAATTTTGTTCCTTAAAAGAAAATAAAAATGCAGCAACAAGTGTCATGCTTTCAGGTCTTGAAATAGTTAAGTTTGTGAGATCATGACTTGCTTAAATTGAAAATTCACTTGATCTCTAGCATGGCTTACACTTCTTTATGTATATCATTGATGTAATAATGGAAGTGACTTGATAGTATGACTTGGATGAGCTTTTTTTTATATGTATATGTTATAATATGCTCATAACCATTGAAATTTCTCTTTTGAATATTGCTCAATACGTCATCAAAGTGGGAGAAATATGTATAGGGGGGAAATATTTTTGAAATTTCTTTATCAAAATTCTTTCTCATTTGTTTTTCAAAAGGGGGAGAAAGTTGTTTTCAAAACTATTCATGTGAATAAGCCTATGTTCGGATTTTAAGTGGTGCTGCTAATGCATTCATCATGTGGGAGATTGTTAGACCTATGTGTGTTGAATACATTGGCTATTACGATAAAAGATTGAATATTCTCAAAACACTCTTTTTAACAAGGTCCAGCTCTAGGTCCAAGCTCCGACAAGGTCCCGCAATAGGCCTGGCATGTTTTGGGTAGCTTAGGCAAGGTCTGACAATAGGTCTTACATGTTTTGAGTAGCTCCGGCAAGGTCCGACAAAAGGTGCATCATGCTTTGGCTAGGTTCAACGTGAGGTCCAACAAACTTTGGCTAGGTCCGGCTAGCTTGCGCAAGGTCCGGTTAACTTTGGCAAGGTTCAGCGCAAGGTCTGATTAGCTTTGGCAAGGTCCGGTCTAAGATCGCAATGGTTCTGCTTTTAACTTGCAATGTTTCAAACTTGCTTTACACTTATGGGGAGATTTGCTTAGTACTTCTAGACTTAGTTTTTGATGTCTTTTGGCTAATAATGGTGGTTAAACATTATTGTGGTTTGCAACATGCTTACGTGAGGTGCTCACGTAAGGTGTTGTGGTTATCAGACTAACGAGAGTCAAGTCGAGGACTTGTGCTCGGAAGAATTGGTTGTATATTCATGTGCATGTGTTATTTAAGGGAAATACATGGCTTGTGACGGGATCCATTGAACTAGTCTTAGGGAGAAGATGAGGTTCAACAACCAAGTTCGGGAGGAATTGTGGTTGTGTTGATCGAGAGGTCATGCAACATGTTTGGGTTAAGAACAATGCATATGAAGGTATCATGGATGTTGTTGGAAGGTGTTTGCAAGTGTGCAAAGAGTGCATGGACGTGGCAATATGGTTCCAAGGCATGATTAAGAGAAGTGGACATAAAGAATTGGTCTGAAAAGTCCAACCGGCTGGATTTTGGACTCCGGCTGCGGCTGAGCTGATTTGACTCAAATACAAAAAGATTTCAGTTGGTTATGATAGGGTTTCGTGTTGCTCACTATGTTTAGTTGCTTTAGGAATGTGGTATGCATTCCTAAGGTGTTTGGAAGTCTTAAGATTGCTTCTATCTGCGTATGGAAGAGTCTTGAGCAGTTATGGAAAGTTTCGGTTGAAACTGAGTAGGATTAGAGTCCTAGTTTGGATGGGGTTGGCCTTAGGGATTGTTATATAAGCAAGGGAGGCCAAAGCTCGTTGGAGATGACCTTGGGGCTTTTCCTCTTGTGTTTTGATCAATAAAATTCATAGTTTAGAGGAGCTTTTGTACCTTATTCATCTGACTTGTTTAAGACAATTTTTTCTCGTCGAGTTTCTGCATAGCACTATGTTTCTTTGGTGTTTTTATCATAACTCTAGTTTTACAGATCCAATTGACTTGATTCTTTTTGGGTTGTCTTCACAACATGATTATTTATCATCTGTGAGAATTTCATGGTCATTGGATTTCTGGTTTATGATCTACACGAGTTTCTTTTTAGTTTTGCAGATCTGTTTTTTTCTCGAGTGGAACATATTGACCTTTGTTCGATATTTAGATCATAACTTGAGTTTTTCTTGACGATTTTTCGTGATTCCTGTTGTCGTGTCTCTGTGACTTGATTCTCTATAATATCTACCACTTTTGTCACGGTTGAACACATTTAGATCAGTTGCAAACATGGTTTCTCAACGGATTGATTTTCTGCCGAGGGGTTTTTGTTGTTTCCACTGGAAAAGTTTAAATCTACCATTCACCCCCCCTATGGTAGCTTTTCACGTGCTCTTTGATCCTACAGTTTCAGTCTACAAGTATTACCTGGTGGTACTTGATGACTTCTCTCGCTACTCCTATACCTTTCACTTGCTTGTGCTTGAAGTCTGCGATGTTCACTATGCTGTCTCACTTCATCGCTTAGACTTCAAGCTTTGCATGTCGTGCCACACCACCAGGGCCGTTCAGTGCGACAACGGGCGTGAGTTTGATAACTCTGCATCCTGTGATTTCTTTCTCTCCCACGGTGTCCAGCTTCGCATGTCTTTCCCGTACATCTCTAATTAGAATGGTAAGACTAAGCGCATGATCCACACTACGAACAACATCATGCGTTCCTTGCTAATCCAATCCCCCGCTAGGTTTTGGGATGAGGCTCCTCACACCATCACTTCCTTTTTAATTATCTTCCCACTAAGACGATTAGTGCTCCTACTCATTTTGCCATGTTCACCACCACTCACACCTATGAGCACCTTCGGGTCTTCGCTTGCGTCTGCTACCCTAATCTCTCCGTCACTACTAAGCTTCTTCACGCTTGACTCACTGTCTTTCTTGGTACTCCCAGACCACAAGGATTTGGATGTCTTGATCTTACTACCACCTATCGCTTGATCTCTCGGCACGTCGTCTTCGACGAGTCCTCTTTCCACTTCACCACTTCCTCCTCCGACTTTGCTATAGAGTTGGACACCCTTTTTCGTACTAACCCTAAGGTTGCTCCTATACAACAGACTTTATTTCTTGCTCCCATAGCTTCGTTCTCGTGCTGCCGTGGCCTCGTCATCTATTGTGGTGCCACACACGGGCCCGATGTCCTCTACATGCGCGTCCTCAGCTCCTATTGCTGCAGACCTCGCGGCCCCAACATCCCCTGCCATGCCATGCATGGCCGTGGCAGCCTCGAACATCACCCCACCACGCCCCAATGCCACGCGTAGCCCCAATGCCTTCTGTTGTGCCATGTGCGGCCCTAATGCCCCCAATTTATGCTACCGCACCATGTGTGGTCCCGGTGGCATCGATGTCCTTTGTTATGTCACATGTGGGCTCGAAGTATCTCTCACTGATCTCGTGCATGTCTATCACCAACGTGCGCGGGCTGGTTGTGACACCCAGTTTCAAAAATGAACCAAGTGAACACGTATGTGTGCCCAGAACGTTCAACACACATACACGAGTGCATTCACAAAAGCATATACAAAAAATTACCATAGAACAAGATTAATTTAGCACTTTTATTACACAATTCAGAATATTCTCAAACATAAGCTCTAATGAATATTAATAACAAGTTTGAACTAATGCAGCGGAAATAAACTAATTAAGCAAACTAAGCAGCTAAGCAAATAAGCATAAGGCATAGCGCAGCTCCAATCAACACCAAAAGCAAGCTAACGGTAGACACGGCCTAGAACTCTGCATTATCATTGTTGTACTCCAAATCTTGACCTGCAATTGTTGTTGGGGGAATTGCAAGGGTGAGTACATGTCGTACTCAGCAAGTGTGGAAAGTATGACATGTAGCTGATTCAAATGACGAATGTAATAAAAGCTAAGTGCTGAAAAGTACATTAAAACATTTGAAAAGCAATATCTTATATGTACATGAAGTAAACCCATCATAAACCATGTAGTTATCATAGTACCAATCCATGATTCATAACCATCATCCATATTCCAGATTTCGCCATTACCTTTAACCATATTCAATACCAAAATTCAATCCATAACCAACCATAACCATAATACCAACCATAACCATTACAAAACCATCCCAAAGCCCAAGTTTTCCTCTAATCATGTGAGGGTCCCCGTTGCTCATAACTGGGAGCACGACTATAATGATAGTTTTTAAGACACTTTGTCGAGGTTGTACCGATTTACCCACATGTTTGTGATTTCATCACCTTTCAGTGACTGGAACCACTATATGTTGTCTCACACTTCTGTCGGTGTGTGTCCAAGAAATCACAAAATAGCTTTTACAAAGGGAGTACTAGCATGTACGGACCCATTGAGGTTTAACCAGTGGCGATGTCTCGAACTGAGCACATATTCAACCAATGGCCCCCTCTTGTGCCATTCGTATCCCAGAGAGTCCCGCCAACCATATCCAAACCCAATCCGACTCCCCTTCCCCAAGGCGCCAAATGATCCATGCACTACTAGCAACACCCTAGATAATCAGCTACGCCGCACCCATACTTGGCTTCGTGGTGGCACTGTAAATCTTGGATGCTCGCTCCACGAACCGGTCCTTAGATCTAAAGCAAGCCAAACCACCATAACTTCCAACCCATCCACATACCATACTTGCTTAGATCATCCATTACCATGTCATATTAACCAGTTCATATTAACCATAATCTCAGTAATGCATAATTAAATGGTATAGTTGTTCTCCAATCCGAATTAATTAAGCAAAACAAAAAGGTAAAAATCACTTCCCGACTCTCTACCATGTATTCCAGGTGACAAGAGTGGTCAAACAAAGCTAGTAATCTTCCTATCATAGGGATTCCCATCATTCTGACGCAAGCATGCATTTTTGCAAACAAAACATTTATTTTTAAAAATAGGATCAATATGTTCAAGGTCACTTGCCTTGCTCTTGGGACTTATTGGGATCAAAGACTTCAAACTCCTGGTGCTGGAGGTCCTTTGCGGCACTCTCCAGCGCAAATCCGTCTAAACCACGTAATAAACATACAAGACAAGAATCACAATCAATAAGTGCACTTATATTACTCAATATGACATGACATGCATGATTAATGCAAATGCAAAGAAAAACTAGTTAATAAGTTGCTTTTAATGTTTACTAATCAATTACAATGGTTATTAACAAGTCTACACAAGTTTGGAGTTGATTTGAATCAATTTAGAACTAATTCATCAGGAAACAGATTGCAAAATCGAACTAGTCCGCTGTAGGGTCGGACTAGTCCGCCCTTCGTAGAAACAGCAAACTAGGGTTTTCTAGATCGACGTGAACTTGGAGAAACGGGGTTGAATTCACGTGAGAAAGAAGAACTAGAAAGTATACCAGGTGCCTAGGACTCTAATGAATCAAGGGTTTTGGAGGCAACACTTGGATCTTAACGATCTAGGGTTGATGAAGAACTTGAAGGTGACTTGAGGATGAAGAACAAAAACTTGATGGAGATCTTCATCACTTGATCCTCTTTCGTTTCCTCCTCTTCTTCTTCTTGCTCGGGATCTCCTTCTCCCTCCTTGGTGGTGGCTACCCACTAACTAGGATTTGTGGTCTTTCAATTGAGGTATAAGGATATAAAGTCAAGGGGTGGGGTTGTTTATATAGGGGTGGAGGGCTAGGGTTTGATGGAATTTGAGTTTGGGGTGGGTGGAGGCCGGTGTGGGGTCCCACATGGGCTCCAAAAAGAGTTAGACACGATGTCCATAGGCCCACTTGAGGTAAAACCCAAAAACACGTCGTGAAACAAAAGATCAACTCTGAATCGCGATAACTGGACAAGTCCAAAAAGGGCCGAACTAGTCAGAAGTTAGTCAGAGAGATATCGGACAAGTTCGGACTACAACGAACAAGTCCGAACTTAGTCAGATCAAAAACAGACAAGTCTAACCAAAACCGGACAAGTTTGATTTTTGTCAAAGGAAAAACGGACAAGTCTGCTGGAATACCAGACAAGTCCAGGGACTTAGCAAAATTTCTCAATCTTGGGATAACCGGACAAGTCCGAAACTGTACAGAGGCAAAAACCAGAATAGTTCGCACTAAAACGGACATGACCGATGGAGGTCAGAGAGAAATCAGACTTGTCCGCACTGAAAATGGACTAGTCCGCACTCCTTAGAACTTTTGAGTGCCGTTTTGCTTCTAATTAATTTTAAAGTCATTCTTTTTTCTTATGTGGGTTAATGTTAAACATGTGCATGAACTTATGCAATGCATGATGCATGAAAATGAGGATGTTACAAACCTACCCCCTTAAACTGAATATTGCCCTCAAGATTCGACGCGGAAGAGGAGAGATAGGAAAAATCCTTCTTGAGATCACCTTCTAGCTCCCATGTTGCCTCTGATAATGTGTGATGCTTCCATTGAACTTTACACTGTCTAATAATCTTGTTTCTTGTGACTCTCTCATTGGTTTCCATGATTTTGACTGGTTGATCGGCATACATCACATCTGCCTCTAGTTCCGACTCTTCAATTGGCACTTGTTCTTCTGGTACTCTCAAGCACTTCTTGAGCTGGGAAACATGAAAGACATCATGTACATCTGATAAGTGAGTTTGCATCTACAATTTATATGCTACTTCTCCTCTTTTGTCCAAAATCTTGCATGGCCCAATGTACTGAGGTGTTAGCTTGCCTCTTTTGTTAAACCTCTTATGACCTCTCATTGGTAACACCTTGAGGTAGACGAAATCTCTCACTTGAAAGACTAGTTTCCTTCTCCTGTTGTCTACATAGCCTTTTTGTCTTGATTGAGCAGCCCTCAAGTTTTCACGAATAATATGGACTTGTTTCTCAGCTTCTTGCAGCATGTCAGGTCAGCATGAACCAAGTGTTTGGACCTCATTTCTTGGGTACTCCATGTCGACATACGATACTCTCCATATACGATTCTGCTAGCTTCGTGGTGGTATAGGTTGTGCTCTTCCCATTACCATTCTGGAATCTTCAATGGTTGCAATAATTCGGCTGGTCTTTGATGTTCATCTTTAACTCGTTGGCACACATCACATAATGCAAGGTTGTTCAACACATTGTTGAACACATTGCATTATGTCCTTAGATGTTTACTATGATGCATCAATTTCAAGGTTGACTCCCTCATCATTGTAAATTTCACAGTCTTGGTGGCACACTGAATTGCTCCATCGTGCTTCTGTAGCCAATCCATTCCAAGTATGATGTCACAATCCTCCCCCATTAAAACACAGACGTCCTCGTCGGTCAGCTTCCAAGCCAGGAACCTCTCCTCTCGTCCAGTCCTTTTGAATCCAAAACATTAAGGTCGGTGAGGAATTCTACCCCCCTTATGAAAATACTTACTTTTGGACATACTATATTTGTTCTCATCTTCCGTATAGCTTTGTCTGAAATAGTTAATCTTCTAGCTGTGTCCATATTCCATTGAGGGAGGTTGAACGAAATAGAAAAGAGAGATAGAACGAATCCCCAACTGTATGCATCAAGGAATATGAAACTAAGCAACTACCTATACTAGCCTATATGGACATGGCAATGATAAAGGATCCCAAAATCCTCTACTAGGCACACAAGCAGCAATACAGCACACCAAGCAAAAACACATCGACTCTTGAGTGCTCCTATGTGCTCTAAAGTGTCCATTCTATATAAGATGTGTCCTACGGTCAACCTGTGGTTCTGATACCAATTTGTGACACCCGGTTTCGAAAATGAACCAAGTGAACGCATATGTGTGCCCAGGACGTTCAACACACATACACGAGTGCATTCACAAAAGGATATACAGAAAATTACCACAGAACAAGACTAATTAAGCACTTTTATTATACCATTCAAAATATCCTCGAACACAAGCTCTAATGATATTAATGACAAGTTTGAACTAATACAACAGAAATAAACTAATTAAGCAAACTAAGCAGCTAAGCAAATAAGCATAAGGGATAGCGCAGCTCCATTCAACCCACAGGCAAGCTGACGGCAGACACGACCTAGAACTCCGCATTTTCATCGTTATACTCCCAATCCTCACCTGCAACTGTTGGTGGGGAAATTTCAAGGGTATACCCTTCATAAACCATGTAGTTATCATAGTACCAATCCATAATTCATTACCATCATCCATATTCCAGATTTCGCCATTATTTTTAACCATATTCAATACCAGAATTTAATCCATAACCAGCCATAAACATAATACCAACCATAACCATTACCAAACCATCCCAAATCCCAAATATTCCTCTAATCATGTGAGGGTCCAGGTTGCTCATAACCGGGAGCACAGCTATCATGAGAGTCTTTAAGACACCCTGCAGAGGTTGTACCGCTTTACCCACATGTTTGTGATTTAATCACCTTTCAGTGACTGGAACCTCAATTAGGCCATCTCACACTTCCGTCGGTGTGTGGCCATGAGATCACAAAATAGCTTTCACAAAGGGACGACTAGCATGTACGGACCCACTTAGGTTTCACCGGTGGAGATGTCTCCAACTGAGCACATCGTCAACCAAGGGCCCCCTCTTCTGCCATTCAGATCCTAGGGAGTCCTACCAACCATATCCAAACCCAATCCGACTACCTTTCGTCGGCGCGGCGAATCATCCATGCAATACTAGCAATATCCTAATTAATCAGGTATGTCGCACCCATACTTGGCCTCATGGTGGCACTGTAATTCCTAGATGGTCACTCCATGAACCGGTCCTTAGATCTAAAGCAAGCCAAACCACCATAACTTCTAACCCATCAACATACCATGCTTGCTTAGATCACCCATTACCATGTCATATTAACAAGCTCATATTTATTATAATCTCAGTAATGCATAATTAAATGGTATAGTTGTTCTCCCATCCCAATTAATTAAGTGAAGCAAAAAGGTAAAAAGCTTCTCCCAACTCTCTACCATGTATTCCATGTGGCAAGGGTGGTCAAACAAAGCTAGTAAACTTCCTATCATAGGGATTCCCATCAATTTGACGCAAGCATGCAGTTTTGCAAACAAAACATTTATTTTTAAAAATGAGATCAATATGTTCAATGACACTCGCCTTTCTATTTGGATTGATTGACGTCAAAGACTTCAAACTCCTGGTGTTGGAGGTCCTCTGTGGCACTCTCTAGCGCAAATCCGTCTAAACCACGCAATAAACACAGGACAAGAATCACAATCAATAAGTGCACATATATTACTCAATATGACATGGCATGCATGACTAATGCAAATGTGAAGAAAAATTAGTTGATAAGTTGATTTTAATGTCTACTAATCAATTAAAATGGTCATTAACAAGTCTACACAGGTTAGGGGTTGATTTGAATCGATTTAGAATTAATTCAGAAGGAAACATATTGCAAAATTGGACTAGTCCGCTGTAGGGTCGGACTAGTCCGCCCTTCGCAGAAATAGCAAAATAGGGTTTTCTAGATCGACGTGAATTTGGAGAAACGGGGTTGAATTTACGTGAGAAAGAGGAAGTAGAAGGTATACCAGGTGCTTAGGACTCCAATGAATCAAGAGTTTTGGAGGCAACACTTGGATCTTGACGATCTAGGGTTGATGAAGAACTTGAAGGTGACTTGAGGATGAAGAACGAAAATTGTAAGGAGATCTTGATCACTTGATCCTCTTTCGTTTCCTCCTCTTCTTCTTCTTGCTCGGGGTCTCCTTCTCCCTCCTTGGTGGCAGCTACCCACGAACTAGGATTTGTGGTCTTTCATATGAGGCAAAAGGATATAAAGTCAATGGGTGGGGTTGTTCATATAGGGGTAGAGGGCTAGAGTTTGATGAAATTCGAGTTTGGGGTGGGTGGAGGGCGGTGTGGGGACCCACATGGGCTCCAAAAAGAGTTACACATGACGTCCTTAGGCCCACTTAAGGTAAAACCCAGAAACACGTCGTGAAACAAAAGATCAACTCGGAATCGCGATTACCGAAAAGGTCCGAAAAGGGCCGGACTAGTCCGAAGTTAGTCAGAGAGATATCGAACAAGTCCGGACTACATCGGACAAGTACGAACTTAGTCAGAGGAAAAACAGACAAGTCTGACCAAAACCATACAAGTCCGATTTTAGTCAGAGGAAAAACAGTCAAGTCCGTTGGAATATCGGATAAGTCCAGACAAGTCTAGGGACTTAGCAAAATTTCTCAAGGTTTGTATGACCAGACTAGTACGCAGTGGACCGGACAAGTCCGAAATTGTACATAGGTAAAAACCGGAATAGTCCGCACTAAAACGAACATGTCTGATGGAGGTCAGAGAGAAATCAGACTAGTCCGCACCAAAAAATGACTAGTCCTCACTCCTCAGAACTTTTGAGTGCAGTTTTGCTTCTAATTCATTTTAAACTCTTTCTTTTTTATATAGGTTAATGTTAAACATGTGCATGAACTTATGCAATGCATGATGCATGAAAATGAGGGTGTTACACTGGTGCTTCGGCCTGCTCTTGCAATAAGCCACCAGTGTACAACTCTTTGCTTCACCAGGATCCACATCACGTCCAACAAATGGTAACTCGATAGGCCGTCGGGATATTCCACCCAGTTGACCACTTCTTTGACCTTGACCTCCTCGGCAACTCCTCCACTGCCTCTTGCCTCTTTGCCATTCTCGCCTGTACCGCCCCCCGTCTGTAGATCCCTTCCCAATCCTTACTAGTGCCGCATTGTGGAGTACACCACAACTTGCGAATTGGATCTGGGATTTGTTGCCACGTCCCTCCTGTGCCTTCATTGTGACCGACAAGTGTGTCTTCATAAAAAAGATGAAGGAAAATGGCTCTTTGGAGATGTATAAAGCTCGGTGAGTCATTTGAGATTCACTCAGCACCCCGAAGTTGACTATGATGAGGCCTTCAGTTCAGTGATGAAGCCAGCCACCGGACGCATTATTTTGTCGTTGTCTCACTCATAGCCTTGGCATGTCCATTAGCTGATCTCAAGAATGCTTTTCTCCATGACACTATGATTGAAATAGTGTAATGCATTCAGCCGACAGTGTTCGTGGATTCAATTCTTCCAGACATGGTATGCAAGCTGAACAAGTTGTTGAAGGGTCTGAAGCAGACACTTCGAGCTTGGTACAGTAAGTTTACCTTCTTGGTCTTGTTGGGCTTTGTTGAGGCCAAGTCAGACGCCTCCCTCTTCATATATCTGTGTGATGGTGACATCGTGTACCTCCGGGTATACGTCAATGACATTGTTCCCACAACATCTAGTCCAAGCCTCTTCTAATGCACCATCTCAGCTGAGGAATACAATGGGTCTAGTTCGGGTCAGGTAGAGCAAAAACCCAACCAAAGATGAAAGTGTGTTGATAGATTTTCATACCCATACCCACCGGTAGTGAGTGACACACGTAACAGTACCCGATGGGTTTTGGGCAAGTTTCGGGTACCCGTCAAGTACTCTCTAGGGTTACTAGATCTCGATTAAGATACTCTATCATCAAAACTAATTAACAGATAAATGAACAATTTAAGTATTGCGCATAGAAACAATAATTTTGATGATGAGTGTGGAATGACAGGCGGTCCAGGTTGGATCGACCGGTGATGGCTCCTAGGGGGCGGATCGACGGGTAGTCAAGATTGGATTGATGGGCGGATCAATTCCTAGTGGTCGGTGATGGAGGAAAATGGCCAGACGAGTCACAACTTAATTGTCAGGTAGTGGCGGGACTCGACATTCGCGAGTTGGATGCTAGAGAAAGCGGGAGGGTTGGAGGTGGAGGTTGGTCTCGTTAGCGAAGGCATGGGTCGATGGTGGCTCGTCGGTGGCGAATGCTTCAGGTCACTACGATCCGGGGTGGTGGCAGCGGATGGAAGGGTAAGGCTCGAGACATCGAGCGAGTAAAGGGCATGGTGAGTCAGTGTTTTGGTGGAGTTGGAGGATTTTTTTTTCTTTAAGTCTTTAAGTGTGCGGTTACCTACGAGTAGGATTGCCATCCCTAACCTCAGCCTTGCAGCAGAAGTTTGCCACAAGTATCTGGGTCAACTCAACCACTTCCTAGGAATAGCAGTTGAGCGCCGACTTGGTGACCTATTCCCCTAGTAGCGATAGAACAGTATGGAGATCCTGGAGCGGTTTGGCATGGTTGATTGCAAGCCATGCACCACCCACCCCAGTGGATACCAAGGGTAAGGTATCCTCATGTGATGGTTCTTCTATCAGTTATCCCACTGCCCACGACGCCCTTCAGTATCTTACCTTCACCGAGCCAAATATCTCCTATGCTCTTCAGTAGGCTCCACATGCATGATCATGATCCATGGGAGCCGCATGCCACCGCTGTGAAGTGGATCCTTATGTACCTCCAGGGCACCCTCGACTATGGTCTTCTTCGCCTTTCCTTAGTGTCTAACCTGGCTAGTGTAGTTTGACATGGTTGTCAACACTGACACTGACTAAGCGGGTTGCCTGAACACGTATATGTCCACGTCTAGCTACATTGTATTCCTATGCAGCAACCTTGTCTCCTATCTTCAAAGTGGCACCGTGTCGTCTCTTGCTAAAATGGCAAGGTCGAGCATTGTGCCATGGCCAACGGTGTGGCTAAGGCGTGCTAGTTCTGGTAGCTACTCCTTGAGCTCTGAAATCTCCTTGCTCTGACCATGCTTGTCTATTGTGACAATGTCAGCGCGGTCTACCTCTCCATCGACCCCATCCAAAATCAGCGCACAAAGCATGTTGAGATCGACATCCACTTCATTCGTGAGCATGCTACCGTTGGTGATGTTCGAGTTCTCTATGTTCCAACGACTTCCCAGATTGGCGACCTCTTCACGCAGAATCTTCCTTCTTCGTGTTCTCAAGAGTTCTAATCCACTCTCATCATATGTCGTCGCTAGGTGTTGATATTGTGGGTTGTTAGACTGTATTAGGCCCTAGCTATGTCTGTGTGCTTATTGGGCCTAGCCCATGTATCAGCCCTAGAGGCTATATGTACCATCGACACTTCACTTCTGAATTAATAACAATTTTCCTCCAATAGTCTCTATCAGTCCCAGCGCACAAACATAATTGTATCGAGACTGCGGGGGTATTAGACTGTATTAATCATGATGTGTGTGTGCTTATTGGGCCTAGCCCTTGTATCAGCCCTAGAGTCTATATGCACCCTTGACACTTCATTTCTGAATTAATAACAATTTCCCTTCCAATAGTCCCGATCAGTCCCAGCGCACAAACAAAATTTTACTGATGTTCTTTGTGGTACCTATAATGTTGGATTGTCTGAATGGTTATATCATACTATAACTCCGAAAGAACTTGTACACTTATATTTCCTTGCAAGGTCATAATTCCTTGCATGTTTGTAAAGGAAATCTAACTAATTGTAGAATACCCATTTCAACTGATCAGTTATCTGTTATATTCGCTATCTTGGGACAATATATATTATCAGTTCTTTGTGAAAAGAGCCTAGAATATCTCCAAGAAAATAAGGCGTGCTCTTTTTTTTTGAAAATACATGTTCTTTTTTTGGTAATGAGCAGGAATACTGCATTTCCATTTAGAAATAGCAAGCCAAGTTTTTACATGGTTATATTACATGAACGAAAATTATGTGCCTATGATTTTATGACTATTAGAAGCTGCTTTTGTACAGCTATACGTTATCCTCTGTAGCATGTTCTTTTCCTTGATTAGCTGAAGTACTTGTTCGGATTGGGTGATGCACTTGATAACCCTCCAGCTGTTCTTTTATATTCCACTTTGTGTTTATTAGCATCGTCGGTTGTTGCTGTGTGCTGCTTCTGCATGAGGATGAGTTATAAAAATGATGAGTCCCACCATTGTTTCAAAGAGTGGTCATCTGCTGGAATATGAATTACGTGTTGGTGTAAACTATAATCATAGCTGCACTTCCCGCGCAAAACTTAGGCAGAGCTATGCTGCAATTTTATGCTTTCTGATTCCAAAGTAAGCTGTTTTGATTCCATAGCCAATCCGCACTGTAAGCCTGTCCACTGTCAGTCCTTTACCATAAACTAAATAGAAACCAATCACAAAGCTCGAGTTTGCCTTCAGAATATGGTCTTCATATAGCCTGGTATCAAACGAGGTCTATGATCTTTTGAATCGAATGTACATGAAGAATTACAGTTTTATCCCATAGCCTGGACTATGATAACCAATCTTTTGTCTCCTGATTCAAGATATGAACTTCTTGGAAGGATATATTTGCTGGTGTCTTTTTAGAATTCTGACTAACCGATATGCTATGCTAAATTGGCTAAGCTCGGTATTCAGTATCTCATGTTGAAATGGTTTTTTGACCTCTACGCTCTTAATTATCAAATGAAAGACAGAACTGATGTTGTTGTTATGAATATTGTGTCTTGTACTATATTCAGCCACTACAGAAATCTCGATCAATTACGTCGGCCAGGGCCAACGTAATTAAGGCTTAAACAAACGTAAGTTACTTAATTATGTCGGTTTTCTCTTACTTACGTCGGTCGCCGGCCGACGAAGCAGTTTGGACGTAATTAAGGTAAGCTAAGTTGGCCTTCGACGTAAGTTACTTAATTACGTCAGTATCCAGCAACCGACATAAGTTATTTACTGAGATGGACCGCGGGCTGGGCCGGACTACTTACGTCGGCCACTGTGAGCCGACGTAAGTTAAGTGGTATAGCTTACGTCGGTTTCACTAAACCGACGTAAGTTAAGAGGTTTAACTTACATCGGTATGGCCGAACCGATGTAAGTTAAACTGGGCTAACTTACGTCATCTTGGCCATAGCCGACGTAAGTTAAGGTTTCATATCTTTTTTAGAAAATAGAAACTGGCTACCTCGCACGATGGCGAGAACACAGAACAGATTCAAAACAGATTCACAACAGATACGGATACACAACAACAGTTTCAAAACATTATTAAAATATCGATAACACACAATTCCACCAGGCTACATGCTAGCCCCTCCACTACCTCCGGGATCTTCTCGGCGTGTTCCCGAATCTTGCAAAAGAAGCATAGTTAATAGTGTGAAACAGTTAGTAAAACTAGACTAAAAGTGGGTTGTGGATCAATAGGGAATCAAAAGTTGGCAGAGTCAATCAACCATAATTTGCAGGAATAATTTTTCTACACACGGATCAGCTATAAACAAAGTAGGTGCTGTCCAAATTTTCAGGAAAACTGTCAACTTGAAAAGGCAGTATCTCCTCAACAAGTGCTATGAGGTCAAATGAATACTCTTTGAAAAGCTTTTGAAGTCCTCTACAAGTTATATATTCAACTCCAGACCTAAAAATGTCATATACCTATTCTAAATCGAGTTTGAAGGCAAAGTTGTCAATCTGAACTGAACATCAAATTCTGAATGCTGAAATTTTTGCAAACCATAAAAATGCACATCTCTTAAACAAGAACTGATATAAAGACAAATAAGTACTTTATGGAAAACATATTATAGTGTCAAGACCATTCTGGAAAAGCTATATGAGGGTTTCTTCTATGCTAAAGCTTTTTGACTACTACAGAAACTATTTCAACGGAGCTAAAGGAATACCGAAATGAATACGACAATATTACCTGGTCCGGTGTCTGCTGTGGCGAAAGCGTAGGAATCTCGATATCCTGACCGCTGTGTCGAGCAAGAGCCTGCCATTGAAAAATATTAGAAGATATATGTTATTGAAAATCTATGAAATTTAACTACGGTACTTTAAATTACTTACCGCCACTGTTGCTTGCATCTGGGCCATCATTAAGGCCGTTCTCCGCCGCTCCTCTCTTGACCTCTCCAGCTCTATCTGGGTCTGCATCAACGTCTCCTTCAAAGCGAGGAGCTCCAGCTGGGTCTACGAGAGGCGACCACTGGTGGTCCCAACGACGAGGCCTGCGACGATGAAGCGCCTCTCAAAGGTCACGTCGACCTTGAGTCGACAACTCCATCAAAAATGGAAAACCAGCAAAAGAATGAAAACACTAAGTAGAAGAAGACAAATTGAAAAAGAAATTAAACACATGAACAACTCACCGTCCATGGGCCTTCCCGCCTCCGCTTGCGTACGCGGCTTCGGGGTCGATCAGCGTGCTTTCCCAATCGTAATCCGCACCGTGTATCTTCGCGACCCCCTGCGCGTACTTTGCCTACAAAACAAATAATTCTTGTAAGCATGTCAACAATAGTATTAGTTATAATAAAATTGATGAATTTCGAAAACTTATTAGTCGGTGTTGCGACCTGACTACACTGCCTGGCTGAGAAGGGTCACTTCCCTTGTGACCTCTCTTCCAAACCTGGGTCAGGGTCAGCTCATGACCCATCTCTCGCTCCTGTATAGCCGTATTAGTGAGATAAATATATTAGAATTACATAAATAAATTGAAAAATTACTTACCATGCGTTTAGCCAAACGCATGTAGCCATCACTACCATAGTTGTGCTTGCCGTCGGACCCCATGCGGCACTGTCTAGCCTTTGTGGACTTATTGATGAAAGCGTCGCTAGCCCAGTACTGACAGAGAGTTAAGAATGCCTCGGTTTTACCCTGTAACCAGGAAATAGTAACCTGCACATATTTCATTTTTCATCAATACAGTTAATATACACAGATATTGTAAATACTTAACAATATTCATAAATTACCTTCGTGTACTACTCCTCTGTCAAGTACGCATCGGTGTCCTTCCTAAATGGACCCCTTTGCTGCTCCTCCTCCTGCTCCTGCTCCCGGGGGTAACGCTTGTAATACGCGTTGACGGCCTGAATCCGAGCGTTCGACAATGCCACCGTCGTGAGCTTCCGAGCATTGTATTGGAACACACGTCTCACGTGGTCCTCCATGCCTGGTTCCTCTACTTGGTACCTCAGCTTTAATCAAACAAACATTTAAGTGATATGCATTAACAATTCAAACGAGTTGAAAAATAAAGCAGTTAAACTTACCATAAAATCGTGCCACACGGCTCCCTGAGCCGTGCCGTGGGCCGCGTGAGAGACACGAGTGTAGTCATCCGACGACAGGGCAGGGAAACCATCAATGACACCAGGGTAGTGCAACTTCACGATAGCACCCAAGACACCGTTAACCTGCCTGTGGTGTTTCTCTCCAGAAAGGCATACAGTTGTCTGGACACACATCAATCTTCTCGTACTTCATACCGAGACCAGAAAGAGTTTTCTTCGACTTATACATATCTTTAGGCACTTTGTTGGGATGTGGAAGGCCACCGTTGAACAAATTGATGAGCTCATTGTAACAGCTATTAGAACAGAAGAACTTCGAATTAATTGCCATAAGTCTAGTCACAAAATTGAGGATTATCATTTTAGTGTGTCCATGCAACCACTCTTCTGAATCTTTGAGATGTTTGAAGAACTTTTTAACCTCTGCTGTTTGATGATCCTCTGTAAGCTCTGGTCGTATAGCTTCCAGCATCTCATCCATCATATCAACCTCTGTGGCATCATCATTGTCCGCTTCTACTTCTTGTACAGCTTGAGAAGCTATCTCGCCGTGGATGTTCCACAACTCATAATGTGACACATAACCGTTTCGACACAAGTGCATCGTAAGTTCCACTTTGTCCAAAAATGTTCTGTTTCGGCATTTCGTACATAGGCACCGCGCCTTATCGCTATTTGACAACAAAAAAGCTCGTTGTACAAAAGCTTATGTCTTAGCGTACCACTCATCTGAGTGACCACCAGTTCTGCTCTTCCAATCAGTGTACATCCAACTACGATAATCGCCCATGCTTGACTCTGCAATTAATAGTTGGACAAATTACCGCTAGTTTCTCGTTAATTTATGCACGATAGAGAAAATAATGAGAGAGACAGTGAACTGGGTCCGGGCCAGCTCGAAGCCCGACACGGGCCATGCTCGCGCTTGACCTCAGACCACGCTCGGCCGCCCTCAGCTCCCTCCCTCGCCTCCAGCACCTCAGGCGAGCCCGACGAGCGACGACTCCTAGACACTCGTCTAGAGGAGGCGAGGCGAAGAACCCGTTAGGTCTACGGCGAGCTGACGAAACTATTGGCAACGAAGCTGCGGAGGAGGCGACGAGGCGCGAGGAGGTGACCACGGCTCGGCCGAGCTTCGAGCCGGCACAGCACGCTCAGTCCGCAAACAGTATACATGATAGGTTACGTCTCACAAATCACGAAATTTTTGCAGCATAATGCCACATATTTAACACTACACCACCCCCCCTATCCGGTGCAGTTCTTAAAGTGCAAAGGGTAGCAACGGGTTAGCTAGGAAACTTGTTGCCTTACGGATGTTGTGAGTCAAGGACAATACCCGCAACATACGTTTTTGGAGTTTTCATCGTCTTATATGTACTCACAAACACGCGCGATGTGAACGGGGGGTCTTGCGGCGGAGAGATACCTGGTTGCAGACTATTAGGCTTAGTAATGGGCCGCACGGTCAATATACACTTAACCCAAATGATTCACCTCGTGTCACCAGTCACGGGTCACGATTGTGACCCACACTACATATATACGCTAGGGTTGGGCCCGATGGGCTGTATATACGCTACATATATACCACGGCCCCGTCAGGCTTTGGGCTGGCACGACATGCTCGGCCCGCGGACGAGCCCGGCATGGCCCGACAGGGGAAAATGGGATCTTCCATGCTTGGCCTTGGCTTATGGCCCGTCGTGCCGGCCCGGCCCAGCACGACAAATTTGTGGGCCGTGTCGGGCCTAATGTTTTCATGCACAAGACTGGGCGGGCTCGGGCCGGGCACAGCCCATTGGCCATCTATAGCCACGACAGAACCTAAGTGTCCCGACAGCCGGTCGCCCCCGACGCCGCCCTTGACAGAAACCAATTAAGCATAATCTACATGACACTAATTAAGCATAACCTACACTAAGCAAATTAGGCACGATTAAGCAACTTAACCACTTAAGCATGACTAAATAAACATAATCTAAAGTAAGTAAATTAAGCATAATTAAATAAACAATTAAGCAATTTAAGCATAATTTAAACAATTCAATTCAATTCAATTTCAAATTTGAACAATTCAATTCATATCAAATCAATTCAAATCAATTTTGAACAATACAATTAAATTGAATTTCAAATTTGAAAGGGAGGGGGTGAGGTGGGGTGGGGGGTATGTGATGATGAGGGGGGCCTCAGGGAGGGGAGGGGGAGGGTGGGGGGGACCTCTGCAGGGAGGGTGAGGTGGGGTGGTGCTCGGCCGGGGAGGGGAGGGGGAGGGGGGCCGGGGAGGGGAGGTGGAGGGAGGGCCTAGGACGGGCGGAGCGGGGCGAGGATGGGAGGGGGCTCACGGAGGGGAGTGGAGGGGGGCGGCGCTCAGGGAGGACGCGGGGAGGGCTGGGCCGGCGGCGGTCGGCCGGTAGGGGGGTGGCGCTCAGGGAGGGGGCGGGGGCCGAGCCGGCGGGCGGGGAGGGGAGCGGAGGGGTGGGGAGGAGGGGAGGGGAGGAGTATTACCTGGAGGCGGGCGCGGCGGCGGGCGCGGCAGCGGGTGAGGCGGTGGCATCGGGTGAGGGAGCGAGGGACAGAAGCAGTGCGCAGGTAAGGATAAAGAGAGGCGCGCTAGTAAGTTAAATTCCGTAACTTACGTCGGCTAATTAATATAATTATGTCGGCCTTATTTACTTACGTCGGCCATTAAAGCGGTCGACATAAGTTAAGCGTAACTTACATAGGCCTTTTAACTTGCGTCGGCTTAGGTTCTTGGCCGACGTAAGTTCATGTTTTTTCCTGTCGGCCAACTAACTTATGTCGGCCGCCGACGGAATTTATTTCACATACGTCAGATTATTCTAGCCAACGTAAGTTACTTGACTTTCGTCGGCTGGCCGACGTAAGTGTTCGCGTTTCCTGTAGTGAGCATATCGGATGCCTCTATAAATAGGTGTAAAAGGATGAAAAATATGCAAATAAGTCCCTAATACATCATCTAATAATATCACAATTATATCTCTAACGCCCCATCAAACTCAAGGTGCGTCAAGAACATTGAGTTTGGATCGTTCAAAATCATGCTAAGAGACACAAAGATGATCCAAAAGGCAGTGTCACTGAGCAGAACATTGAAGTAGATGAAGCAGCAAAACTGGAGCCGATAGAACTGGTAGGCGCAATGGAAGAAAGACGAAGCCAGTCAAACTTCCAAAGATGTTGTGAATCATGACGACGAGGGCCAGTGCCAACCAGAGATTGTCTGTGAGCAACTCCCAAAGATGTAGACCATGCATATGTAGACGCATACGAGAAATCCAGTCACGATAATTGATGCCATTGAAAAGCATCACACAACACACAACTGAAATTCCAACAGAAGAAGAAAAATTCATCATGAGCAAGATGACCGAAAACGGCAAGAGCGCAAAATAAGCAAAGGCAGACGACAGGGAGAGCGTACATAAAAGCGGCATAAGGAGCAAATTTTTTTTTACGAGGCGGAGGCTAAGCTTCCGAATCAACGATGATCAAGATGTCGCAGGAAGTCAAAACGAAGGCGCCCAAAAGACGTCAATTACATCCTAGATCCAATGTGGAGCTGGCGGTACCATTATTTTTGAGACCCCGAAACCGTAGATGCGTCATGCTGACGTCATTGTTACATCAGCACCGGCCAGATCCTAGATCCTGCACGGCCTTCGCGTAGGCTAGCGGGAGCTCCTGGGGGGCTACACAGACTTGTACGCCACCCCCCCCCCCCCTTCGTTGGGGACGGGCTGCCGCTGCACATGTTGCTCTTGCCGTCGATCACCTCGGGCAAGTAGAAGAACATGGGTCCACCGCGGTGGAGATGATGAAGGAGATGGTTGAGGGAGGTGATGGCTGCCGCGTGGCCCAGGGGAAAAGGTGCGAGTCCAAAGGGAGGAAAGAATCTTGGGATCGCGAATGACGCCGCCCCTGTGCTTGGCCAGCAACGCCAGCACGGCAACTGCAGCTTCCTCCTCGCTGATCGCCGCAGTGCCGCCTCCGCGGCGGCAAGTGGGTAGGCCCCCCGTTCATGGCAGATTAGCGACAGAGAGGATTCAACGAGAACAGGATAGAGCCGCAGAAGGAGCCGATGCGGTGAACCATCTCGTAGTTGTACGCCTAGCCAAACGCGGAGGGCGTGCGGGACGTGCGGTACTTCGGGAGGAAATGCAGTGCAACTTCGCAGCAGTGTGATGCGGCGCTTGTACGCCCGGTTGACCGCCACCCCTCCTCGGCCGGCGGCGAGGGCAAGGGGCTTCCGCCTGGTATGCAAAGCGGCCTCTGGATCGATAGAGATGAATCCACCAAGGCAGAGGCAAGATCTGTTGAAGCGCCATGCGAAGGAGATTCATCGGGGCAGAGCAGCACCGATCTGTTCGCTAGTTGACAACCAGAGATCAAAGACGCAGAAGAAAACGCGAGAGAGATGGTCCGGCGGCAGGTCGTCGGCGGCCGGCATAAGGCGCTGACCGTCGCTGGAAAAAAATTGAGCTAGTATAGTAGGGAAGACGAAACCCTAGCTCTGATACCATGTTAAGCTACTATGCGCTGACTAGTTGCCATTGAAAGTGTAAGCTTATAAAGGATGGTATGCAATTCACTTATATTTTAACACCCCCTCACGTGCAGACTCCTTTGGACTGCATACGTGGAATAGGAGTCGGTTGCAATTTTATTTTTATTTTTTTAATAAATGCGTCTGCCAAGATTCGAACTCGAGACCTCTACCTTTGATACCATGTTATAAATATTGGATCTTGTACTATTGACGAGGCTGGAGACCTCTATAAATAGATGTACAAGAATGACAAATATGCAAATAAGTCTCTAATACATCATCTAATATAATATCACAATTATATCTCTAACAGATGTGTTCTCTCTTATTTCTCTTTTTTTTCCTCGAAATGTTTTGTATTGCCTCAAATAGATTAGCATTACTAGTGTAACCAAATACTTCTATGCAAATCACAAGAAAGGCTAGTGCTCTGCTTTTTTTTTTTATGTTGTTACATTGACAGGTTGACTGACAAAAGCATTGGCCTCTTCTTGCACTATGCGTTCACTAGAAGATACAGATATATTATTAGCAAATCTCATAGTTCTTCGGTGATGACAGTGCCCAAGTTCGTCCCGTCTTACCAGAGAAGAAACTCGAGGCAAGCCCAAACCATCTCCTGTTGTACTCGTCCATGTGCATTTGCCTACAGCCTACAGTATCAAATAGAAATCTATTACTATTTATACTGAGTTGTGATTCCTATGAAGTATTCGAATCTGCTAGGGAATCAATGGCCGCTTTCAAGAAATGGCGTGTTGGTTGTGTGAGGATGCAAAGAGAGCATCCATCCTTGGCAGGAAGAGAAAGTCAAAGTTGCCTGATGGGCCTTCTACGCTATGAAACCAGGTTTGAGGTCTGGAGGGAACAGGGTGCTTGAGCAGTTAAGCTGATGTGCCATGTATGTACAATAATTTCATCTGGTATTGTAAGGAAAGAGGAAAATATAGCAAGAATGTTATATATTCTGTGATCAAATATCTTTGTATTATGTATTCCAGTGCACGTTTTGTATTATATATGCTGAAGGAGAGATTGCCTCTACAGCAAAAATCATGCAGCTAGCACTTCAAAAAAAAATTGTCTGTACAGCAGAAATCTGCAGGACGATGGAGCTTAAGTTGGAGCTTAGCGTGCATTTGGGACATTGAAAACAAAAAACAAATCCGAGCTGTGTCATGCAGTGCAATGAATGTTTCCAGGTGGGCACCACGAACAAAAGGCTTCAAGAAATAGTTTGACGTTGTAGATAAAGTTAGTATCGGCGGCGGCCGGGTCGGGCCGACCCGGCACGAACACGGCCGGGCTCGTGCCCAGAAACCGCCGACCCAACACAGCCCGAATTTTTGTCGGACCATGCCGTGCTGGCCTGTCCTCATATCCTAAGGCCCATGCACGGCACGCGGCACGTTATATCGGGCCGTACCGGGCCCGGCCTAGTTTGGGCCAAATCGTGTCGAGCCGACCCAAGCACGACTTCAACTGTTCCAGCGAGGGGAGTCAGGGGACCAGAAAAAGGAGAAGGACGCACCGAACCACCAAAGACCTTCGACTGAATGGACCGAATCTCTAGTGAGTAAAAGAGGCACGGCACGGCAAGCAGGCAAGGCTGCAAGGGCCTTCGAACGATCCGGCGAGCGGCGAGAGAAGACCGGAATGGAAGGCCCGAGCCACCAGCAACATAAGAGACAGAAAGAGTTCAGAGGTGGAGGGCCGTCAGTGGGACCGGGATGCAGTGAGGCACGGATCCGGCCGCGGGAAGCACAGATCCAGTGAGAGGAGGCGCAGATTGTGTGAGAGGAGGAGCAGATCCGGAAGGAGGCGGCACAGATCCGGTGAGGTATGCGAGAGGCGACGTGTGGCGCGGAGGAGTTGAGGAGCGGAGGAGATTAAGTTTAGGGTTCGCGTCTGGGAGTGGGAGCTGGGCGGGCGGGGCGCAACTGAGCCTCCCCTTATATAGCCAGGGCAGGCCTCGGCATGCCGGGCCGGGCCGTGCTATGCACGCCCCTGCTTCCCATCGTGCCCACCGAGCTGGCCTAAAATTGTGTCGAGTCGGGCTGGCCCATTGGGCTGGAAGCAAGGCCCAAGCACGACATGGGTCGTGCTTCAGGCCGGCCCGTCAGGCACGGCCCATGTGGCCACCTCTATGAGTTTGTAAGTCCTGCTTTAATGATTCTGCCCGGCTTCTTTTCTTTCTCATTGATTTCTAAATAGGCTGGGAAAGATCTGGACAGTGCACTCAGAGACAAACATTTTTCCCTTTCGAAAATACTTAATAATTATATAAGTAAAGATGGCACTCATGGTAGTTGTGCCTTGCTCATATATAAAATCACTACGATCCCTCTATTCATTACACCCACGGTTTTCGACATCTCACTGGTTGGTTTCCCTGTTGAGATAAGGTCTCGCCCTCTTCCTCATTAGTCATTACCACTAACTGACTTGTTCTTGGTGCTGAGACCTTGATCTTTGTCTTTCATTATTGCGACTAGCACCCGAATTCTCATCATCTTCATCCTTTTTGTGCCTTTGAAATCTTAGATTGTGTCTTGGAGGCGAGGCGAGGAAGGGGCCTTTTAGCTCAGTATCCTCGACCCAAGGAATTAAAATGAACCAGACCTTCACCTTTGATTTTGCTTGCATCCATATATGATTTTTTTACTCTGAGTAGGCCAACATCCTTGAGACTGTCACAGACGTTCCTGGGAACGCTCACGCTGCCGAAGCTGCCACCTGATTGCCGGCGATGGCGCCGATGAACAGGGACAGGCATAAGAGAGAAAAATTCTCTTAGTGCTCCTTTGGTAGCCCAGGATCCCAGCCCAATCCAGGGCTCGGAAAACACCTGGTTAAACTTTCCACGCGGTCCACTTGAAAGCCCATTTCCCCGTCCAATCCATGGGAGAGCACGGGTCGTTCTTCCCTGGATTGGTGAGGTCGGGTACGAAATCCACGAGTAGCTTGCCTCTCCACCGCGCCACTCGCTCGCCCCACGCGCCTGCGGCCGCTGCTTGCCTCCACCCGTGCGTCGGTCGCCCGCTGCTGCCTCTCTCGCCCTCGTTAGTTAGCTGTTGCTCGCCTCCTCTTGTTCGTGTCGCTTACCTTGCTCGTCTCTCCTCCCGGCGCCGCTAGTCCACCTCCCCTGTTCACCTCGCGCCGCCGCACCCGATGTCGTGTGCTTGACCTATGGATCTCGAGGAGCGAGTCCGCCACGCCCACCCCCTCTCTCGCAGCTCGCCACCTCCCAACATGCTGCCGCCCCGCTCGGTCTCCCCTTGCGCGGCTGGCAGCCCCCACCCTGCGTGCGACTGGTCAGGCGTCCAAGTCCATGGGTCTCTGCGAGCGCTCGGATGCTATGCGGCTCTCCTCCAACATGGCCAAGATGCCGGCGTTGTCAGCTTTTGCGGTTGCACGGCGCCGGTGGCATGGCGCGTGGCCTCGTCGCTAGGCACACAGTTGCATGATGGGCGGCGCCGGCTATGAGATGGCGGCCGGAAGCAGAGAGATGGGCAACCTGTCGATGGACAAGAGACGTCACTTGGCTGGGAAGCAGGCCTTTTTGGTCTGGTTCAGCTCAACTGCCATGACAATCACCAGCAACACCACCCAGCGGAGCCATCGAATGGTTTTGAGGATGTCTCGCCGCGTGCTATGCATTGGACGAAATAAGAGAACGGCAAGTGACGACGGCATAATTGTAGCGAGGAGGATGGTGAAGGCGACGGGATGCAGGTGCTCAGGACGCTTGCACCCGGAGCGGACAGGCTCAGTAGCTTCTTCTTTCTCAGTGAATGGTTCCTGGGATTTTTAGCCACTTAGTTCCCAATTGCCATAAGGAATATGACATCTGTGTGGAAAATATGACCCTGGGAAGAAAAATGCTCCTTCCCGGGTTTATTTACCTGGGATTTACAGCTTTTGCTCCCAAAGGAGCCCTTAGGCTAATATCTTGGATGAAGATCTTGGATGAACAGGGGCTTGGATGAAGATCTTCAACTCTTTTGCAACTTATGGTTGACTCCACCGAAGCGGTAATGTATCCTGGGGCCATTATCATCAGGTAAGGAGACCAGGAGGTGATGCTGACTGGTGGGCCCAGGTTTGGCTCGAGTGGTCGCGGTCCATGGAACGGACTAGAGGTCGCCCAACGTGGTTCTCCCTAGTCGTCACATACTTCAAGGGAAGATGGAGCAGAGGAGTCTTGAGCACGACCGAGGTGGAATTGAGTTGGATAGACTGCAGCTTCCTCTGCCATGGTTGCGCTGGTGCATGGTGGGCAACCACCCACGGGCACGCTCAAGGAGCACCCGACCCTGGCGGCTCCAGATCGAACGTGGCCAGGGCGGATCCCCACACCGGTGCTGAAGGTAGATGCGGAAGACCTTTGTTGTGCAAATGGCGCCGCACGGTCGACGGGGGTAGCCGGATCGGGCGGGGTCACAATAAGGCGGGTGTTGGCGGTGGTGGATCTGGCCTAGTTTGCTGCCTCTCGCAACGTGGTGGATGGCGACCGCAAGTGCGGACGTAGCAACTGCCGCACAGCCAATCCTGATGCAGATTCTAATGAAAGCGGTGAAGATCTGACCGAATAGGACGATCTCGACGTGGATCCAGCATGACGGCATCCGCGCAGATCAAGCAGCTCGACGGCTAGACAGATCTCATGGTGGACGGCTGTAGGGGCGGCGTCGAGGGTCTTCCACTTGTGCGTGCCGTGTGGCCGCACCTGGTTCTTGGTCCATGCCGACTCCTTCACTGGCAAAGATCCCACGGACGCCTCATCTGGCACCGCCATCTCGCGCCTGCTACCCGATCCACCCTCTCTTTCCTCCACTCTTTCGTTCAGTGTTGTGTCTTGTGGTAGGACAGCGGTATTGTGAGAGGATAGGCCCGGCCCGAGGTCAAAGACGATTGCTAGGTTCCCTCAGCCGCCACCTGGACCTTGATTGATGAAATTTCTGTTGTACCATCCACCCGTAATTGCACATATTCCGAATCAAAAATAGTGTTCAGGATCACAGAATTACGCTTCATTTGTTCACTGATCTCTTGTACTGTCGTGGTGATTTTGGCGATCTGATCACACATAGCATCAATATGATCGCTGATAGCGTCGAACGCAGCATCCATCATAGCGCCGTCGTTGCCTATGAGATCGTTGCTAGATCATGATACCAAATTGTCACAGACGTTCTTAGGAACGCCACAGAACCAGCTGCCTGATCGCCGGCGCCATCGCTGAACGTTCTCTTGGACAAAATTCTTGCTTTCCTAATTCGTTCCGTCCTGACCCCAATATATAGCCGGTTTGTGGATTACATAATGGAAACTAGGACTGTATCTCTAAGGAACCAGGCGCGGAGGCGGGGCCGAGGGCGGTGGGCCGGCGGCGGAGCCGGGGGCGCGGCGGCGGGGGCGCGGCAGGGCGGCGGGGGCGCAGCGGCGGTGGCGGGGGTGCGGCGGTGGGGTGTGACGAGAGGAAAATGAAGAGTCGGGGTGGAGCGTCCCGATATAAGCCCTAATTTGCGACGGCCTAATTAATTGCGACGGCCTCGACTTACGGCCGTCGCAATTCAATCCTATTTGCGACGGCCGTCTGGCCGGCCGTCGCAAATAAATGTTAATTACGAGGCTCCGTTATTTGCGACGGTCTTAGGGTTGGCCGTCGCAAATAACATCTTATTTGCGACGGCCAGTCCGAAGGCCGTCGCAAATAGCAACTTAATCGCGACGGCCGTCTTATTTGCGACGGCCAGAGGCGGGCTGTCGCAATTTAAGCTATTTGCGACGGCTGGCCGTCGCAAATAAAACCAGCCGTCGCAAATGATCGCTTTTCCTGTAGTGAAACCAGACGGTATCTTTAAATATAGAAACTAATCTCATACTTCCCTTTTATCTCTAATCCTAATCAAAATAAAATGAACTCTCTTTATTTAGTTCCTAATTTATGGACACAAGTGACAGAGACTTATCTCATCCAATTAAAAAGGACCCCCCTAGCCCTGTTATATAAAGAACCCACTCTTCATTTTTTGCCTTGGAGGAATACCATACATCCATCCACTCACACCTGTAGAGCACACAGACAGTTTTTGATATATTTGAATGCATCGCATTTGCCAAATGTAGCCATAGGTATTTTTCATCCCAGGATTGATTCTAACCATCGATTAATTATTTTTCTTTACACAAAATAATAGAAAAATATATATGTGTGTGTTTATGTATGTATGTAGGTATATATATATATATATGTATATGTATATGTATATGTATATGTATATGTATCCCTACTACAAACAGAATTTTTACAGGTGCCTCAATTTCTCAAACACAGGCGGTTTGTAAAAAAATGCGACTGTGATGACGAATGAAACAATAACCGCCTGTGATGACATAACATCACAGTAGGATTTTAAAAAACTACCGCCTGGGTAAATACATGATTTTCTCGGACGGTTATTAATAAGAACTGACTGTGATATAACAAACTACACAAGCGGTTCTTAATTAACCAACGCCTAGGTAAATACATGATTTTCACGGGTGGTCATTGGTTAATAACCGTATGTACTGGTTCAATCATCACAAGCGGTTTTTATTCAAGAACCGCCTAGGGAAAGTCATTGTTTCCACAGGTTGCTTGTTAATTAAGAACCGTCTGTGTTGATGATAAGCTCTTATCAAGCTAATCACTGCACAACAAGGTCTTGTAGATGCAAGTAACACCCGTGGCTTATCATTTGGATTGTTGAAAGCATCAATTGAAGCATGACAATCCTTGGAAGGATTTTCCCATCCATTTGACATCCATTTGAAGGATTTCTTTCCCTCCTGTCTATTTGAAAACTTAGGAAGATGCTCCTTTCTCAGTTTTAATGCCTGAATATATTGACTAAAAATCAGTACCTACTCTCTTAGTGCTTCACACAAGCAATGAAGCGAACAACTTCAATCACAAATCTTGTTTTTACCCTTTCATAGGGATTTAACCTTAATCATTCAAGCATAGATTTATCAATAAGTGAAGCTTCCTAATCACACATGTTAATGGCAGTTACAAGTGAAGGATGTGTCGAAGCTAACGAAATTTGAATAGGACTGAAGATAAAGAGATCCTGCATATGAGTGGCAATGTCCAGGTTAGACAGCTTGAAACTATGATGGCAACCTTCAACAACATGAAAAGTAATGTTAAGGTTATGCTTGCATCAACCAAGGCATGTTGTGAGGGTATAACACTTGTTGGGGCAAGCATAACCGTGATGCTCCAACAAGTGTTATGCCCTCACAACATGTCTTGGTTGATGCAAGCATAACCTTTGCATCACTTTTCATGTTGTTGAAGGCTGCCATCATAATTTCATGTTGTCTAACCTGGACATTGTCACTCATATGTAGCATCTCTTTGTCTTCAGTCCCGTTGAGATTTTGTAAGCTTCAACACACCCTTCACTTGTAACTGCCATTAACATGTCTTATGAGGAAGCATCACTTATTGATAAATCTATGCTTGAAATATTAAGGTCAAATTCCTATGAAAAGGGTAAAAACATGATTTGTGATTGAAGTTGTTCGCTTCGTCGCTTGTGTAGCACTAAGAGAGATGGTACTGAATTGTAGTCAATATATTCAGGCATTAGAGTTGATAAAGTAGCATCTCGTAAGTTTTTAAAATGGAGGAAGAGAAAGAAATCTTTTAGGGCTTGTTTGAGTATACTCAATCTAATTGGGTTGAAGTGGATTGGAGTGAAGAATGAACTAATTTTTTCCTCAATCCACCTCAATCCACTTATATTGAAGTGGATCCACTCCTATCCAAACAAGCCCTCAAATGGATGGGAAGTATCGTCAAACTTCAATTGAAGCTTTTAACAATCCAAATGATGAGTCCTGGGTGTTACTTGCATCTACAAGAGATTGATGTGAAGGGATTAGCTTGACATGAGCTTCATGAGTTGTGCTTCTAGATGTTGTTTGGAACCAAGCTGT
Organism: Tuctoria greenei; assembly: GCA_036927565.1. Lineage (NCBI taxonomy): Eukaryota > Viridiplantae > Streptophyta > Magnoliopsida > Poales > Poaceae > Tuctoria > Tuctoria greenei. Next base: position 118,544,631 of record JAYESD010000005.1, read on the forward strand.
TGGAAGGCAAGCCTGATCATCATACGTCAGAAGAAATTTATATACACATACAATTTGATAACTTATGGAACATGTGAAGGTGATAAATATGATAATCAACAAGCCGAAAAGGATTACTTGTCAAAATTAGTCTGCTCTACAGAAGTTGAATTTAATAATGTTTGAAACATGATATCTAAAGCTGAAATAGAGTATTGTTCTAAGTTGATTTTAGAGGATACAAATATATACAATATATATCATACATTTTTTCCAGCATTGACATCTTCTCGCATATAGGGTTTCAAATCCTTTTTAATGCTTCTCTCTACGCGCTTGATGTTTTTTGGTTTTGTGAAAAGGTACATCTCTTCATACTGATTATATTCCTCTTTATTATCTCCCACATTCTCAACCCTAACAATATTTTAATTTCCAGAAACAACTACGTGTATCTTCTCAGTTTCTGGATCTTGAACATAAAAAACTTGTGCAACACTATTGGCGAGAACCCACATGTCATCTTTATAACCCACTTTATTCAAGTCTACTAGTGTCAGCCCGTAATTGTCCACTTTCACACCATAAGAATGTTTGACCCATTGGCACTTAAATACGGGCATTACCATTCTTTCACCGTAATCGAGTTCCCATATTTCCTCTATGAACCCGAAGTATGTGGTCCTTTGCCCTTGTGAATCATAAGCCTCAATACGAACACCACTATTTTGTGCAACACTCTTACCATCTTTTTCTTTAGTGTAAAATGTGTAACCATTGATGTCATATGCTTGTCATGATGTCACCAAAGCAGATGGGCCAGAAGCTAACTTCTTCATTGTTGCCTCTTCTATTGTGTTTCTGTATGGTATATTTTTGTCCATTAACCGTTCAGTGAAACATGTTTTGTGCTCTTTCATGATCCAATCCTCTATGCGGTCTTGGTTTTTTTCACGAAGCTCAATTTGGTGTTCCCCGATGTATGACTCAGCTGTTGCGATCTGTTGTGTACACCAAAATGTGCACGGTGTACATTCTTGTAATCTTAAACGATAAATGTTTTCTTACCCACTTTGCCTCTCCCACGTAGTCTACCCTCATGTATTGGTATAGGCACACCTACAGGTTTTCCATCTTTGATGTAATCAGTGCAACCCTCAATACTTTCTTCAGTGGTGTATCCTTCCATAATTGAACCTTCTGGGTGAGCTTGGTTCCGCACATAACCTTTTAATACTCCTAAATATCTCTCCAACGAAAACATATGATGTAAATATAGTGGCCCCAATGCTTTTATCTGATCAACAAAATATATGATTAGGTGTACTTGCATATCAAAAAAGTATGATGGGAAACATATCTCAAGCTTGCACATAGTCTCGACGATGTATGCTTTCAGATAGCCTAAATCTTCACGTGCTATCACCTTTTGTGATACTGCATTAAAGAAGTAACACAAACGTGCGATGACAACTTTTATATGCTCAGGTTTGATGACTCTTATTGCAATAGCAAGGAACACTGTCATCATCATGTGACAATCGCTAGAACTATAACAGAATAAAGACAAGTCTTTCATCGAGACTAGTTTGCGGATATTGGATGAGAAACTCGTGGGCACTTTGATCCCACGCAAGCATTCGCAAATTGCTTTTTTTTTCTCTTCTAGTGTCAAGTTGTAGCTGGCTGGGGGAAGCTAATGCTTCCCGTTCGCCTTTTCTACTACATGAAGCTCTGGTTTCAAATAAAGATTTACTAGGTCCATACGTGAATTTAATCCGTCTTTTGTTTTCCTTGGCATGTCAAGCTAGGTCCCAATGATGCTGTCAAATACATTCTTTGTAACGTGCATCAAATCAATACTATGGCAAAATTCCAGATTCTTCCAATACAGAAGATACTTGAAAAAAATTGATTGTTTCTTGAAAGCCATGTCAGTTGTATCACAAGCAGATGTACTTTTCTTTCTCTTAATTCCTTTACATTTTCTGCCCTGAAAGCAATATGAATGTTCTTGACCATTTCAAACACAAGTTTTCCACTGTAAGGTTTTGGTGCAGTATCTTTTCGTATTTTTTATCAAATTGTTCTTTCATCTTCCTATACTTGTGTTATCTCTAAAGACCCGCCGGTGTCTCATGTACACTGTCTTCCTTGATGAAGTGAGTTATAGAAATCCAGTTCTATCCACACACCTTACACAACCTTTCTTCCCTTTCATTTGTCCCGATAATGTAAATAGTCTGGGGTAATCATGAACGGTAATGAATATCATTGCTCTTAGCGTGAAATACTCCCGCTTGTACTCATCCCATGTACGTACCCCTTCATTCCACAATTTTACCATATCTTCCATTAAAGGTTCCAAGAACACATCAATTTTGATGTCGGGTTGTTTCAGACCTTGGATAAGAACAGATAATAAGATATATTTCATTTTGTGACACAACCACGTTGGTAGGTTGTACATCATTAACACCAAGGGCCATGTACTGTGTATGCTCCTTTTTTCACCAAACGGATTCATTCCTTTTGTACCCAAGGCAAACCTTACACTTCTAATTTCCTTTGCAAATTTTGGATATTGAATATCAAAATTTATCCACTGTGTTGCATCACCATGGTGTCGAATTTCATTTTCATTCTTCTCGCGCTGCTCGGAATGCCAACGTATAAGCTCAGCCTCCCAAGGGTTTGAGAACAAACGCTTCAAGCAATCAATTACCGGAAGGGACCACATCACCAAGGCAGGAATCTTTCTCTTATTCTACCCGTCTGCATCGCCAGAAGTATCGTCATCGTCACCTTTAGGACCAATAATAAACTTCTTATTCTTCTAAGACTTTTTCATGTTGGTAATATACTGATGATTGTAGTCCTTCTTATATCTACTGACACCACAAATAAGGCATCTAGTAGCGAGCTCATGCTCTTTACGATACATAATACAATGGTTCACACAAGCATGTATTCTTGTCACACCTAGTGCCATCGGGCAAAGAAGTTTCTTAGCTTTATAAGTGCTTCTGGGCAATTTATTTGGATTTGGAAGAATTTCTGCTATAAGACTCAAAAGATCAGAGAAACTACAATCGGACCATCCGTGTGTGGCTTTCAACTTTAGTTGTTCTAAGACTGCATGCAATGTAGTAAACTCTTTATCATAATTGTTTGGTTCATCATATAAAATCTCCATCACCACATTCTGCAATTTCTCCATTTTACTTAAATCTTTACTTGCTCCCATAGAAGTCAATAGATATGGTTCAATGTGACGCAACATCTCCTCACAATCCAACTCATCATCATCATCACTATCTTGATTGTCACTACCATCATCGATATGAACATTATCATCATCTGAACCTCTCTCATCATCTTTATCCACTTCATGTGTATCTAACTCACCACGCTCTGTCCATATTGTATAGTTTTCTTTTTGAAACCTCTTTTCACCAAATGAGATTGGATTACTATAGTATCTATCCAGGCAATCTTATTTTCACAGTGGATACATGGACATAATATGTCATCTATCTTTTGCAACTTCGCATGTCTCTTGGATGCTTCAATAAAATTTGCAACATTATGAATGTACATAGGATCGGGTCTTGCCATGTTATACATTCACGCTCGACGGTCCAAGCTTCAATAATAGATTTTTTTTAAGATTTACAAAATTGTGCCACAAATATTCGCTAAAGGTCTTCTATAAAATGAATTTACAGAGACACCACGAGACAGTATCATATGAGTAAATACTGGTATCATTTAGGTCTATTCATAAGGGTTCCAAGAAAATTTGTTTCATAATTTTCTCAGCTTCCTAGTGGCCATAATGGATTTTTTAAGTTAGGCTTATTCATCGAAACATTTCATCAAACACGTGATGTCCTTGTATTAATATTCAACCTTTAATCTTTCAAATCTACTTCTTGTTCCATAAAATTCATGGGTGAGCTCAAGGGGAGAATAAACTACATCTTTCAACCTTTAATCATTCAAATCTACTACAAATATCAAGTAGTGGGGGGGTGGTGGAGGCATATGCAAACACAACAAAACGAAACTATGAAAACAGAAGAAATTAAAAACATGATAGTGAAGAAGAAGTTTCTTCTAACTTTTTCTCTGTTCGAAGGTTGATCAACTGATGAATGCAGTATCGGCTGACGCAAGGTGAAAAATTTTGGCAGCCTGGTGGCGTCGAAGGAAAATCTCCAGGGTTAGGTTTTCTGTGGTGCCCGAGGGGTCTTTTTATGGGCGTCGGTTTTCACAGGTGGTTTTTAACAAAACAACTGTCTGTTATAAAAAATAAAAAGTTTAGGAGGTTTTTTCAGGCGGTTTTTAACTGCTTCTCAGGTGGTTGGTACTGAATAACCGCCTGAGAAAAAAGATTATCTCTGGCGGGTATTAAGTACCAACCGCCTGGGATAATTGCCCGAGCATGTTCTTCAGTTTTTTTCCCTTGCTTCTTTTTTATTTAGATTGCAATATAAATACTCAAACATTTATAGATTTTGCAAATTGAGTCCAAATTCGATGATTCTTTCCTCTATATTTTACAAAAATTAACATCTACCACCTGGATCAAATATTTTAAAACATGTATAGCTAAAATTGTAATGTTTTGGTAAATATCAAATTATTTTATACTCACATATTATTTACATTTGTGTATCTCCTAAAAAAGATCATTCGCTGAAATTGGTTTGTATGAACATATTTGTACTATTTATACATGTATGAATTTTTTTAAGCATTCCAACATGTCAAAATTCAAATTATCCATCATTCTAACCAAATTCTCATATACATATGAGACATTCATCAAATTTTGAACACACATTGATTCAAAAAAATTTTAAAAAATCTGAAAAAATTAATAGAGGTTGGTATGATGACTAAAAATCTCCATTAAAAAAATAAATGACAAAATCATTATATTCATCAAGATACAAAAATGACAAATAGCAATTGTTATATGTTTTTTATGTTCTGACCAATTTCAAAGGCTTTATGAAGTGAAATTTAAAGGTAACCTTTAATACTCAATCATATTAAAAGAAAGTGGAATTTGGGCTTTTGAAAGGCCCCTCATTTAATCAAGAATATTAATTAAGTTTACATAAAGATCTTCTCAGGCGGTTGGTACTGAATAACCGACTAAGAAGAAGATTATTGCAAGCGGATATTACTTACCAACTGCCTGAGATAAAGGCATCTACTCAGGCGGTTGGTAATTGTCACCTGCCTAAGATAAACATCTTCTCAGGCGGTTGGTACTTAAAAATCGCCTGAGAAGATAGGCGTCTATATATATCCCTTGACCGCGTTGGAAAAACCTAACCCGAGCGAAATCACTTAGATGCCGTCAGGCTGCCAAAATTTCGTTTGCCACCAAGTCTTCGCCACTCTCGCTGCCAAGCTTTGCCGTCATCGCCGGACTTCGCCATTGCCACCGAGCTTCACCGTTGTCCGTTTGCTTCACACTCACCACTTCTAGGTACGTCGGGCGAAGATCTTGTCGTCACCGCCGAGCTTCACGGTAAACCCTAAACCCTTCGACCTTCCCTCCTCTGTCCCCGTGCCGCCTCCCTCCTCGCCCTCACTGCCGGCCGAGTGAAATGGTGCCTTGCATAGATTTCCTTGGTTAGGGTTCGGAAATTAAAAAACGGTAGGCATCCTGTTGGTGGTGGTGGTGGTGGACCACATCATAGATTTCCTTGGTTAGGGTTAGGACATGATAAACATCTAGTTGTTATGATGCTATGAACCATATGCAGGTTTTGAGCAGGCTGTCCAAGCTTATGCAGCAGCCAAAAAGCAAAAGGATTGACTATTTCAAATTTATGGCAAAAGCTACATGAGGCATCACCAGATCAATTGCTTTTGATCATGTTTTCTTTCACTAATATAGCATCATTTTCAATCAACCACATAAAGATTTTGATTTTGGGAGGGATTCTAGCTTTCCAAATTTGTTTATAACCAGGTCCAGAATATGACCTAGTCAATTTAGTATAAACCGAATTAACTGAAAAGGCTCCTGTTTTGTTCCATTTCCACACAACAATATCATCATTTGCTGCACTGTCAGACCATTCAGTTTATACACAAGGTTATACCACATGCTATATAAAGGTGCTGGCAAAGAATAACTAAACTGAACAACCCAATTTTGCACAAAGCACTGGGCAACAGAGATGTCTTTGTCCACATAAAGTTCAAATAGAATGATGTACAGGCTGGCTAGAGGTTTTACCTCTAACCAAATTTCTAGCCAACTTATTGTTTCACCATTCCCAAAAGTAAATTTTCTGCTCTTGTATATATATTCTTGACTTTTTGAAGGTATCTCCATATGGGAGAGTTAGACATTTCATGTCTCAATGTCCCAATAGGAGAATCCCTAATGTATTTAACTCTGACAATGTCGTGCCAAAGCCCTTTTTCCTTTTCCAATCTTCACTACCATTTGGTCAGCAGACTGACATTCATCTTACTAAGGTCCTTAACCCCTAGCCCATCCCTCCCCCCTTTTTTACAAATGATACCCTCTTATATATGGACATGGATATCTCTCTTTAAGCACATTGCATGGTACATGTCCTGATAATCATGTGCTACCCTCTCGTTGCCACCGTGCATAGATTTTTTTCATGTTTTTGAACCCTAGCCGTCCCACAAAGGTCTGGGTTAGTTTTTATTCTGCGAAATGTCAAGCTTAGCCATGCTTATACCGGTAAAAGTTGAATTATGTGGCAAGGCCACCACTGTTAACGAGCTTAGGCATAATATACTTAGATATGGGATAAAATCTGAAAGAAGATGAACTTGTGTAATGAGAGGTGATTTGGATTGTAGTCCCTCTCGGTCAATTAAGGAATGTGTCTTGTTATTTTCATCCTAAGCACCATCCATTCTAACCACATGCTTGATGTAATGGTATAGCAAGTCGAATATCTCACCTTGTACTCGTGTTTTGGCCATGACTTCATAAATTGTTTGACACGCACAAGTGGTTGATGGCTCTGCGGGACAATGCACGTAGAGTTAATATGCCATTCATTATATTTTTTGTTTTATTAGTTCTAGCATGGAAAGCTCTAAGAAGACTGGTGCTGGTAGTAACAATAAAGAAGACAATATGGAGTTTACTGACTCCAGCAGTTCAGGCTCCTTTCACGGTCCATCAGATCCTTTTCTGAATATAAAAATTAAAAATACTTTAGAGGATCTCGACCAGGAATATGATCCTGCCGACGAGGTATGGCACGAATCTTAACTTCAGTAGTTCAAGTTAATGTTGGTTGTCAAGTATACGAATGTTGACGGCTGTTATATACCAATTTCATTCGTCAATTTAACTAAATTATGTGAAGGATTTGTCATTTCTTGCACACATCACCTTTCTATCTAACCCAATTCGACTTGGAATTGGAGAAATATGTGTATGCATCATTTTATGTAGGAAATGAGGAAATGTAGAGGGACCAATCCTATAAAATATCATCCCAGCCAATCAGGCGATGACACATGGCATGCCATAGACCAAATGGCCCACAAACAGAAGTATCCAAGGAGATCCAACAGTGTATCACCCATATACATCAATGGGACCCACCTGGCAGCCACCTGGAGACAGCACACAGAAACGGTGCAATGACCAGGTCAGTCAAACCAAGGGGTCGGCCGACCTGGTCTTTGCACCAAACTCGGTCAGCCTCCACGTGTTAGCTCCTCCCGGCTCCCTGGAGTCAATGGTGACTGATTCGCGCGGTTTTGGTAGTGGGGACCGACCTCAAAACTGGTATAAATAGGACCCCTACCTCTCACTTCAACACACACCACTTGGGCAACATTCTATTGTATACACTATCTTCCATAGTCCTTAGAGAAGTTAGGATGTAGAGAGGAGAGCCTCTAGTCCCATGTCCAAATTGGGAAAGGAGTAGAAGGAGTCTCTCTTCGCAATTCCACATTTGGAAAGGCATGGCTTATGTATTCCTTCTTGTATTTGTGACTTTGTGCTCAATAAAGATATTATCTTTAGTCTTCTTTTATACGTATACTTGGACAAAGCATTTCTTGATTGATTGTGGAGTCCATGTATGTGGAAGGTATAGTCTTTATGATCTCACTATCATGATCACATCTTATTTTCATAAACACTATAGACCCCCACTATAGTCTATGTAGTTATGATATGATTATGTTAATATGGATGACTTATGCTATGCTTCAACTTTGGTTGACGATGTTTAGGTTAGTCATTGCCTTAGGATGGCTTGTGCCATGGCTCCTAAGATATTTGCTTAGTATGCTAGCATGGTGCTAGCATATTTAAGTAGCGTTGGATGTCTCGTAGACCCACGGATTGAAGAGGTAGGCAGTAGGTGGTGACAGCCCTACCTGTCCTTTGTAATCCTCCACGTTCGGCTATGCCACAGACTCTTGGCGGGAGTCTCCCTAGTATTGCTAGGGGTAAGCCCGTTCCCCGATGTGTTGTATAGCATTGCATAGGAATTCATCATTGACATGACCATTAGTATCTACCTTAGGCTATGTATATGTATTAGGAGCATTGTAGTAGCAACTCTCTAACTCTCAATCCAATCTCCCTCTAGGACCCATTTTACCCTTTAGAATAGATTGCCTAGGTGTGTGTCACACTACCCCTATTATCAACTGACCCCTGTCCGGATAATGGATTAGGATCCCATAGCTTGACCATAAGAGTAGTATATACTTTTTACTCCATTGCCTTCCTTTGGATAAATACGATACCCTTGGGAATACTCATGGGTGAAATGCTACAACGGTAACTTTTGTGCGCTTGCATATCTCATCTATTTACTGGAGATGATCTGTGGTGTTAAGAAATACCAACAAGCATTTCTGGCACCGTTGCCGGGGATGATTTGTTAGTATATCTTAGGAGCTGTCAACAAGCATTTCTGGCGCCGTTGCCGGGGAAGGCAAAGGAAGTGAAGGATAGCTATCACTTGTGATTAAGCTATAGGTACTAGTAGTTATTAGGCAGGATTACCCTTGTTTGTTTTCTCCTTTGTGTGAAAACAGGGTAGTGTTGGCCAACCCGTTGTATGAGATGGCCAAGGAGGATGCAAGTGCTCAACTGCAAGATGATTCAAGGCGTACCTCAACAAATGTCCGCTAGGCAACACCATTGCCTTTTGCGGGAGAATTTTAGCTTTCAGTAGGAGCCAAAGTCATCCATACCCAAGCTTGGGGAAGGCTCCAAGAAGTTCTTCTTGGTTTGCCTCCACCATGGGGTGGATAGCTGGCTCTTCATCGAACACTCGTGGCATGGGTTGGCTCCACCAATCCATGACCACATTCATGCTGGAGCTGAAGGAGTCCTATTCTCATTCATCATGTATGAGAAGAAGGTCTCCACTCAAGGGGTGGATTGAAGAATGCTCGAGTTCCCATAGCTTGTCATGCACACCACTTCACAAGGTGGATATGCTAGTTATGGAACTACACCTCCCATTTAAGTGTCATGAATATCGAAGTTGTTGGAGATTTGTTTGGATAATCCAAGTCATGGATATTCACATGATTTGCGAAAATCCATGTCATCATGGGACGCGTGGTAATTATTTCCCTAAGACCCATGAAGACCTTTTTCAAACAACAACTCCAATGGCTACCGTTCACAAGGAGGTCAAGGGTGGAATTAACATCACCCTTGTATTCAAGGAGGCTATAGCTTTCCAAGGGATTTAAGTTCAACTAGCCTACCTTGAAGTATCTTGGCCAAGCAGAAATCAAGACAACATTCACATGAAGATCTTGGCCAAGGACAAGAACTTAAGGAGCATTCAAAGTCCAGATTTCCCACATCACTTGTTGGGATTCCCACACTTCGAACAAATTCATTCAACCTAGGGCAAGTGACATTGTGGATGAAGCATTTCTTGTTTGATTGTGGAGTCCACATGTCATCATGCCCAAGGAAGCCTTTGATCCATGATCAAGGTATGGGTTGATTCAATGGAATATCAATATGGTCAGAGTGGAACCCCTAAGAAGGACAAAGCCTCACCATGCTCATTAAGGAATACATTCAAGAGGGAGAACCCGTCAATAACATGTCTATATCAATACAACGGGGAGAGGCTAGGGCCACCATGTGGCCCACGTGCCCAAATGACAGCCAAATGAGTTTGGCATGTCAAAATAGAAGAAATCGTCCACATCTTCAACTCCGGGATTGGACAACAAATCATCGCGCTGAACAGAACGGAGGTAAGTCCTACTCATCGGACTTCCAAAATTTGGTGAGTCCTTGCCAATAGGTTAATTGGTAGTTATCACTCACCGGACTTCAAAGATTCGGTGAGTCCTTGCCAATAGGTTAATTGGTAGTTATCTCATATTTGTTTTCCAAATTGCATCAGCCCTTGCATTTGCATGTTTGAAATTCCACACTTGCATGTTGGAAAGTAAAATTTCCAACCATCATAAAACTAAAAATTTGAATTAGGGGAGAAATTTAATTTGATATGAACTACGTGCATGACCACTTGAATTTATCTTCCTAGTTCAAACCAAAAAGATTTGCTTTGACCCTCATTGCATTTACATGTTATTTCAAGATGGGCAAGACAATTTGAAAATTGGGTTCAATTTTCTTTTGGCTAACGTAATCCATTTTCGAGTTGTTTTGTGTGTTCCTGATTAAAGTGCAGCTAGGTCAAAATTGTGAAGAGGTGGTTTGGCAAGAAAGTGGAAGGTTTCATCAAGCTCAAGTCACTATCGGGAGGATTTGAGAATTTTTCTCTCCTTCAAACTTATTTTGAGTTTGAGGAAGAGAAATGTTCAAGAGGATGACCCAATGGAGGAGCCAGAACCAAATCCATCACCAAATCCAACCTCAACTTGGCATTTGACATCAACCATCAAGCCTACGCCAAAAATCAAGGTAGTGAGTTTCTCAGACAAAGACCTTCGTCACCAAATGCCCTTCAAATGAGGTATGAGTTTACAATTTTTCATTGTTTGGTTTGCCACAGAATTGAATGTATTTGCTTGCATTTGTGAGGAAGGTTGACACTTCCTCATCATTCAATTCTCAAGCATCCTCACAAGAGTGAGCATGGGTATTGACTTTTGGATCTCCAAAAGGAAATCCCACCTTACTTAAAAAATCTCAAACAAGTACCTAGAATCCTTTAATGATTGTTTTGTAAACTTAGTCTTTTTGTCAAGGTTTAGAAAACCAAACTTTTGGGCATGACTTAATTGGTGAATTGGCATATAGAAACTTGGGCATAGCGACAGCCATAATTTTTAATTGAGCTTCATGCATAGATGGTGTCACTAGATTTCAAACTCCTAGGAATAAGTGATATCCTTGCTCTGAAATTGAATTGCATTTTTAGGAGGGGTCACTAAATTTGAAATTCCTAGTGAGGCTCAGGAGGATAAAATTGAGAATCTTGTTTGTCATGGTCTAAATGATAAAAATTTGCGCTTGAAAGCTAAGATGGTTAGAAACATTAAAAGGTGTAGGGATCCATATAATGTATTTCTATCACATGCATTGCTATGAGTAGGAGCTTTAGAAAATATGCAACATGAATTATCCATAAAGCTCCACTCTTAATCAATGAATAACACATTGATCATAGATACACTTGACATTGGATCCAATGCATATTTGATTTTATTCTGCCCCGATGTACAAATGAATGTTTGGTTACCTAACTCGAACGTTCATTTGTACAAGTCTCGGGAGCTAACTATCCCTCTCCATTCAAGAGAGGAAGTTTGCAGGAGTGATATTACTATGCAGGCATTCAAGAAGCTGATTGTTGGGATCCCTAGAGGATCACATTTCAACATCTCTTGGCCAAGGAGTAAATAATTATGGTTCCTACCTATCGGAAATTATGCCCGAAGGTCAATCATAACTATATGAGGCTAGAGATTTGAAATGGGAACCCTCCATGAGAAACCAATGAGCTGCCACGAATGGGTGAGAGCATTATGCTCTCAACTATTTTAAGCACTCATTCATGCTCAAGGAATTTTCCACCATCATTGTGTACAAGTTATTCCTATGTGGCTAAAAGTTATGATGTACCATGACCAAGGAATGACAAGATCACACCTACTTTATATTGGGTGCAAGTTGTTCCTATGTGGCTAGAAGGTATGTCATGCCTTAGCCAAAGAACAACATATCACACCCAACCCATGTTGAGTGCAAGTCATTCCTTTATGGTTCTAGGTATGTTGTACCTTACCCAAGGAACAACTGATAATACCCAATGCATGTTGGGCACATGTCACTCCCTTATGGCAAAAAGATATGATACACCTTAGCCAAAGAATGACGAAACATACTCAATGTATGTTGAGTGCACGTCATTCCATTGGATCTAAAAGCTAATCATTATATTAGCCAAGGAATGGCAAATCACACCCAACACATGGAGACCCAGTTGTACGGACGATCAACATCGAAAACACTCTATTCAACCACACTCATGGTGTCCATGGGAGGCAACACAACAATCAACACTCAACCCTCCATTGTCAAAGCCACGCTGCATCAAGGATAGGCCAACTCATGGCCTATCTCCATCCTTAGGGTTTCCACCCCTATCAAGGACCTTGATCAAGAATAAGCTTGAGGGAGGACCCCCACTTGAGGTAACTTGTATCACACCCACTACATTTTTTATTTCAAATCATCCATTGCATATTTATTTTCCATCCATCCATCATCCACCTTGCATTAAAATATACATATATATATATATATGTTAGATTTGCTTTCATCAAATAAAGATGTGCGGTAAGAATTATTTAGAATTCACATGGATGAATTGATGAATAGTCGCTCTATTTTATTTTCCTAAGTCTCCAGTTTACAACTTGCTACTCTCCGAATATTGCTTTCATTGGTTTGAAATATTTTACCTTAATTTTGAAGTTGTGGGTAGCAAAAGCTTAATCTAATTCTAGGTTGTGGCAAGACTAGAATTGGTAATAGGGCTACTAGTCCTAGTTTGAAAGTAAAACTTAGATTTCCCGAGAAATTCTAAAAAGATTTAAGTTTCCCTCAATTGATTGGAAATACCTAACAAAGCCATATGATGTTCATACATAGACAAAACCTTATGCATATGCTATTTGCTTTCACAATGAGCCTAGTCAAACTAGTATAGACCAATGTGAGAAATCATTCAACTCTTTTTGAATTTAAGACTTCACTTGCACATGCTATACTTCTACACTAGAAGGAAGAAAAATTCCATTATATCCACCATACCAGAACAAAAAGAGAAACTCCATGTTATTCATGTTTAGCACTCTCTTCAAAATTCATTGCAAAGAAAGGTAGTAGAAGACATGGCTACAAAAAGAAAAAAAAGGGCATGCTTACATCATAAGCATGAAAAGAAAGAGAGAGAAAAGAAAAGTAGCCATGTTTCATCCCTGCAAATAGAAAGAGAGATTATATCAAAAAGGAGTTATCTCAAGTATCCACATCCATTTCCACTCCATCACACATGCACTAGTCTTGAATCAAAAAGTTTTGATTTGAATTCTCCTAAGGCTTACTCTTTTGACTTAGCAATATATGTGATGTAAATATGCCTACTTACTTTCCTTACTAAGCTCCACATACAAGCCATATTCAATGAGTAGGAATAGTAGAGGCACAATGCTTTGGTGAGGGAATATTTCCATTATCCACAAAGGAGTGACTGAGAGAATCAAATTGAGGTACTTAATATCTAAATTGAATTCTCCAGGATTTAAGTGGAACTTGATTTCTAGGCTATGGTTGCTCCATTTGCTATTCTACATTTCAACTACTCATGAATATGAAAAAGCATAGGCCCCATGATAACTTAAGAAAGGTAGGGTATCATAGCCAATTTATGCAATACTAGGTAGAGTATCTTGTTGTGCATTAGATAATTTTGAAAATAAGGCATTATAGCAACTCTTGATCATCAACCTAAAGTCTTGACTTTGCTCGGGACGAGCAAAGGATAAGCTTGGGGGAGTTTGTTGACGGCTGTTATATACCAATTTCATCCGTCAATTTAACTCAATTATGTGAAGGATTTGTCATTTATTGCACACATCACCTTTCTATCTAACCCAATTCCACTTGGACTTGGAGAAATATGTGTATGCAGCATTTTATGCAGGAAATGAGGAAATGTAGAGGGACCAATCCTATAAAATATCATCCCAGCAAATCAGGCGATGACACATGGCATCCCATGGATCAAATGGCCCACAAACAGAAGTATCCAAGGAGATCCAATGGTGTATCACCCATATACATCAATCGGACCCACCTGGCAGCCACATGGAGAAAGCACACGAGAAACGGTGCAATGACAAGGTCGGCCGAACCAGGGGGTCGGCCGACCTGGTCTTTGCACCAAACTCAGTCAGCCTCCACGTGTTGGCTCCTCTCGGCTCCCTAGATTCGATGATGACTGATTCGCGCTTTTTTGGTGGCGGGAACCGACCTTAACACTAGTATAAATATCACCCCCTACCCCTCACTTCAACACACACCACTTGGGCATCATTCTATTGTATACACTATCTTCCATAGTCCTTAGAGGAGTTACGATGTAGAGAGGAGAGCCTCTAGTCCCAAGTCAGAATTGGGAAAGGAGTAGAAGGAGTCTCTCTTCCCAATTCCACATTGGGAAAGGTATGGCTTATGTATTCCTTCTTGTATTTGTGACTTTGTGCTCAATAAAGATATTATCATTAGTCTTCTTTTATACGTATACTTGGACAAAGCGTTTCTTGTTTGATTGTGGAGTCCATGTATGTGGAAGGTATAGTCTTTATGATCTCACTCTCATGATCACATTTTATGGTCATAAACACTATAGACCCCCACTATAGTTTATGTAGTTATGATATGATTATGTTAATATGAATGACTTATGCTATGCTTCAACATTGGTTCAATGATGTTTAGATTAGTCATTGCCTTAGGATGGCTTGTGCCATGGCTCCTAAGGTATTTGCTTAGTATGCTAGCATGGTGCTAGGGTATTTAAGTAGCGTTGGATGTCTCGTAGACCCACGCATTGAAGAGGTAGGCAGTAGGTGGTGACAACCCTATCTGTACTTTGTAATCCTCCACGTTCGGCTATGCCACAGGCTCTTGGCGGGAGTTGCCCTAGTATTGCTAGGGGTAAGCCCGTGCCCGATGTGTTGTATAGCATTGCATAGGAATTCATCATTGACATGACCATTAGTATCTACCTTAGGCTATGTATATGTATTAGGAGCATTGTAGGAGCAAATCTCTAACTCTCAATCCAATCTCCTTCTAGGACCCATTTTACCCTTACAATAGATTGCCTAGGTGTGTGTCACACTACCCCTATTATCAACTGACCCCTGTCTGGATAATCGATTAGTATCCCATAGCTTGACCATAAGAGTAGTATATACTTTACTCCATTGCCTTCCTTTGGGATAAATACGATACCCTTGGGAATAATCATGGGTGAAATGCTACAATGGTATATTCCGTGCGCTTGCGGATCTCATCTCTTTATCAGAGATGATCTGTGGTGTTAAGAAATACCAACAATCATTTCTGGAACCGTTGTCGGGGATGATTTGTTAGTATATCTTAGGAGCTGTCAACAACGAAGTCTTATTATTCTTTTCTACCTAGATTAATCGCGAAGACAACGAGGTGACTTCAGCTCCTAAAACCGCAGAATGTTCTCCAATGGATGAATCCTCAGCTTCACTCAAGCGAAAACGAGGGCAACGATGTCCCAATAAGGGTCCATTGGACCGCATCATGTACATAACAAGGGTCGGTCTAGGTGGGTTTCCCCAAGAACCACTGGATTCAGTTACCAAGTACCGAAATGCATGCGGTTTTCTTGTTAGAGAGCTCGTGTTGATCACAACCGAGAATTGGAGAAAATTACGTGAGGAGACCAAGAATGAGTTGTGGGAAAGGATAAAGAAACAATTCAAGTTCCCGAAAGGCACGGAATAAGCCGTAAAGAAAGCAACATTGGTCTATTGCCGCAAGAAGTTTCGTGGTTGGAAGAGTGAAATGAATGCTTATGTTAAGGCCGATAAGGTCCCTAGCTCGAGGAAGATGGGAAAAATCACACAAGCTCAGTGGCAAGAGTTTGTTTGTCCAAAGACCACACCTGTTGCTAAAGCCCTAAGTGCATCTAGGTCAGAGCATGCCAAAAAGAACAAATACAATTATCGTTTGGTGTTTGCCGGATATGCCCCCGAAATCCAGAAATGGAATAACATATTTGTCGGTACCCTAAAAACCGTACACCCCTTGAGGTTACAAAGATCTCAAGAGAAAGCCATCTACTTAGTTTGAAGACCCTCGGAGGCCCACCTGTCAGACATAACCGGACCCGCTTCTCCAACATGGTTAATCCCTGGGTCGCCACGTGTACGACTAGCCCGGAGCTACCGCCCACAAGGGGGAAGCTCCGGGCCACGTACCGAAACGGCACCTCCGGACTTAACCCCAGACAGAGAGAAGCTCCGGACCTGACATGTGTCTGGTAGCCCTGGAGCTACCTGCTTCCCACAGCAAGCTCCGGAGCAGCCACGTGTCAAATCGTCGGACCTTTCAGCTTCTAGCCTCCGGAATACCTTGTAACGGCTCCGGATCTTCAGAGGAGAGCCAAGGACTTCAATACCCGATTAAGTGTCATTAATGCCATATTAATGACACTTAAACGGACGATCTTAACACCAGTAACGGTGCTGTCAAAGCCCGTTACAGGGTTATTAAGAGCAATTAATCGTGTATCAATACTAGTAACCGCGGGGGCCACATGTCGGGCCAGGCTAGCTTGTAACGGCCTGTCCTTGTACTATAAAAGGACAGGCCGACGATACACGCGAGGGAGAACATTCACGGACGATCATACGCACCACACACGTTCGTGGCAAGCTCTTACCGCTAATACAACACCAACACACCCATGGAGTAGGGTATTACGCTCAGGCGGCCCGAACCACGTAAATTCTTGTGTCTCCTGTGTCAAACTCCTATTCACCTTCTTGAATCTCCGCGCGCCCACACCGAACTTCAAACTCCCCAATCACTTTAGCAGTGTAGGGAGATCTGCCGGTCCTCAACCGCCGACAGTTGGCGCGCCAGGTAGGGGCGCCTGAGATTTCAAGAATGGTGAACTCTGCTGCTGGATCATCCAATAGTCAACCTGCCGCTCAGGCTGTTGGGGGCAATCCCTCCAACAGGCAACCACCTGCAGGAGCCTCAGCACCAGCAGGAGCCACACTCCCACCGCCACCGTCTTCTCCAGCAAATCGTGCTGGGCAGCGTGATGGTGCGCTGGCGTCAATCACTGCATCGGCAAATCATGACCATCCAGAACACGCGCTTCATGCAGCGCGTGCTCTTCTTCAACGTCCACCACCTCCGGATGCACCTCGGGATGCACTGGAGCAGTGGGGGGCTGACGTGGAGCATTTGGTTGCAGCAGCAGCCGAACGCCTCAGCATCCAGGGTCCTCCTCCTTCAGGAAGAGCCCCGTCGCAGCGGCGGACTTTGTCTGGAAGACTTGGTCCACACGCCTCCAATAGTAGTAGACGTGCTGCATCTCAGCAAGTGACGTCATTGCCCTCCGGGGCTCGACGTACTCACACGGTATCCAGGCTTTCGACTCACGACCTCCGGGCGGAGCTTGATCGTCGATACCGCCAGCAGGACGGCCGAGTCCATATTGAGCGTGCCTGTGAAAGACGGGAAGCTCAGGACCTTTCTACTCTGGAAGCAGTAGGAGGAGGTTGTTCACCCCTAGCCATGCACCTGCGCATGGTTAGATGGCCACAGAAGTTCCGGCCTCACCTGCCGGAAAAATTCGACGGGACTGTTAACCCCGCCGAAATCCTTCAGATATACTCCACTGCAATCTTGGCAGCTGGAGGAAATGAGGCTGTGATGGCCAATTACTTTCCAGTGGCCTTAACTGGGACCGCCAGGTCCTGGTTTATGAGCCTTCGACCCAACTCTATCAACATTTGGGAGGAGCTGTGCTGACAGTTCACTGCCAACTTTGGGAGTTCATACACCCGACCAGGCACTGAACTGGACCTTTTTGCGGTCGTGCAAAAAGGGGGAGAATCTTTGCGGTCCTTCATCCAGAGGTTCTCCCAGGTACGCAACACTATCCCTTCTATCTCTAGCGCATCTGTCATTGTAGCATTCAGACAGGGCGTACGGGACAAGAAGATGTTGGAGAAGCTGGCGATCAAGGAGATCACCAGCGTCACGGAACTCTTCAGCCTGGCGGACAAATGTGCCAGAGCTACGGAGGGCCGTGAAATGCACTCCAAACCAGCCGCGGAGGATCATAAGAAGTCCTCCAAAGAAGAAGCCGCTACCTCCAGGAGTGGCAAGAAGAAAAAGAAGACCAACGGCGAGAAGAAGCCGTCGGCTGGCACATCCGATGTTGCAGCGGCTGTAGCTCCGGGTGGCCGGGGGCCACGCCCCGAGAAGCAACCTCGACCGTCTTCTGAAGACGGTGGCAAACACAAAGTGTGGTGTCCCATTCACAAAACGGGCAGCCACGGTTTGGAAGACTGCCGGGAGGTCCAAAACCTTGCCGAGCGCTACAACAAGCGCCGGGATGGATCTCCTTTCCGACAGAGGGAAGGAAAACAGAAGGTCGACAAAGCTCCGGCTGAAGAGGAGTTAGGGTTTCAGGATCCCAAAAAGGTCCTGAAGGCCGTTTACACCTCCGTCGACGATGATTCTGACGTCTCTGACAACGAGCGTCGGAAGACCATGAACACCATTTTCGGTGGGTCATGGGATATCACCTCTCGTCGCGTCATCAAGACTATGCGGCGGGATATGGCCGCTGTAGCCCCTAAAGTTCGGCCGGAACCTCATCGAAAGTGGATGGACACCTCCATCACTTTTGATGCCTCTGATTGCCCGCGGAGCATGGTTGGAGCAGGTCAGCTACCTTTGATGGTATCTCCTACCATCAACAACATCCAGCTTCACCATGTCATGGTAGACGGAGGTTCGGGGCTTAACCTCATCAGCTTCGAAGCTTTCACTAAGCTTCAGCTCCGACCTTCAAATCTCCAGCCCTCTCAACCTTTCTCCGGAGTAGGTCCGGGGGCCATTACCCCACTCGGAGCTATTACTCTCCCCGTTACCTTCGGGACCCGGGAGAAGTATCGCACCGAGAAGTTGGTCTTCGACGTCGCTCAGATTAACTTGCCATTCAACGCCATCTTGGGTAGACCTGCCCTGTACAAATTCATGGCAGCTGCTCATTATGGATACCTGGTGTTGAAGATGCCAACAACAGTAGGCGTTCTCCGGATCCGCAGAGATCGCACTGTCGGAGTAACTGCTCTGGAGGAACTCCACGCACTCACCATGGCGCAAGAGGAGGACTCCAGACAGGAACGAGCTCCGAAACCCTCGAGCATTCGTCAACGAGGCTCGACCTCGGCACCCCGTGTGCAGCCAAGCGGCGACACTGACATTCCCGTCAAAGTCGTCCAAATTGGTGCCGATGCTGCTCAAACCACCCGTATATCGGGAGGGTTGAACGACAAATAGGAACTCGCGCTCATCACTTTCCTCTGGGCTAACGTTGACGTGTTTGCTTGGCAACCGTCACAAATGCCTGGGATCCCTAGGGAAGTGATTGAGCACAATCTGAAGATCTACCCCGATGCTCGGCCTGTGCACCAGAAACCTCGGAAGCAATCTGTAGAGCGGCAGAACTTCATCCGACAAGAAGTGAAGAAGCTACTCGAAGACGGATTCATTCGAGAAATCTTCCATCCAAAATGGATGGCGAACCCAGTCGTTGTGCCCAAGGCCGGCGAGAAGCTTCGGATGTGCATCGACTACACCACACTAAATAAGGCATGTCCAAAAGATCCATTCCCACTACCTAGAATAGATCAGATAGTCGATTCTACCTCCGGGTGTGAATTACTGTGTTTCCTAGACGCATATTCTGGGTATCATCAAATCAGGATGTCTAGGGAGGATGAAGAGCATACTTCATTCATCACAGTAGATGGATTGTACTGTTACACAGCCATGCCATTTGGTCTCAAGAATTCAGCTTCAACTTTTGTACAAGATATGTACAAAACTTTTGAAGAACTCATCAGAGACATAGTGGAAGTGTACGTCGATGACATCGTGGTCAAGGTCAGAAACAAGGAGTCACTCCTCGACACCTTGCAGGCTGTCTTCGACAAGCTGCGGGCCACCCGCACAATGCTAAACCCAGACAAGTGTGTGTTTGGGGTTAGCTCCGGAAAACTTCTTGGTTTCCTGGTAAGCCACCGGGGCATAGAAGCTAATCCGGCGAAGATAAAAGCCATTGAAGACATGCGGCCACCAACCTGCATCAAAGACGTCCAAAAGTTAACTGGATGTCTAGCCGCCCTCAGCCGGTTCATATCAAGACTGGCGGAGCGGGCACTTCCCTTCTTCAAGATATTGAGGAAGTCCGGACCATTCCAATGGTCCGAAGAAGCAGAGAAGGCATTCCAGGAGCTGAAACAGTTCCTCACCACCCTACCAATTCTGGTAGCTCCGAACCCTGGTGAGCCTTTACTGCTTTACATTTCAGTTACTGACGAAGTCGTCAGTATGGTTCTGGTTGCGGAGAGACCGGAACTACCCCACACTCAGGAATCCAGACCCCTTCGGGAGGGTCCGGAGGTTCCTGAAAGCGAGTCTGGGTCCCAGCTCCCAGATTCGAACCCACAAGAAGTCACTTCAGGAGACCTAGACCCCTCCGAGAGTGTCCGGGTCATTTTTGAAGAAGCTCCGGGTTCCTCCAGCCAGAACACGGAGGTCCCCGAAGAGAATCTGGACCCCTCCGAGAGGGTCCGGATCAATGAAGAGGAAGCTCCGGACCCCTCCGGGAGGGTCCGGACCATTCAATGCCCGGTATACTTCATCAGTGAAGTATTACATGATGCCAAGACTCGATACCTAGAGGTGCATAAGCTGCTCTATGCAGTTCTTATTGCCTCCAGGAAGCTTCGACATTACTTCCAAGCTCACAAAGTCTCGGTGGTGACCTCCTACCCACTACGAGCAATCCTGCATAATCCCAATTCAACTGGGAATATTGCAAAGTGGGCAGCGGAATTGGCTGAATTTGATCTTGAATTTATTTCAAGACAAGCAGTCAAGAGTCAAGCTTTGGCAGATTTTGTGGCAGAATGGACTCCCTCTCCATCAAACCCTGGGGGCCCCAACGAGCAGAAGACGGAGCATCAAGCTCCAACCTTCACCGAGCCTCACTGGACCCTCTACTTCGACGGCTCCATGCAGAAGCAGGGGGCCAGAGCTGGAATCCTTCTCCTCGCACCAACTAGGGAGAAGGTGAAATACATGGTACACCTTGACTTCAAGGCAACCAACAACATGGCGGAGTATGAAGCACTCATCTACGGACTAAAGGTGGCACTGTCATACGGTGTCAGGCAACTGCTGGTCAAAGGAGATTCACAGCTCATCATCAAGCAGGTGAAGGGTGAATGCTCCTGCAAGAATCTCCAGCTAGCTGCTTACCTCCTAGAAGTCCAGAGGCTTCAGAAGGACTTTGAAGTCCTAGACCTCCACCATGTACAGCGTGCCCACAACGCTGAAGTCGACGAACTCTCGACGAAAGCGTCAACCGGAGCTCCAGCTCCTGACGGAACTTTTGTTCGGAGGTTGTCGAAACCAACAGCTCAGCCTGCCGAACTGAGCGAAGGGGGCGAGATCAGCATCCCGAAGCTGACGGTCCCGATGGCCCTGTTACCATGGCAGCCATCAAGGGTTGTAGGTGCTGCCGGGAGCTCCGAGCAACCCAGCACGCAAGACTCAAAAGCTCAAGCTAGCTCCGATGCATGGATCTCGGAGATCCAGAGCTACTTGAAAGACAACATCCTTCCTGACGATGATGTATCCGCTGACCGGGTAGTCAGATTGGCTAAAAGATACACGCTGGTAGAAGGGGATCTCTACCGGCGCGGTGCCAACAGCATCCTAATGCGGTGCATCACAAGGGAAGAACGCTGCAAACTCCTCGCAGAAATCCATGGAGGTGAGTGTGGGAACCACGCATCTTCCCGCACGCTGGTCGGAAAAGCCTTTCGGCATGGATTCTACAGGCCTACAGCGCTCCAGGATGCCACTGAGCTGGTAAAGAAATGCGAAGCATGCCAATTTCATGCAAAGCAAATTCATATACCGGCTCAGCCCTTACAAATGATACCTCCTACATGGCCCTTCGCTGTGTGGGGGATGGATATCTTGGGACCCTTCCCAAGAGCCGTCGGAGGTTACAAGTTCCTGTACGTCGCCATTGACAAGTTCACCAAGTGGCCGGAAGCAACTCCAGTTGTGACGATCAACAAGCAATCTGCTATCAACTTTCTGCAATCCATTGTAAGCAGATTTGGAGTCCCAAACAAAATCATCATTGATAATGGGACTCAATTCACAAGCTTCGCATTCCAAGGATATTGCGAAGACCTCGGCATACAAGTTTGCTACGCCTCCGTAGCTCACCCAGCCAGCAATGGCCAAGCCGAGAGAGCAAATGCTGAAATCCTTAAAGGACACAAAACGCGCACCTATGAGCGCTTGAAAAAACACGGAGCCAACTGGATCGAAGAGCTTCCGCCCACTCTATGTGCCAACAGGACTTCTCCATACCGGTCAACCGGAGAAACACCCTTCTTTCTGGTGTACGGAGCTGAAGCAATCCTTCCTCCGGAAATCACCTTGGGTTCGCTCCGGGTCCGAACCTTTGACGAAGCCGCGCAGGACCAGCTCCGGCGTGAAGACCTAGACCTCCTCGAGGAGGGAAGGTGCCAAGCAGCTGTTCGGAATGCCCGATATCGCCAAGCTCTACGGCGTTATCACCAGCGTCATGTACACAACCGACAGCTCGAGGAAGGCGATCTGGTGCTACGGAGAATACTATACAGAGAAGGGTTAAACAAACTCTCCCCCGGCTGGGAGGGGCCTTTCCCAGTGATGAAAGTATCCCGTCCCGGAACCGTTCGCTTGGCTACCGAGGATGGGACACCTCTCCCAAATCCTTGGAACATCGAGCACCTCCGTAAGTTCTACACTTAACACCACGGAGGTGAGTCTTGAGTAACTTGAGGTGTATGTTATAGAGTCATTGTACAGAGTCGGGTAGTTCCTCCGGGAGAACAGCCGGACCTTTCCTGAAAGGTCCGCAAAGTTCATGCAGCACTTGTCACAGTCTCCGGACTAAAAGTGTGGCTAACTACCCTGGGTCAAACGAGAAACCAAACACACTTAGCCTGGTTCCGTACCCTAAGAGTGTACTTTTTTCCCCTGTACCCCGGACCTATAATGAAAGACATCTTCATGTGAAATAGACTCGACGTGCATTTATTTTGTACAGACTCAAAATTTTTATTTTTCTCATTCTTGTCTATACCAAAGACGTGCAATTCTTAAGAATTTTTAGTTCGACCGGTTTATATACGATTCGAGTTGTATTGTCAGTTCTTTTGGATTCAAATATCGTTCATGGCCAACTCGCCTGAAAGCCGCCAAGCCAATCTAGGGCCGGAGTGTGATATCGACTTAGCCTGGTCAAGCACCCTAAGTACGCCTCTCTACCTACACCCCGGTAGGCCAAAGTAAGGCGGGTCCAAGGATAGTTGAATCTAAGGGAAAAGACAACGCATCCGGTTGTATTTAAAATCGCGTTCAACTTAAAATCTTCTTGAGAATCGTAAGCCGCGACGAAATTATAGACAAGGAACGAATTTTACTATTTTTCTTGGCTTAAGTGTGCAGGAAAAATAAAGTCTACGTTGATGGAGAAAAGCCGGAGCTAACGCAGCTCCAACTCCCCTAAGGGGGCCAGCCGTCGACGCTGAGTATAAGATGGTGAGAAGACCCCGTAAACGGAGTCTGCTGCCAACAAACCAAGTGTTGGCAAAGGTCACTGCCGGAGCTACTCAGTTCCGACACCCCGGAGGACTAACTATCGACGCTCTACGTGTTGATAGAAGCTATTGCCGGAGCTACCAAGCTCCAACGATGGACAATGCCGGAGCTTCTAAGCTCCGACAACCTCAGGGGACCTTCACTATCGAAGACTTCCGACTTAAAATTCTACAAGTTCGGAGCAAATGAGTCTTCAACAAAACACAATATCCTTTTGGTACATGTTCACAATCAAATTGTGTACATCTACCAGGGGGCCAAGTGAAGATAAAAGTGTTGAAGACAAAAAGTGAAATTCTCAAAAATTTGGGGATTTCATTCGTCTGGAGACAGAAGATTACATCTGAAGACAAGGGATTACAAAATTGAGGAAGAAGAAGAGAAAATACAAGTGAGAGCTAAAGAGATGGTCCTAGACCCTATGGAAGAACTCGGCGACCTTCTGGGCGACCTCCGATACGCTGGCTTGGGTAGCTTCGCCTTCTCCTTTGATGGGGCCTTCAAGCACCGGGTCGAGAGGAAATTGGGGGTTCTGGCTGGTGTAGCACGTCAGCACATACTCTGCGACGTTCTTCGCCAGGGATTGCCCCTCAACCTCCAGTTGGTCCGCGATAACATCGCCCACCTTGGAGAGCTTGCTACCTGCTGCGCTCAACGCCTGCAGCGCAAGGTCCTGCTACGGCCTCGGATCATCCGGGCGCACAGGGCTGAAACCCATCGGCGTCAGCGCATCATTGGCCTTGCCCAGGAACTCCCAAATCTGTAGGGAGTCCGCCGTCCTCAAGCTCTTCATCTCTTCCAGGGATCTCTTGGCCGCCGTCAGTTCGGAATTCTCACGGGCGAGGCGCTCAACTTCTTTGGCGTTTTGCTGAATCTTTGCAGCAACCCGCCTCTCAAGTCTTCTGAGCTCCTC
Source organism: Tuctoria greenei (assembly GCA_036927565.1). NCBI lineage: Eukaryota > Viridiplantae > Streptophyta > Magnoliopsida > Poales > Poaceae > Tuctoria > Tuctoria greenei. The sequence goes on from JAYESD010000005.1 coordinate 118,569,548, forward strand.
CTCCCGGAGGTGGATCTTGTTCCGACGATCGACCAGGTCCTTCTCCCTAGCCTCCACTTTTTTCTCCCGGGCAACAAGGGCACACTCGTATTTGTAGAGTTCCTGCCCCCGCACCCAGGTCTTCTCCTCTTCCTCTTGGTAGCGCTCTTCCAATTTCTTGGCGCGCTCCTCGAGGCCCTTGTCAGCCAGAGCTACTTTCTCGGCGAGCTCCTCTTCCCTCCTCAGGACGTCATCCCGCAGCTCCAGGAGTTTCTGCTCTTTGTCCTCGAGCCGTCTCTCCCTCTCTTCAAGTGCCTCTCGGCGCTTGATGAGTGCGGTGTTGATGGCCTCAAGCTGTTCGTGCCGAGCATTGGCCGCGCCGTTGGCAACTTTGGCCTGATCGAGAATCTCCTGGGATTGAGTGTCGAGGGCATGAGTCATGCTCTCCCTGTCATCCAGCAGCTTGCCCCAGTACTCCAGGCGGATCTTCTCCCGCTTGATCCACTCCTTGTCATCCGCTAGCCTCGACTGTGCCAGCTTTGTCTCAAAGTGGAGTCGGTTACGCCACCACCTAAGGGTTTGGCGCTCCTCTTCAAGAGCCTTGCTGTCGTGGAAGAAGGCCAATTGGACTTGACGCAGACTGGAGCAGGCGTTGTCGATAGACATCGACAGCGGGATGGGCTCCGTACCTGTTGGGGTCTCCTCCGCTGGTTCCAGCGGGTCTTCACATACAAAAATTGGGTCCCACTCTACGAGAGCGGAACCCTAAGCTTCCAACGCACTAGGGCCATCCTTCGGGATGGCCTCAGTCACCATCGAAGAAGGCCCCGCTGCCAAGTCTTCGTTCACCTCCTCGGGCAGGGGGCCAGCGACTTCGCTTGGGCACTCCGGCTCGGACGCAGGTACCTCCGACGTCGTCGCCTCCGGAGCAGGAGCTGCTACTGGCTCCGGCCGGGACACCTCTTCCGAGGGAGGCTCGAGCTCCATCGCCTCTTCAACCACCGGCTCTATGACCGGTGCTCCAACAATAACCGACTCAGCGGCCGGTGCTTTGGAGGTAACTGGCTCAACTGCCGGAACTACCACAACTTCCGGCTCGCATGTCGGGGTTTCAATCACCTCCAGCTCAACCGCCGGAGCTTTGACAAGTTCTGGCTCCGAGGCCGGGACTACTACTTCCTCCGGCTCAACCGCCGGAGCTTCCATCACTGCAGCACCAGGACCCGGAGCTTCAACCTCCGAGACGGGTGCCGTTGGCGCATCTTCACTCCCATGGTCCGGCGCTACCACGGGAACTTCAGGGGATGAGTCGAGGTTCATCACCACGACAGCCGGCGCCAGAGCTGTCGCAGCCTCAGCCACCACCTGGGGCGGCATCGCTTCACTCCCCTTCTTGAGGACGCTGCAGATGATGGACGAAGAAAATTAACAAGCAATCGCTACACTTAAAAAGTTAACCAAGGTAAAGATTAAAAATTACCTTGGAAGGCTTCCGCACCAGCTTGCGCGGAACCTTTTTCCTGGACGTTCCGGGCTGGCCACGATCGGCGTAGAAGCTCCAGAAGGCCCCCCGGAACTTGTCGCAGCTACGGGCGTTTCCCGGGTCGAGGCTCTCCTCGAGCGGGAGGAACCCCTAGACCTGGAGGCTCCCACCGTCCCAGAAGCCGAAGTCGTGCGCCCGGAGCTAGCACCCCAGGAGGTTCCACCACGGGGACAGACGCGCTCCGGGAGGATCCCACTGCAGGAACGGTATCGTTCCGGAAGGACCCCACTACGGGGACAGCCGCCACAGTGGTAGAAGATCTTCCCCCCTGGGGAGATGGGACCGAGGCGGAAGTAGCGGGCCTGACGGACCTTCCGTCGGCATGTTGCGGCTTCCTCTTCCGGCTCTCCGGCTCATCCGCCAGCTCCTTGCCCTTGCCGACGACCTCGACCCTCGGCTGAGGGGCAGGGGCGGAGCCGTCTTCGGGCATCCCGGGAATCGCCACCCGGGTGGTTGATCTTCTCTCGACGACACCAAGGTCGTCAAGTACGGGCATCTGGCGCCGGAGCCCCCTACTGAACTCCACTTCCATGTTCAGAGGGAGAAAGGCCGACGGCGGAGTCAAGTTGTCACCGTCGACGTCGATGCCGTGCTGGAATTTCTTAAGGTGGAACTCCAAGGTCTTCCCCACCATGTTGGACTTCAACCCGGTCTCAACCCGATCCTCGTCCATCACGCTGTTGAGGGCCCAAGCGAGTTTCTCCCTCCTCTTCAGCGGTGCCCACCTGTTGGCCAGGAAGTTGCAAAATACCGCCTGAGGGGTCAATCCCCCCTCCACGCATTGGCGGATCCTGGTCAAGGCGGGGTTGAAAGCTTCCGCCAGCACCGGAACCGCACTCCAGATCGTCGTGTCGATGCCGAGCAGGCCGTCGGGCAGCTCCAACCGCTCATGCTCCTCCACCCTGACGACTATCCAATCTTTCTTCCAGTCATCCCACTTCCCGGAAGGGAACGAACAGAGGTACTTGAATGGGCACTTCTTGCGCTTCACAAAGTAGTAGAAGCCAAGGTACTCATTGCTCCGGCCGGTGGTGTGGACGGTGAAGAAGGTCCGGAAGAGTTTGATGCAGGGGGGGTGCCCACCCACATCTCACAGAAGTGGACAAAGATGGACACGAGGAGAATGGAGTGAGGGCCAAGGTGGTATAGCTGCAGACCATAGAAGTCTAGCAGCATCAAGAAGAAGGAAGAAAAAGGTGGGATCAACCCCACCATGGCATACGAAGAAAAGTACACCATTTCGCCGGTGTGCTCTTTCTCGAAGGGGAGCTCTCCGCCGGCACGGACCAAGCGGTTGAAGAAGTCCGAGGACCACCCCATGAGGGCCCGAACCTTCTTCAAATCGCTGTCGGTCTTCAAGCGACTCTCGCGCAGACCCAACTCCATCGCAGCACAGCTAGGCGAGAGAAGAAGAGCTAAGCACGAGTTGGGAGTTTGAGCGCAAAATCAGATGAGAGGCGTAAAGAACTCCCGACGGTGCGCGCTTTCCTTCTTAAGTAAGCCCTCGTGACGCTTGGATGGAAACCACGAGGAAGTCGAAGATACCATTCAAGAATTCAACCCAGCCGATGACAAGAGGGCCCGGGACCACCCCGACGATCAAGTCGAGGCTCTTACCCAGGTGAACGGTTGTCATCACTCGGCGGGAAACCCAAAGGCGGCGGCCTGACAGGGCGCGCGGAACCGATACGGTTTTCGTATCGGGAACCGGCGACCTTCAATTGTGTGAGATCCGCACGTCAAAGATCTCACCTGCCGCCTGAGGTGCGCCACGCGGCGGGATCTAACTGTAAATCCCTGCCAACGGCACCTCCGAAGACCCTTGAAGACTCAGTTCAAGAGTCGCAAGGATGGACCCACCTCTGACGGAATGACTTCACCCCAGTGATCTTCCTCGGAGGTAGGTCCAGGGGGCCACTGTCGGTACCCTAAAAACCGTACACCCCTTGAGGTTACAAAGATCTCAAGAGAAAGCCATCTACTTGGTTTGAAGACCCTCGGAGGGCCACCTATCAGACATAACCGGACCCGCTTCTCCAACATGGTTAATCCCTGGGTCGCCACGTGTACGACTAGCCCGGAGCTACCGCCCACAAGGGGGAAGCTCCGGGCCACGTACCGAAACGGCACCTCCGGACTTAACCCCAGACCGAGAGAAGCTCCGGATCTGACACGTGTCTGGTAGCCCCAGAGCTACCTGCTTCCCACAGCAAGCTCCGGAGCAGCCACGTGTCAAATCGTCGGACCTTTTAGCTTCTAACCTCCGAAAGACCTTGTAACGGCTCCGGATCTTCAGAGGAGAGCCAAGGACTTCAAGACCCGATTAAGTGTCATTAATGCCATATTAATGACACTTAAACGGACGATCTTAACACCAGTAACGGTGCTGTCAAAGCCCGTTACAGGGTTATTAGGAGCAATTAATCGTGTATCAATACTAGTAACCGCTGGGGCCACATGTCGGGCCAGTCTAGCTTGTAACGGTCTGTCCTTGTACTATAAAAGGACAGGCCGACGATACACGCGAGGGAGGACATTCACGGACGATCATACGCACCACACACGTTCGTGGCAAGCTCTTACCGCTAATATAACACCAACACACCCGTGGAGTAGGGTATTATGCTCAGGCGTCCCGAACCACGTAAATTCTTGTGTCTCCTGTGTCAAACTCCTATTCACCTTCTTGAATCTCCGCGCGCCCACACCGAACTTCAAACTCCCCAATCACTTTAGTAGTGTAGGGAGATCTGCCGGTCCTCAACCGCCGACAATATTAGATGAAATTACTAGTAAGGGCAATCCTCACCCGTTAGAAGGCTGCTATGAGAGAACTTAGCGGTGGGTCTTTGCTCGGTCAGGTTTGACCAGCGAGGGCAAACTTGAAAAGCCCGACTCTGTGAATGAAGTAGAGGAAAAAATGAAAGAAGTAATTGAAAAGCAACAGAAGGGTCTCTTCAAGCCGAAGAGGGAGAACGACTAACTTACCGCTATCCTAGGAAACCCTGAACACAGTGGACGGGTTCGAGAAGTCTCTTCTCAAATGTCTTGGCTAGATGGTTTCCCTAAAGATAAAGACACATATAGAAGACGTGAGAAGTTTAAAAAAACACTTGATGAAAAAATTGCTCAAAAGGTCAAAGAAAATGTGCCAGAAATAATGGAACAACTTAGACAATCGGGACATTTAGTAGCACTGAGTACAACGATGGTTCTTGTGCCAAAAGAGCAATTGGTATCTCCAACTGCCTACTTAGCAGCTTAGGCTCTGTGCCAGGCTCAGGGTCAACCCATAAGTTTGTTGTCGATGATATTGCTAAGGACAAATCTTGTCGTCTTCTTGTCCTGATTGGCAGAGCAGGGAACAAAACCAAACAGGTTACCGCTGCTATGGCAAAGTCTGATCGTGACTTCAATGGGAATCCACTTTCGTTGTATTATGCTGTGGTGCAAGTTCTTCAAATCATTGATAATGATTATGAAGATTATGAAATAGACCACATCACACATGAGAGGATCGCGACTCTGGGACAGGCTATCAACAAATTAATTCTTTGGCACCAACACGATATCATGTTGGACGATGAGCCGATTTCTAGCCCCGTCGCATCTCAAAATTCTGCAATCCCGTCTTCTAAGGCGAAAGTCCATGAAGATCTGCTCCCCCTATGTCTCAGCAAGGATGATAGTGACCTTGCAAGTAAAGATAACCAAGAGCAACAAGTTGGACAACAACTTCAAGCAGTACCAGAGCAAGCTGATACTAGTAAAGAGCAACCAGTTGAGCAACAACTTGAAGTAGTACTAGAGTCAGCTGCTGGGAGTAAAGAGCAATCAGTTGAACAACAGGTTCAACAACAAGCCAGTGTCGAACTTCTGACGACAAATCCTCGTTCATCAGTGCCTATCAAAGTTGGCTCATACGAAATTAATAAACCTTTATTAGAAGTGTCAAAGTATTTGGAAACTATGAAGGAAAATATTAGAAAATCGAGTGCATCTCGTTCTTCTCATGAGCCAGTATTAGAAGATATCGAGGAGTGGGAAGAATACGGTGTCATGTAGAATCGGCATATGACTTTAGTTAAAACAGGAGTTCCAATATACAAGCTTGAGGATGTTCCTCCTAAATTTGAGAATGGGAAGCCGTTCATGACATCCGTACAACTTAGCAAACAACATGCCCCGCTCAAAAGAATGCACGAGTGGTACATGCTTGCGAGCACAAAATATGATCTTTCTTGCGTCACATTTCGTGTTCCAAAAGATGCATTCTCAAGCACTGGAGTAGATAAACGAGTCATTTTATTTGAAGAGATGCATACCCTTTTCCATCGGGGCATGCTCAAAATCAACCTGCTACTCGTCCGGTTCTTGTAATTGCCTCTAATATTTTGCATTTGCTTTTCTTACTACACGCATACACATTTCATGATATTACAACAATTCTGGACTTATTCAATAGGATGCAATACATGGATAATGAAAAGATGAAATGCAAGATTGATATCCTTAACCCTACGCAGATTGCAAATATGCTATTCGACGTCAAGGCAGATCGAGACTCAGTACAGTTCAAGCACATGAAAAAAAAAGAATTTGAAAAATCAATCGCAAAATATAAGAAGGATAGAAGGACAGAAGTTGCAGCTTACATAGGACATGCAATATTTAACTTTGTTAGAGACGGCAAGGACCACGTAAAGGCTACGTACCACTTCGAGTAAGTTCGACACATAAAATTGAAATAGCAATTATTGCTAATTTTTAATGTGTGTGTTTGTATGTGTGCAGTGATCACTACATAATGATCTTCATCAAGCCAACGTAGGGTTTGGCTACAGTCTTGGACTCAGCCGATTACCGACCAGATCATTACAAAGATTTCCTTTCCATTTTGAAATTGTACATTTATTCAATAATTTTAATTTATACACATTTAGAATATGTTGATAAGTTTTATATGACATTTCTTGTATTACAGTGCTTGGCGGCTTTAAGCGGAACAACTTGGCGGATAGAGACCTCCTAATACAAATGCATTAGACATTAATTATGCTTGTCCGAAGCTGCCTGTTGGGAGTGTCTTATGCGGGTATTATGTATGCAAGCATCTTCGGACTGCTAGCGAATATAGAGTGAAACGTGAGGATGTAAGTTATCCTTAATGTCGATATCTCATTTCTTACTTTTGAGTTTCATTATTTTCAGATTTTTATTCCAACTTCAAAATTCAATTGCTCATAGTACAACTGCTCCAAAAATACCAAATAAATTCCTGTATACTCTCACTTTGATCGATACTTTGAGATTATTCAAACCGACACATTCTAAACCTTGTTATGTGTTTCATTGCAGCACATGAAGAATGTGAACGAAGAATGGCCGGTTTGTAGAAGTATTCCTGGTGGAGGAGCCGACAAGATTGCTTCTGAACTTTGTCAATCCGTGCATCGCGAAATTTTGCACAAAAGAGGGGAGTTCTTTGATGATCATGGTGCAATAGCTGATGTGTCAGAACTTTGCGACTATGCCAATAGAAACATTTTTTAGTGAAACTTGTAAACTATGAGATGACATGTTAGAACTTTGCGACTATGCCAATAGAAACATTTTTTAGTAAAACTTGTAAACTATGAGATGACTTGTACGTGTAACTTGTACATATGTATATTGTTTTAGTGAAATTGACTTCTGTGAGATGACTTCTGTGATTATATTGTTTACTTCTGTGATGATATTGTTGACTTCTGTGATTATAATGAATTGACCTGAAAATTAGAAATAACAGCAGGTAGTACTGCATAGGTTATACCTTATCACAGGCGGTTATTTACCTACGACTAGACCTTCCTGTGAAATATCATTATCACAGGCGGCTAGATATAGGTAAAGAACTATCTGTGATAACCTAATTATCACTAGCGGTTATTGTTATGATACAAACCGGGTGCAATAAACTGTCTTCACAGGCGGCTTGTCGTAGGTAAAGATCCGCCTGTGATAACACAATTATCACAGACGGTTATATATGATGCACGACCCGCCAGTGATAATAGGTCTTCATAGGCGGCTAGCCTAAGTAAAGAACCGCCTGTTATAATATGTCTTCACGGGCGGTTTCACTTCTCCGCTTGTGAAATTGCAGATTATCACATACTCTTTGTTTCAGGCGATTTTCGAAACCGCATATGATAATACGTTTGGAGCCGCCTGCGATGAGGCTTATTGTAGTGTGTGTGTGTGTGTGTGTATATATATATATATATATATATGACTCGAATGTATGGTTGCCTGACTCTCTTAGGACTCGTTTGGCATCCTAGAATTCCACAGGGATCCCGGCCCATTCCCTGACCGAAAAAACCCCGAGCCAAAATTTCCCGCAAGAGCACTTGGTAAATGAATTCCCCGGCCCAATCCGCGGGGGAGCACAGGCCTTTCCGACCCGGCCTCACGAGGTTGGGCCGGAAAACCCTGCCTGCTCGTCTCCCACCTTGATTCCACACCACTTTCGCTCGCCTCCGCCCCGCTGTTTCGCACCCACCACCGATTCATACCGTCGGTCGCCTCCCACACCAGATCCGCGCCGTCGTGCTCGTCTCCCCCTCGCAGCTCGCCACCCTCGATTTGTGCAGTTCGTCTCCCCCTCGCCGGCGGTAGTGAGTGAGTCGACGGTCCTCGGGCGCACCGCGGAGGTATTGTGCTCGGTGCTCAACGAGCTTGCCGACGTGATTGTCGTTTTCTTCGGTCACGTCTCCACCGAACTGTGCATCGGCTATCCTCCTGATGTTGACTCCTTCCTCGACTGCTTCCACGCCATCGACAGGAAGGTACTGATCTCATTCCGCTGTCAATTCATTTTCAAACGCATGTGTGTGTGTGGGTCTATGAAGGAAATGTAGACAAATCAACTACTTTTCACTAGTTTAATTTAGTCGTTGATAGATGCATCATCACCCGTCAGCACAAGATTTCTTATCTGTGGTTCTTCTGCACAAGCTTCATTTTCTTCTCATTATGTGCAAATAGGTAGAAACAAAAGTCAAGACTGGCTCTTTCTAAGCAGCCAACAATACTACCTGTGTGTATCCATCAACTCCATGGTAGGCAAATACTTGCTACCCTTGCTTCGTTGAGGCTATAGGACTGATAAAAGTCAATAGTGAAATATGAAATTCCTCAATATCACAATCCTGCAGCGCAATTAATCCCGCAATCTGATGGCACAGACACATCTGTCTATATAGAAAAGAAAAAAAATACACCTGAAATTATAACACAGGCCCATGATGACTTTGTTGCCATGTTAAAGGTTGACCATGTTTGATTTGGAAAACAGCATGACATGTAAGGTTCACTCATCCAACGAGCAAGCTGTAAACATGACAAATGCAGTGTCACAAGCTTTTACTTGACAACTGTTGGGGACTTGATACATAATACTTTCACATGGCATGGGCCATAGTTGTAATAGCTAAGTTGAATGTATTATTCTTGTATGGTTCATGCTGAATTGTCTCTTACCATTTTCACCACATAAGGCTTTTATATTCTCATAGTGGCACTTGTTTTCTCTTAACAACCTAACGTCAATCTAATTTACATTTTCTTAACATCAATATAATTTACACTTTATATATATATACAGGAGCCTTGGTTGGTCAGCATCCTATGTTTTCATGCAATTTTGCCACTCGTCACAGTCATCTCAAGGAGAAACATCAACTTCCTCTTGTGCTGCAAACTATAATGAACTAACTAGCATAGCTTTCTGACACATTATACTTAAATGTACTCTTCTCATTGAAGAATTGACGAATTGTAGGATTATTTGATGTTTGTTGCCACAGAGCCTTGGTTGTCCTGTAATATGCAACACATTGTGTGATATAGGTGAATATTTTTAGTGTGCAATGATGTTGTCAACAGTTTCTAATTTTATTATTTTTTTCTAAGTTTTATTCAATTTTTTTTCTGATTTTAAGACAGTTTTTTGTATTCGGAGATTACTATTCCCTTATTGCCAAACAGACTGAGGGAAAATATATATTCAACGGCTTGTTTACTAACTAGAGTTGTGTTTTGTTTCATTGTGATTTCAGCTGTCCAGAAGATGGAGCATCCTAGTAACATATCTTGACACACAGATGGGTCATGTCAAATCAAGTTCCTTGAGCAATCAGCTGACCTGGCATACCACTAGTTCTTTAACATTGGATGTTTTCTGATTCAATATTTTTCATGTTAGTAGACCATTGTAACATTGAATTTTTCATTGAGCAATCCGATGCAAGTTATAGTTGCTCAGTCATGTGATCAAGCTTGCATGTGTACCCTTTTTAACTTGTGAATGTGTTGTCAATAACTTTGCATGTCCACATCGAACTTCTGATTTTTATGTTCTTTGAATCTTTAGAGCACTTTATGATTTTCTTGAATTATCATAGAACTTTTTTATTTTTTCTAAATTTTCCAACAATTTGTCTAATTTGCATGAATTATGTATAAGTTTTTTTATTTTTTCTGAATTTTCCAACAATTTGTCTCATTTGCATGAATTATTTTCCAGCAAAAATTCCTACATTTGTTTTTTTTTTGAGTTATTTTATTTCTCTGAAACGATAAATTTTGTAGTTTCTCAAAACTCTGATTCTTCCCTGGGTTTTATCTCCTCTGAATTGGCAAACACTGGCGGGCCGATTCAACCCAGGGCCAGCGCGCACCACGGGGGAGGGGGTCATCCGCGTGGGGGAGTGAAACCCTGGGTTTTCTAGCTGCTGCAGCCAAACGAGGCCTTAAAAAAGATAACACCTAGCCTCAAAGTGTGTTGCTGCGATGTTATCTAAGTTATGGTTTTACCGTGTTGCTGCCTCCTGCTGTGCGAAGTCGAACACGGATCATTGTGTTACAGGTGCGAGAAATTCACCTGGGCTAATCCTGCGTTGGGAAGGAGATGGCAGGATGGGTCCAAAAGGCACCAGATACGCACATAACTACATAAGAGAGAGTTCGTCAGCTGGACCAGGCCATGCATGTAAGCTGTAATCCTGACGTGTGTTAGTTTATGCGTGTGTGTCATGTAGGTGTTCTCGGTTGTTACAGAAAATTAGGATGCTATTAGTGTGTTCGTGTGTATCATTAGCAGGAGGTGGCCGCGTCGTTGGCCATGCAGCACGCCCGGTGGGAATAGATAAGCATGCACGTACAAGATACGGCTGGAAGAACGAGTTAGTTGCTGCGCTTGACCGACTCTGGCGGAGAAGCTGATGGTTGAGGTACGAAGTGGAGGCCGGGTCTGCAGGAGGAGGCTACGTGCGCATGAAGTTCGTGAGCAGTTACTTGGCCCTTGCATCTGTGCCTATAAATATCAGAATCATTTGCTCGTGAGTGCCGAGTGGAGTGTACGGCACCAGCGCCAGTGGTGTTTGTTGCCGGTGAGCAGAGCGGGTGTGAATAGCTTTCAGTGAGGCATATTTTGCCAGCAGAGGCATTTGTCGCGGGTGTGAGTTGTGTCGGCGTACGTTATCGGCGACGCTCGTGTATGTGAGTTGTGTCCAGAAACAAAGATACTTGGCGTATGTCGCCATGGGTGTTTGTCGCTATTGTGTTGCATCTATTCTTTGTGTTATTGTGATTGTTCGTCAATCTTGATTCCAACAATTCAACATTTGGTATCCAAGCCTGGTGAGATATCGAGAAGGGAGTTCTTTTTTCGTCTAGCAACCATCATCAGTCGCAAGCGGATTTGTTCCTCTTGCTGGAGGTGTGCCTCCACTGGTCAATATTGGGCCGTGTGTCGGTCAATATGTGCAAGACAGCAAATGCGACGTGAGTCGTCATGGCAATATATCGTACCAAAGGTGTGTCCCCATGGTACGAAGCATCACAGCAATGGATCATGTGTTGGTCCTTGCCATGGTGAAGAGAAGGTGTCATACTGGATTCGAGTCCAAGCGTGATGCAACAGCGTGTGTCGATGAAGAAAAAGATATGAGCGAAGGTAATCATACATGCAGTATGTGTGTCCTGATGTTCGTCGCCAAGAAAATTTAAATATGCTCTTGCTTTCGTGTGCAAGTGTCAGCAATGCAGTTCCAATAATCCACGTACGTCAAGATTAGGAGGGGAATTGTAAGCGGTAATCTTGACGTGTGTTAGTTTATGCGTGTGTGTCACGTAGGTGTTCTCGTTGTTACTGAAAATTAGGCTGCTATTAGTGTGTCGTGTGTATCATTTGCAGGAGGTGGCCGCATCGTCGTTGGCCATGCAGCACTTCCGGTGAGAAAAGATAAGCATGCATGTACATGATACGGCTGGAGGAACGAGTTAGTTACTGCTTGACGATGTGCGGCGCACCATGATTGCGTCCAGTTCCGTCATCTTTCAATGTGGTGTGGCTCAGGAAGAGTCGGGGCGGCGTGCAACCACTAGTACAATAAGTCTCATCACAGGTGGCTCTAAACCTATTATCACAAACAGCTTTTAAAACCGCCTGAAATGAAAAGCTTGTGATAATCCGCAATTTCACAGGAGGAGAAGTGACACCGCTTGTGAAGACAAATTATCATAGGCGGTTCTTTACTTAGGCTAGCCGCCTGTGAAGATATTTTATCACAGACGGGTCGTGCAGCACATATAACCGTCTGTGATAAATGTCTTATCACAGGCGGGTATTGAAGCATAACTAACCGTCTATGATAATGTGTCTTCACAGGCGGATATTGAAGCATAACTAACTGCCTATGATAATGGTGTTATCACAGGCGGACGTTTACCTACATCAGCCGTCTGTGAATACCTTTTAACATAGCCGGTTTCTACCATAACAGTCACCGCCTGTGAAAATTAGGTTATCACAGATGGTTCTTTACTTATATCTAGCCGCATGTGATAATTGTTTCTCACAGTCATGCCTAGCTGTTGGTTAATAACCGCCTGTGATAAGGTATGACCTATGCAGTACTACTGCTGTTATTTCTAATTTCCAGGTCAATTCAATATAATCACAAAACAAAAAACAACAATATCATCACAGAATAAAAGTCAATAATATTATCATCACAGAAGTCAATTTCACTAAAACAATATATATATGTACAAGTTCCAGATACAATTCATCTCAAAGGTTATAAGTTTTCACTAAAAACTATTTCTATTGGCACAGTCGCAAAGTTCTGGCACATCAGCTGCTGCACAATTCTTATCAAAGAACTTCCCTTTTTTTGTACAAAATTTCACGACGAATGAACTGACAGAGATCAACAGCAATCCTGTCAGCTCCTCCACTAGGAATACTTCTACAAACCGGCCATTCTTCGTTCAGATTCTTCGTGTGCTGCAATATAACACATAACATGGTTTAGAATGTATTGGTTTGAACAATCTCAAAGTATAGATCAAAGTGAGATTATACAAGAATTTATTTGGTATTTTTGAGCAGTTGTACTATGAGCAATTGAATTTTAAAGTTGGAATCAAAATATGAAAATAATGTTTCTGGTAATATTGAACAGCAGAGAATATAAGCATTAAACTATGCTAGTTACAATGAAAATGAAACACAAAAGTAAGAAAATAAGGTATCAACATTAAGGATAACTTACATCCTCACGATGCACTCTATATACGCCGGCGGTCCGAAGATGCTCGCATACATAATACCCGCATAAGACACTCCCAGCATGCAGCTTCGGACAAGCATAATACGTTTTAATGTTCAATGCATTCGTATTAGGAGGTCTCTTACCGTCAAGCTATTCCGCGTAAAACCGCCAAGCGCTGTGATACAAGAAATGTCATATAAAAGTTGTCAACATATTCTAAATGTGCGTAAATTAAAATTATTGAATAAACGTATAGTTTCAAAATGGAAAGGAAATCTTTCTAACGATCTGGTGAGAAATCGGCCGAGTCCAAGACTGTTGACATTCCCTGCGTTGGCTTGATGAAGATCATTATGTAGTGATTACTGCAAACATACAAACAGACGTGTTAACAATTACCAATAATTGCTATTTCAATGTCATGTGTCGAACTTACTCGAAGTGGTACGGAGCCTTTACGAAGTCCTTGCCGTCTCTGACAAAGTTAAACATCGCATGTCCTATGTAAGCTGCAACTTCTGTCTTTCTATCCTTCTTAAGTTTTGCAATTGCTTTTTCAAAATCTCTTTTGTTCATGTGTTTGTACTGTCCTGAGTCTCGATTCGCCTGGACGTCGAATAGCGACTTTGCAATCCTAGTAGGGTCAAGGATACCTGTCTTGTGCTCCAACTTTTCATTATCCATGTATTGCATCCTATTGAAGAAGTCCAGAACTGTTATAATATCATTAAATGCGTATGCGTGTAGTAAAAAAAGCAAATACAAAATATTAGAGCACTTACAAGCACCAGACGAGCAGCAGGTTGATTTCGAGCATGCCCCGATGGAAAAGGGAATGCAGCTCTTCAAATAAAATGACTCGTTTATCTACTATAGTGCTCTAGAATGCTACTTTTGGAATACGAAATGTGACGCAATTAAGACCATATTTTGTGCTGGCAGTGATGTACCACTCATGCATTCTTCTGAGCTGGACGGGTTGTTTGCTAAGTTGTAGGGATGTCATGAACGGCTTTCCATTCGCAAATTTAGGAGGAACATCCTCAAGCTTGTATATTGGAACTCCTGGTTTAACTAAAGCCGTCTGCCAATTATACATGACACCGCCTTCTTCCCACTCTTCGATATCTTCTAATGCTAGCTCATGAGAAGAATGAGATGCACTCGATTTTCTAATATTTTCCTTCATAGCTTCGAAATACTTTGACACTTCTGATGAAGGTTTATTAATTTCGTATGAGCTAACTTTGATAGGCATTGATGATCGAGGAGTAGTCGTCGGGAGTTGGACACTGGCTTGTTGTTGAACCTGTTGTTCAACTGATTGCTCTTTACTCCCAACAGTTGGCTCTAGTACTACTTCAAGCTTTTGCTCAACTGGTTGCTCTTTACTAGCAACAGCTTGCTCTGGTAATGCTTGAAGCTCTTGTCCAACTTTTTGCTCTTGGATATCATCCTTGCTGAGACATTGGGGGAGTGGATCTTTCCGGATTGGGAGTGGATCTTCATGCACTTTCGCCTTAGAAGATGGGGTTGCAGTATTTGGAGATGCGACGGGGCTAGAAATTGGCTCATCGTCCAACACGATATCGCATCGTTGCCAAAGGATTAATTGGTTGATAGCCTACCCCAGAGTCGTGATCCCCTCAGGTGTGATGTGGTCTATTTCATAATCTTCATAATCATTATTAATGATCTGAAGAACTTGCACCACAGCATAATACAACGGAAGTGGATTCCCGTTGAAGTCATGATCAGACTTTGCCATAGCAGTGGCAACCTGTTTGGTTTTGTTCCCTGCTCTGCCTATCGGGACAAGAAGACGACATGATTTGTCGTTAGCAATATCATCGACAGGAAACTTATTGGTTGACCCTGAGCCTAGCACGGAACCAACACTGCTAGGGTAGGCAGTTGGAGATACTAATTGCTCCTTTTGCACCGGAACCATCACTGTACTCGGTGCCACTAATTGTCCTAATTGTCTAAGTTGTTCCATTATTTCTTGCATATTTTCTTTGACCTTTTGAGCAATCGTTTCATCAAGTGTTTTCTTAAACTTCTCACGTCTTCTATATGTGTCTTTATCTTTAGGCTAACCATCTAGCCAAGACATTTGAGAAGAGACCGCTCGAACCCATCCGCTGTGTTCAGGGTTTCCTAAGATAGCGGTAAGTTGGTCATTCTCCCTCTTCGACTTGAAGAGACCCTTCTGTTGCTTTTCAATTACTTCTTTCATTTTATCCTCTACTTCATTCAGAGAGTCGGGCTTTTCAAGTTTGCCCTCGCTGGTCAAGCCTGACCGAGCAAAGACCCAGCGTTGGGTTCGCTCATCGCACCCTTCTAATAGGTGAGGATTGCCCTTACTGGTAATTTCGTCTAATATCTTATTCCATTTCTGGACTTTGGGGGCATATCCGGCAGACCCCAAGCGATGATGGTATTTGTTCTTTTTTGCAAGCTCTAACCTAGTTGCACTTAGAGCTTTAGCATCAGGTGTGCTCTTTTGACGAACAAACTCTTGTCACTGAGATTGTGTGATTTTTCCCATCTTCCTCGGGCTAGGGACCTTATCGGCCTTAACATAAGCATTCATTTCACTCTTCCAGCATCGAAACTTCTTGCCTCAAGAGACCAATGTTGCTTTCTTTACAGCTTCTTCTGTGCCTTTTGGGAACTTGAATTGTTTCTTTATCTTTTCCCACAACTCATTCTTGGTCTGCTTGGGTAACTTCCTCCAATTCTCGGTTGTGATCAGCACAACCTCCCTAACAAGAAAACCGCATGCATTACGGTACTTGGTAACTGAATCCAGTTGTTCTTGGGGAAGCCCACCCGGACTGACCCTTGTTATGTACATGATGCGGTCCAATGGACCCTTATTGGGACCTCGTTGCCCTCTTTTCCGCTTGAGTGAAGCTGAGGATTCATCCATTGGAGAACCTTCTGCGGTTTTAGGAGCCAATGTCACCTCATTGTCTTCGCGATTAATCTAGGTAGAAAAAAATTGTAAGACTTTGTATACTTGACAACCAACATTAACTTGAACTACTGAAGTTAAGATTCGTGATCCATACCTCGTCGGCAGGATCATATTCCGGGTCTAGATCCACTGAAGTCTTTTTAATTTTTATATTCAGAAAAGGATCCGATGGACTGTGATAGGAGCCTGAACTGCTGGAGTCAGTAAACTCCATATTGTCTTCTTTGTTGTTACTACTAGGACCATTCTTCTTAGGGCTTTCCATGCTAGATCTAATAAGACAAAAAATCTAATAAATGGCATATTAACTCTACATGAAGTGTTGCATGAAAAACAGATGGAAGCATTCTAGGATTTGATAAGGCATTCTAGGGTTTAAGGCGACTGACCAAAATGTTCCTATACATTGCGAGGGTGACAAGCATGTTAAAGTTGATCACCAGCAATGGCAATTTTATCTTTTTATTCTAAATAGGCTAGCTTCGTTCAGAGTAGCTCAGGCGAGAAGAGACACTCTTTTTCAGCGATCATCTCTACAACCGTGGGATTTGCACGGTAAAAAATGATAAAAGACCCACATTCTCAAACGAATCAGGAATCCGGAAACATTCGCCAAAATCTAATCCCGGTGTGCCCGGCCGCACCAAATGGGCTCATCATGGCAGCAGGTTCAGCCATCATGAAAGGCATTACGTACCCCACATATGATGGCACCAAGGATTTCTGGGATGGTCAATTGTCCTGGCTGGTTAGAAAACAGGACAGGGAAGTTGGCGCCTCCTATAGTGATAAACTTGGTGAGTTATAGAGGTTCACGAGGTTTAGGTGACTTGATCAAGTCTGGGCATATGAAACCTTTGGTGGAATATTTATGATAGGATGGGATTAACCAGGTCGAGGGGTTGGGGTCTTATTTTTGAAATCCCCCTTCATGTGACTCCAAATCCTATATGGATTGTAACTCAATTCGTACTAGGACTAGGACTGGTTCCTAAACTGAATCTGACTCCTAACTCTATTCAGAGTAGGACTCTACTAATATCGTTAAGAACGAAATTTGCTTTATCTGGAACAATCATATACCCCTGGACTGGTGTTTCCTCAACTTTGTCCAAAGTCCAAGTTCGACTCCTCTACTAGGTGCACCAGATACCTAGATCATCCAACAAAAATGAAGTCCCAATATATCTAGTTTGATACAAATGGTGCTAACAAATCATAAATGGGTACATAAACCTTTTTCCTGTGAAATGCCTTAATATTACGATGAGTTCAATAATGGGATACATAATTGTTTTAATGCATGCAATCCTTCTGTAATTCTTCACATCATCATGATTGAATAAGCTATTCAATAAACAAACTCATAGTCATATAACAGCTACACTATCAGCAAGAATTATTCAACATAGTAATATATCATTCTCCAAAGGATAAGATACATATATGTTTATTGTACGTGTTCATGTATTTCAATTTGACCATTGTACTAAAAAATGCAAACCGTAGCCACTAATTTCGTTCAGTTGTGCCAATATGGCCATTATCATCACAATCCTACATATTTGAATGACACATCATATGTTTGGCATCCAGCATCGCTAGAAGATGGACACACCTACTTCCAATAGAGTTCTCATTGAAGTTACCCCCTTAACCTAACTCATTTTGTGTATCGAGTGTGAGTCACCATGAATATTCCAGTTCATTACGTATTCGAATTCCGATCAGGTGAGGACATTGGGTTGCTGGAACTGCTGCTGTGTAGAATTGATGGAAGTACACCGACAACCCAAGGATGCCTACCCACCGAACCCTAACCAAAGATGCCACCGAACTTGACAGTTTTTCGAATTCCACCGAATCCTAACCAAGGATGCCTACCATTTTCCAATTCTCGAACCCTAACCTAGGATATGCAAGGCGGCGGCGAGGGCGGGGAGGGAGGCGGCACGGCGAAGGAGGATGGAAGGTCGAAGAGTTTAGGGTTTACCTTGAAGCTCGGCGGTGACGGCAATGGCTTCGCTCGGCGTACCTAGAAGTGACGAGGGTGAAGCTAGGCGGCGACGGCGAAGCTCGGCGGCGTACCAGGAACTGACGAGAGCAAACACTTGGCGGCAGACGAAATTTTGGCAGCCTAACGGCGTCTAAGTGTTTCGCCCGGGTTAGGTTTTTCCGACGCTGCCGAGGGGTATATATAGACTGCCATTTTCTCAGGCGGATTTTAAGTACCGACCGCCTGAGAAGATTGTTACCTCAGTCGGGTTTTACTTAGCAACCGCTTGAGAAGATACAATTATCTCAGGCGGTTGTTTAGTAACACCCGTCTGAGATAAACATATTCTCAGAGAATTATTAATTACCAACCGCCTGTGAAGATATTTACTTCTTCTTAATTAATATGTGTTCATAATTTGATGAACGACTACATAAAGACCCCTCACCAACCGCCTGTGAGGTTCTTAATTAATATGTGTCGACGACCGTGCGCGACCTTTCTTTTCCCCGAGGCGCGACTTTTCAATGCACGGTAAACCAACTGCTCCATCTTCCACTCCGCGTGGCCTTAAAGGCTCGCTATCACCCGTTAGTTCTCCACAAGAGCATCGCTCACTTTGAATCCTCTTGTTTTCTTCGTCTTCCTCCGCTCCGACGACCCAACACCACTATGGCCGACCTTCCGCCGCCAAGCCCTTCGAGGGAGCCACCTTGCAAGAAATTATGTTGCAGCTCCCCTGAGAAGATCAACACCGAGCAGCGCCTCCTCATGGCACGAGAGGCGTACAACAATACGTCTCGCGTCATGAGTGCCTTGGGGCTGGGTACCCTTCAGAGTATCCTGGAATGGGTACCATCGGCCACTACCTCTACGCCCTCACAGGGGTGGCTGATCGTCTCGACATTCTATTCGCGACGATGGCCCAAGTTCTTGGCCCCGAGGGCCATAGAACGCTGGTAGAGGCGACGGCTAGCAACCTCGGGGTTGCACCGCCGGTGCATCAGGTGCAGCCAGCCCTGTCTTCTGTTGCACCGGTGCCGGAGTCGCCGTTGGAGGACGAGGAGGAGGAGGAGTAGGAAGAGGAGTAGGAGTAGGAGTAGGATTTAATTAGTTTTTCTCTTTGTTGTTTTTAGTTGCTTCTGTTTTGTAAATATTGTTAATGAATGAAATCTATCTTTGTTCATCTATGTGATTGAATATTACTTGTGTATCTTGTGTGTTCTTGTGTGTTCTTGTGTAAATATTGTGCATCTTGTGTGTTCTTTTGTGAGATGTGTGATTGAATATTGTTAATGAATGAGTATCTTGTGTGTTCTTCAACTGTGTGAATGAATGAATGTGTAGTGTGTTCATTGTTAATTAAAACACGTCTGAGAAGAAGATTATCTCAGACGGTTGGTAAGTAATACCCGCCTGAGATAAACATCTTCTCATGCGGTTGGTAAGTACCAACCGCCTCTGAAGATATTCACTTCTTCTTAATTAATATTCTTGATTAAATGTGGTCCTTTAAAAAGGCAAAAATCCACTTTCTTGTAATATTATTGATAAGTAAGGGTTACCATTAAATTTCACTTCACAAATCCTTTGAAATTGGTCAGAACATAAAAAACATACAACAAATGCTATTTTTCATTTTTCTATCTTGATGAATATAATGCTTTTTTCATTTATTTTTTCAGTGGACATTTTTACTCATCATACCAACCTCTATGATTTTTTTTTCAGATTTTTTTAATTTTTTTTGAATCAATGTGTGTTCATAATTTGATGAATGCCTCATATGTATATGAGCTTTTAGTTAGAATGGTGGATAATTTGAAGTTTGACATGTTGGAATGCTTCTAAAAAAATAAAAAAATTCATACATGTATAAATTATACAAATATGTTCATACCAACAATTTTGAGTGAAGGAACTTTTTTTATGAGATACACAAATGTGAATAATATGTGAGTAGAAATTAATTTGATATTTACCAAAATATTACAATGTCAGCTATACAAGTTTTAAAAATATTTTGTTCAGGTGGTAGATGTTAATTTTATACAAATGTAGAAGAAAGAATCATCGAATTTGGACACAATTTGCAGAATCTAAACATGTTTGAGTATTTATATTGGAATCTAAATAAAAAAGAAGCAAGGGATAAGGAAACTGAAGAACAGTATCGGGCACTATCTCAGACGGTTGGTAAGTAATACCCGCCTGAGATAAACATCTTCTTAGACGGTTGGTAAGTACCAACCGCCTGTGAAGATATTTGCTTTTTCTTAATTAATATTCTTGATTAAATGTGGTCCTTTAAAAAGGCAAAAATCCACTTTCTTGTAATATTATTGATAAGTAAAGGTTACTATTAAATTGCACTTCATAAATCCTTTGAAATTGGTCAGAACAAAAAAAAACATACAACAAATGCAATTTTTCATTTTTCTATCTTGATGAATATAATGTTTTTTCATTTATTTTTTCAGTGGACATTTTTACTCATCATACCAACCTCTATGATTTTTTTTTCAGATTTTTTTAAATTTTTTTGAATCAATGTGTGTTCATAATTTGATGAATGCCTCATATGTATATGAGCATTTAGTTAGAATGGTGGATAATTTGAAGTTTGACATGTTGGAATGCTTTCAAAAAAATTTAAAAAATTCATACATGTATAAATTATAGAAATATGTTCATACCAACAATTTTAATTGAAGGAACTTTTTTTTATGAGATACACAAATGTGAATAATATGTGAGTAGAAATTAATTTGATATTTACAAAAACATTACAATGTCAGCTATACAAGTTTTAAAAATATTTTGTTCAGGTGGTAGATGTTAATTTTATACAAATATAGAAGAAAGAATCATCAAAGTTGGACACAATTTGCAAAATCTAAACATGTTTGAGTATTTATATTGGAATCTAAATATAAAAGAAGCAAGGGATAAAGAAACTGAAGAACAGTATCGGGCATTATCTCAGACGGTTGGTAAGTAATACCCGCCTGAGATAAACATTTTTGAAACTACAAGATGTTAATTAACGGCCTGAGAAGATGTTAATTAACTGACGCGCCGCAAGAGGTCTGCGGAGAAGTTAAGAATCCGTGGTGCAGGGACGCGTTCCACATATGTATCTGTAATGGACTGATGAACTTAACTGTAGTTTGTTTTTTCATCTTGTTTGTGTTTGGTATTTTCAATTTCTCCGCATAGGGTTTCTCTGCGAAGCCTGAATCGGGAGATTTATTGAAGTGGTAGTGCATCGTCCCCGGTAAAGAAGGG
Organism: Tuctoria greenei; assembly: GCA_036927565.1. Classification (NCBI taxonomy): domain Eukaryota; kingdom Viridiplantae; phylum Streptophyta; class Magnoliopsida; order Poales; family Poaceae; genus Tuctoria; species Tuctoria greenei. The sequence goes on from JAYESD010000005.1 coordinate 118,590,943, forward strand.
GTAAGTCATGAAGAACAAGCACAATATGTGTTTAACCATCGTCCTCCAATTAATAAATTTCTTTTGCAGACTGAATGGGAAGATGGTTACTACCCCCTGACAATCTCCTTCTCTGAGGACTATCCCTTGGTGCCTCTAAGATGTGCCTTTCCAATTGGGTTCTTCTACCCAAATGTCCATCGTTCGGGAGCACTCTGCATCGGGATTCTTGATCAAGAGACTGTAAGATAGACTTATTTTGTTCATGTAATTATTACTTATAATTGTTGTCGAACTCATTTGAACTGGTTTCTTATATTGCTTAAATTATATTTCGTATGGGTGGTGTAGTGCTTTTACAATCAAAACTATACTACTTGAAGTTCAGCGTTTGCTGCATCAGCCAAATGTGCCTCATGTTGAAAGTTATTGCTATAATCTACTTATCAAGGTTAGATGACACTTTGACTTAGTGAGCAATGTAGGTTATTCATTCCTCCTTCGACATTTGTTAATTTAAATAATGTCAATATTTTCAGGATCCAGCAGAATATAAGAGACGTGTTCTGGAGCAAGTAGGACGGTACAATTTAGATTGATCGATGGGAGCTTCATCGTCGATCTACAATGAATGTAGCATGATTTTTGTTCTCAAAGTGTAAAGAAATTATCTTTGAACAATTGTAAAGCCTCTAATGGTGTATGTCGACTGTTGGAGTCGGCAGATCCCCTAACACTATGAAAAGTGTTTGAAGGAGTTTGTGGTTCGGTCTGGGCGCGCGGAGATCTAAGAAAGTGAAATGCGATTTGGACACGAGTGACACGGTGGTTTACGTGGTTCGGGCCGCCTGAGCGTAATACCCTACTCCACGGGTGTGTGTTTGTTGTATTAACTTGTGAGCTTCCGAGTGTTCGAGAGTCTTCTCCTGTGTATCGTCGGTTTGTCCTTTTATAGTACAAGGACTAACCGTTACAAGTCAGCCTGGCCCGACATGTGGCCCTGGCGGTTATTAGTATTGATACACGAGATTAATTGTTGTTAATAACCCTGTAACGGCTCCGACAGTGCCGTTACAGGTGTTAAGGCTGTCCGATTAATTATCATTAACGTGGAATTAATGGTAATTAATCGGATCTTGAAGTCTGCGGCTGTCCTTTGGAGATCCGGAGCCGTTACAACGTCTCCCGGAGGCTTTAAGCATCTAGCTCTGTCGTGTGGACACGTGGCAGCTCCGGAGCTTGCTTGGGAGAAGCGGGAAGCTCCGGGGTGACCTGGCACGTGTCATGTCCGGAGCTTCTCTCGGTCGGGGGCTACCTCTGGAGGTGCCGTTTCAGTACTTGGCCCGGAGCTTCACCCTTGCGGGTAATAGCTCTGGGCTGACAGTACACGTGGCAACCTAGAGGTTAACCATGTTGGAGAAGCGGGTCCGGTCACGTCTGGCGAGTGGGCCCCCGAGGGTCTTCAATTTGAGTTGATGTCCTTCCCTTGAGATCTTTGTAACCTCAGGGGGTGTATGGTTTTTAGGGTACCGACAGTGGCCCCCTGGACCTACCTCCGGGGAAGGCCAACGGGATGAAGTCGTTCCGCCGGAGGTGGGTCCATACTTGTGACTCTTGAACTGGGTCTTCAAGAGTCTTAGGAGGTGCCTTTGGCGGGGCTTTATGGTTGAGTCCCGACGCGTGGCGCACCTCAGGCGGCAGATAAGATCTTTGACGTGCGGATCTCTCGCAATTGAAGGTCGTCGGTTCCCGATACGAAAACCGTATCGGTTCCGCGCGCCTTGTCAGTCCGCCGCCTTTGGGTCTCCCGCCTCGTGATGACAACTGTTCGCCTGGGTAAGAGCCTCGACTTGATCGTCAGGGTGGTCCCGGGCCCTCTTGTCATCGGCTGGGTTGAATTCTTGAGTAGTATGCTCAACTCCCCTGCAGTTTCCATCCAAGCGTTGCGAGGGCTTACTTAAGAAGGAAAGCGCACCGTCGGGAGTTCTTTACGCTTTCCATCTGTTCTTGCGCTCAAACTCCCAACTCGTGCTTTGCTTCTCTTCTCTCGCCTAGCAGTGCTGCGATGGAGTTGGGTCTGCGTGAGAGTCGTTTGAAGACGGAGAGCGATCTGAAGAAGGTCCGAGCCCTCATGGGGTGGTCGTCGGACTTCTTCAACCGTTCAATCCGCACCGGAGGAGAGCTTCCCTTTAAAAAGGAGCGCTCCGGCGAAATGGTATACTTTTCATCGTATGCCATGGTGGGGCTGATCCCACCATTTTCTTCCTTCTTTTTGATGCTGCTGGACTTCTATGGTCTGCAGCTATACCACCTTGGCCCTCACTCCCTTCTCCTTGTATCCGTCTTTGTCCACTTCTGCGAGATGTGGGTGGGCATTCCTCCCTGCATCGAGCTCTTCCGCACTTTCTTCACCGTCCAAACCACCGGCCGAAGTGACGAGTACCTTGGCTTCTACTACTTTGTGAAGCGCAAGAAGTGCCCGTTCAAGTACCTCCGGTCGTTCCCTTCCGGGAAGTGGGATGACTGGAAGAAAGATTGGGTAGTCGTCCGGGTGGAGGAGCACGAGCGGTTGGAACTGCCAGACGGTCTGCCCGGCATTGACACGTCGGTGTGGAGCGAAGTTCCGGTGCTGGCGGCAGCTTTCGACCCCGTCTTGTCCAGGATCCGCCAATGTGTAGAGGGAGGATTGACTCCCCAGGCGGTGTTCTGCAACTTCCTGTCGAACAGGTGGGCGCCGCTGAAGAGGAGGGAGAAGCTCGCCTGGGCCCTCAACAGCGTGATGGACGAAGACCGGGTCGAAACCGGGTTGAAGTCCAGCATGGTGGGGAAGTCCTTGGAGTTTCACCTCAAGAAATTCCAGCACGGCATCGATGTAGACGGAGCGTACTTGACTCCGCCACCGGCTTTCCTCCCCCTGAACGAGGAAGTTGAGTTCAGCAGGGTGCTCCGGCGGAAGATGCCCGCGCTTGACGACCTTGGCGTCGTCGAGAGAAGATCGACCGCCCCGTTGGCGATTCCCGGGTTGTCGGAAGGCGGCTCCGCCCCTGTCTCTCAGCCAAGAGCTGAGGTCACCGGCAAGGGCAAGGAGCTGGCGGAGGAGCCAGAGAGCCGGAAGAGGAAGTTGCGTCATGCTGACGGGAGGTCCGTCGGGCTTGCTACTTCCCCGCCAGTTCCCCGTCCTCAGGAAGGAGGATCCTCCGCTGCTGTAGCGTCTGTCCCCGTGGTGGGGTCTTTTCGGAGCGCTACTGTTCCGGCGGTGGGATCCTCCCGGAGTACGGCTGTCCCCGTGATGGGTCCCTCCGGAGGTGCCAGCTCCGGACAGGCGACTCCGGTTCGAGAAGCGGTGAGGGCCTCCAGGTCTAGGAGTTCCTCTCGGTCAAGGAGAGCTCCGACCCGGGAAACGCCCGCGGCTACGGCAAGTCCTGGGAGTCCTCCCGGAGCTCCTACGCCGACCGTGGCCAGCCCGGAACGTCCGGGAAAGAGGTTTCGCGCAAGCTGGTGCGTGAACCTCCCAAGGTAATTTTTCTTGTTTACCTCAATTAACTTTTAATTGTAACATCTGTTTGCTCAATTTCTTCATTCTTCATCTGCAGCGTTCCCAAGAAGGGGAGTGAAGCTCCGCCCTCAGCCACAGTGTCTGAGGCTGCGAGGGCTTCTGCTCCAGCCCTGGTGCCGCCCCAGGCGGAGGCTGCGATAGCTCCGGCGCCGGCTGTCGTGGTCATGGACCTCGACTCGTCTCCAGAAGTTCCCGTGGTAGCGCCGGACCACGGGGTTGAAGATGCGCCAGAGGCACCCGCTCCGGAGGTTGAAACTCCGGGCCCTGGTGCTGCAGAAGTAGATGCTCCGGCTGTCGAGCCGGAGGAATTAGCGGTCCCGGCTTCAGAGCCGGAAAATGCTGGAGCTTCGGCGGTCGAGCCGGAGGCAGCTGAAGCCCCGGCGTGCGAGCCAGAAGTTGAAGTGGTTCCGGCAATTGAGCCGGTTACTTCTGAAGCTCCGGTCGCAAGGCCGGTAGTTATTGGAGCGCCGGCTGCAGAGCCGGTGGTGGTGGAGGCGGGGGAGCTTGAGCTCCCCTCAGAAGAAGCGTCCCGGCCGGAGCCATTGGAGGCGACGACGTCGATGGTACCCGTGGCGGAGCCAGAGTGCCTGAACGAAGTCGCCGGCCCCCAGCCTGAGGGGGCGAATGAAGATTTGGTGGCGGGACCTTCTTCAGTGGCGACTGAGGCCATCCCGGAGGAGGGCCCTAGTGCCTTGGAAGCTCGGGGTTCCGCTCTCGCAGAGTGGGACCCAATTTTTGTAAATGAAGACCCGCTGGAACCAGCGGAGGAGACCCCAGAAGGTCCGGAGCCCATCTCGCTGTCGATGTCCATCGACAACGCTTGCTCCAGTCTGCGCCAAGTCCAACTAGCCTTCTTCCACGACAGCAAGGTTCTTGAAGAGGAGCGCCAAACCCTTAGGAGGTGGCGTAATAGACTCCAATTCGAAACCAAGCTGGCGCAGTCGAGGATCGCTGCGGACAAGGAATGGATCAAGCGGGAGAAGGTCCGCTTGGAGCTCTGGGGTGAGATGCTGGACGAGAGGGAGAGCATGACTCACAACCTCGACGCCAAATCCCGGGAGTACCACGACCAAGCTAAAGCTGCCAATGATGCGGCCAACGCCCGGTTCGATGAACTCGAAGCCATCAGTACCGCACTCATCAAGCGCCGAGAGGCGCTTGAGGGAAGGGAAAAGCGGCTCGAGGATGAGGAGCAAAAACTCCTGGAGCTACGGGATGACGTCTTGCGACGTGAAGAAGAGCTCGCCGAGAAGACAGCTCTGGCGGACAAGGGCCTCGAGGAGCGCGCTAAAAAATTGGAAGAGCGCTGCCTCGAGGAGGAGGAGAAGACCTGGGTGCGAGGGCAGGAGCTCTACGAGTATGAGTGTGCCCTCATCGCCCGGGAGAAGAAAATAGAGGCTAGGGAGAAAGACCTGGTCGACCGCCGGAACAAGATCCACCTCCGGGAGGAGGAGCTCGGGAGACTCGAAAAGCGGGTTGCTGCGAAAATTCAGCAAAACGCCAAAGAAGTTGAGCGCCTCTCCCGCGAGAACTCAGAACTGGCGGCGACCCGGAGGTCCCTGGAAGAAATGAAGGGCCAGAGGAAGACGGATTCCCTGCAAATTTGGGAGTTCCTGAGCAAGGCCGACGATGCGCTAGCGCCGATGGGTTTCAGCCCCGTGCTTCCGGATGATCCGGAGCCGGAGCCGGACCTTGCGCTGCAAGCGTTGGGTGCTGCGGGCAGCAAGCTCTCCAAGGTGGGCGACGTCATCGCGGACCAGTTGGAGGTCGAGGGGCAATCCCTGGCTAGGAACGTCACAGAATATGTGTTGACGTGTTACACTAGCCGAAACCCTCGATTCTCTCTGGACCCGGTGCTTGAAGGTCCCGTCGAAGGAGAGGGCGAAGCTACCCGAAGCAGCGTGTCGGAGGTCGCCCAAAAGGTCGCCGAGTTCTTCCATAGGGTCTAGGACTATCTTTCTTAGCCTTTATTTGTATCTTCTCTTCTTCCTCAATTTTGTAATCCTTTGTCCCCAGATATAATCTCTGGTCTTCAAATGAAATGAAATCCCCAATTTTTCGTGAATTTCATTTTTTTGTCTTCAACATCTTTGTCTTCACTTGGCCCCCTGGTAGATGTGCACAATGTGATTGTGGACATGTACCAAAAGGATGTTGAGTTTTGTTGGAGACAAATTTGCTTCGAACTCGTGTAGTTTAGGTCCGAAGTCTTCGATAGTGAAGGTCCCTTGAAGTCGTCGGAGCTTAGAAGCTCCGGCATTGCCCATCGTCGGAGCTTAGTAGCTCCGGCAATAGCCTCTACCAACACGTTGAGTGTCGATAGTTAATACTTCAAGGTGTCGGAGCTTAGTAGCTCCGGCAATGACCCTTGCCACGCCTGGCTTGCTGGCAACAGACTCTAGTGATAGAGTCTTCTCACCATCTTCAAGTTAACGCCAGTGGGAGTCGGAGCTTGGTTAACTCCGATTTTTCTCCATCAATGTTGGGTTTATTCTTCCTGCACACTTAGGCCAAGAAAAACAGTAAAATTCGTTCCTTATCTATAACTTCGTTGCGGCTTACGGTTCTCAAGAGAATTTCAAGTTGAACACGATTTTTAGTATGACTGGATGAATTGTCTTTTCTTTTAGATCTAATTATCCATGGACCCACCTTACTTTGGCCTGCCGGGGTGTAGGTAGAGTGGCGTACTTAGGGTGCTTGACCAGGCTAAGTCGATAGCGCACTCCGGCCCTAGAATGGCTTGGCGGCTTTCAGGCGAGTTGGCCACAGACGACATTTAAATCTAAAAAATCTGACAATTCAACCCAAATCGTACATAAACCGGTTAAACTAGAACTTCTTAAGAATTGCACATTTCTGTTATAGACAAGAAAGAGAAAAATAAAAAATGTCGAGCCTTATGCAAAAATGAATGCACGTGGAGTCTATTTCACATGAAGATGTCTTTCATTATAGGTCCGGGGTACAGGGGAAACAAGTACACTCTTAGGGTACGCAACCAGGCTAAGTGTGTTTGGTTTCTCGTTTGACCCTGGGTAGTTAGCCACACTTCTAGTCCGGAGACTGTATCAAGTGTTGCATGAGCTCTTCAAACCTTTCGGGAAAGGTCCGGCTGCTCTCCCGGAGGAACTACCCGACTCTGTACAATGACTCTATAACATACACTTCAAGTTACTTAAGACTCACCTCCGTGGAATTAAGTGTAGAACTTACGGAGGTGCTCGATGTTCCAAGGATTTGGGAGAGGTGTCCCATCCTCGGTAGCCAAGCGAACGCTTCCGGGACGGGATACTTTGATCACTCGGAAGGGTCCTTCCCAGCCGGGGGAGAGTTTGTTTTGCCCTTCTCTGGATAGTATTCTCCGTAGCACCAGATCGCCTTCCTCGAGCTGTCGGTTGTGTACATGCCGCTGATGATAGCGCCGTAGAGCTTGGCGGTATCGGGCGTTCCGAACAGCTGCTTGGCACCTTCCCTCCTCGAGGAGGTCTAGGTCTTCACGCCGGAGCTGGTCCTGCGCGGCTTCGTCGAAGGTCCGGACTCGGAGGGAACCCAGGGTGATCTCCGGAGGAAGGATCGCTTCTGCTCCGTACACCAGGAAGAAGGGTGTTTCTCCGGTTGCCCGACTTGGAGAAGTCCTGTTAGCCCATAGAGTGGGCGGAAGCTCTTCGATCCAATTAGCTCCGTGCTTTTTCAAACGCTCATAAGTGCGCGTTTTGAGTCCTTTAAGGATCTCTGCGTTTGCTCTCTCGGCTTGCCCATTGCTGGCAGGATGAGCTACGGAGGCGTAGCAAACTTGTATGCCGAGGTCTTCGCAATATCCTTGAAATGAGGAGCTTGTGAACTGAGTCCCATTATCAGTGATGATCTTGTTTGGGACTCCGAATCTGCTCACGATAGATTGTAGAAAATTGATTGCAGATTGTTTGTTGATCGTCACAACAGGAGTAGCTTCCGGCCACTTGGTGAACTTGTCAATGGCGACATACAGGAACTTGTAACCTCCGACGGCTCTTGGGAAGGGTCCCAAGATGTCCATCCCCCACACGGCGAAAGGCCACGTAGGAGGTATCATTTGTAAGGGCTGAGCAGGTGTATGAATTTGCTTTGCATGAAATTGGCATGCTTTGCATTTCTTCACTAGCTCAGTAGCATCCTGGAGCGCTGTTGGCCAGTAGAAGCCGTGCCGAAAGGCTTTTCCGACCAGCGTGCGGGAAGACGCGTGGTTCCCACACTCGCCTCCATGGATTTCTGCGAGGAGCTCGCAGCCTTCTTCCCTTGTGATGCACCGCATTAGGATGCCGTTGGCACCGCGCCGGTAGAGATCCCCTTCTACCAACGTGTATCTTTTAGCCAATCTGACTACCCGGTCAGCGGATACATCATCGTCAGGAAGGATGTTGTCTTTCAAGTAGTTCCGGATCTCCGAGATCCATGCATCGGAACTGACTTGAGCATTTGAGTCTTGCGTGCTGGGTTGCTCGGAGCTTCCGGCAGCACCTACGACCCTTGATGGCTGCCATGGTAACAGGGCCATCGGGACCGTCAGCTTCGGGATGCTGATCTCGCCCCCTTCGTTCAGCTCGGCAGGCTGAACTGTGGGTTTTGACAACCTCCGGACAAAGGTTCCGTCTGGAGCCGGAGCTCCGGTTGACGCCTTGGTCGAGAGTTCGTCAGCTTCAACGTTGTGAGCACGCTGAACATGGTGAAGGTCTAGGACTTCGAAGTCCTTCTGAAGCCTCTGGACTTCAAGGAGATAAGCAGCCAGCTGGAGATTATTGCAGGAGCATTCACCCTTCACTTGTTTGATAACAAGTTGTGAATCTCCTTTGACCAGCAACTGCTTGACACCAAAGGATAGTGCCACCTTTAATCCATATATGAGTGCTTCGTACTCCGCCATGTTGTTGGTTGCCTTGAAATCAAGGTGCACCATGTATCTTACCTTCTCCCCGGTTGGTGTGAGGAGAAGGACTCCAGCTCCGGCTCCCTGCTTCTGCATGGAGCCGTCGAAGTAAAGGGTCCAGTGAGGCTTAGTGAAGGCCGGAACTTGCGGTTCCTTCTTCTGCTCGCTGGGGCCCCCAGAGTTTGATGGAGAGGGAGTCCATTCTGCCACGAAATCTGCCAACGCTTGACTCTTGATTGCTTGTCTTGGAATGAATTCGAGGTCGAATTCAGCCAGTTCCGCTGCCCACTTCGCTATATTCCCAGTTGAATTGGGATTATGCAGAATCGCTCGAAGTGGATATGAGGTTACCACCGAGACTTTGTGAGCTTGGAAATAGTGTCGAAGCTTCCTTGAGGCAATAAGAACTGCGTAGAGCATCTTATGTACCTCTAGGTATCGAGTCTTGGCATCATGTAACACTTCACTGATGAAGTATACTGGGCGTTGAACGGTCCGGACCCTCCCGGAGGGGTCCGGAGCTTCCTCTCCATTGATCCGGACCCTGTCGGAGGGGTCCAAACTATATTCGAGGACCTCCGGGTTCTGGGTGGAGGAACCCGGAGCTTCTTCAGGAATGACCTGGATCCTATCGGGAGGATCTGGGTCCTCTGAAGTGACTTCTTGAGGATTCAAGTCTAGGAGCTGGGACCCAGACCTGCTTTCGGGAACCTCCGGATCCTCCCGAAGGGATCTGGATTCCTGAGTATTGGGTAGTTCCGGTCTCTCCGCAACCAGAACCATACTGACGACTTCGTCAGCTGCTGAAATATAAAGCAATAAAGGCTCACCAGGGTTCGGAGCTACCAAGACTGGTAGAGTGGTGAGGAACTGTTTCAGCTCCTGGAATGCCTTCTCTGCCTCTTCAGACCATTGGAATGGCCCGGACTTCCTCAGTAACTTGAAGAAGGGAAGTGCCCTTTCCGCCAGTCTTGAAATGAATCGACTGAGGGCTGCTAGACATCCAGTTAATTTTTGGACGTCTTTGATGCGGGTTGGTGGCCGCATGTCTTCGATGGCTTTTATCTTCGCCGGATTAGCCTCTATACCCCGGTGACTTACCAGGAAACCAAGAAGCTTTCCGGAACTAACTCCGAAGACGCACTTGTCTGGGTTTAGCTTCGTGCGGGTGGCCCGCAGCTTGTCGAAGACAGCCTGCAAGGTATCCAAGAGGGACTCCTTGTTTTTGACTTTGACCACAATGTCATCAACGTACACCTCCACTATGTCTCTGATGAGTTCTTCGAAAGTTTTGTACATTGCTCGTACAAAAGTTGAAGCTGCATTCTTGAGACCAAAAGGCATGGCTGTGTAACAATACAATCCATCCACTGTGATGAATGAAGTATGTTCTTCATCTTCCCTAGACATCCGGATTTGATGATATCCTGAATATGCGTCTAGAAAACACAGCAACTCACACCCAGAGGTGGAATCCACTATCTGGTCTATTCTAGGTAGTGGGAATGGATCTTTTGGACATGCCTTATTCAGTGTGGTGTAGTCGATGCACATCCAAAGTTTCCCGCCGGCCTTAGGCACAACGACTGGGTTTGCCAGCCATTTTGGATGGTAGACTTCTCGGATGAATCCGGCTTCGAGCAACTTCTTCACTTCTTGTCGGATGAAGTTCTGTCGCTCTACAGATTGCTTCCGAGGTTTCTGGTGTACAGGCCGAGCGTCGGGGTAAATCTTCAGATTGTGCTCAATCACTTCCCTGGGGATCCCAGGCATTTGTGACGGTTGCCAGGCAAACACGTCAACATTAGCCCGGAGGAAAGTGATGAGCGCGAGTTCCTATTTGTCGTTCAAGCCACCCGATATGCGGGTAGTTTGAGTGACATCGGAACCAATTTGGACGACTTTGACGGGAATGTCGGTGTCGCCGCTTGGCTGCACACGGGGTGCAGAGGTCGTGTCTCGTTGACGAATGCTCGGAGATTGTGGAGCTTGCTTCTGTCTGGAATCCTCCTCTTGCGCTGTGGTGAGTGCATGGAGTTCTTCCAGAGCAGTTACTCCGGCAGTGCGATCTCCACGGATCCGGAGAACGCCTACTGGTGTCGGCATCTTCAACACCAGGTATCCATAATGAGCAGCTGCCATGAATTTGTACAAGGCAGGTCTACCCAAAATGGCGTTGAATGGTAAGTTGATCTGAGCGACGTCGAAGACCAACTTTTCGGTGCGATACTTCTCCCGGGTCCCGAAGGTAACAGGGAGAGTGATAGCTCCGAGTGGGGTTATGGCCCCCGGACCTACTCCGGAGAAAGGTCGAGAGGGCTGGAGGTCTGAAGGTCGAAGCTGAAGCTTAGTGAAAGCTTCGAAGCTGATGAGATTAAGCCCCGAACCTCCATCTACCAGGACATGATGGAGCTGGACGTTGTTGATGGTGGGAGATACCATCAAGGGCAGCTGTCCAGCTCCGACCATGCTTTGAGGACAATCCGAAGCATCGAAAGTGATGGGTGTGTCCATCCACTTTCGATGTGGCTCCGGTCTAGCTGTAGGAGCTACAGCAGCCATATCCCGTCGCATGGTCTTAATGACGCGACGAGAGGTGATGTCCCATGATCCACCAAAGATGGTGTTCATGGTTTTTCGACGTTCGTTGTCGGAGACGTCGGAATCATCGTCGACGGAGGTGTAGACGGCTTTCAAGACCTTTTTGGGGTCTTGAAACCCTAACTCCTCTTCAGCCGGAGCTTCATCGACCTTTTGTTTTCCCTCCCTCTGGCGGAAGGGAGACCCTTCCCGGCGCTTGTGGTAGCGCTCGGCAAGGTTTTGGACCTCCCGGCAATCCTCCAGCTTGTGGCTGCCCGTTTTGTGAATGGGGCACCACATCTTGGATTTGCCACCGTCTTCGGAAGACGGTCGAGGTCGCTTCTCGGGGCGTGGCCCCCGGCCACCAGGAGTTGCAGTGGCTGCAACGTTGGATGTGCCGGCCGACGGCTTCTTCTTGCCGTTGGTCTTCTTTTTCTTCTTGCCACTCCCGGAGGTAGCGGCTTCTTCTTTGGAGGATTTTTTATGATCCTCCAAGGCTGGTTTGGAGTGCATTTCACGGCCCTCCGCAGCTCTGGCACATTTGTCAGCCAGGCTGAAGAGCTCCGTGACACTGGTGATCTCTTTGATCGCCAGTTTCTCCAACATCTTCTTGTCTCGTACACCCTGTCTGAATGCTACAATGACAGAAGCGCTTGAGATAGAAGGAATTGTGTTACGTACCTGAGAGAATCTCTGGATGAATGACCGCAAAGATTCCCCTCCTTTTTGCACGACCGCAAAAAGGTCCAGTTCGGTGCCCGGACGGGTGTATGAACTCCCGAAATTGGCGGTGAACTGGCGGCATAGCTCCTCCCAACTGTCGATAGAGTTGGGCGGAAGGCTCATAAACCAGGACCTAGCAGTCCCAGTTAAGGCCACTGGAAAGTAATTGGCCATTACAGCCTCATTTCCTCCAGCTGCTAGGATCGCAGTGGAGTATATCTGTAGAAATTCTACGGGATTGACAGTCCCGTCGAATTTTTCCGGCAAGTGTGGCCGGAACTTCTGTGGCCATCTAACCATACGCAGGTGCATGGCTAGGGCGGAACAGCCTCCTCCTACTCCTTCCAGAGTAGAAAGATCTTGAGCATCTCGTCTTTCTCGAGCTCGCTCGATGTGGACACGGCCATCCTGTTGGCGGTATCGGCGATCAAGCTCCGCTCGGAGGTCGTGTGTCGAAAGCCGAGATGCAGTATGGGCACGTCGTGCCCCAGAGGGCAACGACGTCACTTGCTGTGACGCAGCTCTTCTCCGGTTGTTGGAGACATGTGGACCAAGTCTTCCAGACAACGTTCGTCGCTGCGACGGGGCCCGCCCTGAAGGAGGTGGACCCTGATTGTTGAGGCGTTCGGCCGCTGCTGCGACCAAATGCTCAATATCAGCTCTCCATTGCTCCATGGCACCTTGAGATGCATCCGGAGGTGGTGGTCGCTGAAGGAGAGCACGCGCTGCATGGAGCGCGTGTTCTGGGTTGTCACGACTTGCCGGCGCAGAATGTGACGCCGGTGCACCATCATGTCGTTCGGCATGTCTTGCCGGAGAAGATGGTGGTGGTGGGAGTGTGACTCCCGCTGGAACTGAGGCTCCTGCCGGTGGTTGCATGTTGGAGGGATTGCCTCCGACAGCCTGAGCAGCAGGTTGCCCGTTGGATGATCCAGCTGCAGAATTCACCATTCTGGAAGATCTCAGGCACCCCTACCTGGCGCGCCAACTGTCGACTGTTGGAGTCGGCAGATCCCCTAACACTATGAAAAGTGTTTGAAGGAGTTTGTGGTTCGGTCTGGGCGCGCGGAGATCTAAGAAAGTGAAATGCGATTTGGACACGAGTGACACGGTGGTTTACGTGGTTCGGGCCGCCTGAGCGTAATACCCTACTCCACGGGTGTGTGTTTGTTGTATTAACTTGTGAGCTTCCGAGTGTTCGAGAGTCTTCTCCTGTGTATCGTCGGTTTGTCCTTTTATAGTACAAGGACTAACCGTTACAAGTCAGCCTGGCCCGACATGTGGCCCTGGCGGTTATTAGTATTGATACACGAGATTAATTGTTGTTAATAACCCTGTAACGGCTCCGACAGTGCCGTTACAGGTGTTAAGGCTGTCCGATTAATTATCATTAACGTGGAATTAATGGTAATTAATCGGATCTTGAAGTCTGCGGCTGTCCTTTGGAGATCCGGAGCCGTTACAACGTCTCCCGGAGGCTTTAAGCATCTAGCTCTGTCGTGTGGACACGTGGCAGCTCCGGAGCTTGCTTGGGAGAAGCGGGAAGCTCCGGGGTGACCTGGCACGTGTCATGTCCGGAGCTTCTCTCGGTCGGGGGCTACCTCTGGAGGTGCCGTTTCAGTACTTGGCCCGGAGCTTCACCCTTGCGGGTAATAGCTCTGGGCTGACAGTACACGTGGCAACCTAGAGGTTAACCATGTTGGAGAAGCGGGTCCGGTCACGTCTGGCGAGTGGGCCCCCGAGGGTCTTCAATTTGAGTTGATGTCCTTCCCTTGAGATCTTTGTAACCTCAGGGGGTGTATGGTTTTTAGGGTACCGACAGTGTATTATCACAATTAAGCCAGCCTCACTAGTGATCAAGCATTTCCTATAATGCATTACTGTACTAGTATCCGCTCATCTGTGTTTTTTCCTGATACAATTTTCTCTGCAACGACTACATACGGTTGTGATAATTGCAACGACTACATCCCTGTAATTTCAATGAAAACTGCTTGTGATAATTGAACAACTACATACGGTTCTTAAACAATGACCGCCGCTGAAAATACATGATCTTCTCAGGCTGTTGTTAATTAAGAACCGTCTGTGAAGTTCATTACATTACAGGCGATTATTAATTAAGAACCGCCTATGAAGATCATGTATTTACCCAGGAGGTTGTTTCTTAAAATCCGCCTGTGAAGTTCATTGCATTACAGGTAGTTCTTAATTAAGAACCGCCTGTGAAGATCATGTATTTACCCAGATGGTTGTTCTTGAAAATCCGCCTGTGTTGTTCTTTCATAACAGGCGGTTATTATATCATTCGTCATCATAGTCACATATTATTAAGGACCGCCTGTGTTTGAAAATTTGAGGCGCCTGCAAAAATGCTTTTTGTAGTAGTGAACGCGAATCTTTGGGTCGCCACAGGATTTTACTGCGGCGTCAGTTACAGAGCGGTGCAGCGGCATGGCGTGCGGCGGTAACCTTCGGGTTGTTGCAAGACCTTTATTGTGTCGTTTGTTATGATGTGCGGTGCACCATTATGGCAGCTCACGTCTCTTCGGCTCCCTTAGTGGGGCTATAAATGGCCAAGTGCGGCTCTCTCGTTCGCCATGGCCTTAGCCTTTTTTCCTCATATTAAAGGTCCTTCTTCATTCCTCTGCCTCCGCTCGTCACGTCGTCCCAAGCCCCCTCTTGACGGTGAGAGAGCATGGTGGTCGGGGCTCCGTGTCCAACGGATGGATGGCAGGGCCTTGGCCGATAGGTGGACGGGGGGGGGGGGGGGGGGGGTCGTTGTGTGAGAAGCTACCTGAAAGTTTGAAAAGGGGAGGAACTTCTCAGAGGTTTGTAGGCGGCGTGTGCGGACGGGAGTTCGAAGGGGAGGCTGATTTGGTCTAGATGCAGCACGTATGCCTGCGTGACTAAAGGCTTCTTGCGCGACGTCTGGTCGATAGAGACATATGTTGGACGCTTGGGCTTCCCGACCCTTCTCAACGGGTTGTGGCAGCCCATCCCGCCTCAACCACCGACGTGGTGTCGTGGTCTTCGGCATTGGAGATGAGAGGTCCTCTTACTGGGCAAGGGCGAGGTGGCCTCTGTATTTGGAGATTAGTAGCCATTCCGTACGCTGGGAGATCTGCACCTCCCAACAAAAGGCATTCTGGTTTCCGGCAGATCCTTTCCTGACCAGAAATCAAACATGCTTTGGATGAAACCGTGGTCGTCACCCTGTTGAAGGGGAGACGTAAGCAAGACCGCTGGTCCTTCGCGGGGTTCGATAGTCCTGGGCAAGAATTGAATCTGATATGTAATCTTCTTCTTCTTCTTCTCCGCAATGTATCTTGGATCCTTTATAATGAATTGAAAATATTTTGGTACGGATTAGTTCGAAAAAAATTTATGTTGTTTTCCAAACTTGTCCATTCTTATGTACGGACTAGTCTGATCATTGTTACTGGAACTTTCGGAGTTATCCAGAAATTTCTGGATTTGGTCCGATTTTTGGAAAACTGGACAAGCATCCGGACTTGACCGGCCCAGTACTGGACTTGTCCGTTTTTCTTTCTGGTCCTGATCGGACTTGTCCGGACTCTCACTGGACTTGTCTACTCTACCTTTTGTTCTAGATCGGACCTGTGTGGCCCCTGTGCGAACTTGTCTAGTGTGCCCAATTCGGATTCTATTTTTCCTCCACGATATGTTATTGGGTTTTTGCCTTAAGTGGGCCCAAGAACATCATGTCCAACCCACATGGAGCCCATGTGGGACCCCACCAAGGCCTCCACCGCCTTATACTTGAGTTCCACCCAAACCCTACCACCTCCACCCTATATAAACACCCCATTACGCACCCTTTCATCTCTTTGCCACATTAGAAGAAACCCTTAACCTTAGTTTGTGAGAGCCGCCATCAAGAAGTCTCCACCGCAGTGATAATAAGTAGGAGGGAGGAAGGAGGAGGATCAACCAAGATCGTCGTCGCTGCTGCGATCTTCATCGTCAATCCCTCAACGTCAACATCCTCCTTTGCCAATTCTTCATCTCCTTTGATCTAGTCTTCAAATTCTCGAGTCTTCAACTTTTGAACCCTTGATTCGTGGTAAAAACCTTAGATTAATCTTTTCCACGTTAATTATGGTTCTATTTTAACTCAAAATATGCTCTAGTTGAAAATTCACCAAAACCCTAGCCATAACAGACTTGTCCGATCCAGTGCGGACAAGTCTGATATCCTCTATGTTCTAGAACGAACATGTCCAGATCGGGTGCGGACTACTGCGGTCCTTCAGTTCTTGAAATTCCTGGAACTTCTCTAATATTCTTTGAAATGACTTGAAACTTGTTCAAACGTGTAAAACAAATTGTAACTAGTTAGTAAGCAATAATAGCAACCTAATAACATGTGTTACCACATAATTGCATCATTCATTCATGTAATGACATATTGAGTAATATATGAGCATCTATTGATTGTGTTGCGCGGAATAGAAGGTACTGCTCTAGAGGGTGTTGTCGAGGACCTCCAACACCAAAACTTCGAAGCTTTTGAACCTAACTAGTCTCAAGAGCAGGGCAAGTGTCTTTGATCATTTTGATCCTATTTTTAAATGTTTTGTTTGCAAAACAGCATGCTTGTGTCAAATTGATGGAAACCCATTTATAGGTGTTTACTAGACTTGTTTGACCATCCTTATCACTTGGAATATATTGTAGGGAGTCGGGAAGGGTATTTTAACTTTTTGCTTCGCTCTAATTAATTGGGATGGGAAAACAACCAAATGGCTTAACTATGAATTAATGAGCATGTATATGATGAGAATTGATGAATATGATCAAATGGTAATATGGGACTTGGGAGTCGAGAAGGGCTACCCTGGGAACTGCATGGCACATGAGGGGCCCCCTGGGTGGGAGAATAGAGATTCAAGCCTCCTGGTGAAACCTTAGTGGGTCCGTACATATTAGTTGTCCCTTTGTAAAAGCTATTTTGTGATCTTTTGGCCACACACCAAAGGAAGTGTGAGACGGTATAAGGGAGGTTCTTAGTCGGTGAAAGGTGATGAAATCACGAACATGTGGGTAAAGTGGTACAACCTCTGCAGAGTGTTAAAACTATCATGATAGTCGTGCTCCCGGTTAAGAGCACTTGGACAACTTCCATGATTAGATTTGGAATTGGAAATCGGGAAGGTTATGGTTATGGTTATGGTTTGGGATGTGATAGTTGGACATGGTTGATGATGAAGGTAAGTGTAGGATCCAAGAGCACGTGAAAAGCTACTAGAGGGGGGTGAGTGGTAGATTAAAACTTTTTCAGCGGAAGCAATGAAAACCCCTCGGCAAAAAAAAACGATCTGTTAAAGAAATCGTGTGCGAGACTAATCTAATCGTGTCTCACCATGCCAAAAGTGATAGATATCAGAGAGAATCAAGTCACGGACAACACAAGAATAATCACTCAAATCCGTCAAGAGAAACTCAAGTTATGATCAAAAGATCGAACAAAGGTCAATCTGTCCTATCTGAGAAAAAACAATTCTGGGACACTGGGAAGAAACTTATGTAGATCAAAAACACAAATCCAATGACCGTGAAATTTTTACAGGTGATAGATAATCAAGTTTTGAAGACAACCAAAAAAGAATCATGTCAATTGGATCTGCAAAACTCTAGTTATGATAAAACCACCGAAACAAGGTAGTACTGTGCAGAAACTCGACGAGAAAAACTTCTCTGGAACAAGTCGGACGAACAAGGAACAGAAGTTCCTTTCAACTATGAATTTTATTCAATAGAACACAAGAGGAAAAGCCCAAAATTAGTACACCACAAGCTCTGGCCTCCCTTTCTTATATAACCAGGCCTTAGGCCAACCCAATCTCAACTAGGACTCCAATCCTACTTCGTTCACGAATCGAAACTTTCCATAACTGCTCAAGACTCTTCTATACACAGATAGAAGCAATCTTAAGACTTCCTAACACCTTAGTAACATATCCCAAATTCGAAAAACAACTCAAATTCATGACCCCCACGAAATCCTAACATAACCAACTCAAATCTTTCCATATTTGAGTCAAACCCGACTCAACTGCAGCCTGAGTCTATAACCTAGTCGGTTGGACCTTTCCGACCAATTCTTTATGTCCACATCTCTTCATCACGCCTTGGAACCATGCAGCCATGTCCATGCACTCCTTGCACACGTGCAAACATCTTCCAACGACGTCCACGATACCTTCATATGCATTGTTCTTGATTCAAACATGCTGCGACCTCCCGATCAACTCAACCACAATGCCTCCCGAACTTGGTTGTTGAACCTCATCTTCTCCCTACACTGCAAGGATTCCGGTTTATCGCAACGAAAAAATTCATCGCAATAGGTTGTTTTTTGTCGCAATAGGTCTCTGTTGCAACGAAAAAGAGCGTGGCTATAGTTTTTACGAATCACCGTAATAATTCCTGCGGCGATAGGTTATTTGTGATGCCTTGGCATCCATGGTGAATAGTATGGTATTGCAACGATTTTACATTGGTGACAAATAGGACACTATTGCAACATTTTCATGTATTGCGAAGATTTAACGTATCGCAACAAATTGTACGGTATTGTAACGGGCTCACGATCATGGCAAATATTATAATATTGCAACGATTTCATATTCGTGGCAAATAGTATGTTGTTACGACGATTTAGCGTATTACGACGATTTAACGTATTGCAACAAATAGCATGGTATCGCAATGATTTCACATTCATGAGAATTGTATGTGGTTGCAACGATTTCACAGGCGTGGCAATAATACGGTATTGTAACGATTTTGCATTCGTGGCAAATAGTATGTTATTGCAACGGTTTAGCGTATTGCGATGATTTAACGTATTGCAACAAATAGCATTGTATTGCAACAATTTCGCGTTCGTGGTAATAGTATGTGATTGCAACAATTTTCACACTTTTGGCAAATACTACATTATTGCAACGATTTTCACAGCCGTGGCAAATAGTAACATCTTGCAATGAGTTGTAGCGATGATTTACCATATTGCAAGGAATATCACGGTATTGCAATGATTTCACAAATAGTATGGTACTGCAACGATGTCACAGCCGTGGCAAATAGTATGATACTGCGACGGTTTAACGTCCGTGGCAAATAGTAGGTTATTGCAACGAGTCAACAAACGTGGTGAATAGTACCGTATTGCAACGATTTCAGATCCGTTGGAACTAGTATGGTACTACAAAAATTTCGTATCCGTGGCGAATAGTTGGGTATTGCAACGAGTCCACAAACGTGGCGAATAGTACCATATTGCAATGATTTCAGATCCATTGGAACTAGTATGGTACCACAACGATGTCGCATCTGTGGCGAATAGTTCGGTATTGCAACGATTTCTTATCTGTGGCAATAGTGTTTTAATGCAACATTTTCTGAGTCACTCCCAAATGTTTATACTGCAACGTTTTGTCATTCTATTGCCACGTTTTATCATCCTTATTGGTAATAGCTTCCTATTGCAACAATTTATCATTCGTGACAAGAAATTCTTAATGTCACGTTTTATAATTAGCGGCAATAGAACCCGAATGCACCAGGTTTGAAAATTAGTGGCAAAAGAATCATGAGTTTAACAATAAAAATCCATCAATTGATATTACAACATGCATAACAACACTCAAGGATTACTAAAGTGTTGTGTTTGCATGCTAAGAGTTTTCCTAAGCTGTCCGGGACTAATTGTTGGAGCTGGTGGCTTTTGGCGGTTCCTTTGGTGGACCTTCTGTGGAGTGGTCGCCATCATCATTTTTTGCATTTCAGCCATTGAGGCGCGCATGTCCTGCATTTCCTTAGCTGTCTGTTCACGATCAGCTGCTATCTGACCTTGTAAGTTCTGTACTTGAACGATTAACTCTTCATTCTTCTGGTTTATGCTGTCCATCTGGGTGTTTAAGCTATCATTTCTTCCTTCCAACTCCTGCACTATTTGATTGAGGCCTGCATTTCTATCTTCTATATTTCGAACTTGGTCATTGAGGTGTTCAAACATCTGGATACACATACGTTCGCGTTCTGGACCAGTTGGGCTAGCCATATAACCACGCCCCCAAACCTGTGATCCTGCACAACCGATTGAGGATCTATAACAATGCTAGAAGATGTGGTTTCTCTCCTCATTTGGAATTTGGTCTCCCTGCTCAACTTCCACGTCGTCCACTTGGGCACGTGCCTGGATTTATATACGAAAAGAAAAGTCACAGGTAATTTGCAAATATTTATTTAATTGGGGATTGTTTGAAGTGTTACTCGCATGTATAGCTTTTGTCAGCTTGTTTGCCCAGTTACCGTTCTCCAACAAATGGCTTGCCTCCCACAGTTGTGTGTCATCGGGTTCTTCTCCAGTCTCTGGGTCTCACTACATAAAATACAAGTAAACTTCAACATGTCGGTATACATATTCTTTGCAGCGCAAAGTAAAAGCGTGATTTATTTTTCATACCTTCTCGTAACTAAGTTGGGCGTAGGATTTGGAGCCAAGCAAGTGACACGCCTTTTGTCTTCTTCGATTTTGAGAATTGGTCCTGCTTATTGACTGCAAAATTTTAAGAATTAATTCCACGAATGACAGTAAATGAAGTTTTTTTGTATGATGCGAAGCTATTAAAAAGTTAGCTGACCTTGAATCGCTCAGACCCAAAATATTATATTAGGTGCAACCACTCGAGCGCCGTTACGTTAGCAGGCTGGTTTTGTATGCATTCTTTATTGGTAGAATAACTCTTATAGGTGGTAAAGTCGAGCGCCACCCCTTGTAGCGCTCAGCAGCAATCTTCAAAAATTGTGCTTTTGAATCGACGTTCAGAGTTTCTTTAAACCATGGTTCGCCTCCTCTCAGTTATCGCAACGACTCAACACGTCCCATCGGCCATTTTTTTAATTTGACACACAAAGGTGCGGAGATTGACATGAACACGCGTGGCAATCGACCGAGAGTCCATATCCTTTTTTAAAGGATCAGACCGCTGCTTACCGAGAGTCCATATCGAACTGATAATTGTCGTGATCATGCATGAGGGTGGGCATGAATGTAATGCATGTGAAAGAGACTCACGATCAAGCATGTTTGGTCACGTGTTGAGGATTTTTGTGCCCCCTTGTTGAGGAACATGTTAATTGGATGACGTTGAAAATCCGATGTGGCGTGTACGTGTTTTCACATGTGTGTTCATTTGTTCCTAAAATCAGAGCACATAGCGGCTAGCGCCTACGCCTGTTGTTTATTCAAAAGACAAGTACAGCGATACATAATGGCAGCATGTGATCGATTAATTTGATGAACCACGTACGTACGTAGTGAGAGCTGTGTGCTTATTAGACGATGGTAGTCCACATTCTATCCTCGTACCGTCGAGGGAACATCCTTTTGTCAAATTTGTTATCTCAACTGTTGACAGGATAATATTCTTCATTAGTGTGGTAGTTAAACTGCCATATAAGTTGAAAGCATACACACATGCATGGTAGAGAATATGAAAATATAGAAATATATATACATGGTAGGAAATATTATTCTATTCTTGGAATACATGTTTGGGACGTAGCATGCATATGTACATCTAACATCCATGTGAAAGACCTCGATCATGTTTGCTGACATTACGTGTTCTCGTTTTTGTTGAGAGATCGTCATGTTTGAGGCTCGTTGATCATGTTTGGGGCATAACATGCATAGAAAACTAACATGCATGTGAAATACCTCGATGCATTTTTTAAAAGCAAGATATAGTGTTTCCTCAGGAAAAAATAATTTTATGAGAGATTGGGCGCACAAGCACAAAAGCTAGAACTTGAGCGATGCACCTACGGATTCCATATACCAGGATGATCGACGGCAGCCGATCCGCAAACTCGGTGGTAATATCAATAGTCGTCGGAGAGCAGCTTGCGGCCGACCTTGTAGGAGACGAAGGCATTGATGCACGCATAGCTGATCTGCTCGCCAGAGAGATTGTACACGTCCCAGTTGCTCGTCCTCACCCCGTAAGGCTTCTCCATGTCGGCGCCCATTACTGCGATCGCGATGTCCTTCAGCCCCGCACGGCGGAGGCTCGGGCGATCCATCTCCTCCGCCGCGAGCTCGGCCAGGTCCACTGTTTTGGCCACCTTCAGCTGCCAGTCCTTCCAAAGTCTGTCGGCGTCACCCTCCACGCCGCCACCGATGAAGCGATAGTCGGAATCACCGAGGAAATCTTCCAGCTCGTCGGGTAAGTAGTAAGCGTGGATGACCTGGAAGATGAGGCAGCGGCGGCCGACGCAGAGCTGCAGAATGGCGATGGGGTTCTGGTCGGCGGAGTAGCTGTGGTGCCACTCGACGTCGAGCCTGACGACGAGCTAGTGAAGGCGCCGACGGTGGACGGAGAGGACCTCATCGTGCCAGTCCTCCATGGCCTTGCCGAAGGACGTCACGGTGGTGGTGATCACGTCTTCCTCGAACGTCACGTTGTACACCTGAGTCCCCGCCACTGGGTCTCTCTCCTTGTTGTCCCTACGGTTGCCGTCTGCGGGGGCATGGCACAACTTTTCTCTTGTGGAAAACCTTTGTCTACACCTTTAGTTTGGATTTTAATTGCAAACGGGCCTGGATATATAACTGATGCAGTTACGATATGAGCAGAGGAGTTTCCGAATTTGACGGGCCTAAGCCGAGAGTAAAGAGAGTAATGAAGATTTTTGAATCTTATATACTCTTTCTAATTTTTAATTCTTATCGTTATGACCACAAGTTGCATTGTCTCAACCTAACACCACATACAACAATAACAACATTTCTCAGGAGCCCACCCACTGGATATGTCGGGTGGGCCACGGGATACCCTGGGTCCAGTCACCAAAGAGTATCTAGTGTGAATACATGCTGGAGGGATCAGCGGAATCGGGAACTGGGCAATGAAGATGGACGTCAGCAGTGTCACGGTTCATGTATCGAAACACGCGCCCTCCTTTTTCCTCTTCTCCTTTTTCTTATAAGTTCGTATTATTTTCCACGAATCTTCTAACACTCCTATATTTGAAGTTGTACGGTTGGACCATGATATGTGGCCGGTGTACACTTTATGGCACACTAGTGAAAGTAAAACACTTGATACATTTTATGATACACTTGTGAAAGTAAAATATCTGATACATTTTATTATTATGGAAGTATATAACTAAGACTCAATCCAAACTGGGCAAAACTTTTGATGACCCTAACTTCTAGTTTGTTTTTGCAAGCCATCCGAATCAAGTCTTTTTTGTCTTCACCCTTTTGTAATGACGCCCATGAGCATCTAATCTGGGCTAAAGTTGATACGTACTCTAGAAATTGTTATTGCGTTTTTTGTGATTTACTACGTGTTTTGCTGTTTGATTGCTCATTATGTTGGAACCGTGTTGGGTTTGAACATAGAGAGTGGGCTTCTCCCTACTAGTCCTGTCAGATAAACTAGGTGATAGTCACATTCTAGATCTCCAACTCAGTAGAGTTGGAAGTGGAAATATATTCCATTCTAAAAGATAAAAGAGATAAATAGTCCACTAGTTTATTGTTAGAACAGCAACATTAGAACTATTTTTGCGCACCAATGAACAGAAATATAAAGTTCATTACCTTAAGACGATACATTACAAACAAGAAAAAAGAAAAATACAAAACACAAACAAGAAAAGAAAAACAGCACAACTAAGAACAAGAAAAAAACCACTTCTCCTCCACCTCGCTCCACATACTTCTCCTTCTCCTTCTCCTTCTCCTCCTCCTCCTTGGGCTCCTAGCTGGGCGGGGGCACCTCCCGCGGTAGAGACGGGAAGCCCAGTTTCCTGGACGTCGCTGCCACTAGGTTGTCATGGCCAGTGACACCGAGCTCGTCCGCAAGCGTCTCCTAGAGGACGTCGAGGCGACCGGCCGAGTGCATCATGCTGAAGACGTAGTGGCCCGTGGTCCCCATTGCCGCATACTCTGGAAGGGGACCAAGCCCAAGGCGACGTGTGGAGCGCGATGTATTGTCAAATACATTGCACGCCATCTTCCGAAGAACCCACTCCTTGTCCGGGGGGAGTCCGGTCGGGGACGCTTCCCCTTGGCGTCCTTCGGCGGGCTTGGCGGCGGCGTTGTCTTGGCAGCCATGGTGTTCTTGGCGTGGTTTTGGAAAGAGAGGAAGAGTGGCTGTGCAGAGAAGACGATGGCGTGCCCTGGTGATCTTATAGCGTAGTAGCAGCCTGGCTGGGATGCTCATCCTCTGCAGTACTGCAGGTGCAGTAGAGGTGGCTGACATGTGGGTCCCATACCTTGTAGGGCCCTCATGTCAGCCATCTCTACTGCACCTGCAGTACTGCAGGGGATTTGAATCCGCCTGGCTGTTCGTCTCTCAACGTGCGCAGTAGTGGTGATGGGACGCGTAGCGCTTCCAATTGAATTCAAAGATGCGCATGCCCTGCATGCGTTTAAGGCGCCTCGGTGACTGGCGTGCACGTAAGCTCGGTGCGCCCGATCGCATCAGCCGCCTGTACAAATGGCTACGGCTTGAACGAAGGACCAAACCCTATGCGGCAAACAACAACGTATAATACTTCCTCCGCCCCACCTCAACTCTATTTCTGTTTTGGTCGAACTAATTACCTTTGACCAATGATTTATATGGAATTTATTAACTTCAATAACATGTAGTACTAGATTGTATATTATGGAAATATTTTCATGGTGAATCTAAAAGTACAATCTTGTATTGTTAAAAAAGATCAAAATTGCATAAATCTCACAGATATATTTGACAAAACCTAAGACTTCCCTTTGAAAAAGTTTTATATTTTACGTTAGTTTTACATATGTAATATGCGCATAGGATATATCACTTGATAGTTTTGCAAAAAAACATGGAGGAGAAATATGTATATCCCATATGCTACTACTACGTAAATAAAGGGTGGGCAAATAAAACAAGACAAAAAAAATGAAATCGAAAAAACCGAGACCGGAACCGAAAAGACCGAAATATCGGGTATGAGGTACTTTTCGGGTAGAAAATATAAATAACTAAAAAATAAATGTCGGGTTCGGGTACCACTCTCGGGTAACTGAAATAACCGAATAGTCGGTCCATCAAATAATAAGTTAAATTATGCGTGCTAAACTATGAATAATTCAAATTTAGATATTTTATTTTCAAGTTGTGATGTGTGAACTTGTTGGATTTAAACGTTTATTTTTTATTTTTCATTTGTCAATTTATTATAAATTACCTCATAGGATTAAATTTATCAATCATAATAAATTTGTGCAAACATGACATGGATATAATGTATAATTTGGATATATCGGGTAGGACCGAAGACCAAACCGGAATTTCGGTACCCAAAATGTTTGGGTACCTAATATTATTACAACAATTAGGGTAGTGAATTCAAGGAACAGAATTTTGAAAAAGACCGAAATACCCGAACCAAAATATCGGGTAGACCGATTGCACACCCCTAACATAAATCCATCCGAAAAAATTAGCTAGTTTGAGGATGAATGAAGTTGAGTTTGCGAGCTTGATGAGCACCGTCATTGTTTTGAGCAGCGATTAATTTATGGCATCATCAAATCTAGAGTAATTTTTCTAGATCATTTCGGGTCGAAAAATTAGTTAACACGCTATATATGAGGAGAAAGATTAGGATATGCTACCTATTGCTTGTGTTGAATAACCCTGCACCGTGGAAAACATATCCGACACTTCATTCTGGTCGCCAGGATCATTTTGCCCCAAGTCATATGGGGCAGCAGGCGGAGGACCTTGATGATCAGGATAAGGACCAGGCAAGAAATCATTGGCCAAAGGTAAGTTTGACCAAAGCTAAAAATAGAGTTGAGTTGGGATAGAGGGAGGAGTTCTTTTTACAGACTGCTTTGCAGGCCCTGCTGCGGGCGATCTCCTGCCTGCTCACAACTCCAACGGCTAAAGTAGCGTACAACTGCACTTTAGAAGCCGTAACCCCAGTTTACATCAAAGGAAAATCACGGGACAGTTTAAAAGAATGGAATCCTCTGGAAAGGAAAGACATTCATACGGGTTTCACAAGTAGCATTCCAAATGGTGCACTTTAGAAGCCATAACCATCATTGCGCGCGTCTCTTCGTCTTCTCCACGCGTACTAATAAAGACACACCATCCTCTTCTCCGCAACACACACATGCCATTCTCTTCTCCGCGCGTACTCTTCCTCTTCGTCTTCGTCGTGCGCGCCCTCATTGGTTCCCTTCGAAGCCCATAAATTCCCCTTGCCACACGATATTGCGGTCCTGATCACGGGGTGGGTCGCCGCAACCTCCCCACAGCCCATGGACGACCTCTCCAGTCTGCGCGCCACCTGCAAGGCCATGCACGCGGCATGCCGGGATCGCGCCGTGGGCAGGCGCGTGGTGCTGGAGCGGGAGAGCATCTGGAAGTTTAACTGGAGCTACGACCGCCTCGTGGAGCGCCTGGCAATCGTCGGCAACCCTCATGCGTGCTACGTCACCGGGTTCGACCTCGTCTTCCTGCACGGTCGTGCGCAGTCAGGCACCCAGTTCCTTGCCCGGGCGGCCGCGAACAAGCACATGGTGGCTGCCTACATCCTTGCCATGCTCCGCTACGACGCTGACTGCTGGGCCTGCGACGCCTTCGAGTATATCCGACAGGTCGAAGGTGAGGCCCACATCGGCTACAACACGGTCGGGTCTGTCGCCATGAAGTGGACCAACAAGGAGTGCTGCCGATGTCGGCATGAAGCCATGAATAGTATCGATGGTGTCGTCTAGAGGTTCCTGGGCAGGCCTCGTCCAGAAGCGCCGCCGGTGGCGGTGCCCAACATTAATGATGACACTTGGGGCTGCTCAATAAGGGGGAACCAGGGAACTGCCCGCTGCGGCAGGCCTACATGGGAGGAGTGGACACTCTTCTGTACAGAGAACTTTAGGATTGAGCACGAGCATGAACTCTTCTATCATCAGGCGTTGTACTCTATGGGTTATATTCCCTCCATTCCCATTTCGATGCACCCCTAGTTCTCGCAACGCCAATTAAAAGAGAACTAAGGGAGTATATAAAATATACCTGTAGTATATGTGTTTCCCCTATGCCCGCTCGTCTCTGATGAATGTTTCACTTGTTGTGTTTCCCCTATGTGCGCTCGTCTTTTGTTTAGCCCCGTTTTCATCAAAGGAAACCCGCGAGATAGTTTAAAGAAATGGATTTTTCTTCCGAAAATGAATACATTCAATCATACAGTAGTTTGGAACAAAAGAAATCAGTGTTCTCTTCTCTCTGTTCATTGCCTCCACTTCTCATTCCAGTCGTCGCTAATCGACAGAACTAGCTGTTACATAATCCCCAATAAACACAAAATAAACTAATTGGCACATCTACTAGTCTGCAGCACTTCCCTTGAAGTAGTGGTAATAACTTCTGGCCACGTATATGAGTAGTGGTAATGATTACATCGCGTATAGGGGCATAGGGCCAGTGGTAATGATTACACATGCGAGCGATTTTGACAAGCTGTGAACGTTTGTCCTACCTCAGAAAGTCAAGCTCGTTGCAACGAGAATATAAAGCACTGCGCATTATGGTAGTCAGACATCTGATTGAAAAAATATGTCGTCAAGACTTCTGCACGCTCCGTTTGACATCGTCCGCTCGCCCTGTCGAAATCGACCAGAACGTGGAGGAGGCTTGTACGGGGCGGATATTTTCTAGATAAAGCTCTGGGCTCTTTCCTTGTCAAATTAAAAAACTGCCAGAGAAGCCGATGGGACACGTCGACCCATTGCCACAGCTGAGAGGGATGCAAACCGCGGTTTTTTATAAGCATAATTTTCCCCGCATACGTTGGGCCCTCTGCGTGTCAAATTAAAAATTTCTCCTTTTATCGAAAAACATCTCCTTGAACGACGCACCAGAGAGCAAGTGCATACCGTTCACAGATGGTGCCACATGTACTTCCTTCTCGTGTGTTCAACACTTCCCTTAAAGCAGTGGTAATAACTTCTGGCCACGTATAGGAGTAGTGGTAATGATTACACCGTGTATAGGGCCATAGGGCCAGTGGTACGTTGGAGTTCTACCTATCTTTTTCTAACATTTTTCTCGTCCTTTCTTTTCTTTTCTCTCTGTTGATTGTCTCCACTTCTCTTTCCAGTCGTCGCTACCTGTTAGTACTGTATACTACTTTACAGACTGCTTTGTAGGCCCCGCTGCGGGCGATCTCCTGGCACCTCTAGCGGCTAAAGTATCGTACAGGCAACTTTACAAGCCACCGGCGGTGTGGAGGGTTGTTCATTAACAGAGAATACAGATAGAATAGATAGTTCACTAAATAGCAGATAGAAAACAAAATAACAGATGGAACAGACGAACAATATTGAGTTCATTATCATAAAACATTACAGCCTCCTACCTATATTACTTGTCGTTAGAACAAGTTTTTTAGTTCATATTTGAACTACAAAACTTGTCCTAATTATTAATCATAAGTACTAATATGGGAAGGAGGAAATACAAAACATGAAAATCAGCATCACAAAACTGGAAAAAATAAAACATCACAAAAACAAGAAGAGAAAAACATCACGATTGTATTAATTAGTGTCAAAAGATTTTCTGTCCTAAAGTTGGGTTGAACTATTATGTAATAAGATGTTTGGTGCAATCGTGTAATCAACCATCTTCAACCATTGGATCGATCTACATTACGGTCGTTGAATCTTTTTATTTAACCCCCTCCACCAGGTGGAGGGGTGGTGGTGGGGGTGGTTTAATGAAAAGAGTTAACAATCGTAGGATGTATAGATCCAACAGATGAAAATCTTTGATTACACGATTGCATCGAAACTTTAATTGCATGTAGCGCTCTCAACGAGTTGAACACGAGCGAGTTTTTTTCTACCATATATAAAAATTGTGTCCCATAGAACATTTTTAATAGAGTTATATTGTCTAGTTAATCATACGTACATTTAAAACGACAACAACAAATGAGCTTACTCGAACTTTTCGAGCGAGATTTTGATAAGCTGTGAACGATTTGTCCCACCTCGGAAAGTTGAGCTCGTTGCAGCGAGAATATAAGGCAACGCACGCTATTGTAGTCAGCCATTTGATTGAAAAAAGATGTCGTACAAGACTCCTGCACGCCACGTTTGATTTCAACGGAGCTCGCCTGGTTGAAATCAAACGGGCCGTGTATAAGGCATGTATGGGGTGGATGTTTTTTATATAAAACCCTGGTCCATTTCCGCGTCAAATTAAAAAACTGCCAGTAAAGCTGATGGGACATGTCGAGCCGTTGCGATAACCGAGAGGTATGCAAACTGCGGTTTTTTTATAAGCATAATTTTTACCCGCATACGCTGGTCCCTTTCCGTGTCAAATTAAAAATTTCTCCTTTTATCAAAAAAGATCTTCTTTAACGACGCACCGGAGAGCAAGTGCATACCGTTCTCAGATGGTGCCACATGTACTTCATTCTTGTGTCTTCAATCGTCGTTCACTGATCGTGGCACCATCTATATACCACTGGCCCCAATGTAACATTGGTCCAATGCCCCTATACGCGGTGTAATCATTACCACTACTCCTATACACGGTGTCCGTAACGAATTCGTGCGAGCGATTTTGACAAGCTATGAACGTTTGTCCCACCTCAAAAAGTTGAGCTCATTGCAACGAGAATATAAGGCAACATGCGCTATTATAGTCATACATTTGATTGAAAAAATATGTCGTACAATATAGGAGTAGTGGCAATAATTACACAGCGTATAGGGGCATAGGGCCAGTGGTACGTTGGAGTTCTACCTATCTTTTTCTAACTTTTTTCTCGTCCTTTCTTTTCTTTTCTCTCTCTTGATTGTCTCCACTTTTCTTTCTAGTCGTCGCTACCTGTTAGTACTATGTACTACTTAACAGACCGCTTTGCAGGCCCCGCTGCGGGTGATCTCCTGGCACTTCTAGGTGCTAAAGTATCATATAGGCAATTTTACAAGCCGCCGACGGTGTGGAGGGTCGTTCATTAACAGAGAATACAGATAGAACAGATAGTTCACTAAACAGCAGATAGAAAACAAAATAACAGATGGAATATACAAACAACATTGAGTTCATTATCATAAAACATTACAGCCTCCTACCTATATTACTTGTCGTTAGAACAAGTTTTTTAGTTCATATTTGAACTACAAAACTTGTCCTAATTGGATCGATCTACATTACGGTCGTTGAATCTTTTTATTTAACCCCCTCCACCAGGTGGAGGGGTGGTGGTGCGGGTGGAAGGGGTTAAATGAAAAGATTTAATAACCGTAGGATGTATAGATCCAACAGATGAAAATATTTGATTACACGATTGCACCAAAACTTTAATTGCATGTAGGGATGTCAACGAGTCGAACTCGAGCGAGTTTGTTTCTACCATATATAAAAATTGTGTCCCATAGAACATTTTTAATAGAGTTATCTGGTTTAGTTAATCATATGTACATATCATAATGACAACAACAAATGAGCTTACTCGAACTTTTTGAGCTTGAGCTCATCAAGCTGGCAATACTCAACTTCATCCTCAGACTTTCAATCAAAACTAAGTTTGGTCCTTGAACTTTCAAATGGGTCAATTATTTAGTCCATCAACTTCAAAAAACCGTTTCACTTTCATCCTTACTCTGAGTTGGACATCCACATTGGCATGCCACATAAGATAGTTAATGTGTTTTTAATCGTGTTAATTTGTTATAGAAGGTTGTTTTATTTAAATGTTGGAAGTATGCATCATTATATGCATGTAAAGTCTTTCTCATGTTGAAGCAAGCAGGCAAGAGTTTAAGAAACGATTTGAATGGACCCCTTAGTTGGATAGCTGGGAAGTACAACTGTCGGATCAAAACAAACGGTGGATGCAGCCTTTACTGCAGGCATGTAACAAAATGTCGCTACGTTAGGCGATCCTGGTCCAGGAAGGTATGGTCCGATTCTTGTCCTCCAACTCCATCTAGGCTTCCGATGACGCAGGCGGTTCACCACCAGACTGTAGAAAGGATAAGCACGCACACATGTAACAGTCATTGTTGACTGCGTTGGTCTAATGTCATTGTTTGACTGCGTAGGCCTACGTTTAGTCATTAACGCTAGCTTTTGAATCTGTGTAGTGCGAAAGGTTTTTTTTTTGGTTTCACACTACACTAGCTAGCCTATATAAAGTGTATCTGTGTTCCCTGATGAATACACAACAAACACTCTCCATACAGAATGAAACTTGCATGCCGCTTTCTTCTACTGGAGGTTCGAAGGAAACTACTAGTACACGACTGGCCGGGTACACGTACGGTACGGGTGTGCCGGTGTACCTTAAGCCCCCGTACGTCGTCCGCCCCCGGTGGTTGTTGGGAAGAGCCTTACAGGTATGCTCAGATTCCCATCCTCTTACTCCATCTCTAGGTTTCCGATGACGCAGAAGGTTCACCACCAGACAAACCAAAAAAGCCTCAGTGTTGAGCGGCATGCAAGTTTTTTGATGAAAAACTGATTGCGGCCCGCTGACTGTGGCCTGTTGACGCATCCATCTCTAGTTTTTTTATGACAATCCTGCTGACATTTCATCATATTATTTGTTGTGAATGTATGGTAGTTAAACTAAGCATTAATAAAGGGACCAATAACATTTTGACACATCAGCGGGATGACGCATGGGAGGACAGAACGGGAGGGACACGGTTTGTATACTCCCATTCAGTGCTTCCATGCGTGCTCCTACTTAAGTGTCATGATTTTATTGGACCTTTCATTTACCTAACATAATGCTTGATTTAACTTCAACCAATTAAATGATGACACATAAGTGGGAGTACGCATGGAAGCAAAATGAGAGCACCGAAGTTGCATTCGAACGGGAGGCCCCCGCAGTCAGTTTGTCATCAAGAAATTTGCATGCCGCTCATCACCGAGGCTTTGCTAGTTTGTCTGGTGGTGAAACGCATGCATCATCGGAAACCTAGATGTAGTTGGAGGACAGGAACCAGAACATACCTGCAGGGGTCTTCCAGCCACCACCAGGGACGCACGACGGGAGTTAAGGTACACACCGGCACACCCGGACCGTACATATGTGCCGGTGAAGATGGAACTCAGCAGTCTCACGATTATGGTTAGAAAAAAGGAAGAAGAAAAAGGATGGCGCACGTTTCGATTTATGAACCGTGAGACCGCTGACTTCCATTTTAATTGGCCAGTTCCCGATTCAGGTGAGTCATTGTTGTTGTACGTGGTGTTTGGTTGAGATTATGCAACTTGTGGTCGTAACGATAAGAACTAAAAAGACGAGTATATCAGATTCAAAAATCTTCATTACGCCAGGTCGTATGATGGTCGGACACTCTCCAATCCACTTAGATTGAAGTGGATCCACTCCTACCCAAACGAGGAAAAAAAATTTATGGATACGATATGCATATCCAAGGTTGTGCATACCGTTCCACATTTGTGACATGTGTCCACATGAACGGATGGATGAAGCAGTTACATGACTGTGACATGTGTGCACATGAACGAACGAGGTCTCGTATGATGGCCGGACATGACAGGGATAATGCCAAGATTAATTCCAGGAATTGTATCCTCGTCACTTGCAATCTATGCACCACTTGGGCCCAGGTTTTGCACCAGTCACCTGGCATATTCCCTACGTCTGCCCCCGCGGCCCGCGCGCGGTGTACGTAACGAATTCGCAAGAGCGATTTTGACAAGCTGTGAACGATTTGTCCCGCCTCGGAAAGTTGAGCTAGTTGCAATGAGAATATAAGGCAACGCGTGCTATTGTAGTCAGACATTCAATTGAAAAAAGATGTTTTACAAGACTCCTGCACACTCCGTTAGATTTTGACCTAGCAAGCTTCGTTTGACATTGTCTTCTCGCCCGTTCAAAATCAAAAGGGACGTGTAGGAGGCGTGTACGAGATGGATGTTTTTTAGATAAAGTCCTGGGCCATTTCCGTGTCAAATTAAAAAACTTCCAGTGAATCCAATAGGACACGTCGAGCTGTTGCGATAACCGAGAGGGATGCAAACCGCGGTATTTTATAAGCATGATTTTTCACCGCATACGTTGGGCCCTTTGCGTGTCAAAATAAAAATTTCTCCTTTTATCGAAAAACATCTCCTTTAATGATGCATCGGAGAGCAAGTGCATACCGTTCTCAGATGGTGCCACACGTACTTCCTTCTCGTGTCTTCAATCGTCGTTCCCTGATCGTGGCACCATCTATATACCACTGGCCCCAATGTAACACTGGCCCAATGCCCCTATGCACGGTGTAATCATTACCACTACTCCTATACCTGGTGTCCGTAACGAATTCGTGCTAGCGATTTTGACAAGCTGTGAACAATTTGTCCCACCTCAGAAAGTTGAGCTCGTTGCAACGAGAATATAAGGCAACACGCGCTATTGTAGTCAGACATCTGATTGAAAAAATATGTCGTACAAGACTTCTGCACACTCCTTTTGACATCGTCCGCTCACCCGCTCGAAGTTCACCGGAACGTGTAGGAGGCTTGTACGGGGCGGATGTTTTTTAGATAAAGCCCTAGGCCCTTTCCGTGTCAAATCAAAAAACTGCCAGTGAAGCCGATGGGACACGTTGAGCCGTTGCGACAACCGAGAGGGATGCAAACCGTGGTTTTTTATAAGCATAATTTTTCCCTGCATACGCTGGGACCTCTGCGTGTCAAATTAAAATTTTCTCCTTTTATCGAAAAACATCTCCTTTAACGACGCACCAGAGAGCAAGTGCATACCGTTCTCAGATGGTGTCACACATACTTCCTTCTCGTGTCTTCAATCGTCGTTCCCTGATTGTTACACCATCTATATACCACTGGCCCCAACATAACACTGGCCCATTGCCCCTATGCGCGGTGTAATCATTACCACTACTCCTATACCCGGTGTCCGTAACGAATTCGTTCGAGCGATTTTGACAAGCTGTGAATGATTTGTCCCACCTCAGAAAGTTGAGCTCGTTGCAACGAGAATATAAGGCAACACGCGCTATTGTAGTCAGACATCCGATTGAAACAATATGTCGTACAAGACTCAGCCACATTCCTTTCGACATCGTCCGCTCGCCCGGTCAAAGTCAAATGGAACTTGAATGAGGCATGTACCGGGCGGATGTTTTTTTTATATAAGCTCTGGGCCCTTTCTGTGTCAAATAAAAAAACTGCCAGTGAAGCCGATGGGACACGTCGAGCCGTTGCGATAACCGAGAGGGATGCAAACCGCGGTTTTTATAAGCATAATTTTTCCACGCATACGCTGGGCCCTTTCCGTGTCAAATTAAAAATTTCTGCTTTTATTGAAAAACATCTCCTTTAACGACACCAAATTTTCCCCTTTGATCGGAATACCACCCTCATTGCTACATTAACTTATTTAGATTACAAATTTCCAGAGCCAGAGGGACACGGATCCCCTGACTTTGTGCAGTCCGTAACTTGGTCACAGACATGTGGTCCCAGACCCACATGTCCGTGACTGAAGATTAAGTCAGGGGATCCTGATCCGAGACAGAAACGTGCGCCCGTATATGGGATCACACGTCATGGGTACGAACACCAAGCGTTCCGGCGCAGTTTCGACCAAGGAATACAAAGTGACTCAGCGCAGTTTCAGCCCACAAATAACAAGCGGCCCAACGCAGTGTAGGGCCTACTCTGATAGCTTCACGTACGCTTTGTCCTGGCTGCCTCCCCGCAGGACCCTTCGATCCACAACGGCCCCTCTCCCGATTGCACGAAACGCGCCTGGAGGAGCATCCACCGGCCGCGATGCTCTTGGAGGAGCATCCGCCGTCCACCAGCGTGGAGGAGCATCGCCGGCCGCCGCACGTGGAGGAGCAACAACGCTAGGTACAATTGGTCACATAATGTTATTGTAGTTCAATCCTCTTACAGATACGCTGATTGAATTGTAGGAAGCAATGTCAGAAGATAATACATGGATGGGAAAAGACAGGCGTACGAAGGAGTGGCAGGATGGAATGAAGTCATTTTTAAATTTAGCATTCCAGGGCACTCGTGAAGAAGAAACTAAGCCTTTTCCTTGCACGAAATGTCATTATATTTGCCACGGGAGACGCAAGGAAGTTCATCTTCATTTGCTTGGTAATGGGATGTCATTTGATTATACTTGTTGGGTACACCATGGAGAAGAACGAGTTTAGAAAAATATTGTTGAGTAATCAGCAAATAATGAGGAGATAATTTCTGATGATGCTGCTATGAAAAATATGCTATCCAGTCTTCTTAGAGGCACTGGTGATCATGGTGGTACTTCAGCGGATGTTGATGATCCAGAAAATGCTATAAACCAGCAGGAGCCAACCAGGTGTGCAAAGGAATTCTATGACTTATTAAATGATGCCAAAAGGAGTTGTATCCAGGTTGTGTGAAGGTGAACCAATTATCATTCATTGTCAGGTTGTAACAGATAATGTGTTTAACTGGTTTGAGAAAAAAAGCGTGTGAGTTGATCCTTGAACTATTCTCATATGTGCTTCCAGAGGGCCATTGCATTCCTAATACACTTGATAAAGTTCAGAAGGTTGTTCGTGACCTTGGGCTGAGCTACGAAAAGATCGATGCATGTGTCAATGACTGTGTGTTATTCCAGAAGGACTATTCTCTGCTGGATCGATGCCCAAAATGTGGTGAATTAAGATGGAAAATAGTACTGGTGGGGATGCAAGAGAGTCTTTACCTTTTTGAAAAGCCAAGAAGCTTGTAGCACGCAATATTATACGATACTTCCCTCTTATTCCCCGTCTTCAAAGGTTTTATATGGCAGAATCAACGGCATCAAACATGTGTTGGCACAAAGAAGAATGTATTGATGATGGAATATTACGCCATCCTGCAGATTCGAAAGCATGGAAGCATTTTGATAGCATTCACCCAAATTTCTCATATAATCCTCGCAACATAAGACTTGGGCTAGCATCTGATAGTTTCAATCCTTTTGGAGTAATGAATGTTTCTTACAGTACATGGACTGTGATTCTAATCCCTTATAATCTACCACCTTGGTTGTGTATGAAGCAGCCTTATTGGTTGATGTCAATGATAATTCCTGGGCTGAAGTCACCTAGAAACAACATTGATGTGCATCTACGGCCTTTGATTGATGAGCTACTGAAATTATTGTCTGATAGTGTTGAAACATACGACAGTTCAAAGAAAGAGACTTTTCTCATGCGAGCTTCTATATTGTGGACAATAAATGATTTTCCAGCATATGCAATGCTATGTGGATGGAGCACAAAAGGTAGGATAGCATGTCCATACTGCCATGTAAACACTGACGCCTTGTGGTTGTAACATGGATGAAAGTATTGCTACATGGGTCATCGTCATTTCCTACCTCAGGATCACCAGTGGCGTCGGGACAAATCTTCTTTCAACAACAAAATAGAGAATAGAGAGGCTCCAACATCACTCTCTGGTCACGAAGTACTCCAACAATATGAGACTTTTGATCAAGTGAGATTTGGACAGACGAATAATAAGAGAAAGCGCACTGAGGAAGATAGGTGGAATAGTTGGAAGAAGAAAAGTATATTTTTTCAGCTCCCGTATCGGAAGATTTTGCTAATAAGGCATAACTTGGATGTCATGCACATTGAGAAAAAAAATTGTGATAGCATATTGGGGACATTGCTTAATATGGATGGTAAATCAAAAGATAGTCTACAAGCT
The DNA here is from genome assembly GCA_036927565.1 of Tuctoria greenei. Lineage (NCBI taxonomy): Eukaryota > Viridiplantae > Streptophyta > Magnoliopsida > Poales > Poaceae > Tuctoria > Tuctoria greenei. The sequence goes on from JAYESD010000005.1 coordinate 118,627,490, forward strand.
CGTTTTGATATGCAGGAAATGGGTATACGGCCAAAGCAACATCCGATTTGTATAAAAGGGAAGTATGATTGTCCATCAGCATCATATACTTTGCAAAAAGATCAGAAGACCACCTTGTGCAAGTTTTTGGCGGATGTGAAGATGCCCGATGGTTATGCCTCAAACATCAAGAGAAGTGTGGACATAACAGCACGTAAGGTATCAGGTCTAAAAACTCATGACTGTCATATTATATTTCAGAAGCTCCTTCCTATTGCAATACGTGCCATATTGCTTGAAAAGGTTTTTGAACCTTTAATTGAGTTTAGCAGATTCTTTTCTGGAATTTGTTATAAGAATTGGCAGAACCAGATTTGGATAAGATGATTGAACAATTCCTGAAACAATTTGTAAGGTTGAGATGTTGCTTCCTCCCGCTTTCTTTGATATCATGGTACATCTTCCAATCCATCTTGGCGAAGAATCTCACTTGGGTGGACCTATTTCTTACAAATGGATGTATCCAACTGAGAGGTACCTTGGTACATTGAAGAGGTATGTACGTAACAGAGCTCACCCGGAGGGTTCTATAGCTAAGGGATATATTATGGAAGAGCGTATGACTTTTCGTAGCCAGTTTTTGGATAACATCAGCACCAAGCTTAATAGGCCAGAACGTCATGAAGCTGCAGCTAGGAATGAACCTTCTCTTGAGTCTAATATATTTATAGAAGTTGATAATTCTAAAAAAGGTTTAAATGGGCCCAACTTACTATGGTGGAACTACATAACTTCAGGCATTATATTATTTCTAATATTGAAGAGGCCGCTCCCTGGATCAAGTACGTATAACACTCAGATGTTCTATACTATATATTGGATCATGCTTATTGTAGATGGCTAATTTAATTTTGTACCCTTTTCAATGAGAATTTTGAAGAGCTAAAAAAGATTCATTCTCGTGATGTTGAAAAACGCCATAGAGATGAGTTTGTTTATTGGTTTCAGAAACGAGTAAGTACATGCAAGTTTTTACTTTGATGAAAGATTGAAGAAATACTTGTTCTGAAGTTGGTTTATCACCCCTTTTTTACTAATTAATGTGTACAGATTACGACATTACACGAAGAAGGCAAAGTAACCGATTATTTGTATGCATTATCAAGAGGACCTGATCATCGGGCATGTTTTTTTAGTCGATCATTCATAAATGGCTTCTTCTTTCGAATAACAGAGGTGGAAAAAGATTTAGGAACGCAAAGCAGTGGTGTTGTTGTTCGGGATGGTAATCATGAGTGGTATGGAGTAATCAAGAAAATGATTTATGTTGATTTTGAAAAAAAAATGAAGAGGTTATGTTATTTGAATATGAATGGTTTGATCGGCCTCGTTCCGGTCAGAGCCAAAGCAGAGGCAACAAAATGGATCGATTCGAAATGATAGACATTGACACTACTATTTCTCAGTTTAAGTACGAGCCTTACATTCTAGCCACCCAAGCAGAACAAGTTTTTTATGTTAGAAGTGTGAAGCAACCTAAATGGGCTACAGTTGTTAAAACGAAGCCACGAAACCTTTTTGCCATGCCCCCTGGAGACAGTGAAAATAATGTTACTGAGACGATGGAGGCTGATACATTATTTGATGATTGACGATTTACTAATATAAATGAGGATATGACCGCATGGGATAGGAATGACATTGACGGAGCAACCGGTGATGCTTTCGCTCATTCAAATGAAGATGATGATGACGACAACGACGATGATGATACATATATCAATGATGGTATTGTACCTCCAATATTGGGGGAGGACATCGAAGATGATGATTTTTTTATATAGGTACCGTGTGAGCTAGCTGTACATGAACTATGTAATGCAACGTTTGTGTTCCATGGCGATAGATCTTAACGCCACCAACGGGTATTTCGTGGCAACAAATCCTAATGCAACGATTGTGTTTCGTGGCGATAGATCCTATCACCACGAACTCGTGAATTGTGGCATAAGTTCCTAATGCAATGTTTGTGTTTCGTGGCGATAGATGCTAACGCCACGAACTGGTGAATCGTGGCAAAAGTTCCTAATGCAATGATTGTGTTCCGGGATGATAGATGCTAACGCCACGAACTATTGAATCGTGGCAACAAATCCTAATGCAATGATGGTGTTCCGTGGCGATGGATGCTAATGCCATGAACTAGTGAATTGTGGCAACAGATTCTAATGCAACGATCGGGTTCCATGGAGATAGATGCTAACGCCATGAACTATTGAATCGTAGCAACATATCCTAATGCAACGATCGAGTTCCTTGGCGATAGATGCTAATGCCACGAAATAGTGAATCATGGCAATAGATTCTAATGCAACGATCGGGCTCCGTGGCGATAGATGCTAATGCCACGAACTAGTGAATCGCGGCAACAGATCCTAGTGCAACAATCTTGTTCCGTGGCGATAAATGCTAATGCCATGAACTAGTGAATCGTGGCAACAGATTCGTGCTGATAGATCCTAGTGCCACGAACTAGTGAATCGTGGCAACAGATCCTAATGCAACAATCGTGTTCCGTGGCGATAGATTCTAATGCCATGAACTAGTGAATCGTGGCAACAGATTCGTGGCGATAGATCCTAATGCCACAAACTAGTGAATCATGGCAACAGATCCTAATGCAACGATCGTGTTCCACGGTGATAGATGCTAATGTCACGAACTAGTGAATCGTGGCAACAGATTCGTGGCGATAAATCCTAATGCCACGAACTAGTGAATTGTGGCAATAGATCCTAATGCAACGATCGTGTTCCGTGGCGATAGATGCTAATGCCATGAACTAGTGAATCGTGGTGACAGACCAAGCTTACAGCAACAATTTAGTATTCGTTGCAGTACAATCATTGCAACAGGGCGGAATCCTTGTATTGCTAAGACTAGTTCAATGGATCCCGTCACCAGCCCTGTCTTGAACTCAAGCAACACCTGCACATGAACAAACAACCAATACTTCCGAACACAAGTCCTCGACTTGACTCATGTTAGTTCTGAAACTACAACATCTTACGTGAGCACCTCACATAAGAATTTTGCAAAACCACAATAAAACGATATCAGCCATATCAACCAAAACCTTAGCAAATGAATACTAAACAATCTTTCCAACAATGTAAAGCAAGTTCGAAACATTTCACAGTAAAAGCAGAAACATTACGATCAAGCTCCAAATCTTGCCAAAGCTAACTAGAGCTTGAGCCAGAGCTTACCAAAGCTAGTACAACCTAGCACCAGAGCTTACCAAAGCTAGTACAACCTAGCGCCGGAGCTTGCCAAAGCTAGTCGGAACTAGTCAACTCAAAAGTCGGAGCTAGAAAAACATGTCAGAGCTAACCAACATAAGTCGAACCTATCAACACATATCAGAGCATAACAAAGACATGTTGGAGCTATCAAAGACATGTCGGAGTTAAAGACAAAGCTCAGCGAAGCTACCCAAGAATATGTCGGACCTAGACAAAGAAAGTCGGGCCTATTGTCGGACCTTGCAGAAGCTCGGAGCTAGAGTCGGACCAAGCTAAAAAGATGTTATGGCAGCATTCAAAACTTTTATTGTCAAAGCCATTGTATTCAGTACAATCCAATGTACTCAGCACACATAGGTCTCACAATCTCCCCCTTGATGAATGCATTGGCAACACCATTTAAAATCCAAACATTGGCTTATTCACATTAAAATTTTTGAAAACAATTTCTCCCCCTTTGTAAAACAGAAATAAAATGAGAAGAAAAACAAATTCTTCCCTTGAGAAGAATCATGCCAAAAAAATTGTGAATATGTGATGTGTAATCAATTTCTCCCCCTTGCATACTTATCTTTTTTAAAAAAATTCACATATTTTCTCTCCCCCTTTGACAATGTATTCAGCCAGGTTCAAAAGAGAAAATTTAATTGTTATGAGCATATTATAACATATACATATAAAACAAAGCTCATCCAAGTCATACTATCAAGTAACTTACACTATCACATCAATGAGATACATAAAGTAGTGTAAGCCATGCTAGAGATCAAATGTAATTTTCAATTTAAACAAGTCATGATCTCACAAACTAAACTATTTCAAGAACTGAAAGCATGACACCTGTTGCTGCATTTTATTATTTTTCAAAGCACAAAATTAGATCATATGATATTTGCAAGAGATTATATGCGTATCTGTCTTATTCTAACCAACAAAGCCAAGCCTATGTCATTTGACAATCAAAAGCTTAAGGACATAATTTTAGTCATACACAACTTCTTCCAAGTTCATATCTAAGTGCAATTATAAGCCGTCTCAAAAGAAGAAGTGCGATGCATGCATATTCTCTTGATCTTTTCTCAATTTATATTTGTTCATAAAAACTCAACATGTGAGTTGATTACTTGATTAATTCTTTATGATTAAAAGCACTCGTGAGCATGCAACAAGTTCAAAACAGCAAGAAAGTTCGACCATGACCAGATTTAGTGTAAGTAATTATTCCAATTACTAGACATGGCAAAAACTAAAAATGTATAACACGAGTAATGTAGTAAGAACTTTTAGCATGTAAAAGGAATCACAAAGTCATATATGTATGAAATATTGTGCTCATATTATTTTAATTCCAGATTCACACATAGACTTCTCAAGTTTGAAAACTCCCCCTCAATGTAAGCCATGAGGATGCATAACCCCTATTTCACTATGAATGAAACAAAAACGAGTGAAATAAAAGGTGTTGTAAAAATGTCAGCCAATTGTTGTTCGGTATCTACTTGGTGAATCACAATGTTTCCTTTTTCAACATTATCACGGAGAAAGTAATACCTAATGTCAATGTGCTTAGTTCTAGAATGTTGCACAGGGTTTTTAGCAATGCAATGGCACTAGTGTTATCACAAAACAGTGGAACACTATCTAGATCGACCCCATAGTCCTTAAGTGTTTGAACAATCCAAAGAATTTGTGAGCAAGCACTAGCAGCAGCTACATTTTCAGATTCAGCCGTGGATTGTGCAACTGAGTTTTGTTTTCTAGAGGACCAAGCAACAAGTGAATTACCAAGAAAATGACAAGCACCGGAAGTACTTTTCCTATCAATCATACAACCTCCAAAATAAGCATCGGGAAAAAGCTTCCAAAGTAACGATTGAGGAAGAAGGAAGAAAAATGCCATATTATTGAGTTCCATGTAAGTACCTGGGAATCCTTTTGACGGCTTGATGATGTGAAGCACGTGGGGAGGCTTGAAAACATGCACAAAGACATATGCTGAATTGTATGTCCGATCTTGATGTCGTGAGATACAAAAGTGATCCTATCATGCTTCTGTATTCTTTTTGATCCATGGGTTCACCATCTGCATCAAGTTCAAGTGTTGCTGCTGTTCCCATTAGTGTCTGAAGAGGCTTGCTTTTGTCCATGTTGAAGCACCTTAGGAGGTCTTTTGTCTACTTCGTTTAATGCACAAAGGTACCCTCCTTGGTTTGCTTGATTTGCAGTCCCAAAAAGTACGTGAGTTCTCCCATCATACTCATCTCAAATTCTTAACTCATCATAGCTGAAAACTTGGACACAAGATCATGATAAGCACCACCAAAGATAATATCATCCACATACACATAAACGAATAGGAGTCATTGCCATTCTTAAGCACAAAAAGAGTTTTATCAACCTTGCCCATGGTAAACCCCTTTTCAAGTATGAATGTTTTTAACCTATCATACCATGCTCTAGGGGCTTGTTTGAGACTGTACAAGGCTTTGGACAGTTTGTAAACATGATTAGGAAAATCTGGATTCTCAAAACCTGGTGGTTGTTTGACATAAACCTCCTCATCTATGTAGCCATCAAGAAAATCACTTTTAACATCCATTTGAAATGGCTTAAAACCTTTAGATGCAGCAAAATCTAACAAAATTCTTATGGCTTCTAATCTATCAACAGGAGCAAAAGTTTCATCAAAATTTGGACCTTCAACTTGAGTGAAACTTTGAGCAACCAACCTAGACTTATTCCTAACCACAACCCCATCCTCACTTTTTTTTAAACACCCATTTAGTTCCAATTAAAGTGTGACCTTGAGGTGGCGGTACAAGTTTCCAAACATTATTTCTTTCAAAATTTTCTAACTCTTCTTTCATGGCAATAATCCAAGATTCATTAGTGACTGCGTGTGATATATCTTTGGGTTCAAAAGAAGCAACAAAAGCAGAATGAGCATGAGAGTTTGGATCGCAAAACCTGGACCGTGTGACTCTTTCGTGCAAGCTTCCAATAATTTGTTGTGGAGGATGACTTTTGAGAACCCGGAGGGGAGTGGACACTTCACAAGCTTCTTCTTCTTCATGTTCATTACAAATCGATGAGCTTGTGACTTGAGGAGGATCTGGACCAGCAAAAGTGGTCGTCGGTGCTGGCGGTCATGTGGGCGTGAGCAACTTGAATCCACATTCCAAATGTTCTCCTTCCTCAAGCGCGTAACCTATATATAAGAACAATACATTGATGACTCAATACTAGGGTTAGTCAAAAGGCATTTAGGAATCCAGTACAGAGTCACACGATGTCCAGCAGTAATAACACGGGAAAGCTGAGATAAAACAGCAGGTTTATGAGCCAAAGCTTGAGGATTTTTGTACCCAACTGCTGTCCTATGAGATGTTAATGTGTAGCACAAAAAACAGTTGGTTTGGGAGCAACCTTTGCATGTTTTCGACTCATTACAGCAGATTGCATGTTCTTATCATTCGGTTTAGCAAGTGCAGCAAATTTTGCATGAAAGTTATGAGATATAGCAATCATTCTTTCCTTTTTATGTTGTTTGGCTAGTCCATAACAAAAATCTATGACATGACCATCTCTGCCACGATAGGTACAATGAAATTTAACTTTGTGTTCATGTCTAGATGAGCAAGCAACATTTTTATTTGAAACCGAATGAGACAACACTCCTGCAAATTTCAAAACCACTTCTTTTTGTTTAGGAATTGTTTGAATCAAACCACTTCCTAATGACTTTACAATTTTAGGTGGATGTGCCTTAGCATGAGCATGAGAATCAAAACCTAAACCAGTTTTATCATTGCAAGACTTGGAAGAATTCAGCAGCATGTTTAGGTTCTTATTCCCATTACAAAACCGATCTAATGTCCTATGCATGTTATCAAGTTTATTGGACAGATCAAGGCAATTTTCACATGAAGTTTTTCCTTTTAATTTGCAATTGGAACAAAATTTAACTTCATGAGAACGTAAAGCATTGTTCAATATAGAAATTTCATTCGTAGCATCTTGTAGTTTCTTATCAAGATCATCACAAGTAGAACAATGCAAATCAAATGTAGAACAGCTAGCATCTTTCAAGTTTTTATCATTAAGTGCAGCAAGCTCTCTATTATTTCCAGTTTCTAACTCAAGTTTATCAAGTGTGGAGATGTGCTCACTTCTTAGTGAGGACAATTGTTCATATATTAAATCACATGAGGGACAAGCATCATCACTAGGAATCAAAGTTTTTAAACGGTTGATTTCAGATTCTAGTGATTCAATTTTAGCAGCAATATCCCTAAGCTTTTTGTCCTTTTTCTTAACTATAATAGTGGCACGAGAAATAGCATCACACATTTATTCACAAGTAGGACATACCTCTTCATTGTCACTGTTGTGTTCTGCCTCCTCCATACTTGATCTTGACTTGCCCGCCATGAAGCACAAGTTTTCCAAATCATCTTCATCTTCATCACTTCTAATGTCCACGTCGCTTGAGCCAAGTTCCTGGTGTGCGGAGATAAAACTGCTCACCAATTGACGCCCCTTAAAACCCTTCTTTTTCTTCTTATCGTTTGTAGAGGAGTGCTTCGTCCTTGTTTGATTTTCATCCCGAGAAGTAGGACTTGAAAGGTTGGGCAATCTAAACAAAAATGTCTTGTATTACCACATTCAAAACATCGTTGAGGTCCGGAGCTTCCTCGCCTTCTAGTTCTCACATTTTGCAATGCTTTGGAGAACCTATTAGAGAGAAGTACTAGCTCCTCCTCTGGAAACTCCTCAATCTGTTCAAGGAATAGAGAGGACAACAAAGCAAGTGTACCACAAGATGAAGAGTGGCCGGAGCTAGGCATATCACGTTGAGAAACAAATGCAAGAGACTTGTTGGGATTCTTATGTGAGATTATGTCAATTTAATGAGTTTTCAATTTAGAATAAAGAACATCTAATGTAAGTGTACTCATGACAGTAGATTCACGAATAGATGTGACTTTCATGTCGCAAATTGACATGTCTAATGTACTTAGTAATTGCCTAGCATTTTCGGCATCTGAAAAATTAACATTGACACTACGGAAGTTGCTGAGAATTTTGTTAAAATGAGAAAAGAGATCGTCAATTGACTCACCGGGTTGCATCTCAAAACGCATGTATTCCTTTTTAAACATATCTTGTTTTACCTCCTTGATAGTGTTAGATCCTCTGTGGTAGTCGCGAAGTTCTTTCCACACATCGTATGCAGATCGGAGGTGTGCAACACAGTCGAAGTCGCTTTGAGTTAATCCTTGTATGATCATGTTCCGAGCCTTGTTTTTGTTGTCGACATCTCTAAGATTTGAAACTGTAACTTGATTGTTTGATGGCACTTCGTAGGGCTTGTATACCTTCTTCCATATTGCAAAGCCTTGAGCCTGGATGAAGGCTTCCATACGTGCCTTCCAAACCTGAAAATCCGTACCACTAAAGACACAAGGTTTTTGGAGTATTTCTCCATGATGATTAGTCAAAATATGAGCAAACCACAAAGATTAGAGCATCGTGGCTATGATACAAATTGTAGGATCGAAGAACATGTGAAAAGCTACCAGAGGGGGGGTGAATGGTAGATTAAAACTTTTTCAGAAAAAGCAATGAAAACCCCTCAGCAAAAAACGATCTGATAAAAAAATCGTGTGCAAGACTAATATAATCTTGTTTCACTGTGACAAAAGCAATAGATATCAGAGAGAATCAAGTCACGAAGACAACACAAGAAGAATCACTCAAATCCGTCGAGAGAAACTCAAGTTATGATCGAAAGATCGAACAAAGGTCAATCTGTCCTACCCGAGAAAAAACAGTTCTGGAACACTGCAAAAAAACTCTTGTAGATGAAAAACCAAAAATCCAATGACCGTGAAATTTTTAAAGATGATAGATAGAACAATTAAAAAGAATCAAGTCAATTGGATCTGTAAAACTCGAGTTATAATAAAACCACCAAAACAAGGTAGTGTTGTGCAGAAACTCGACGAGAAAAACTTGTCTGGAACAAGTCGGACAAAGATAAGCTGAGGGTGTGCCAAACAGAAATCTTTCTGTTTGGCACACCCTCAGCTTATTTTTGTGAAGAAATTGTGGCATAAGTTGTGCCAAACAGGGCCTTAGTTTGCTTAATTTAGATTATTTTCACTACAGTATTAGTAGTATTAGTAATAATGATATTAGAGTTTGAATTTGAAGATTATTTGGATATTGTAGTAAAAGTACTTATTGACTAGTTTGTGTTGTGGTAATTTTTTGTATATCGTTTGTGGTTTCTTCGTGTATGTGTGTTGAACATCCTGGGCACACATATGCGTTCACTTGGTTCATTTTCGGAACCGGGTGTCACATTTGGCTACAATTCATTTTTCATCTCTCCATCTCATTTGAATCGTGACACTTGGAACTTTCGTCGTTCGTGAGTTGCGGTTCGTGTGACGCAAGGGAAATGCTCGGGCGGGAGGGAGTTTCAAAGGAGGAAGTTGGTGTTTGCGACCGTGGCTCAGAGATTACCCCCGAGGTTTGACCGTCGTGGCACACCTCCTCCAGGTGTCGCGTCTGGCGTGGCCGTTGTCGATCTCTCTGCCCGCGTTGACACTCGTGGCTTGTCCTGGTGGCATTGATGTTGAGGGAGTCCTGAACGCTGGTGCAAGCAAGGCAGGGCGCAAGCTTGACGTAGTGTTACCGGGAGTGTTCTTCTATCCTCTGGGCAACACAGCGTCATTTGAGCTCGTCTTGGTCATGCTTGCCCTGTGGCCCAGAGGTCCTCTTGATGCCCTTGTCAGGCTCGTGGATGTCAGAAGACGAAGCACGATTGAGGTTGCAACAGACGACAACTCCCGCCTCAGGTGCTCCGCCCGATGGTGGCGCCGTCGTCAACGAGATTCTGCCTCGGTTGTATAGCTCGCATAACAGGGCCAACTGGATTGTGGAATCCACTATGATGACCCCGCTGGTCTTGGGATCTTCATCTTGAGGTAGGTGTAGTTGGCGACCGCCATGAACTTGGTGTAGCAGGGCCGTCCAATGATGTCATGGTAGGTGTCGATGAGGTCAGCGACTTTGAACGTAAGGATCTTCGTGCGGTAGTTCATCTAGCTCCCAAACGTGACCGAGAGGTTGATGCACCCAAGGGTATTGATTGTACCCCGGGCATGATCCCTTGGAAGGGTCCTCGCGGGGGATGGAGTTCAGAGCATGGGATCTTCATTATGTCCGCATTGGCAGCGTAGAGGACGTTGAAGCAGCTTCCGCTGTCAATTGACACTCAGGTGAGGCGCGCGTGACCTATGACTAAATTGACCACCAGAGGATATCGCGCGGGGTTCGGGATGAAATTGGGATAGTCCGCCCTGTAAAAAATGAATGTTGATTCAAACCATTGGAGATAACATGGAATACCTTGTCCGTTGGGTCTCGTCCTTTAAAGGGCCTTCTCCTGTTCAGGTGAGTCCCAAGCACAATGTTGTCTTCGTGGATCATGAAGCAGTCGTCGTCCTCGTCGGGAGTTGACTTCGCTAACTCGAGTCCTTGGGCGGCGGTCTTTTCATTCTTCTTCTGGGGATGTCGAGCTTTCCCTTGAGGTAACACTGGAGGAGGATGGATTCCTTCGACGCATGGCTTGTCGGGTAGGCGTCTTGAGTACAAGGTTCCTCGAGCATCTTCTCGAAGTCGGTGGCTGCTTGTTTGGTCGATTGTTGACGGTTCCTACGCATTACTAACAATTCATCTCTAGCAGTGGTGCCAGAAATGCTTGTTAATAGATTTTAGATTATACATATAAATCCGCAAGCGCACAGAAACTATCGATGTAGCATTTCCCCTCTAAGAGTATTCCCAAACGGTGTCATTTATATTCTCTCAAAGGAAGGCTAGATGGAAGTAAAACAATCATCAAGTGGAGAGGCCAGGTTGGCCTAGGTAGGGTTCTAGCAAGGATGGATAGATGATAAATTGGAGTAGTGTGACACACACAAGAGCATTCTATCCTAAGGGGATAATTGGGGTAAAGAGGGACTAGGCTAAGATTTAGGTAAAGAGTCATACAATACTTCTAATGTACATATATGCAGCCTAAGTTAGTTACTAATGATCATGTAAATTATGAATTCTCATGCTAAGTGGATTAACACACTGGGCACGAGTTTACCCCTAGCAATACTAGGACGACTCTCACCAAGATCCCGTGGCATAGCCGAACGTGGAGGATTACAAAGGACAAATAGGGCTTTCGCCACCTACTACCTACCTCTTCAATTCGTGGGTCTACGAGACATTCAACGTTACTCTCTATCCTAGCACCATGCTAGCATATTAAGTAATTACCATAGAAGCCTTGGCACAAGCCAACCTAAGGCAATGAACTAAATCATCGTTGAATCAATGTTAATTCATAGCATAAGTGATTAATGTTAACATAACCATGTCACAACAAATTAGACTATAGTGGAGGTTTATAGTGTTTATGATGATATATTGAGAATGGTATAGCATAACCATAAATACTACTCCTACCACCTACATGGAATCTACAATCAAACAAGAAACGCTTCATCCAAGTATATGAACATTGGAAGACTAGAGATAACATCTTTATTAAGAATAAAGTCACAAATACAAATAGGAATATAAAAGCCATACCTTTTCCAATTGGAAATTAGGATGAGACTCCTTTACACCCCTCCTACATGGACTATGGACTAGAGATTCCCCTCTCTACATCCTATACTCCTTTAAACCTATGGAGAGTATTGGATACAATGGATGAATACTCAAGTGGTGTGTGTTGAAGTGAGGGGTCCTAGTTCTAGCTTGGAGAAGGGTTGGTTCCTGCCACCAAAAGCGTGTGAATTAGTCTTCATCGTGACCAGGGCACCACAGGGAGTCGACACGTGGAAGCTGACCGAGTTTGGCAGCAGGAAGGGTTCGGTTGAACCCCCTAATCGACCGAACAAAAAAGTTGACCATTTCTGGTGTGCTTCCTCAGGGTGGCTTCCAAGTGGGTCCCATTGACTGATATGGGCGCTACAATGTTGGATGGCCTTTGATACTTCAGTTTGTGGGCCATTTAATCCATGTGGTGCCACGTGGCATCGCCTAATTGGCTGGAATGATATTTTGTAGGATCCATCTCCTTGTTTCACTTCAATTATGCATAGAATGCCTGCATGCACTACTTCCTCCAAAGACAAGTGGAAATAGGCTAAATAGAAAGGTTATGTGTGAAAGAAATGATGTGTACTTCATATAATTGAGTGAAATTGGTATATAACAGCCGTCAACATCGATCTCTGGCCTTTGCATTGGTCGGGGGTTGATGATGTGCTTGGGGTCGGTGTCTGCAATCTGCTTTGGTTGAGGCTGTGTTGAAGGTCCTTAAATGCTAAATTTGACCGTCAATTCACCGCATAAAGATTATAAATTGAGAACACAACATAGTGGTAGGAGTTAATACTAACATATTTCACAAGCATTTAGAGCTGATAAGGTTTAGAGCTCCGCTCACTCCCTCACTTCAAACACACAACAAGTTTGAGATCCTATAATAAATTAAAGCAGTGAACCCACAAGCAGTTACGAAAGCAAACTACTATGGAATAGAAATCAAACTTGTATTGAATTCATGAACATTTCTTAATCATTTCCGGCAGAACTTTCATAGAGGTACAAGTGTGGAAGAGGGACTTGACAAGCCCAAGCCTCCTCCTCCTAGCTCCTCCTCACTCTCCTTCTACTTGGCTGGCCACTATGACAACTCTAAACCTTATGAGTGGAGTACTATTCTCAAACAATCGGTATGTGTTAAGTGAAGGAGTGAGGGGGTATTTATACACGAATTCAAATGGTTTGGTGCCACAATTAGTGCGTGAATCAGTCATTACCTCCATTAGGGAGCCACAGAAGGGTCACACGCGTTGTTTGACTGCGTTTGGCTTCAGGGCCAAGTCAGTCGAGCCAGGGTGTCGGCCGACCTGGTCCTAGCCCCCCTTGGTTGTGCTTTCTCGAGGTGGCTAACAGGTAGGCCCAGATCCCCTTCCTGCATGAATCGACGTTGGATCCCCTTGGATAAGCCCGATAATGGGTCCATTGATCCATGTGATGCCACATGTCATTGCCTAATTCGTCGAATGGTGAATTTTTGGATTGCTCCATGTATTCTTGGGTATTTTGGGGATTAGATCACCTACATGCAAATAGACACGAACACTCATGAAATTTATTAGTTTTAACTCCTACCACTATGTTGCGTTCTCCATTTTATAACATTTATGAAATGAATCGACGGTAAGATTTAGCATTTAAGGACTGTCAATAAACTCCCCCACACATAGTCCTTTGCTCGTCCACGAGTGAAGGCAAGGAGAACTATGTGCTATGATAAATATTGTTGTGAATATGAAAGAATTATACAAAGTATTTTAATTCATACCTTTGCTTATGAACCCCTTTGTGGTGTGGCTATCACATCGTCTTGGGCGTTTGAGAGGTGAAACAGTTGAAAGCATCTCACCCAAACTTCCTCCTGCCGAAATATCTTTGAAAATTGATATATTTCGAATGTCAAGAGAATAATGATGTTTCCCCTCTATATTCGGTTCTCTCAAGTCACTCAAAGTGTTTGAGTCCTCACCTTCACCCTATTTTTCCACCTTTGGCCTTACACTAAGTATGGCTTTTTGTAGAGCTTGGTAGGCATAAAGATGAGCACACTTGCAATTCATATATTACTATGTCAAAATTGAGATCCATATGAGAACACAATGCAATAAAAATCAATGACTAAGGAAATTCTTGTGCACATAGTGTGGGTGGTGGATGATGGGTGATGAATGGTGGTGATGCCTCCTATTTGATCACTCTCTTTTTGTTCAAAGATGAAGCATGGCTACTTATTGGCTCTTTTTATTTTTCTTTTTTCTTTTGAATACTTTTCGAGAGCTCTTATAGCCATTCCTTATACTCCTTTTATGCATCTTTGTAATGAGAGGGGATTTTGCAATAATCTCATGGAGTATCTTATGGTGTTGTGGATGGATAAAAATCATGGAATATAGAGGAGTGCACAAAAAATTCCTTATCAAAGATTTTATGCAAGTCACTCAATAGAGTCAAGAGTTTGACAAAGTTCAATAAAAATGCAAGGTGACATATGCATGTAGTTTTCAATAATCATATCATATGACCTTTGTGGGTATTTGAATTCCAATGGGAGAGGAACGCAAAATCTTAATACTTCAAAATTGTGCAAAATTCAAAATCAATTTCAGGCAAGGATGGTTTTGTCCATGGGTTTATTTTACCCATCATATCACACCAATCAAAAACTTGGATGATACGTTGTCCTAAATTAGTGATATGGGTCCAGAAACATGGTAGTGAAATCAAAATACAAGGTATACTAATCTCATAATTAAGCAATTTTTCATTGTTTATTTTAATTGAGTTAATTTTGAATTGCTTTTTCATGAATGCATCAAAAATTTCAACTCATTTTATTGCTAATCATAGAGAGCAGGGGATAGGATATCCAAATCGACATTGTGTAGCAAAACGAGCCCGAGAGGGGCCACCAACAGGTCGGTCGAGCCAGGGGGTCGGCCGACCTCTTGCAGGCTCCCCTGATGCTCCACTTTGTCGTGTTATTTCGCGTGTTGGTTTACGACGTGTCCTCGGGTGAAACGTGTGATTTATACATCGAGAAATCTCGGAGGGACTACTCCCCCTTTCTTGTTTGTGAAAACTTTATTTGACATGAAATAAACTAAAAGGGGAACTCTACCGGTGTTAGATTAACCGGTAAGTTCACTTTATTGAATAAAAATTGGGGTGCTTACATTATTGAATTACAAATATTGGAATAAAATAAAATAAGCAAACTAAAGGGTAGGCACCCAAGGCTTAATGGGACGTCTGCTTATGGTGCCTTGTTGATGTCGGACATCCCAATTGCCTCGCATAAGCGCTTGACTTTAGCACTTATGCCACAACAAACACCATCAATCTCCTCCTTAAGGGCATCAATTTCATCCTTGATTTCTGCCCTCTTGATGCATTCCTCGACCACCGTGTGCGCTAGCTTTTTGTTCTCCAAACGGACATTTGCTAATTCCTTAGCTAGCCACGCCGCATTAGCACGAGGTGATTTATCATCACTGCTTTGATATTGGCCCGTATGCCTTTTTATAGCAGGTGGTGAGAGGTGATGCTCACCTTGGAGGGAGTTGAGCCCGTCGACTCCTCCAAGGCTATGTTGTCCACACGCTTTTACAAACCTTTTCCATAACCCTTTGGCAGTCTCATGGCTCGGATTATGAAACATTCGTTCGTGGGTCCAGCGAGGTATGCGATGGAGACTCGTAGTGGTGGCTCACTACGTTGATCTTATATGTCTTGAGCATGCCCGTGTACTTCTTACTAGGATGAGGTGTGGGATAGACTTCATCTTTTTCTTGGAAAAGACGAGTTGCAATGGACTTGAGACGCCGTTGTTGGATGTCACGTTGGAATTTGTGATTTCATGGTCTACGAGGAGAGAGCGAGCGCGCCATGCTGCACGAGAGGGGCTATGTCCACGAGGCGTCCCAAGTGGCTGGATTGCGGCGAGAGGTGCCATGACCAATGCCATGACAACCTCAATGGAAATTGGAGTCATTGTTGGCCGCCGTAGGTTCCCCACTAAGGTTGACTTTGAGATGGGGGATGCACGGGGGATGATGTCCTTGTCGGCCATGGTAGATGTGACTTGGTGGAAGATGGGAGAGGATGTTTCTTTTCTAGAACAGTGCAAGTTTCCTCTTTGTTCGTGGCAATGCAATACCGCGAAGGTGGAGATTGAACCTATCACGCTGAGGGTTCTGTTGGGATAACAAATAGGAGATAACCCGCAAAAACTGAACCCAGATGGTGCCAACTAGGAGTCAGCCGACCCTAGGGCTCTGCCGACTTTGGATGGACCCCGTTTGGGCTGCAGTTTTGTGGAATGTCTCTATGGTCCATATGAATTGTCTTTATAATGAGCCCACTTGTTGGACTTCGAGGAATTACAAGAAATTTACTAGACGCTGTGAAAATCGATTAACTTTATCGTGTCATCTTCCATTTCCAAATCCTCTTGGGAATCTAAGAATATTTTGAGATAGTGGCCATTCACCTTAAATGGATCGCCTTCATCATCGTAGAGTGTGATGGCTCCATGAAATTATGTTTCTACAACGGTAAATGGTCCTTCCCATTTACTTCATAATTTCCCATGCCCAAAATGCTTTATCCTGGAGTTGAAGAGAAGGACTTTATCCCAGGCTAAACTCCTTAGGCGTAATCCGTTAGTCATGCCATCTCTTAGTTCTTTCTTTATAAACATTGGCTCTATGGTACGATTTATCCCTCCATTCCTCAAGTTTAGAGATTTGCCTCAAATGGTGCTTCCCAGCCTCGTTAAGATCAATGTCCACCGGTTGGAAAGGAGACATGCCAATGGGTGTCTGGTAGGCAGTTTGGTATGCCCAAAATGCATCAAGTAGTTTACGCTTTGAACCCGTTCCCAATTCCAAGACGGTCTTTTGCAGAATGTTTTTGATCTGTTTATTGGATGTTTCTGTCTAACCGCTTGTTTTTGGGTGGTAGAGAGTAGCAATGTTATGATAAACTCCAAGCTCCCTCAAAAACCTCCCAAAGGCTTATCAATGAAATGAGACCCTCCATCACTTATAACCATTTATGGAGTGCCAAAGTGTGGGAAAATGATCTCATGGAACATTTTCCTAGCTTGGCGAAGTCGACATTTTTGCAAGGCAACGCCTCTACCCATTTTGACACATAATCGATGGCCACCAGAATATACTAACAATCATAGGAGTTTGGAAAAGGTCCCATGAAGTAAATACCCAACACATCGAATAATTCGACTTGGAGATTATGTGTGAGGGGCATGGCATTACGAGCAGTGATTCCTCCATGCTTAGGCATTTTCAACATCACCGAATGAATTCCTTGGTATCTTCATATATAGAAGGCCAATAGAATCCACTTTGTCAGATCTTTGCCTGAGTAGGGTAAATACCGTAATGGCCTCCATAGGTGCCAGCATGGCATTTTTCAATGATTTTGGTCCTTTCGATTGTGGGGACACACCTTCTAACAAGGCCATCAGCACAAACTCGATAGAGATATGGGTCCTCCCACGGGCTTCGACGACTCTCATAAATGGGCTACTTTTTGTTTTCCCCTACTGGTATGTACCCTGTGATCATTAATTCACGATATCCGCGTACCAAGGGTGAGAGTATGTCACCTTGAGCAACATGTCATCATGTAGGAAGTCATTAATGGGTACGTCCATATATTGTGTGACTTCCATACGTGAGAGATGATCTGGAACGGAATTCTATACTCCTTTTTTATCTTTAATATCCATATCAAATTCTTGGAGTAGAAGAATCCATCGGATGAGCCTGGTTTAGCGTCCTTTTTGGTGAGCAAGAATTTCAAGGCTGCATGGTCCGTGTAGACGATGACCTTGGCTCCGACCAAATAGGACCTAAACTTATAGATAGCAAAAACTACTGCCAGGAGCACCTTTTCTGTAGTGGCATAATTGGGTTGTGCTTCTGTTAGAGTCTTTTTAGCGTAGGTTTTGGTGTGATGCTTTGTATCTTTGGTTTTGCCTAAGACTGCACCAACAACAAGATCATTGGCATCACACATGATTTCAAATGGAAGCGTCCAATATGGGGGTTGGATGATTAGAGTCAAGATAAGTGCCTTTTTAGTGTATCAAAGGATATAAGGCACTCCTCATCAATATCAGAGGGAGCATCGTTGGCTAATAGGTTTGTGAGGGGTCTAGCGATTTTGGAGAAATCCTTGATAAATCATCAATAGGACACTGCATAACCTAAAAAGCTGCGAATTACCCTTATGTTGATAGGAGGTGGAAGTTGTTCAATAACCTCAATTTTTGCTTTGTCCACCTCTATCCCCTCTCAGACACCAAGTGTCCAAGAATGATGCCTTGACGGACCATAAAGTGGCACCTCTCCCAATTAAGCAATAGGTCCTTCTCTTGGCATCTTTGTAAGACCTTGTCTAAATTTTCCAGACAATGATCGAAAGTTTTTCCATGGATAGAGAAATCATCCATGAAAACTTTAATGATTTCCTCAATCATGTTAGAAAAGATAGACATCATGCACATTTAAAAGGATGCAGGAGCATTACATAGTCCAAAAGACATTCGCCGGTAGGCGTATGTTTCATAAGGACATGTGAATGTGGTCTTACCTTGATTGTTGGGATGGATTGGAATTTGATGATAGAATGAATATCCATCAAGAAAACAGAAGAAGGGATATTTTGCCAACCGTTCCAACATCTCATTGATGAAGGGTATTGGAAAATAATCCTTCCTAGTTGTCTTGTTGAGTTTTTGGTAATCAATGCACATCCTCCATCCCATGAAGGTTTGTTGAGGAATTAATTCATTCTTCTCATTTTGAAGGACCATCATTCCTCCTTTTGCACTACTTGGACTGGACTGACCCAATCACTATGTGGTACAAAATAAATAATTTTAGTATGATGGAATTTCAAGATCTCCTTCTTAACAACCTCATGCATTGCATTATTTAACCGCTGTTGAGGCTTCTGTGAGGGGGTACTCTCGGGGTCAATGAAAATGTGATGGGTACAAAGAGTAGGGCTGATGCTCTTGAGGTCTTGGAGTGAGTAGCCAAAAACAGTTCTATGCTTTTCTAACATAGCTATGAGTTTGAGTGTTTCCTCATCTGAAAGCTTGTCACTTATGATGACAAGGGCTTCCAAATCTCCATTTAGAAAAGCATAGCGTACACCTGGAGGCAAGATTTTGAGCTCAATGGGAGGTTTGGGTGTTGGCTCTTATTTTGGCAATTCAAATGTCTCCTGAAGTTCATCCTATTCTTGGATGATATCTTTTTGTCCTTCTACTTCAGGAGGTTCCAAGTACTTAAGAATCCTAACCTCCTCAAATGGCCCATCTTGGAGGGTTGGTTATGCAGATGTGATTTTGAAACGAGAAATGGGAATGGAAATTTTGTTCCCTCAAAGATTTATATTGAGTTTTCCATCAGAGGGGATTTCCATGAGAAATTTCTCCATGGGAACCCCAACCATTATGTCAAAGTCTCGGACTTCGAACACATGGAAATCTAGGAGAACATCAACATTGTTGTGTCTTACCAACACTTCTTGCAAAATTCCATATCCTTCAAGAATATTTCCAAATGTATCTCGGAATGATTTTTGTATTGGTGCCACTGGCACATCACCAAAAATGGCGAGAGCACAAGTACTAGAAATGATATTTGCTCCAAAAATGGGATTGTATAGGACTCACATCGTTGCTCCTCTAATATGGCATAGAATGGTGGCCAAGGGTGAGGTCATCCTAATTATATCGGGTGAGTTCTCAACCTCTGCCGTCCATTCCGAACTCAAAATAGAGGTCAACTCCTTGACCGTTTCTTTAAGAAATACTCCATCAGGCAGGTCAGGTGGAGTTAGATGGAACAATGGCTTCCTATGATAATGGTACTTCAAGATATTTTCGTAGTCTTCAAAAATCTCTTCCTCGAAGTAGAATGAGAATTCCAAATGTTGAATTTCTTTATCCTTCGATGGTTTAGGTTCGGGAGAGGATTCTATAGAAGGCAAGTGATGGACATGGTTCTGGCTCTTCCTTGGCTATAGGAGTGTCCTTTGAGAGAAAAGGAAACAACTTCCATTTAAGAGTTTCTTGCGTCATGCGTTTAATTAAAAGGCAAGAACAGAATTGTTCAAACTCTTGCAGATGGTGGTAAGGGTTTTCACAATCCATTCCTAAGAAGGATTGTTCTTGAACCATGGCTATAAACCCAATGCAGAGTTCATAGCTAGATGAGCAAATATGTTCCGTTGACAGCGATGGCTCGCAGAACTCCCCATTTGGGGCAGCATATGAAAGAATGGTGGGTTGCTCCATTTTGTTAGTGAAAAGATAAGAAGCAAAGAAAAGAAAACAGATACCAGGGTGAACAAGGTCTGAAGATCAACAACAACCGTTCTCCGATAACGGTGCCAGAAATGCTTGTTAGTATTTCTTACAAAAACAGAATAATCTACAAGTGCACAGAAATATAGCTGTAGCACATCCCCTTAATGAGTATTCTCAAGGGTATCGAATCCAAGGAACGTGTGTGAGATCTTCTACCACTACAAGAATCCCATGCAATTATGTCGGCCAGAATAACTTACATGGTTTGGCTAACATAAGCAAATGAACTTACGTTGGTCTGCGTCAGCCGATGTAAGTCCACTAACTTATGTCGGCCTGCGGCCCGCAACTGATGTAATTAAAGAAGCTGACAACATTAAGCCCAAAACTTACATCGTCCCAGGCCCAGGCCGACGTAAGTAACCTAGCCGACAACATTTAAAGCACAACTTACGTCAGCTCGACCCTAAGCCGATGTAGGTTGCAAGGCTCACGTACGTTAGGGACTTAACCCTACCCTGCATGGCCCATTCCACGCGCGTGCCCGACACTCACGCTGCCGCCTTCCTCGCACCTGAGGTGTCGCCTTCCTCACGCTGTGCTTGTCGTGCTCGAGGTCCGACACCCACCATGCGCCCGAGCCACCGCCTTCCTCGTGCTCGAGCCGCCACCCTCGCCGTCGGCCCTCGTGCGCATGAGCTCACTGCGCTCGAGGTCCAGTGCCCACCGCGCGCCCGAGTGCTGCCCCACGATGCCGCCCTCTTCGCTCACCATCGCTGCCGCCAGGTGCGGTGCTGCCTACATGCCCCTACCCCTATCAACCGACGACCAGGTACTGACAGCTGACAATGCAGTGTTTTTTCCTTTTCCAATTTCAATTGTTTAGCAATTAGTTTCAATTAGCTGCAATTACATTCAATTTTTTACCCAATGTTTGTTTATGTCGTTTATGCTCATGATACTACAGTTCAAAATCTGAGACTCATGAGTAGAATAGTAGTAGTACTCATCAGATTGAATTGGTGGCTTCCAGCGATAGCAGCTGGCGAGCTAGCTATCACTAGTAATAGGGACGTGAGGACTTGTTTAAGCCTTTGTTGGCTGGACCATCGATCTTCGTCCTGTTGACGCGCGAGGTGATGTGTTTTTCGGGTTGGTGATTAGGTGGGTGGCGATAGAGGCTTCAACTTTGTTGATGCTCCACAACCCGCCTTGCTTACCTGCTGCCCCCACTGCTCCCCTTGCTTCTCGCTCCGATGAACCAGCTTCGTGCTTTCTTCTTTCCTTCTCCAAGCTTTCTTCTTTTCTCTTTCCCTTTCTTTCCATAAATCCGTTCGACTCTTAAAGGCACGCCTATATGGTTATAGCTTAGGATGGCTGACCTAGTTCTCTATCTCTCTCTCTCTTTCTCTCTCTCTCTCGTTCTCTCCTCCTTCTCTCTCTCGTTCTTTCCTCTCTGTGGAAAAGGACTCAAAAATGGAAAATTAACATAACTTGTACAATATGTGTTACCCGATTTGAACCGGTCCGTCTCACATGTGTCACGCATTTGAGGCGTGTCGGTTCAGAATTGTCCCTTTTTTGGACAGTCTGGGAGTGACTGAGGGGGTGTGTCTTGTGACAAGACGCGATCTGGATCTGGACCAGATTTCAACGGCATACCCCTGTTGTTCTCTACTGCACCATTTATGGGCGTGCAGTTGGAGAGCAATGGGGTTATGCTGCCGAAATTTCATCCGAATCCAGACCACGTGTCTTGTCATGAGCATGCTCCGCTCAGTGACTCTTGGGTGAGTTTAGGAGCTATCCAGTCTAATAGACGTAGGACCATGACATTAAACAAAGTATAAAGTAACCATAATTTCTTTGGCTTTAAACTGAAGAGTCAAACATGGGTGAAGACCGCAGTTGGATGTATACTGGTTGGACGAGCAGAATTGGTGGTCACATAGATGAGTGGTATTCCAAGACAGAAGCTTTTGTAGAACGAGCTTTTTTGTTGTCAAATAACCATAAGGTGTGGTGCCTTTGTACGAAATGATGGAACGGGACATTTTTGGACAAAGTGGAACTTTTGATGCACTTATGTCGAAATAGTTACGTGTCACATTATGAGTTGTGGACCTTCCACAGCGAGACAGCTTCTCAAGCTGTACAAGAATTGAAGCGGCGATGATGATGACATAGAGATTGATATGATGGATGAGATGTTGGAAGCTATACAACCATAGCTTAAGGAGGATCCTCCTACAACAGAGGTTACAAAGTTCTTTGACCTTCTCGAAGCTTCAGAACAGCCGCTGCATGGACACACTAAAATGACACTCCTCACTTTTTTTACTACACTTATGGAAATTAAGTCTATGTACTTCTTTTCTAATAACTGCTACAACGACCTCATCCATTTGTTCATCGATGTTGTTCCACGTCCCCACAAAGTGCCTAAAAATATGTATCAGTCGAAGAAAAATATTTCCAGTCTCAATATGGACTACGAGAAGAATGATGTGTCTCCGGACAACTGCATGCTTTTCTGGAGAAAGCATGCTAATGAGAATAAATATTTAAAATGTGGTCAACCGAGGTTTGTCGAAGTTGTTAATAAAGATGGTGATATTGTGATGATAGAAGTCGCACGTAAGTAGCTTCATTACTTACCCGTGACACTTAGGTTGAAGCGGGTGTTCCTTTCAAAAAGAAACTGCCAAACACATGAGATGGCACGAAGAAGATGAACGTCAAAATAATGGAGTCATGATGTACCCGTCCGACGGTGTGGCATGGAAGGTGCTGGACCGGTTCGATCCAAATTTCAGTCGTGAAGCGAGAAATGTTCGCATCGGGTTGACGACAGGTGGATTCTTGCCGTTCAGCACCAACGCCACACCATACTCATGTTGGCCTGTCTTTGTCATTCCGTACAACCTACCACCTGCTTTTTGCATGAAGTATGAGTTCATGATTCTTAGCCTCATTTTGCATGAAGTATGGATCACGTCTCGACGTGATGTTGAAACCTTTGATCGAAGATTGAAAATGTTGTGGACAGGAGTCGAAGCGTACGATTGTTACAAGAAGCAAAAATTCAACCTTCGAGCTGCTTATTTGTGGTCCGTCCATGATTTTCCAGCATACTGCATGTTTTCTGGATGGAGCACTCACGGTCGGTTGATGTGTCCGATATGTGCTTCAGACACCGATGCTTTCGACTTACCCATGAAGGAAAGATACCTTACTTTGATTGTCATATACATTGGTTGCCTCCGAATCCGTGTTTAGGCAACAGAGGAATGTCTTCGAAAAGGACACCGTTGTTACTAAAGGACCAATGAAACGTCATAACGGGTCAGAATTATCTGATATGTTGGACAAATTGGTGCCAGATGAAGGTCGTCCTGGATATTTCATAGGTTACGGCACACAAATTGGTCTCACATATGTGGACTTTGGGAGCTACTGTATGTGAAGTCGTTGATTTTAAGGCATAACATTGATGTCATGCATCAAGAGCGTAACACGGTCGAATGTATCATAAGTACATGCATTTACATGACGGGCAGAATGTAAGACAATTTAAAGGCTCGAAAGGATCTCCCTGAGCTTTGTAACTGTCCAACTCTTGAGCTATCCGAATGTGGTGGTGAATCATGTGTTTCATTTTGTCTTTGACCTAAAGAAAAGAAAGAAGTTCTCGAATGGTTGCAAAGTTTGAAATTCCTAGATGGTTACGCAGCTAGTCTGAGACGAGCCGTGAATGTGAAAACAACAAAGCTCATTGGGTTCAAAGTTATGTTTTGGGGCTAATTTGACGATGCGGTGCGAAAGGTGTTAGCCGAGCTTGGCCACTTCTATAGACAACTCTGTGCTCAAGAAATCACGACAGAGATGATGAGTAAGTTGGAGAATGAGATATTGGTACTATTCTGCAAGATGGGAAAAAAATTTCTCCAGGGTTCTTCAATCCAATGCAACATCTCCTAATCAATCTTCCATTTGAAGCCAAATTGGGCGGTCCCATGCAATATAGGTGGATGTATCATATTGAAAGAGCACTTAGATATCTAAAACCAATGGTTGGTAACAGGGCAGGGGTTGAACGGTGCATCGTCGAAGCTTTTAATCTTAAGGAAGTATGATACTTCCCAAGTGTTTACTTTGCAGAGGAACACAATGTCAATACTTCGACAATGTGGTAGAATGTGGATGAGCAACCTCCTTGTAGTGATCTCTCCATTTTTGCAACAAGAGGCACTACTGTTGGTAGTTACACTTCCTACGACGTTAGTGAAGAAGAAAGGAGTGCTGCTTTGCTCTACATGTACGCTAATATAGATGGAATGAAAAAATATTTCGAGTAAGTGTTTGTTCTATATTTATGCTAATCAACATATTTTGCAACACATCTGTTCGTTCGACAAGCAAAATTGGAGACATAGACAATAACCTACGAGCAGCCAAATAGAAAGGATGTGACGGGAAGGAAGAAACGGAGGACCTAATTTTCTTTCCTGGTTTCGAGATCATGTAACATTTTCTCGTTGACTTATAAGTATTAACAATGTTTTCTAATAATTGATTAACATTTTCTAATAATTTCATATCTTCGACAATGCAATAAAGATGCCAACGTCCATGAAGGCTTGCGACAACTATCATATGGAGTGGTTAAATATAGAAGCTATGGTCGATATGACATCAACGGCTTTCGATTCCGTACAACTGAATTTGAATCTCTTTGCCCTCTTATGGCAACATGTAATACTGGAGTTGTGATGAGGGCAGTTGATTCTCAAGGACGTGAAATTAATCACTATGGATTATTAAAAAAATCCTTGAATTTTCTTCTATCATAAACAAGGATATTCGAGCAGTATTATTGACTGTGAATGGTTTGATGCCAGTCGTTGAATTCCACGAAACCAATTTTGTATGGTCGAAGTAAAACAGAAGGAACGACTGAAAGGAGTCAGTTCAATTGTTCTTGCACACAAAGTGGAGCAAGCGTACTATCTACCTTATCCATGCAATAAACTCCAAGCTTGGTGGGTGGTACATAAGGTGAATCCACGTGAGCGTTTATACGCACCAGGAGCTGATGATTACCATGAGGAAGATGAGATTGATGAGGTCTACCAAGAGGAAGAGTTACTAGACTCGTTCTCAGTCGAGCCTGGTGTAGGACTCAATGACTTAGTTGGAGACGCTCAAGATATCGAGACGGGAATGGAAACAGAAACTGAAGATATCATGACTTAGTTGAGCCTACTACTATGCAGAAACAGAAACGAAATGCAATCGAGACGGTCACAGAAGAAGAAGATCGATAGGATGGTTTAAGGAGTAGGGTGCATGATCCTGACGTTGATGAATTTTGAAATTTATGAAGGAACATTTTCTTTACTAACTTAACATGACTTTTGTATATTATCTTACCATATTAATCATCCATGACTTTTGTATATTATCATAACATGACTTTTGTATATGATCTTAACATCACTTTGCTTCACTAGTATGATGTCATCGAAGGGGGAGGGGAAGGCAGTGAGGGCTTGCGCTCAAATGAGACCCTTTATCAGGTACCTCGTCAGGTGCGAGCAGATGCTCCAAGCTGCTGGCGCACCTTCTAGAGTCTACGGCTCAAGTCCAGTCAGGTGAGGTGTGCTTACAGCGCACTGAGGTAAATTTCAGTTGACAATCATGTTATTTTTACTTTGCAATTATAAATAATTATTTCTTATCAGTCTTTTTGTTTTTGCAGTTCAGAGTCATCTGAGTCAGAGTTAGAGGCTACAGGGCTGCCACAGGAGCCGGATAGCCTCCCTTCGGAGCTGTCTAGTGTGGAGCCTTCGAGCTACTGTGGTGACCAGCCTTTTGAGTCACAGTATGCGGTGACGCCGCAGAGGCGATGGAGGAGGAGGACCCACTTTGTGGCTCCTCTTCCGGTTCATGCTCATCGGATCATTATCCTTTTAGTTAGAGACAGGTAAAACATTCGTTTAGTCTAAAATATTAGATGTTGTCTTCCGATATGTAATGAGTTAAAATATTTTGCAGATGTTGCTATGACTTTTTGTTCACAGGCCAGAAACACCACAGGCAGGTTAATGGTGTCCTAGGGGCTTTACATAAGTTGCACTACCCTGGTGTCATTGACAGTTTTCATGCCCTATCGCGGGATGACTACGCTCGTGTCTCTCACAAGGTCCACGGCACCCTTCAGGGAGCCGTGTGGAACAATTTTATGGTAAATTTAACTATTTAATTTTTTCAACTCATTTAAATTGTTAATGCATATCACTTAAATGTTTGTTTGCCTACAACTGAGGTATCAGGTAGAAGAAATGGGCATGGAAGAGCACGAGAGACACATGTTCCACTACAATGCTCAGAAGCTCACGACAGCGGCTTTGTCGTACGCCCGGATCCAGGCCGTGAACGCGTACCACAAGGTGCACCTCGGCGATAGTAGCAGGAAGGGGATCCATTTAGGAAGGACTCTGACACATACTTGATAGACGAGCAGTACAAGCAGGTAAACTGTTATTGTCAAATATTTACAATACCTACGTATGTTAACTGCATTATTAAAATTTGAAATGTTTGCATGTTAGTATTTCATGGTTACAGGGTCGACCCCAGGAGTATCGAGCTCTCTCTCAGCACTGGGCTAGCGATGCTTTCATCGGTAAGTCCGTAAAGGAAAGAGAGTGCCACTGGGGGTTTGAGGGAAGCACAACTACAGCGGCGATGGCTATCTACGTTTGGCTAAATTCATGGTAAGTACATATTAATTTCATTTATGGCACTACAAGAATCGCGATAATAGACGACGGCCAGAAATCGTCGTCTATAAGGACAATATTGTCGTCTATAAGCTATAGACGACGGTATAAGCTTATAGACGATAGTTACCAGCTGTCTACGATTATTTGTCATCTATAAGCTTATAGACAACGGTTACCGTCGTCTATAAGCTAATTGATGGCAACCGGATTTAGCTGTCGTTAATAAGATAACTCCATCCACGTGGCGGGCGGGGAGCCTTATTGACGACAGTGGCTCATACCATCGTCTATAAGTGTCGTTATAGACGACGGTTGTCTAGAAACCGTTGTCTGACCTGGCTTAGAGGCCAGCTCTGGCTCGATGGCCATATCACACAGCCATATAAAAACAGACATCACAGGCATATATATCAAAATAAGGATTGCAAAACACTATACAAAGAACACACTACACAATTCACGAGTTCGTGAAGCTCAAAACCCAAAGACAGAACCAGGATACGAACACAGGCATAGAACCATCGTCATCTCATTGGATTGCTGCTACTGCTCAACCTCTCGAACATTGCCAGCCTGTAACATGGCACAAGAATATTGTGGGATTAATGTTTCTCCTCAAGTGATGTAGTAATGAAAGAAATAGGAAGTTTGAACAGTATGAGTTTTACTACTAGGACAGGAAAATTCCAACAAAAAAGAAATATATTAAAGGGCTGCCATGATCAGAAGAGATAATTAGAAACTACAAGAATATGTTAATTAATACGCATTTCTTTAACGATCAACCAACCAGCTAAGCTGGAAGTAATGTTTGTGCCAAAACCAACTATTCAGTTTATCCAGTAATTTTCGAACTGTTTCCTAGCCTCTCAGTAAGCTAACATTGTTTGTACCAAAAACTGATTGCAGGAAATTGGAATGAACTATTTCGGTTCCAAAACTGATTGCAGGATTCGGAAACTGGAAATAGGAAATTGGAATGAACTATTACTTGATAAGAAATAGGGAAAATAGAATGAACTGAGGTTTTAATAGAATTGCTGATTCAGAAACTGATTGCAGGATCTGTGTGTTTAAACTGACTTGTTTCGAGGGTGTTAATGTTATTTTCTTACTAATCACAGCCCCTGAATTATTCATTTAAATACTACCAGTTCATTAATTCTTTGTGCCATGATACCAAATATTATTCTACGATTTGGAAACCTAAAGCAAATTTTATTGTGGTTGCTACAAAGAACTGGCTATTTCAAAGAAGAAACGAATTCCATTTTAAGAATTATGATATATGGGTGAAGCATGCATCATGAAAGAAAATTAGGAAACTAAAGCACAACTAGCAAGGGAACATAAAGAATAAAAGAAATCATACATTTCTCATCTCCACACTACACGTTACCCCGTCCGCTGCCACCGGAGTTTGGAAAGTCGTCCTCCTGCATTCGTGTGACATCCGATTCCAAAAATAAACCCAGCGTAATGCATATGTGTGCCCAGGATGTTTAACACACATACACAAGTGATTCACAAACGATGAATAGATATAACCATGCCTCGAATAATAATAGTAATAATAGTACCTTATTACAAGCCAAATAGTGTCGAATAAAAGTTCTAAAAGACTATTGCGGAAAACACTAAACACTAATGACTCCCACTCCACAGGCAAGCTTAATGGTAACACGCGCGCCTAGTACTCCTCAAAGACCTCCTGGTACTCCACATATCGTCCGCGTCTGAATTTGTTGGGTGAATAGCAAGGGTTAGAATATGTAGTACTCAACAAGTGTAGGAAAGTATGACATGTAGCTTAAACAAGGAATGATAATTATCAATGGCTAATTTCATAAAAGTACATTAAAAACAGTTGAAAGTGCAATTACATCATCATTGAGTGTGGTCCTTCCCAAAATAACCCAATTAACATCAATTTCAACTTAAGTAACCAATACCAATGATATTAATCCATAATCAACTCATAACTGCTCATATGTCTCAATTTCATCAATTCCATATTCCAAAACAAATTACTGATCCAATACTAATTCCCATTCAATCCCAACCATTAAACCATGTTCAAGTCCAGACTCTAATCATGTGAGGGTCTAGGCTGCTCATGACCAGGAGCACGACTATCATGATAGTTTTTAACACACTCTCCAGAGGTTGTACCACTTTACCCACAAGTTTGTGGTTTTATCACCTTTTGATGACTATGAAATCTCAATTATGCCGTCTCACACTTCCTTAGGTGCGTGGCCCAGAGATCAAAAAATAGCTATGACACTTGGTCCCGAAAATGAACCAAGTGTGATGCATACGTGTGCCCAGGATGTTTAACACACATACACAAGTGATTCACAATTGATAAACAGATTATAAACCATGTCTTGAATATAACACTAATAATAATACTTTATTACAAAGCAAGTAGTCTTGAATACAACTCTAACGAAACTGCAGTGGAAAAACTAAACTCTAATGACTTGAATCTCCACAGGCAAGTTTGACGGCAAAACACACGCCTAGAACTCCTCAAAGACCTCCTGGTACTCCACCTGGTTGCCTAAGTCTGGATTTGGTGTGATAATAGCAAGGGTGAGCACATGTGATCTCAGCGAGTGTGGGAAAGTATTACATGTAGCTTAAACAAGGAATGATAATAAAATGGGCTAACTGCATATAAGTACATTCAAAACAGTTGAAGATGCAATTATATCATTATTAAGTGAGATCCTTCGCAAAATAACCTAAATAACATAAATTTTGTATGCAGTATCATATTTCCAACATAAATAACCAAAACCAGCAATAATGATCCATGATCAACTCATAACTGCTCATTTGTCTCAAATTCATCAATTCCATATTCCAAAGCCATTTAATTAACCAATACCAGTTCTCAATTCAATTAGAGCCATTAAACCAAGTTAAAAGTCCAAATTCTAATCATGTGAGGGTCTAGGTTGCTCATGATCGAGAGCATGACTATCATGATAGTTTTAGACACACTCTATAGAGCTTGCACCACTTTACCAACAAGTTCGTGATTTCATCACCTTTCGATGACTAAGGAATCTCAGTTGTGTCGTCTCACACTTCCTTAGCTGTGTGGCCAAGAGATCACAAAATAGCCTTTACAAAGTGATTACTAGCTTATTTAGACACCACTGATGTTTCACCGGTGGTGATGTGTCCAACAGAACACATCCAGCCAAGGGCCCCCTCTTGAGCCATTTTGATCCCAGGGTAGTCCCACCAATCTCTACCAAACTCAATCCGACTACCCCTTCCCCGAGCATTTTTAATGGTCCAAACATTGCTAGCAATTTACTAATTAGTCAGCTCAGCTACACCCATACTTGGCCCTGTGGTGGCACTGTAAATCCTGGATGGTCGTTCCACAAACCGGTCCTTAGATCTAAAGCAAGCAAAACCACCAAAAACAGCCCTACCCATTCCACATGACCGACTTGCTTAGATCCCTAGTCACCATGTTGCTAAAGGGTCATTATTGTCAAACCTCATCATTCATGTGTTCAATAGTTCACAATTAAGCATTATAGTTGATTCCCAAACCCAATTGAGCATTGCGAAGAAAAAAATGCAAATACCCTTCCAGACTATCTACATAGTGTTCAAGCGACAAGGGTGATCATACAAAACTAGTAAATTCCTACAATTGAGATTTCCCATAAATTTTGACACAAGCATGCAATTTTGCAAACAAAACCTTTAAAACGGGATCAATATGGTCAAGGGCACTTGCCTTGCTCCTGAGCTTGATTTGGATCGAAGGCTTCAAAACTCTTGTTCTGCAGGTCCTCAAAAGCACTCTCTACGACAATTCCTTCTATTCTAAGGGACGAACATGCACAACACACAATTCAATCAAATAGTGCTCATATAGTACTCAATAAGTCATTATATGCATGATTAATGCAATTGTGAGGTAAAACTTGTTAATGAGTTGCTATTAATGTTGACTAACTAGTTACAACATCTTTAAAAAGTTTGAACAAGTTTGGAATTGATTTGTGTTGATTTGGAATTAATTCAGCACATTTCAGATTCAGATACCGGACTAGTCCATTTTCAAGGGCCGGACTAGTCCGCCCTGATAAGAACTGGATTTTAGGGTTTTCTTGATTTGTGAGAATTGAGGTTGAATTGACGTAGAAACTTTGATGTAGAGGGTATACCAAGTTTTTAGAGATCTAAAGATCAAGGTTTGTACGTGAGACTTTGAATCTTGGCGACTAGGGCTTGATGGAGATGAGTTGATGATGAACTTGGATGAAGAACGTCAATTGTCGAAGAATCGATGAAGATTGATCTTGATTGGCCCTTTTTCGAGTTCCTCTCTTCCACATTTCTTCTGGACTTGATCTTGACGACAGCACAACGCAAAAGTGGCAACAAGGGTTTTCAATTGGGGTGGAGAGGTGTGGAGCATTTGGTCGTTTATATAGAGGTGGAGGATCAGGGTTTTTGGGTGAATTCCAAGTAGAATTAGGTGGAGGACGTGTAGGGGCCGAGGTGGGGTCCACTTGGGCTCCTATGAGGTTGGGCACGATGTTCTTGGGCCCAAATTAGGCAATTATCCAAAAAAATAGTGGAGAAATAACAGAATCCGAGTTGAGTTAAGTAGGCCGGACTAGTCCGCATAAGGGACCAGACAAGTCCATTGTGGAACAGAGGCGAAACCGGACAAGTCCATTGTATTTGGCAGCACAAGTCCAGGGTGATTAGATACGAACTGAATTTTAGACATAGTTGGACTAGTCCGTTCAAAATTGGACAAGTCCGGAAAAACATCAGAACCAATAACGGACTAGTCCGTGCATTTTGCAGGACATGTCCGGGTTCTGAAGAAATTGAATTCTTTTGAAAGATAACAGGGACACCGGACTAGTCCGGATTTCGGGCCGGACAAGTTTGTACCCTAACGGACTTAAATCCTTGATTAAGCTTAGATTCATTTTAATCTTGTTCCCTTTTTACATGGCTTATTGTTAAACATGTATGAGGATGTATGCAATGCATTATGCATGAAAATGAGAGTGTTACAAACCTACCCCCCTTAAAATGAATCTCACCCTCGAGATTCGACGCAAAAGGAAAAAGATAGGGAAATCCCTTCTTGAGATCATCCTCTCGCTCCCAAGTTGCTTCCAATTCTATATGATGCTTCCATTGCACTTTGCACCACTGAATCACCTTGTTCATTGTGACCCTATCCTTGGTGTCCAAAATTTTGACAGGTTGCTCGACATAGGTCAAATCTTCCTCCAGCTCCAATCCCTTTATTGGTACTTGCACTTCTCGTAACCTTAAGCACTTCTTGATCTGATAAACATGAAACACGTCATGAACATCCGAAAGATGCAAAGGCATCTCCAATTTATAGGCTACTTCTCCCCGTTTGTCGAAAATCATGAATGCTCCAATACAGCAAGGTTCCAACTTGCCTTTGACATTAAACCACTTGTGACCTTGCATAGGTGATACCTTAAGATATACGAAGTCTCTCACCTAAAAGATAAGCTTCTTCATCTATTATCCACATAACCCTTCTATCTTGACTGAGCAGCCCTTAAGTTCTCGCGGATGGTCTGCACATGCTTTTCGGCCTCTTGGATCACATCAGGTCCAAATAATTGAGTTTCTCCCATCTCATTCCAAAACAAGGGTGTCCTACACCTTCTTCCATAAAATGCTTCATACGGAGACATTTTCAAGCTTGCTTGATACCTGTTATTGTAGGAGAATTCAGCATATGCCAGACGTTTCTCCAGCTTCCTCCATACTTTAGCGCACAAGCTCTTAGCATATCCTCCAATATCTGATTTTTTTCTCTCAGTTTGTCCATCCGTTTAAGGGTGATATGCAGAATTGAAATTCAATTGAGTTCCCATTGATTCGTGCAACTTCTGCCAGAACCTCGAGGTAAACTGAGAACCTCTATGAGACACTATCTTCTTGGGCAATCCGTGTAAACACACTATTCTTCTTATATACAGTTCTGCTAGCTTCACTCCACTATAAGTAGTCTTGACCGAAATGAAATGCGCTGATTTCGTCAACCGATCCACAATAACATATCGAATCATATCCCCCCTGAACTACGAGGCAAACCAACTATGGAATCCATACCCACCTCTTCCCACTTCCAATTTGGAATCTTCAATGGTTGTAATAATTTAGCTGGCCTTTGATGTTCAACTTTGACTCGTTGGCATACATCACATAGTGCAACATATGCTGCTATGTCCCTTTTCATACCATCCCACCAGTAGCATGTCTTCAGGTCCTTGTACATCTTAGTACAACAGGAATGGATAGAGTAAAGCGAGTCATGTGCCTCCTTCAATATCAAATGTCGAAGACTCTTGTCATTAGGCGCAACAATCCGTTTTCCAAGCCATAGAGTACCTTGGTCATCCTCGTTAAATCTGAATTCTATCCCTCTTGGGTCCTTTCCATGATTTCTCAGATTTCCTCATCCTTCTTATGTCCCTCTCAAATTTTGTTGTTCTAGGGTTGGATTCACTTCCATTGCTCCCATCTCATTCATAAATCCGATATTTAACTGTTCAAACTCCTTGCATAGCTCGGGTGGCAATTCCCTAAATATGAGCCGGTGGCTTGCTCCCTTTCGACTCAAAGCATCAGCCGCTATGTTGGCTTTCCCTGGATGATAATTTATTCCCGCATCATAATCCTTAATGATTTCCAACCATCTTCGTTTTCTCAAATTCAGGTCCGTTTGCGTGAATGTGTCCTGGAGACTCTTGTGATCTGTGTAAATCGCGTCTATGACCAAGAACATAATGTCTCCAAATCTTCAATGCATGCACTATGGCTGCAAGTTCGAGATCATGCGTCGGATAGTTCTGCTCATGTTTCTTCAATTGCCTAGACGCATAAGCTACTACTCGGCCTTCTTGCATCAATTTACAACCAAGTCCTTGCCTTGAAGCATCGCAATAGATATCAAAGCTCTTTCTCACATCTGGCAATATCAACACGAGTCTTGTTG
This sequence comes from Tuctoria greenei, assembly GCA_036927565.1. Taxonomy (NCBI): domain Eukaryota; kingdom Viridiplantae; phylum Streptophyta; class Magnoliopsida; order Poales; family Poaceae; genus Tuctoria; species Tuctoria greenei. Next base: position 118,661,630 of record JAYESD010000005.1, read on the forward strand.
TCAATCTCTTCTTTACTTCCTCAAAACATTATCGACAGGCTTGAGTCGATTTGAAAGGATTCTCTTTTATTAACAGTTCAACTTTGGGCTTCACTATCTTGGAAAAGTCCTTGATGAACCGACGGTAGTATCCAGCCATTCCAAAAAAATCCTTATTTCCTTGACATTCTGCGATGGTTGTCATTTAAGCACATCTCTAACCTTCCATGGGAACACTAACACTCCCCCTCCGGATATGATATGACCTAGGAATGATATTTCCCTCAACCAGAATTGGCACTTGTTGATCTTGGCATACAACTGGTGTTCTCGCAGTTTCTGCAATGCCAACCTTAAATGCTCTTCTTGCTCCTCTTCACTTTTCGAGTAGGTCATGTGTCATCAATGAACACTACCAAAAACTTATCCAAATACACCATGAAGACCTTATTCATGCGATACATGATGTATGCAGGTGCATTAGTCAATCCAAATGGCATGACTGTATACTCATAAGATCTATACCGTGTCGTTTTTGGGTATGTCTGATGGTCTAATCTTCATTTGGAAATATCCCGGCTGAAGATCAATTTTGAGAATATTCTGGCTCCCTTCATCTAGTCGAACAGATCTTCAATGCTGGGTTGTGTGTAGTTATTCTTGATTGTCACCTCGTTGAGAGACCGGTAATCTACACACATTCTTTGGGATCCATCCTTCTTATCTACAAATAATATTGGGGCTCCCCATGGCACCGAGCTTGGGTGTATAAAATTCTTCTCTAACTGCTCTTGAGTCTGCTTCTTGAGGTCTGCTAATTCCTTAGGAGGAATCTTATATGGCCTCTTTGCTATAGGTGCAGTTATAGGTATTAAATCAATGACAAACTCGATGCCACGATCAGGTGGCATACCTGGCAATTATTTAGTAAACATGTCTGGAAACTCACGAACAACTGGAATCTCCTCCAAGGTTATTCCTTCAGCATGATTTACCATTTCCTTCTCAGTCGTCGGCTGAACTGCGTTGAACTCTATGATGACTCTTTCATTTGTCAATTGTGTTGTCCGAGTAGCTTACTGAATTACTCTGTTGTGCTTCCTTAACCAATCCATTCCAAGGATGATGTCCAAGCCTTGCGAATTCAGGACTATGAGTTTGGCGACGAATTCTACCCCCCTTATGGAAATACTTACTTTTGGACATACTATATTTGTCCTCATCTCTCCTCCATGAGATTTAACCAATACCGTAAACTTCAAGTATGATATAGGCATGCTATGCTTTGCAACATACTTTGATGAGATGAATGAATGGGATGCTCCAGAATCAAATAATATAGTCGTAGGGTTGGAGTTTGCAAGAAACATACCAATCACAACATCTTCATCTTGCAGAGCCTCTACTTCAGATACATGGTTCACTTTGCCACGAGCAAAATTTTGCGGTCCACGGTTGCCTTGATACGCTCCTCCAGTGGGCCTTGGATTCTATCTTGGAACATTGTTCATCTGTCCCTGACCTGACCTTGGGCATTGATTAGCAAAATGTCCTATCTGACTACAGGCATAGAAAGTCTTTTCACCAGTGGCACCAGCAAAGTTAGGGCGAGGCTGGTTTTGAGCATAAGAAGGCATATTTTGGCGTGGCACAGGTTGCATAGGTAGGCGAGGTGCTTGCATGGGCGAGCGTTGCTGCATTGGTTGTTGCGGTCATGGTGGATAAGCAGGGCGGTATGCAGCAACAGACGAGTTGTAATATGGTGCAGCAGGAGGCGCATAGCGAGGACGGACATTGCTACCTTGCGGCTGTCCCTGATGTGGCATCTTCCTCTTGTGGTCTAGCTCCATCTCCCAAATCTTGTTTTCAACCACAATGGCCTTGTCAACTAGCTTCTGGAAGTTTGCATAGTTAGCATTGAGCGACTGGACTTGAATTTCATTGTTGAGACCCCTCATGAAAAGATATTGCTTCCTAACATCAGTGCTGATGTCTCTGGAGCATATCTTGACAGTTGAGTGAATTTATTGAGGTATTCACTCACGCTCATCCTTCCTTGCATGAGGTTTTGAAATTCTTGCCTTTTCAGTATCATGACTCCCTCTGGCACATAGTGATCACGGAACTTCTCCTTAAATTCAGCGCAAGTGATTCCCTCTGGGTTACTATGAGCATTGCAAAGGGATTCTCACCAGTCTGCAGCAGCTCCAATCAACTTGTGTGAGGCAAAAATAACCTTCTCTTTGTCACTGCATTGGTCTATAGCGAGTTTCTTCTCAACTGACTTCAGCCAACCATCAGCTTCCATTGGATCGGTGGCTTGAGCAAAGGTAGGAGGTCAGGTCCTCATAAACTCTCCCAAACGGTTGTGGTGTGGCCAGGGTGGTGGTGGTGGAGGCATGTGGGGCTGACTGTTGTTGCTAGCTTGCAGTTGTCCCATAGTCTGCATCATGGTCTGCATGAGTTGGTTCTACATTGCCAATAGTTGCTCAAGGTTGTTAGCTCCCAGGGTAGGTCCCTAGTTGTTCTGAGGTGCTTCATATTGCTCTCCTCCTCACCATTGGCATTCCTCTAGTTATGAGTCCTCGACATGTGTTGGTGACAGAATAGTATATACAAAAGAATTTAAAGTTTGAAAAGGAAACGCCCCAACTATATGCATCAAGGTATATGTAACTAAACAACTCCTTTATTGATACTATAACCCTATTAGAGGATGTGGAGAAGGTTCCCGCAACTCTCTACTACGTGCGGATGTGGACAAAACGCTAGACGTTCCACAACTCGCACCAAGCACACAAGCACAAGCACACACCTAGAAAATTCAGCACACCACACTAAATATGACAAAGATGATCTAAACACTTTTCTAGCTTCTAAATAGGAGACCTAGACTTAATTTTGTGAGTCGTGGCTGTGAGGCGGCGGTGACGATGGCAGAGGCAAGGCATAAATGGGCCCACGCCAGGGTGAGTTGGCCGTCCATGTAGGTGCTATATAGGTTGCTACACCATTGACCTCCACGGTGGCATGGACTTCCTCTTGCTTCTCCATGATGAATAGCTTCTTATGGAGGTAACATATCTCTTCCATAGCATCAGCATAGCGACTTACTAAGTTCACTAATACTGCCTGAGATCTTTCAATACCACGAGAACTGACTTGGGCTCCATCTTGCAGTCTTAAGACTTCCCTTGTCCCCTTCTTGCGTTGCGGGTGCAGCGCAAAGCTAGTACCTCCAATCTGCTCTTGATAGATGTGGCACAATCTAGTAAGTGCATCCCAAACGACATCATCAATAGCTTGCTCCCTGCTGGCTCTCCATGTGGATGCAAAGTGTCGGGTAACCACCTCATCTCTTGCAAGAACAGTAACTTGAGCCCTCCATTCCTCACGTCCATCGCTAGGAATCCCCTTGACATAATGCTCTAGGTTCATCTTGCATAATTCGAGGAACTCCTTCAATTCCCTAGCTGCAAAACCTCCATCAGTGCCATCAGAATGAAATTATTGGGCGGCGCGGTAAATTATGCGCTTGTCCTCCTTCCTAGCTTCACTAGGCTATGGTCCATTCCTTTGAGATTCAGGTACTTCTTCTTGTGCAGTAGGTTCCTCCTCTTGGAGTTCCTCCTCATCTTCACTATCATAACATTCCACCATTTCAGGGTCTTCCTCTTCCTCATCATCGTCATAGGACTCCACCATTTCAGGATCTTCCTCCATTGTGTTGGAGTGTTCATGTTCAACCCCTTTGTGGGAGAACTCACTTCCTCCTCCTCTTGGGCTGGTTCCATTTGCGGCTCCTTGTGAGACTTAAGCTTGCTTCCAAGGGGTGGCAAACGAGCTCTCTTGCGGCTTGTCATTTTGGTGTGAGTCATCTACAAGAAAACATGAGAAAGTAGAGGAAACACAAATATCAGTTCCGAAATTGCAGCGGCCATACATTTAGATGAGAGGATGTGCATTTGCTCAAAAAGATGCAAAAATGGCAAAAATTGCAGCAGCAGCAAAAATGCAGTTTTCCTCACTTTATATAGCTAGTGGAAGGCAAAATAGTGCAAAAAAGGCTAATTTGGAATATGAAAGAAGTCCTAAGTGGTTTGTAGTGTCCATTCTAACTAGGCATGCGTCCTACGGTCAAACACGGCTCTGATACCAACCTATGACACCCGGTCCCAAAAATGAACCAAGCGTAATGCATATATGTGCCCAGGATGTTTAACACACATACACAAGTGATTCACAATTGATAAACAGATTATAAACAATGTCTCGAATAATAACACTCATAATAGTACTTTATTACAAACCAAATTATCTTGAATACAACTCTAACGAAACTGTCGCGGAAAAACTAAACTCTAATGACTTCAATCTCCATAGGCAAGTTTGACGGCAAAACACATGCCTAGAACTCCTTAAATACCTTCGGGTACTCCACCTGGTTACCTGCGTCTGGATTTGGTGTGGGAATAGCAAGGGTGAGCACGTGTCATACTCAGCAAGTGTGGGAAAGTATCACATGTAGATTAAACAAGGAATGATAATAAAATGGGATAATTGCATAAAAGTACATTCAAAACGGTTGAAAATGCAATTATATCATTATTAAGTGAGGTCCTTCCAAAAATAATCCAACTAACATCAATTTCGTATCCAATATCATATTTCCAACATAAATAACCAAAACCAGCAATAATGATCCATAATCAACTCATAACTACTCATATGTCTCAAATTCATCAATTCCATATTCCGAAGCCATTTAATTAACTAATACAAGTTCCCAATTCAATTTCAGCCATTAAACCAAGTTAAAAATCCAAATTCTAATCATGTGAGGGTCCAAGTTGCTCATGACCGGGAGCACAACTATCATGATAGTTTTAGACACACTTTGCAGAGGTTCTACCACTTTACCCACAAGTTCATGATTTCATCACCTTTCGATGACTAAGGAATCTCAATTATGTCGTCTCACACTTCCTTAGGTGTGTGGCCAAGGGATCACAAAATAGCATTTACGAATGATTACTAGCCTATTTAGACCCCACTGAGGTTTCACCGGTGGTGATGTCAACAACTGAGCACATCCAGCAAAGGGACCCCTCTTGAGCCACTCGGATCCCGGGGTAGTCCCACAAATCTCTACGAAACCCAATCTGACTACTCCTTCCCCGAGCATTCTTAATGGTCCAAACAGTACTAGCAATTCACTTATTAGTCAGCTAAGCTGCACCCGTACTTGGCCTTTTGGTCGCACTGTAAATCTTGGTTGGTCGCTCCATGAACCGGTCCTTAGATCTAAAGCAAGCAAAACCACCAAAAACAGTCCAACCCATTCCACATAACTGACTTCCTTAGATCCCTAGGCACCATGTCGATAAAGGGTGTAGGATCGAAGAGCACGTGAAAAGCTACCAGAGGGGGGGTGAATGGTAGATTTAAAAATCTTACGCAGCGGAAACAATAAAACCCTAACCCCTTCGGCAGAAAAACAATCTGTTAAAGAAATCGTGTGTGAGACTAATATAAACGTTTTTTACAGTGACAAAAGTGATAGATATCAGAGAGAAGCAAGTCACGAAGACAACACGAGAATAATCACTCAATTCCGTCGAGAGAAACTCAAGTTATGATCGAAAGATCGAACAAAGGTCAATCTGCCCTACCCGAGAAAAAACAGTTCTGGAACGCTCCAAAGAAACTCGTGTAGATCATAGACCACAAATCCAATGAACGAGAAAGTTTGACACATGATAGATAATCAAGTTGTGAAGAAAAGCCAAAAAGAATCAAGTCAATTGGATCTGTAAAACTCGAGTTATGATAAAACCACCGACGAAAGGTAGTGCTGTCCAGAAACTCGACGAGTAAAACTTGTCTGGAACAAGTCGGACGAACAAGGCACAAAAGTTCCTTCAAACTATGAATTTTATTCAATAGAACACAATAGGAACAGCCCCAAAGTCGTGCACCACGATCTCTGGCCTCCCTTGCTTATATAACCAACTCAAAAGCCAATTCAACTAAAATCAGGAACCTAATCCTACTCTGTTCACGAATCGTAACTTTCCATAACTGCTTAGGATTCTTCTATACGCAGATAGAAGCAATCTTAAGACTTCCAAACACCTTAGGAACATATCCCACATTCCTAAACAACTCAAATTCGTGACCCACACGAAATCCTATCATAACCTACTCAAATCTTTCCATATTTGAGTCAAACCCGACTCAGCCGCAGCCTGAGTCCTTAACCTAGTCGGTTGGACCTTTCTGACCAACTCTTTATGCCCCCATATCTTCATCACCTCTCGGAACCATGTAGCCACGTCCATGCACTCCTTGCACACGTGCAAACATCTTCCAATGACGTCCACGATACTTTCACATGCATTGTTCTTGACTCAATCATGCTGCACAACCTCCTGATCAGCTCAACCACAATTCCTTCTGAATTTGGTTGTTGGAACCTCATCTCCTCCCTGAGACTAGTCCAATGGATCCCGTTACCAGCCATGTCTAGAACTCAAATAACACCTGCACATGAATAAACAACCAATCCATACGATCCCAAGTCCTCGACTTGACTCAAGTTAGTTCCGAACACAACACCTTATGTGAGAACCTCACATAAGCATGTTGCAAAACCACAGTAACACGATATCATCCATGTAAAAAAACGTACCAAAGACTTAGCAAATGAATACTAAGCAATCTTTTCAGAGATGTAAAGCAAGTACGAAACATTGCAAATGAAAAACAGAAGCATTGCGGTCAAGTTCCGAACCTTGCCAGAGCAACTCGGACCTTGAGCCGGAGCTAACAAAAGCTAGTAGAACCTAGTGCCTGAGCTAACCAGAACTAGTCGGAACTAGTTAAAATTTGTTTTGGTGATATTCAAAACTTTTATCGTCAAAGCAAGTGTATTCACTACATGTCAATGTATTCAGCGCACATAGGTCTTACAATCTCCCCCTTGATGAATGCATTGGCAACACCATTTAAAATCCGAACATTGGCTTATTCACATAAAAGTTTTGAAGACAATCTCTCCCCCTTTCTAAATCAAAAGTAAAATGAGAAGAACAAAAATTATCCCATATTATCTCTCCCCATTTATTATCTCTTCTTATGCACATATTCTCTCTCTCTTCATGCTTATCTCTCCCTTTTTGAATTTGTGATTAATCTCTCCCTCTTTGACAATGTATTCAGCAAGGCATGATCATATAAACAAATTTTCTCTCCAACTTTAGTTGTTATGAGCATATTATAACACATACATATAAACAAAGCTCATCCAAGTCACACTATCAAGTACCTTACATTATCACATCAATGAAATACATAAAGTAGTGTAAGCCATGCTAGAGATCAAATGTAATTTTCAATTTAAGCAAGTCATGATCTCACAAACTTAACTATTTCATAACTTGAAAGCATGACACTAGTTGCTGCATTTTATTATTTTTCAAAGCATAAATTTAGATCATATGATATTTGCAAGAGATTATATGCGCATCTGCCTTATTCTAACCAACCAAGCCAAGCCTATGTCATTTGACAATCAGAAGCTTAAGGACATGGTTTTAGTCATACACAACTTCTTCCAAGTTCATATGTAAGTGCAATGATAAGCCATCTCAAAAGAAGAAGTGCGATGCATGCATATTCTCTTGATCTTTTCTCAATTTATATTTGTTCATAAAAACTCAACATGTGAGTTGATTACTTGATTAATTATTAATGATTAAAAGCACTTGTGAACATGTAACAATTTCAAAACAGCAAGAAAGTTCGACCATGACCAGTTTTAGTGTAAGTAATTATTCCAATTACTAGACATTGCAAAAACTACAAAATGTATAACACGAGTAATGTAGTAAGAACTTTCAGCATGTAAAAGGAATCACAAAGTCATATATGTATGAAATACTATGCTCATATTATTTTAATTTCAGATTCACACATAGACTTCCCAAGTTTCAAAACTCCCCCTCAATTTAAGCCATGAGGATGCATAACCCCTATTTCACTACGAATGTAACAAAAACGAGTGAAATCCAAAGGTTTTGTAAAAATGTCAGCCAATGGTTGTTCGATATCTACATGGTGAAGCACAATGTTTCCTTTTTCAACATTATCTCGGAGATAGTGATACCTACTGTCAATGTGCTTAGTTCTAGAATGTTGCACGGGGTTTTTAGCAATGCAAATGGCACTAGTGTTATCACAGAACAGTGGAACACTATCTAGATCAACCCCATAGTCCTTAAGTGTTTGAACAATCCAAAGAATTTGTGAGCAAGCACTAGCAGCAGCTACATATTTAGATTCGGCTGTGGATTGTGCAACTGAATTTTGTTTTCAAGAGGACCAAGCAACAAGAGAATTACCAAGAAAATGACAAGCACTGGAAGTACTTTTCCTATCAATTCTACAACCCCCAAAATCAGCATCTGAAAAAAGCTTTCAAAGTAACGGTTGAGGAAGAAGGAAGAAAAATTCCAAATTCTTGAGTTCCATGTATGTACCTGAGAATCCTTTTGACGGCTTGACGATGTGAAGCACGTGGGGAGGCTTGAAACCATGCACAAAGACATACGCTGAATTGTATGTCTGGTCTTGATGCCGTGAGGTACAAAAGTGATCCAATCATGCTTCTACATTCTTTTTTATCAACGGGTTCACAATCTTCATCAAGTCCAAGTGTTGTTGCTGTTCCCATTGGTGTTCGAAGAGGCTTGCTTTTGTCCATGTTGAAGCGCCTTAGGAGGTCTTTTGTATACTTCGTTTGATGCACAAAGGTACCCTCCTTGGGTTGCTTGATTTGCAGCCCCAAAAAGTAAGTGAGTTCACCAATCATACTCATTTCAAATTCGGAACTCATCATTGCTGAAAACTTGGACACAAGATCATGAGAACCACAGCCAAAGATAATATCATCCACATACACTTGAACGAATAATGAGTCATTGCCATGCTTAAGCACAAAAAGAGTTTTATCAACCTTGCCCATGGTAAAACCTTTTTCAAGTAAGAATGTTTTTAACCTATCATACCATGCTCTAGGGGCTTGTTTGAGACCGTACAAGGCTTTGGACAGTTTGTAAACATGATTAGGAAAATCTGAATTTTCAAAACCCAGTGGTTGTTTGACATAAACCTCCTCATCTATGTAGCCATTAACAAAAGCACCTTTAACATCCATTTGATATAGCTTAAAACCAATAGATGCAGCAAAAGCTAACAAAATTCTTATGGCTTCTAATCTAGCAACAGGAACAAAAGTTTCATCAAAATCTAGACCTTCAACATGAGTGAAACCTTGAGCAACCAACCTAGCCTTATTCCTAACCACAACCCTATCCTAACTTTGTTTATTTTTAAATACCCATTTAGTTCCAATTAAGGTGTGACCTTGAGGTGGAGGTACAAGTTTCCAAACATTATTTCTTTCAAAATTTTCTAATTCTACTTGCATGGCAATGATCCAAGATTCATTAGTGAGTGCGTGTGATATATCTTTGGGTTCAAAAGAAGCAACAAAAGTAGAATGAGCATGAGAGTTTGGATCGCAAAACCTGGACCGTGTAACTCGTTCGTGCAAGCTTCCAATAATTTGTTGTGGAGGATGAATTTTGAGAACCCGGAGGGGAGTGGACACTTCACAAGCTTCTTCTTCTTCGTGTTCATCACAAATCGGTGAGCTTGTGACTTGAGGAGGATCTGGACAAGCAATGGTCGTCGTGGTGCTGGCTGTGGATCAATATCAGGAGCTCGAACAATGTCATTAGCTGCCAAATTTTCGGGCAGCAGTTCTACCTCTTCCTCATCTTCAACGAAAATGCTCTCCCCCTGCGGATATGGATCTGTACCTTCCATGTTTGAACTAGTACCTGGGATAGATTCATCAAAAGACACTTCACAAGTCTCCACAATTTTTTTAGTGTCAAGTAAAAGCACACGGTAGCCTCTAGTATGAGATGGATAACCAAGAAACATGCCATCAATGGATCGAGGTTCAAATTTCTCAAGATTACCATGTTTCTTAACAAAGCATTTGCAACCAAAGACCCGAAGGTGCGTAACAGTAGGCCTATGTCTAAACTGGAGCTCATACGGTGTTTTACCTATCTTAGCGCGCAAGAAAACACGATTTGAGACATAACAAGCGGTTGCAATCGCATCAGCCCAAAATTTCCTAGGAGTTTGATATTCATCAAGCATAGTCCGAGCCATCTCAACTAAGGTTCTGTTCTTTCTTTCTACAACACCGTTTTATTGAGGTACATATGGTGAAGAAAATTGATGATCTATTCCATTTTTAGCACAAAAGTGATCAAAAGATTGATGTTTAAATTCAGTTCTGTTATCACTTCTAATTGCCTTTAAAGATCCTGGGCGATCAATTGATAATCTAAGAAATAAAGTCCTAAAGTGACTAAAAGCTTCATTCTTAGAGGTCATAAAGTAAACCCAAGAGTATCTAGAATAATCATCAACAATCACAAGTACATACCATTTACCTCCGAAGGATTGAACACGTGAAGGTCCTACGATGTCAAGATGCAAAAGTTGACATGGTTCAGTTGTCATGATCATTGTGAGAGGAGTATGTGAACCTGCAACCATCTTAGCATGTCTACAAAAAGAGCACACAATTTCTTTGTCCCCTTTAAGCTTAGGCAGCCCACGTATGCGATCAAGAGCACTAACACGTGTTAGATGATCAAGGCCTACGTGACCAAGTCTACGATGCCAAAAATATAAGTCCTTTGAATCATTAGCAACTAGACACCTATGCTTAGAGAAATACATATCAAAATCAGCTTTAAAACTTATCCAAACCGTGACATGTTAAAAATAAGCTCACTATTTGAACTTACAACTTTGCAGCAGTTTTTATTGAAAATAATTTCTAGATTTTCATCTAGCAATTGTGAAACAGAAAGCAAGTTGTATTTCAAATTTTTGATAAGTGCCACATCCTTCAAAGTGTAGTGATCATTTACTCTAACCGAACCCTTAGCAATTATAGGAGTTGAAGAATTATCGGCAAAAGTAACATTCTCTACACATGATACAAAAGAGAGGGAGGAAAACCAATCTTTGTTACCGGTCATGTGGCGTGAGCAACCTGAATCCACAATCCAAATGTTCTCCTTCCTCAAACGTGTAACTTACATAGAAGCACAATACGTCGATGACTCAATACTGGGGTTAGTCAAAAGGCATTTGGGAATTCAGTATTGAGTCACGCGACGTGCAGCAGGAAAAACACGCGAAAGCTGAGACAAAACAGCAGGTTTATGAGTCAAAGTTTGAGATTTTTTATTCTTAACTACTTACCTATAAGGAGTTACTTGTGTAGCACAAAAATCAGTAGCTCCGGAGGAAAAAACTGAAGGTCCGGAGGTAAACTTTGAATGTTTTTGACTCAAAACAGCAGGTTGTATATTCGGTTCAATATGTGCAGCAAATTTTGCATGAAAGTTATGAGATCTAGCAACCATTCTTTTTCTTTTATGTTGTTTAGCTAGTCTATAACAAAAATCTATGACATGACCATCTCTACCACAGTAGGTACAATGAAATTTAACATTGTGTTCATGTCTAGATGAGCAAACAACATTTTTATTTGAAACCGAATGAGACAATACTCCTGAAGATTTGAAAACCACTTTTTTTTTATTTAGGAACTGTTTGAATCAAACCACTTCATAATGAATTTACAATTTTAGGTGGATGTGCCTTAGCATGAGCATGAGAATCAAAACCTAAACCAGTTTTATCATTGCAAGACTTGGATGAATTCAGCAGCAAGTTATGGTTCTTATTCCCATTACAAAACCGATCAAATGTCTTATGCATGTTATCAAGTTTATTGGATAGATCAAGGCAATTTTCACATGAAGTTTTTCCTTTTAATTTGCAATTGTAACAATATTTAACTTCATGACAACGTAACATTGTTCAATATAGAGATTTCATGCATAGCATCTTGCAGTTTCTTATCAAGATCATCACAACTAGAACAATGCAAATCAATTGTAGAACAAGAAGCATCTTTTAAGTTTCCAATATTAACTGCAGCAAGCTTTTTGTTCTTTTCAATTTCAAGTTCAAGTTTATCAAGTGTGGAGGTATGTGCACTTCTTAGGGAGGACAATTTTTCATATATTAAGTCACATGAGGAACAAGAATCATCACTAGGAATCAAAGATTTCAAACGATTAATTTCAGATTCTAGTGACTCAATTTTAACAGCATTGTCCCTAAGCTTTTTGTCCTTTTTATTAACAATAACAGTGACACGAGAAATAGCATCACACATTTCTTCGCAAGTAGGACATACCTCTTCATTGTCGTTGTTGTGTTCTGCCTCCTCCATACTTGATCTTGACTTGCCCGCCATGAAGCACAAGTTTGCCAAATCATCTTCATCTTCATCACTTCCAATGTCCACGTCGCTTGTGCCAAGTTCCTGGAGTGCTGAGATAAAACTGCTCACCAATTGACGTCCTGTAAAACCCTTCCTTTTCTTTGGATCTTTTGCAGAGGAGTGCTTCGTTCTTGTTTTCTTTTCATCCTGGGAAGTAGGACCTGAAATGTTAGGGCAATCTGAACGAAAATGTCCTGTCTCACCACATTCGAAGCATCGTTGAGGTCCGGAGCTTCCTCTCCTTCTAGTTCTCACATTTTGCAATGCTTTTGAGAACCGGGTGGAGATGAGCGCTAGCTCCTCCTCTAGAAACTCCTCAATTTGTTCAAGGGTTAGAGAAGACAGCAAAGCAAGTGTACCACAAGATGATGTTTGACCGGAACTAGGCATGTCACATTGAGAAACAAAAGCAATAGACTTGTTGGGGTTCTTACGTGAGATTATGTCAATTTCATGAGTTTTTAACTTGGAATATAGCACATCTAAAGTAAGTCAACTCATGACAGTAGATTCATGAATAGATGTGACTTTCATCTCCCAAATTGACATATCTAATGCACTTAGCAATTGCCTAGCATTTTCAGCATCTGAAAAATTAACATTGACACTACGCAAGTTACTGAGAATTTTATTAAAGCGAGCAAAGAGGTCATCAATGAACTCACCGGGTTGCATCTCGAAGCGCATGTATTCTTTCTTGAACATGTCCTGTCTTACCTCCTTTATCATGTTGGATCCTTCGTGGTAGTCACAAAGTGCTTTCCACACATCGTATGCAGATCAGAGGTGTGCAACAGGGTCGAAGTCACTTTGAGTTAATCCTTGTATGATCAAGTTCCGAGCCTTGTTGTTGTTGTTGACATCTCTCAGATTTGTAGTTGTAACCTGATCATTTGATGGCACTTCGTAAGGCTTGTATACCTTCTCCCATATTGCAAAGCCTTGTGCCTTGATGAAAGCCTCCATGCGTGCCTTCCAAACCTGAAAATTAATACCAGCAAACACACAAGGTTTGGCGGAGTACTTCTCCATGATAATTAGTCAAAAACACATGCAAATCACAAAGATTAGAGCACCGTGGCTCTGATACAAATTGTAGGATCGAAGAGCACGTGAAAAGCTACCAGAGGGGGGGTGAATGGTAGATTTAAAAATCTTATGCAGCAGAAACAATAAAACCCTAACCCCTTCGGTAGAAAAACGATCAGTTAAAGAAATCGTGTGTGAGACTAATATAAACGTGTTTTACCGTGACAAAAGTGATATATATTAGAGAATAAAGTCACGAAGACAACACAAGAAGAATCACTCAATTCCGTCGAGAGAAACTCAAGTTATGATCGAAAGATCGAACAAAGGTCAATCTGCCCTACAAGAGAAAAAACAGTTCTGGAACGCTCCAAAGAAACTCGTGTAGATCATAGACCACAAATACAATGACCGTGAAATTTTTAAATATTATAGATAATCAAGTTGTGAAGACCACCCAAAAAGAATCACGTCAATTGGATCTGTAAAACTCGAGTTATGATAAAACCACCGACGAAAGGTAGTGCTGTCCAGAAACTCGACGTGTAAAACTTGTCTGGAACAAGTCGGACGAACAAGGCACAAAAGTTCCTTCAAACTATGAATTTTATTCAATAGAACACAAGAGGAACAGTCCCAAAGTCGTTCACCACGAGCTCTGGGATCCCTTGCTTATATAACCAACTCGAAAGCCAACTCAACTCAAATCAGGAACCTAATCCTACTCTGTTCACGAATCGTAACTTTCCATAACTGCTTAGGATTCCTCTATACGCATATAGAAGCAATCTTAAGACTTCCAAACACCTTAGGAACGTATCCCACATTCCTAAACAACTCAAATTCGTGACCCACACGAAATCCTATCATAACCTACTCAAATCTTTCCATATTTGAGTCAAACCCGACTCAGCCGCAGCCTGAGTCCATAACCTAGTCGGTTGGACCTTTCCGGCCAACTCTTTACATCCACATCTCTTCATCACGTCTCGGAACCATGTAGCCACGTCCATGCACTCCTAGCACACGTGCAAACATCTTCCAATGACGTCCATGATACTTTCACATGCATTGTTCTTGATTCAATCATGTTGCGCAACCTCCTGATCAGCTCAACCACAATTCCTCCTGAATTTGGTTGTTGGAACCTCATCTCCTCCCTGAGACTAGTCCAATGGATCCCGTCACCAGCCATGTCTTGAACTCAAGCAACACCTGCGCATGAATAAACAACCAATCCATACGAGCCCAAGTCCTCGACTTGACTCAAGTTAGTTCCAAACACAACACCTTATGTGAGAACCTCACATTAGCATGTTGCAAAACCACAGTAACACGATATCATCCATGTAAAACAAAAACGCACCAAAGACTTAGAAAATGAATACTAAGCAATCTTTTCAGAGATGTAAAGAAAGTATGAAACATTGCAAATGAAAAACAGAAGCATTGTGGTCAAGTTCCGAACCTTGCCAGAGCAACTCAGACCTTGAGGTGGAGCTTACAAAAGCTAGTAGAACCTAGCACCTGAGCTAACCAGAACTAGTCAGAACTAGTAAAAAGGTGTTTTGGTGATATTCAAAACTTTTATCATCAAAGCAAGTGTATTCACTACGAGCCAATGTATTCAGCACACATAGGTCTTACAAAGGGTCATTATTATCAAATCTCATCATTCATGTGTTCAATAGTTCACAATTAAGCATTATAGTTGATTCCCAAACCCAGTTGAGCATTGCAAAGCAAAAAGTGCAAAATACCCTTCCCAACTCTCTACATAGTGTTCAAGCAACAAGGGTGGTCATACAAAACTAATAAATTCCTACAATTGGGTTTTCCCATCAATTTTGACACAAACATGCAATTTTGCAAACAAAACCTTTAAAACAGGATCAATATGGTCAAGGGCACTTGCATTTTTATGAGCTTGATTTGGATCAAATAATATAGTAGCGGGCTTGGAGTGTGCGAGAAACATACCAATCATAACATGTTCAACTTGTTGAGCCTCTTCTGCACATACATGGTTCACCTTGACACGAGCAAAATTATGCGATCCTCGGTTGCCTTGAGTTGCTCCTCCATTGGGCCTTGGATTCTACCTTGGAGCATTGTTCATCTGACCTTGAACTGATCTTGGGCATTGATTTGCAAATTGTCCCGCTTGACACAAGTGTAACAAGTCTTTCCACCAGTGGCGCCAGCAAAGTTACGGTGAGGCTGGTTTTGAGCATAGGTAGGCATATTTGGGTGTTGCGCAGGCTGCATAGGTAAGTGAGGTGCTTGTATTGGTGGGCATTGCTACATTTGCTATTGCGGTCACGGTGGATAAGCAGGGCGATATGCAGCAGCAGGTGGATTGTAATATGGTGCAGTAGGCGGTGCAAAGTGAGGATGGACATTGCTTCCTTGCGGCTGACCCTAATATGGCATTTTCCTCTTGTGTTTTAGTTCCATTTCACGAATCTCGTTCTCAACCACAATGGCCTTGACAATCAGCTTTAGGAAATTTGCATAGTCAGCATTGAGCAACTGAACCTGAATTTCATTGTTGACACCCCTCATAAACATATATTACTTCCTGCTATTAGTGCTGATGTCCTCTAGAGCATATCAAGATAGTTGAGTGAATTTGTTGAGATACTCACTCACATTCATCCTTCCTTGCTTGAGGTTTTCAAATTCTTGTCCTTTCAGTATCATGACTCCCTCAGGTACATAGTGAGAATGAAACTTTTCCTTGAATTCTGCCCAGTTGATTCTCTTTTGATTTACATGAGTATTGCATAGAGATTCCCACCAATCTACAGTAGCTCCAATTAACAGATGTGATGCAAGGAGAACCTTTCCCCTATCACTGCACTGGACATTAGCAAGTTTCTTCTCAACATATTTCAACCAATCATCAGCTTCCATAGGGTATGTGGCCTCAGCAAAGGTAGGTGGCTTGGTCCTCATGAACTCTCCCAAATGGTTGTGGGGTGCCGGGCGTGGTGGTTATGTGGGGCTGGTTGTTGTTGCTAGCTTGCAGCTCTCCCATCAACGATATCATGGTCTGCATGAGCTGGTTCTACATGGCCAATAGCCGTTCAAGGTTGATAGCTCCCTGTGTAGGTCCTTGGTTGTTCTGGAGTGCTTCATCGTTCTCCTCCTCACCATTTGCATTCTTCTGGTTACGAGTCCTCGGCATATGTTGGTGAAAGAGTAGTAGATACTGAAGAATTTAGAGTTTGAAAAGAAATGCCCCAAAATATATGCATCATGGTATATGTAACTAAACAACTCCATTATTAATACTAATAACCCTATTAGAGGATGTGGACAAAACTCTCTTCTACGTCCGTGTGTGGACAAAACGCTAAACATTCCACAACTCGCACCAATCACACAAGCACAAGCACACAACAAGTAAATTCAGCACACCACACTAAATATGACTAAGACGGTCTTAACGCTTTCCTAACTTCTATACAGGAGTTTTAGACTTAATTATGTGAGCCGTGGATGTCGTGGCTGTGAGGCGGCAATGGCAACGGTGACGTAAGGCATACACGGGCGCACGACATGGTGAGTTGGCCGTCCATGTGGGCGCTGGAGAGGTAGCTACACCATTCACCTCCACGATGGCACGAATATCCTCTTGTTTCTCCATCATGAACAATTTCTTTCGGAGGTAACGGATCTCCTCCATGGCATCAGCATAGCGATTTCCAAAGTTCACCAATACCTCCTAAGATCTATCAATGGCACGAGAACATATTTTGGCTCCATCTCGCGATCTTAAGACTACCCATGTTCCCTTCTTGCATTGTAGGTGTAGCACAAAACTAGTACCTCCAACCTACTCTCGGTAGATGTGGCACAATCTACTAAGTGCATCCCAAGCGACATCATCAATAGCTTGCTCCCTGGTGCTTCTCCATGTGGATTTAAAGTGTCGGGTGACCACCTCAACTTTGGCAAGAACAGTAACTTGAGCTCTCCATTCTTCACGTCCATGGCGAGGAATCCTCTTGACATAGTACTCCGGGTGCATTTTGCATAGATCCAGAAACACCTTCAATTGCTTAGCTACAAATCCCCCATCAGTGCTGTCAACAAATTTTTTAAGCATCACGGCGCACTAGGCATTTGTCCTCCTTTTTGGCTTCACTAGGTTGTGATGCATTCCTTTGGGCTTCGGATACTTCTTCTTGTGCAGCGGGTTCATCCTCATGTGGTTCCTCCTCATCTTAGGCTTCATCTTCATTCTCCTCATGGGCTTAACCCTCCTCTTCCTCACTATCATAGATTTCCACCATCTCTGAATCTTCCTTTTTCTGATCATCATAGAATTCCACTATCTTTGGGTCTTCCTCCGTTGTGTTGGAGTGTTCATGCTCAACTTCCTTTGTGGGAAAATTCACATCTTCCTCCTCTTGGGTTGGTTCCATATGCAGCTCCTTGCGAGGCCTAAGCTTGCTTCCAAGGGGTGGCAAATGAGCTCTCTTGTGGGCTGTCATTTTGGTGCGAGCCATCTATAATAAAATATGAGAAAAATAGAGGAAAACAGAACTATCAGTTCTGAAATTGCAGCAGCTATAAATG
Source organism: Tuctoria greenei (assembly GCA_036927565.1). Lineage (NCBI taxonomy): Eukaryota > Viridiplantae > Streptophyta > Magnoliopsida > Poales > Poaceae > Tuctoria > Tuctoria greenei. The sequence goes on from JAYESD010000005.1 coordinate 118,679,676, forward strand.
AAGATGAGAGGATGTGCATTTGCTCAAAAATACGGAAAAGTAGCAAAAATTGCAGCAGCAGAAAAATCACAGTTTCCCCACTTTATATAGCTAGTGGAAGGCAAAATAGTGCAAAACAGGCTAATTTGAAGAGGAAAGAAGTCTTAAGTGATTTGTTATATCCATTCTACCTAGGCATGCGTCCTACGGTCAAACACGGCTCTGATACTAATTTGTGACACCTGGTTCTGAAAATGAACCAAGCGTAATGCATATGTGTGCCCAGAATGCTTAACACACATACCCAAGTGATTCACAAACGATGAACGGTATAACCATGTCTTGAATAATAATACTAATAATAGTATTGTTAGAAGATATAGGGGTTATTTGTATTTTCCGTTTTGCATAAGGGCTTTTTCGCATATTTGTAATCCCTTGTACCTCTATTAATAGAGGCCTCTGACCCTCATAATAATACAAGCTCATTGTTCATAACATGGTATCACGAGCCAGGTTTAGAGTTTCTACTCTACCCTAGCATTTTTTTCAGGCACCGTGATCTTCTTCCTGATCCCGCCTCCTATGGTGTTTTTTTTTCTGTCGCTGGTTCCTCCAGCAAGCCTTGTTTCTTGCTTGTCTCGAGGATCGATCAGCGCAGATCGCGAATCAAAAGGGCGTGGATTGAAGAAAATGAAGCCGAAACTGGATTGGAGATCGATCCTTGGGGAGAAGCAGGGCAACACGCTACGTGGATCTGATTCCCGCGCCTCAGTCTGGGATCCAATCATCATTTCTGGTGCGTCTTTTCTGTTAGCCGCTGCCGCCGCTAGCTCCTTGTTGTGAGTTTGCTCACGTGTGCTAGCTGCTGCCGCTAGTTCCTGTGTCGTGCGTTTTGCTTGCGTGTGTTAGCCGCCGCCGCTAGCTCCAGCGCCGTGCCTTTTGGTTGCCTGTGTTAATCGCTAGCTCCTATGCCGTGACTCCTAGGGTTAGCCTCCAGCATGTGATTTTAAAAAAAAACAAAAAAAAAGAAAAGAAAAAATCAAAAAAAAAAGAAGAAAAAAAAAGATAAGATTTTTTCTCTTTCTTTTTTTCTTCTCTCCTTTTCTTGCTTCTTGCCTCGCCATCGCCGATCATCTTCATGATGACTTCTTCTTCATGCGGGGTTCTGATCGTGCGGTGTCCCGTGCTTTTCAATGGCACCAATTACCGCAACTGGTTTCCCCGCATGCGCCTGCACGTGCGTGGTATACGACTCTGGAAGTTTCTTACGGGCGATCTCAAATGCCTGTCTGGTCTTGTTTCTTCACAGACTTGGTTGGACAATTGATGAGTAGGTTTAGGCCCAATCTTCCGAAAGGTAATGGATAAGTCGATTGATGGAGATCTCGACGTTGATGATCCAAGGCTCTCGAGTAGAACACGAAAACCCCCTACAATCACTACACCACTGCTCCGTTGGTTATCAATCGTGTTGTACACGTTTGACCTCGCCAAGAAGGCTAATCCCTGCAAGTGCAACCGAGAACACAAGCAAGAACAAGGTAGAAGCAATCTGAATTGCTAAGTTGGGGTCTCACAAATCGATGAACGGCGAAACTGTGTATAATAGATTAATCTAAGCAAAACCCAATTATTCATGATGGCCACCATAGAGTATATATAGGTGGGAGGACTTCCAAGGGGGTGTTGGGGTCGTGACCTAACCCTAAGACACGAAAACAATGTACTTAGACTTATACAAGGCCCAATGGCCCAATACGGTGGCGCAGCACCCTGACAGATTCTGAACTTGATATTGTTTTGATGATTCCCGTCGACTCCTAAAGAATTTTGACATGTGACCAGCTCCATTGGAAACTTTATCCTCTCCACTTTCCGTGCATATGTAGAACGTCAAAAACGGAGTTCGTATGTGTCCTGGGCATCAGTTTTAGTGCGTACTGCTCCTGGACTCCGAGTTGGACACGATTTTGAGTTGGGGTCGGTTTCCATCTTCTTTGAATGTATCCTCTGGTCCTCCACGCACCTAAATCTTACTCAAGTTACTCCTTTAACTTCTCCAAAGATCCTAATCACAATTAAGTCATTAGTTAGCAATCTATTCTCAAAAATATATAAGGAAACATATAAGAACGAGCTCACCTCTAAAATTAATTGGTGTGTGATTGAATTCTATTGATTGCATCTTGTATGTTGAATGGAGTGTTGTGTATATGCATAAGAGTGATGTCCTCATCATCCTCCCCTTCTTGAATTGGAGTCATCCTTCACTCAAGTTCATCTTCTCTCATGTGTGGGTCCATATATGCAATGCCATCTAATCCTCTTGTGTGCATCAAAGGAGGAGGCCAAGGTGGTGGACGATATAGTGCACCATCTCCATGTTCTCCATCAAATAAGCATGAACATTCACTTGAGCCAGGATCCCAAACAAATAAACATTGTGCCATTTTTATTTGTGCAATGATAATGTGCATGATCTCATCAATGATGATGCTCGAGTTGGTACTATTCTTGCTGCTAGTATGGAGGATAATTTAGATGCTGAAATTGTTGAGTTTGAGTACTCACACCAAATGTGGTCTTTTCTTCGTTGTCGTTACAAGCATGCTATTCAGTCTACCTCTCTTGCTGCTTTTCTCCACGAGCAACTGTTGCGACATGTAGATGCTACCACGGAGTTCTTTGATTAGAGGGAGGAGGCTCGTCTTTGTGATGATGGCTTGTTGCAGACCTCTACCACTTCGCCTGCTCTTTCTTCGACTTCTCGATACACTGCTGGTGTTCAAGCTTGCAGTTCTTCACAGGATGCTCATGGTGCTGGTGTTGGAGGATGTCAGAGGATTTCTGTTGCCACAGATACCCAGTTTCTTATGCTTCTTCGTCGCCTTACTGCCTCTACACCTTCAGAAGCTGTTAGTGTTGTGACTTAGCCTTCTACACCTTCAGGTTCTGCTGCTGCTTCTTCGTCTTCCTCTGAGGAACCACTTTCCACTTCTCGTACAAATACTCGCCCATGGATTCTTGATTCTGGAGTTTCATTTCATATGACTCCTTACTCCACATGTTTATCATCTTTGAGTCATTCATCTCATTCTCTCACTATTCTTACTACCTATGGTTCTTCAATTCCGGTTATTGGACATGGCACATTTTTATCTGATTCTTTTAATGTTCCTGATGTCCCTTATGTTCCTAACCTAACCATGCAGCTAATGTCTGCTGGTCAACTCACTGATCATGGGTGTTGAGTGATTCTTGATTTTGATTCTTTTTCTATTATGAATCATCGTACGGGTCAGCTTGTTGGCTTTGGACCTCGTTGTTGTGATTCCCAGCGTCTCTAGGACCTCGACTGGCTTTGTCTTCCCTCCATTGCGCCTGCTAGTCATGTTAGCTCCGCTTTTGCTGCTCTGTCTACCTCATCTTCTGCTCAGTGGCACCATCGTCTGGGACATGTTTGTGGCTCTCGTCTATCTGCCTTGATTCGTCGTGGTTTCTTAGGATCAGTTTCAGGAACTCAATCATTAGCTCAGTGTGAGGGTTGTCGACTAGGAAAGCAGATTCAGCTTCCCTATCCTTCTAGTGAGTTAGTATCTCAGCGTCCTTTTGACCTTGTTCATTCAGATGTTTGGGGTCCTGCTCCTTTTCTTTCCAAAGATGGCATCGGTACTTTATCATTTTTATAGATGATTTTTCTCGCCACACATGGGTGTACTTCATGAAACATCATAGTTAGGCATTGTCTATCTATAAGTCTTTTTCAGCTACGGTCCGCACTCATTTTGACATTCCTACCCGTGTTTTTCGTGTTGACTCTGCTGGTGAGTACCTCTCTGATTCTCTTCGAGATTTTCTTTCTGAGTGAGGTACCCTTGTTAAATATTCTTTTCCTAGTGAACATGCTCAGAATTGCGTTGCTGAGCAAAAACATCACGATCTACTTGAGACAGCACGTACACTTCTCATTGCTTCCTCTGTTCCGCCTCATTTTTGGGTTGAGGCTGTCTCCACTGCCACTTACTTGATTAACATTCAGCCCTCGTCCGCTCTTAAAGGTGGGATTCCTTATGAGCGTCTTACGGGCAAGATGCCTGTTTACACTAGCCTTCGTCTTTTCGGTTGTGTTTGCTACGCGCTACTCGCACCTTGTGAGCGTACTAAGCTAGCTTCTCAGTGAGTTGAGTGTGTTTTCTTAGGGTACAGTTTGGAGCATAAGGGTTATCATTGTTGGGATCCCGTTGGTCGATGGATGTTGACTTCACGATATGTTGTTTTTGATGAAACACACCCTTTGTATCCTTGTCCTTCTTCTGATGCTTCTTCTGCATCTGTAGTTGATCCTATTTCGTTCTTCTTCTTTTCAGATGCTCCCGTTGCTAGTGTACCTCCTTCACGCTCTGTGCCACGTTCGACAGTCTCCCCTTTTTTCGGAGCCTTGTTCTTTGGTTCCCAATTACACTTTGAAGGCTCCTGTAACGCAGGTCTATACTCGACGAGTTGAGCTTCCTTCAGATGTGCCATCTTCAGCTGATGAGCCGTCTACTCCAGTTGTGTCATCTTTTGATGTCTAAGCTTTTCCAGCTCAACCTGCCTCTCCGGATACGCCTTCTTCTCCTGAGGGATCATCTCCTTCCAATGATTCTTCTCCTGAGCAGCCTCTTGGACGAGGTCATCAGTCTTGCCAGCCTCCTTCTTGGTACTCTCCTTCTAGCTTTGTCGCTACTGCTCTTCCTGAGCCGGCTACGTATCGTGATGTTGTTCCTCATCTGGAATGGCAGCATGCGATGGCTGAGGAGATTGCTGCTCTCGAGCCGGCACGTGGGACCTTCAGCCCTGTCCCCTCACGTGTTCGCCTGATCACATGTAAGTGGGTCTATAAGGTTAAGACTTGCTCTGATGGTTAACTTGTGCGATATAAGGCTTGATTTGTTGCCCATGGCTTCCAGCGAGAACATGGTCGTGTCTATGATGAGACATTTGCTCCTATTGCTCACATGACCATTGTTCGCACTCTGCTTGTTGTGGCCTCTGTTCGTGACTGGTCCATCTCTCAGCTTGATGTGAAGAATGCCTTTTTGAATGGTGAGATGCGTGAGGAGGTTTATATGCAGCCGCGACCTGGGTATTCTGTTCCTGAGGGTATGGTTTTTCGCCTTTAGCATTCTCTTTATGGCCTTAAGAAGGCTCCTTGTGTTTGGTTTCAGCGTTTTGCATCCGTGGTCACTGTTGCTGGTCTCTCTGCCAGTGCTCATGATCCCGCGCTTTTGGTGCACACTTCCTCTCGTGGCCGCACTCTCCTTCTCTATGTTGATGACATGATCATCACCAGAGATGATTCTGAGTACATAACCTTTGTGAAGGCCCGTCTCAGTGAATAGTTTCTTATGTCCAATCTTGGTCCTCTTCGCTACTTTCTTGGGATTGAGGTTTCCTCTCCCTTTGAAGGAATTTATCTGTCTCAGGAGAAGTACATTTAGGATCTTCTTAATCGAGCTTGTCTTACTGATCACCGGACTGTTGAGACTCCTATGGAACTCAATGTTCATATTCGAGCAACTGATGGTGAGTTTGTTGATGATCCTACTCGTTATCGTCATATTGTTGGGAGTCTCATGTACCTTGGTGTCACTCGTCCTGATAACTCGTACTCTGTTCACATTCTGAGTCAGTTTGTTTCCACTCCCACCCAGGTCCACTATAGTCACTTGCTTCGTGTCTTGCGTTATCTTCGTGGGACTGTCTCTAGACGCTTGTTCTTTCCACGCTCTAGCTCTTTACAGCTCAAAGCATATTCTGATGCTACTTGGGCTAGTGATCCCCCTGATCATTGATCTCTTTCTGCCTATTATGTTTTTCATGGTGGTTCTCTCATTGCTTGGAAGACTAAGAAGCAGGTAGCAGTTTCTCGTTCGAGTGCAGAGGCTGAGTTGCATGCTATGGCTCTTGTGAGTGCAGAGGTTACTTGGATGCGGTGGTTGCTTGAGGACTTTGGTGTTTTTGTTGGTATGCCGACTCCTCCTTTGTCTGACAGTACAGGTGCTATCAGTATTGCTCGTGATTTGGTCAAGCATGAGCTTACCAAGCATATTGGTGTTGATGCTTCTTATACACGAGCACAGGTACAAGATGGTGTTGTTGATCTTCAGTATGTGTCTTCAGAGCTTCAGCTAACGGATTTCTTCATGAAGGCACAGACTCGAGCTCGGCATAGTTTTTATCTCTTCAAACTCTGTGTTTGTGATGCACCTTGAGTTTGAGGGGGGTGTTAGAAAATATAGGTGTTATTTGTATTTTCCCTTTTGCATAAAGGCTTTTCCGCATATTTGTAATTCCTTGTACCTCTATTTATAGTGGCCTCGGACCCTCCTAATAATAAAAGCTCATTATTCATAACAAGTACCTTATTACGAAACAAATAGTCTTGAATACAGGTTCTAAAAGACTGCAGCGGAAAACACTAAAGACTAATGACTCCAACTCAACCGGCAAGCTTGACGGTAACACGTGCGCCTAGTACTCCTCAAAGACCTCCTAGTACTCCACATTATCGCCTGCATCTGAATTTGTTGGGGAATAGCAAGGGTGAGCACATGTCGTACTCAGTAAGTGTGGGAAAGTATGACATGTAGCTTAAACAAGGAATGATAATTAACAATGGCTAATTGCATAAAAGTACATTAAAAACAGTTGAAAGTGCAATTATATCTATATCATCATTAAGTGTAGTCCTTCCCAAAATAACCGAACTAACATAATTTCAACTTAAGTAACCAATACCAGCGACATTAATCCATAATCAACTCATAACTACTCATATGTCTCAATTTCATCAATTCCAGATTCCAAAACCAATTACTGATGCAATACCAATTCCCAATTCAATCCCAACCATTAAACCATGTTCAAGTCCAAACTCTAATCATGTGAGGGTCCAGGTTGCTCATGACCGAGAGCACAGCTATCATGATAGTTTTTAACACATTCTGCAGAGGTTGTACCACTTTACCCACGAGTTCATGATTTCATCACCTTTCGATGACTATGGAATCTCAATTATGTCGTCTCACACTTCCTTAGGTGTGTGGCCAAGAGATCACAAAATAGCCTTTACAAAGTGATTACTAGCATATTTAGACCTAACTAAGGTTTCACCGGTGGTGATGTCTCCAACTGAGGACATCCAACCAAGGGCGCCCTCTTGAGCCATTCGGATCCCAGAGTAGTCCCACCATCACTATGAACACATCCGACTACCACTTCCCCGAGCATTCTTAATGGTCCAAATAGTATTGGCAAAACACTAATTAGTTAGCTAAGCCGTACCCATACTTGACCCTGTGGTGGCACTATAAATCCTGGATGGTCTCTCCACGGACTGGTGCTTAGATCTAAAGCAAGCAAAACCACCAAAACAGTCCAACCCATTCCACATAACAGGCTTTCTTAGATCCCTAGGCACCATGTTGCTAAAGGGTCATTATTATCAATTCTCATCATTAAAGTGCCCATTAGCTCATAATTGAGTAATATGATTATTTCCCAAACCCAATTAAGTATAGCGAAGCAAAAGTGTAAAATACCCTTCCTGAATCTCTACATTGTGTTCAAGCGACAAGGGTGGTCATACAAAACTAGTAAACTCCTATAATTGTGTTTCCCATCAATTTGACACAAGCATGCAATTTTGCAAACAAAACATTTAAAAACTTGGACCAAAATTATCAAGGACACTTGCCTTACTCTTGAGCTTTGTTTGGATTGAAGGCTTCAAAGTTTTTGTTTTGCAAGTCCTCAAAAGCACTCTCTACAGCGAGACCTTCTATTCTGCGCGTCAAGCATGCAAAACAAATATTACCATCAATAAATGCTCATATATTACTCAATATACCATGATATGCATGATTTGTGCAATTGTGAAGTAGAACTTGTTAATGAGTTGCTATTAATGTTTACTAACTATTTACAATAGTTTATGACAAGTTTAAACAAGTTTGGAATATTTGTGTCAATCTGGATTCAATTCAGCACTAACAGATTCAGACACCGGACAAGTCCGGCATCAGGGCTGGACCAGTCCGGCCTGATCAGAATTGCAAATTAGGGTTTTTCTAATCAGCGAGGATTTATGGTTGAATTCACGTGGGAAAGTGAATGTAGAAGGTGTACCATGTGTCTAGAGATCCAAGGATCAAGAATTAGGTGTGAAGCTTGAGTCTTGACGATCTAGGTTTGGTGGATATGAGTTGATGAAGATTTGGTGATGAAGAACGTCAACTATCAAAAAGTTGATGAAGATCGGGCTTGACCGATCCTTCTCCCTCTTCTCCTCCTTCTCCTTGCTCCTGGGCTCCTTCTTGACGGCGGCACACGATCAAGGAATGGCAGCGAGGGTTTTCTCAAAGGTTGAAGAGGTCAGGGTATTGGATTGTTTATATAGGGGTGGATAGGTAGGGTTTTGGGATGAATTCCAAGTGGATTTCGATGGGGGACAAGTAGGGGCCAAGGTGGGGTCCACTTGGGCTCCTCTGAGGTTGGACATGAAGTTCTTGAGACTAATTAAGGCAAATACCCAATAACCCATCATGGAAGAATAATAGAATCTGAGTGGAATTAAGTAGGCCGAACTAGTCCGCAGTAGGAACCGGACAAGTCCGTTTTGGAACAGAAACAATTTTGGACAAGTCTGGTATGTGTGGTCAGACAAGTCCGGGGTTGCAAAGTAAAAGGCGTCCAGATTGAATTTTAGACACGATCGGACTAGTCCACTTGGAATCGGACAAGTTCGGAAAAACATAAGAAACTCGATCGGACTAGACCGTGCATTGTGCCGAACAAGTCCATAGTCCTGAAGAAACTGAATTTCTGAAACAGAATGGGAATTCTGGACTAGTCCAGGTTTGGGGTCGGACAAGTCCACTCCCTGACAGGATTAAATTCCTTATTAGTCCTAAATTCATTTTAATCTTGTCCCTTTTAAGGTTGCTTTATGTTAAACATGTATGAGGATGTATGCAATGGATTATGTATGAAAATGAGGGTGTTACAAGTTGTCCAATCGCCAGAATCTAAGGCAACGGGGTATGAGCCTTCGTCCCCAACCCCTGTGATGAACAAGTGTGGTTAGACAAGTTATAAGTATAAAAATGAATATTTTAATAAATTTGAACAAGTTTAACTAGTTTCAGTTATTTTGAATAATTTTGTACCTATGCTCCTGTCTTCGGCAGCAGTTGCAGCTCCATCGATGGTGGCGCCCACCGCGGAAAGACAGCCTACCGTCCTGAGGTCATAGCCTGCAAATACAAAGCAAATCATTATACATGTCATTTGTATATTGGAAATGTAAAGTACAACATTTAGAACTTACCTGGAAGGCAGCTTGCCATTGTAGCATGTACGAGTTTTAATACTCGTCCCTAGCCTTAAGCGTCGCTACCTGCATCTCGTCCCTAGCCCTAAGTGCTTCTTGCATCCACTAGAGCTCCTCCCGAACACTCTGGAGCTCCAGATCTCAGCCCGTACGATTGCTACTGGACTGTCTGACTGCAATGAAGAGGCTCTCAAGGAAGCCCGCGCCTGCCTTAAGTTGACCACTGCATCGAACATGGCTAACCTGCTCAACGAAGTAAGACTATTAAATTTTTGTAACTCAAATTCATGATAGTAAACTAAAATTAACAAAACTCAGCGTTCGTGAGGTTTCCCGCCACCGATTGCATACACGGCTTGAGGACGATTGGCGCGCTCTGCCAATCGTACTCTTCGCCTCAAAGCCTCTGCACCTCCTACCCGTACTTTTCTTGGAAATACAGAAAAATAATATCATCAAAACTATTAAAGAAAATTCAATTAAGTTAACAAAACTACTCATCAACGTCTGAGTTGTCGTCTGGGAAGACAGTTGGCCAGGCTGCGACGGGTCGCTTCCCATGTGACCCCTCTTCCACACCTCTATAGGTGCCGGCTCCTGGCTGCTCTCATGCTCCTATCGGTACATCTTAGCACAATGAAAGATAATAAAATTACTTAAATAGAATTCAAGTCACACTTACCATCCATTTGGCGAGACGTATGTAGCCGTCCCCACCCAAACGGTGTTTTCTGTCTGTCCCTCTACTCTCTCGACGGGTTTTAGACACGCACATGAAGCCCTGGCTCCCCCAACAAGCACACAAGGCACGGCACGCGTCCGAAAAGCTTTCAAGCCACGCTACGCTGACCTGCACACATTTATTATTAAATGAAAACATTGATCACAATCAGATAATGAAGCAAAAAATAAGCACTTTGCCTCTGCGTACTGTGCCTCCGCCATGTACTTGTCGGTTGCTTCTCTGTACTTCCCCGGCTGATCCCCTTCAGATGCAACTTGAAGTATGACTTCGTAGCTTGAATGTGAGCCGTCGATAGTGACTACGTCATGAGTTTCCTAGCGCAGTTACGGAAGACGAGACAAGTGTGATCCGTCTGCTCGGCCTCGTTCTCGAAACAATATCGTGCCTTAAAGAACAAATATACAAGTAAATGTATTTAACTTATAATAAATTTATATTACACAAATATTGTTCATACTTACCATGAATTCGTGCCACACAGCCTCCTGGTGGTTGCCGTAAGCAAGGTCCTCAGCCATAGCATAATCATCCGAAGACGTGGCAGTGTGTCCGTTCACTACACCGGGGTAGTGCAAACAGACTAGATGGCCTAAGACACCGTTCACCTACTGGTGGCATCCCCGACCCGTGAACAAACAATCCTCGAAAGATCTGATACATGATGCTCAATTAGTATATATATATATATATATATATATATATATATATATATATATATATATATATATATATATATATATAAGACTTTAAATATCTAAGTAGAATTGTTAAAGATTCATTTACCTCTCGCCAATCGGACGAATAACGATCTGATCGTCTAGGTTTGTAGGAGCCACAAGAGGAGCCACATAGTGGCTCCTCCTAGTCCGCCGCTGTGGAGTCGCCTCCACATCAGGTGACCCAGAAGCGGAGTCACTCGACTGCACTGGCTCTGAACAAGGTGGCATCAAAGAAGAAGGCTCTGAAGCATGCACCGAAGAAGGAGGCTCCAAAACAGGCACTAAAGGAGGCATCCTAGCCTCTGAGTCCTCGAACATAGAGTCGTCCTGACAATTTTACTGATTCATATTATAAAATAAAGAATTACTTATATAATTTATGTAATTAAATGTTCTTTACCTGTCGTGACCGCTGTACAGGTCCGCATGACGACTCCAGTAGATGGCTCAACAATTGAGCCCGTCTACCTCTGCTAAGCTGACTGCCCTGGAAGACCTCATCTCCTCTCGTGGCTCTCGATGGCAGAAAGATTTGTGCCTCTACCCCCCGTCATCTACTGCTGCTCAACGAGATCCTGTTTAAAAGAAAATTTGGTAATGAATGTAATGGAAAGTATAGAAGAAGAAAGAACAGATGAAGTAAATGTTACTCGTACTCAATTTCAAAATTTATCAGCATCACAATCATGTGCTCTGCTCCGTAAACAAGACCATCGATCTTCTGTCATGGTAGTTGCATGGTTTTTATTGTTTTCACATCTTAGGATTCTCTACATCTTCTGCATCTCCAACTAAGTCATCGAGTCCTAAACCAGGCTCGACGACAAAAGAGTCTGGCAACTCTTGTTCTTTGTAAACAACATAAACCTCATCATCAAGGTAATCATTGTCTGTTGTATATAATTGCTCACGAGGATTCACCTTGTGTACAATCCATGAAGCAGTAAGGTTTTTGCATTAATAATAAAGATAATACACTTGCTGGACTTAGTGTGCAAGGACGAAGGTGTCACAGCCTTTTAGCCAGTCCTTTTGTTTGACTTCTACCATGCCAAATTGGTTCTGTCGAGTTCCATGGTTATGATCAAACCAATCGCAGTCAAAGAAGACTACTTTAAGGACCTTATTCCCCGCAAAGCTGAATTCAAAGATATTTTTATTGATCCCATAATAATTAGTTTGACGTCCTTCATCATCAACTACCCTTGTAACAACTCCGGTGTTATATGTTGCCCTGAAAGGACGTTGAGCTTCAAATTGAGTTGAACGAAATCGGAACCCATTGACGTCGCATCGGCCGTAACTTTTAATTTTAATGGATCCGTAGGATAGTTGTCGCAAATCTTCATGGACGTCAGCTCATTTTTTGTACTGTTCAACATATGAAGTTAGAAGACTATTTTATGCTATACACGTAATTACTAAGAGAAACAAGACATGAACACATTACTTGTGCATGAAACCAGGATAGGAAGTTAGGCCCTCCTTGTATTCCATAATATCGCATCAATTGCATTTGTCGGATCGCAGGTTGCTGCTTATTCCAATTTTGTTGATCAAACATACTAAATAAGTAAAAATAGAATAATTAGCATAGATGTATAACACAACACGCTAATTATTATAGATGTTGAAGAAACACTTATTAAAAATATTCTTCCATCCCCTCTTGTCGAAGTGTAGCAATGACACTTCCCCCGATACTACTAAGTCGTAGTCCGCGGAGGCCCATATTTGGTTGGGGCACAAAGAAAAATCAAGCACAAGATGGTGACACGAGAGATTTTACGTGGTTCGGGCTGCCTGAGCGTAATATCCTACTCCACGAGGTGTGCGTTGATTTAGGTCACTACATGTACTTTTTTCAGTCTGAATATTATTATCTGGTGGTGTGGTATTGTGATTGTCTCTATTCGAAGTTAAATTGATCCCAAATATGAGTTTGAACTTGATTTGAATATCTACCGTAGAGCAAGACAGTAAAAAATATTTTTTTCTTACTACTGCAGTACACACCGTTTAAACACCGTTTAAACGCTGTTTAAACCTTCTAAATGGTAAACAGAGCTCCACCGACTGTCTACTGTTTATCGTTTAGGATAACACTGGATGGAACAGTGGTGTGCTGATGTGGAGCATTTGGTTGTAGCCGCAACCGATGCCATCAACAACCAAAGTCCGCCCTCTGCTGGGCAAGCACCTTTAAGGAATAGGATTTTTCTAGTAGACTTGGTCCTCAAGCGTCACAGCACAGGAGATGTGCACCCTCCCAGCAAGTGACAACACTACCCTCCGGGTAATGCCACATTCATACGGCATCGAGGCTCCAGACGCAGGATCTCTGGACGGAGATCGACCTCCGAAACATGAGGCATGATGCCTGCGTCCTTATGGAGCATGCCTATGAGATGCGGGAGGCTCAAGAAAACCCTTCTCCTTTGGGAGTGGGGGGCGGCCGTTTGACCCTTGCCGTGCATCTTTTCATGGCCACCTATGGTTCGACCTCATCTGCCGGAGAAGTACGATGGGACAGTCAACCCCGTCAAATTTTTTTAAATCTACTCCACTGCCATCCTCGTGGCTGGAGGCAATGAGGCAGTGATGGCCAACTACATCCCTATGGCTCTAACCGGGACAACAAGGTCCTGGTTCATGAGTCTCCCTCCTGACTCCATCTATAGTTCGGAGGAACTTTGTCACCAATTCACTGCCAACTTTGAGAGCTCTTGCACCCGACTTCGCACAGAGCTGGACCTATTCACCGTACAGCAAAAGGCGGGAGAATCGCTGCGATCATTCATCCAGCGGTTTTCTCAGGTAAGGAACACTATTCCTTCGATCTCCAACGCCTCTGTCGTTGTTGCATTCCGACAGGGAGTTAGAGACAAGAATATGCTAGAGAAGCTCGCAACCAAAGATGTCAGCAGCATCACAGAGCTCCTCAGCCTAGCTGACAAATGTGCTACGATTGCGGAGGGCCAGGAGATGCACTCCAAACAGCTGTGGAGGCTGTTAAATCTTCCTCCAAGGCTTAAGCTACTACCTCCAGTAGTGGAAAGAAGAAGAAGAAGTCCAACAGCAAGAAGAAGTCATTGGCCAGCACACCTGCTGCTGCTACTGCTCCTGGTGGCCGGGGGCCACGACTCGAAAAACGACCTCGACCCTCGACTGACGATGGTGACAGTGAGAAGATGTGGTGTTCGGTCCATAAATCGAACACCCATATCATCGAAGACTATCGTGAGGTCCAGTGGCTTATTGAACGCAGCAATAAGCGCCAAGAAGAAGCCCCATACCGCCAACGGGAGGGGAAATAGAAAGTCAAAGAAGATCTATCAGAACAGGAGTTTGGCTTCCAAGATGCCAGAAGTCTCTGAAGGTCGTCTACAACTGTGGACGATGACTCTGATAACTCTTACAACGAGCGTCGGAAGACTCTCCATATGATATATGGAGGGTCCTAGGATATTACCTCCCAACGTATCCTCAAGACTATGCGTCAGGAGATGGCTGCCACAGCCCCCATCGCCAAGCCAGAACCTCATCAGAAGTGGATGGATACTTCCATCACCTTCGATACTTCGGATTGTCCGAAGAACATGACCGGAGCTGGTCAATTTCCTTTGATGGTATCTCCTACCATCAACAATATCCAGCTCTATCATGTCTTGGTAGACGGAGGTGCGACGCTCAACCTCCTCAACTTTGCGGCTTTCATGAAACTCCAACTTAGCGTATTGGACCTTAGGCCCTCACGTCCTTTCTCCGAAGTAGGTTCGGGAGCTATCACTCCACTTGGATCAATTACACTCCTGTTGACTTTCGGAGCTAGGGATAATTATAGGTCTGAGAACCTGGTCTTTGATGTGGCACACATCAACCTCCCCTTCAACGCCATCCTAGGCAGGCTAGCCCTATATAGGTGCATGGTTGTAGCTCATTACGGATACTTGGTGTTGAAAATGCCGACTCCTTCAAGCGTCCTCTGGATTCGTGGGGATCGCACTGCTGGGGTCACCAAGCTGGAGGAACTTCACGCGCTAGCAACAGCGTAGGAAGAAGAATCCGGCAAGAGCGACCAACTCAACAACCTTCGAGCTCACGTCAACGTGGCTCAACCTCTACACCTAGTGTGTAACCAAGCGGCGACACCGACATTCCCGTCAAAGTCGTCTAGATGGGTTCCGATGCTGCCCAGACCATTCGTATATTGGGAGGTCTGGATGACAAATAGGAACTCGTGCCCATCACTTTCCTCTGGGCGAATGTAGATGTCTTCGCATGGCAACCGTCGCAGATGCCTGGGATCCCTAGGGTGGTGATCAAGCACATCCTGAAGATATACCCCAATGCACGACCAGTACATCAGAAGCCCCAAAAGCAATCTGTCGAGCGGAAAAATTTCATCTGACAAGAAATCAAGAAGTTGCTCGATGTTGGTTTCATTCGGGAGGTTCACCATCCTCGGTGGCTGGCAAACCCAGTTGTTGTACCAAAGGCCGGCGGGAAGCTTCAGATGTGCATCGACTACACCACCTTGAATAAGGCACGTCCAAAAGACCCATTTCCACTTCCTAGAATAGATCAGATAGTGGATTCTACCTTTGGGTGTGAGTTACTATGTTTCCTAGACGCATATTCTGGATATTATCAAATTCAAATGTCTAGGGAAGATGAAGAGCATACTTCCTTCATTAGAGTAAATAGGTTATATTATTACACTGCCATGCCTTTCGGTCTCATAAAATGCTACTTCAACTTTTGTGTGAGCCATGCACAAAACATTTGGAGAGCTCATTAGGGACTTGGTGGAGGTCTACGTTGTGACATCGTCGTCATGGTGTAGAACAGCAAATCACTCCTTGACAATCTGCAAGTTGTCTTCGACAAGCTGCACTTGACACGTACGACGCTCAACCCGGACAAGTGCGTCTTCGGGGTTAACTCCGGAAATCTCCTCGGTTTCTTGGTGACTCACCGAGGAATTGAGGCAAATCCGGCAAAGATCAATGTCGTTGACGAGATGCGGCCTCCAACTCACGTCAAGGACGTCCAGAAACTAATTGGATGTCTTGTTGTGCTCAGCCGGTTCATTTCAAGATTGGCAGAGCGGGCGCTTCCCTTTCTCAAGCTATTGAGGAAGTCCAGGCCATTCTATTGGTCTGAAGAAGCAGGGAAGCCGTTCCAAGAGCACAAGGAGCTCTTCACCACACTACCAGTTCTGGTAGCTCCAGAACCTGGTGAGCCTCTTCTACTTTACATTTCGGCAACTACAGAGGCTGTCAGCATGGTTTTGGTCGCAGAGAGACTGGAACCATATTTAGCTTAGGAGCTTAGACCCCTTCGGGAGGGTTGTTGACGGCTGCTAAGATATACTAACAAATCATCCCCGGCAGAGGCGCAGAAATGCTTGTTGGTATTTCTTAACACCACAGATCATCTCCAGTGAAGAGATGAGATCTGCAAGCGCACAGAAGATACCGTTGTAGCATTTCACCCATGAGTATTCCCAAGGGTATCGTATTTATTACAAAGGAAGGCAATGGAGTAAAGTATATACTACTCTTATGGTCAAGCTATGGGATACTAATCAATCATCCGGACAGGGGGTAAGTTGATAATAGGGTTAGTGTGACACACACCTAGGCAATCTATTCTAAAGGATAATGGATCCTAGAGGGAGATTGGATTAAGAATTAGAGAGTTGCTTCTACAATGCTCCTAATACATATACATAGCCTAAGGTAGATACTAATGGTCATGTCAATGATGAATTCCTATGCAATGCTATTCAACACATCGGGCACAGGCTTACCCCTAGCAATACTATAGCGAATCCCGCCAAGAGCCTGTGGCATAGCCGAACATGGAGGATTACAAAGGTCAGATAGGGATGTCACCACCTACTGCCTACCTCTTCAATCTGTGGGTCTACGAGACATCCAACGCTACTTAAATACCCTAGCACCATGCTAGCATACTAAGCAAATACCTTAGGAGCCATGGCACAAGCCATCCTAAGGCAATCACTAACTTAAACATTGTTGAACCAATGTTGAAGCATAGCATAAGTCATTCATATTAACATAATCATATCATAACTACATAGACTATAGTGGGGGTCTATAGTGTTTTTGACCATAAGATGTGATCATGAGAGTGAAGTCATAAAGACTATACCTTCCACATATATGGACTCCACAATCAAACAAGAAATGCTTTGTCCAAGTATACGTATAAAATAAGACTAAAGATAATATCTTTATTGAACACAAAGTCACAAATACAAGAAGGAATACATAAGCCATACCTTTCCCAATG
The DNA here is from genome assembly GCA_036927565.1 of Tuctoria greenei. Taxonomy (NCBI): domain Eukaryota; kingdom Viridiplantae; phylum Streptophyta; class Magnoliopsida; order Poales; family Poaceae; genus Tuctoria; species Tuctoria greenei. Next base: position 118,696,816 of record JAYESD010000005.1, read on the forward strand.
TGGAATTGGGAAGAGAGACTCCTTCTAATCCTTTCCCAATTTGGACTTGGGACTAGAGGCTCTCCTCTCTACATCCTAACTAATCTAAGGACTATGGAAGATAATGTATACAATAGAATGATGCCCAAGTGGTGTGTCTTGAAGTGAGGGGTAGGGGGTCCTATTTATACTAGTGTTGAGGTCGGTTCCCGCCACCAAAAGCGCCCGAATCAGTCACCATTGACTCCAGGGAGCCAGGAGGAGCCAACACGTGGAGGCTGACCAAGTTTGGTGCAAAGACCAGGTCGGCCGTCCCCCTGGTTCGGCCGACCTGGTCATTGCACCGTTTCTCGTGTGCTTTCTCCAGGTGTCTGCCAGGTGGGTCCCATTGTTGTATATGGGTGATACACCGTTGGATCTCCTTGGATACTTCTGTTTGTGGGCCATTTGATCCATGGGATGTCATGTGTCATCGCATGATTGGCTGGGACGATATTTTATAGGATTGGTCCCTCTACATTTCCTCATTTCTTGCATAAAATGTTGCATACACATATTTCTCCAAGTCCAAGTGGAATTGGGTTAGATATAAAGGTGATGTGTGCAAGAAATGACAAATCCTTCACATAATTGAGTTAAATTGACGGATGAAATTGGTATATAACAGCCGTCAACAAACTCCCCAAGCTTATCCTTTGCTCGTCCCGAGCAAAGTCAAGACTTTAGGTTGATGATCAGGAGTTGCTACAATGTCTAATTTTCAAAAGTATCTAATGCACAACAAGGTTCTCTACCTAGTATTGCAAAAATTGGCTATGATACCCTACCTTTCTTAAGTTATCATGAGGCTTATGCTTTTTCATATTCATGAGTAGTTGAAAGGTAGAATAGCAAATGGGGCAAGCATAGCCTAGATATAAAGTTCCACTTACATCACGGAGAATTCAATTTAGATATTAAGTACCTTAATTTGATTCTCTCAGTAACTCCTTTGTGGATAGTGGAACTATTTCCTCACCAAAGCATTGTGCCTCTACTATTACTACTCATTGAATATGGCTTGTATGTGGAGCTTGGTAAGGAAAGTAAGTAGGCATATTTGCATCACATATATTGCTAAGTCAAAAGAGTAAGCCTTAGGAGAATTCAATTCAAAACATTTTGATTCAAGACTAGTACATATGTGATGGAGTGGAAGTGGATGTGGATACTTGAGATAACTCCTTTTTGGTATAATCTCTCTTTCTTTTGCAGGGATGAAACATGGCTACTTTTTTTCTCTTTTTTTTTTTCTCATGCCTATGAGGTAAGCATGCTTTTTTTCTTTTTGTAGCCATGTCTTCTACTCCCTTTCTTTGCTATGAATTTTGAAGAGAGTGCTAAACATGAATAACATGGAGTTTCTCTTTTTGTTGTGGTATGGTGGATATGATGGACGTTTCTCTTACTTCTAGTGTAGAAGTATAGCATCTGCAAGTGAAGTCTTGAATTCAAAAAGAGTTGAATGATTTCTCACATAGGTCTATACTAGTTTGACTATGCTCAATGTGATAGCAAATAGCATATGCATAAGGTTTTGTCTATGTATGAACATCATATGGCTTTGGTAGGTATTTCCAATCAATTTAGGGAAACTTAAATCTTTTTAGAATTTCTCGGGAAATCTAAGTTTTACTTTCAATCTAGGACTAGCAGCCCTATTACCAATTCTAGTCTTGCAACCCACAACTTTCAAATTAAGGTAAAAGTATTTCAAACCAATGAAAGCAATATTCGGAGAGTAGCAAGTTGTAAACTAGAGACTTAGGAAAATAAAACAGAGCAACTATTCATCATTTCATCTATGTGAATTCTAAATCATTCTTACCGCACATCTTTATTTGATGAGAGCAAATCTAACGTATATATATATATATATATATATATATATATATATATATATATATATATATATATATATATATATATATTTAAAATGCAAGGTGGATGATGGATGGATGGAAAATAAATATGCAATGGATGATTAAAAATGTAGTGGGTGTGATACAAGTTACCTCAAGTGGGGTCCTCCCCCAAGCTTATTCTTGCTCAAGGTCCGTGATAGGGGTTGAAACCCTGACGACGAAGGTAGGCCATGAGTTGGCCTATCCTTATTCCAGCGTGGCTGTGACAATGGAGCATTGAGTGTTGATTGTTGTGTTGCCTCACATGGACACCATGAGTGTGGTTGAATATAGTGTTTTCGATGTTGATCGTCCGCACATCAGGGTCTCCATGTGTTGGGTATGATTTGTCATTCCTTGGATAGGATAATGATAACCTTTAGATCCAAAGGAATGACGTGCACTCAACATACATTGAGTATGTTCGTCATTCTTTAGCTAAGGTGTATCATATCTTTTTGCAATAAGGGAGTGACATGTGCCCAACATGCGTTGGGTATGATCAGTGGTTCCTTGGGTAAGGTACAACATACCTAGAACCACAAAGGAATGACATGCACTCAACATGGGTTGAGTGTGATCTGTTGTTCCTTGGCTAAGGCATAACATACCTTCTGGCCACATAGGAACAACTTGTGATGTGGACATCACTTCTATAGATACAAATAACACTCTATTGAACATACAAGATGCAATCAATAGAGTTCATACACAACAATTAATTTCAGAGGTGAACTCGTTCTTATATATTTCCTTATATGTTTTTGAGCATAGATTGCTATTTAATGATTTATTTGTGATTAGGATCCATGGAGAGGTTCAAGGAGTACTTGGAGGGAGTTTTAGGGACGTGGAAGACCAGAGAATTCGTTCAAAGAAGATGGAAACCGAACCAAACTCCAAATCGTATCCAACTCGGAGTCCAGGAGCACTACGCACTAAAACGGACACCCAGGACGCATACGAAGTCCTTTTTGGACGTTCTACATATGCACGGAAAGGGGAGAGGATAACCTTTCCAATGGCGCCGGTTCCATGTCAAAATCCGTTCGAAGTCGACTAAAATCGTCGAAACAAAATCAAGTACAGAATCTGTCAGGGTGCTGCGCCATCGTATTGGGCCATTGGGCCTTTTATCAAGTCTAAGTCCATTATTTTCGTGTCTTAGGGTTAGGTCACGACCCTAACACCCCTTTGGACGTCCTCTCACCTATATATACTCCATGGTAGCCGCCATAGACAATTGGGTTTTGCTTAGATCAATAATATCGCCATTCTTCGGTTTGTGAGACTCCAACTTCGCGATTTCAGATCGTGTCTACCTTGTTCTTGCTTGTGTTCTCGGTTGCACTTGCAGAGATTAGCCTTCTTGACGAGGTCAATCGTGTGCAGCACGGTTGATAACCAACGGAGCGGTGGTGTAGTGATTGCAGGGGTTGTTCGTGTTCTACTCGAGAGACTCGGATCATCAACGTCGAGATCTCCACATCAATCGACCTATCCATTACCTATCGTAAGATCAGGCATCATCTTTACCTATCAATTGGTATCAGATTTCCAGGTTGCCCGTTAGGTAATTTATCTATCCATTACATTAGTTTTGTTTTTCATACCCAGAGTCCACAAAAAAAGCCACAAAAAAACTTGCAGTTTAGTAGATCTGTTCATTACTTTGTCCAAACCACATTGAGCCTTTGAAACTTTGTTATTCAGTTTGGTTTTGTTGAGTTTGTGTCCGTGGTTGAGTCATATTGCTGGTTTAGAAAGAGTTTTTGGTCTTAGTTTGAGTTTTGCATTGTGTGATTCATCCTTTTGAATCACGTCATCACGTCCAGATTAGATTCACCTCTGTCCAGTTTGGTATTTTCAGCATATATCGCACATACGAACTCGAATTTTAGTGTTCTTGTACTTTATGGAAATCTTAAGAAGTGATCTATAACTTTCATATTCATCATTTTCCCAGAAAATATAGTTATAGATGTCTAAATTGCATTGGATCCGAATCTGTTATTGACCCAAAAATTCTGAACAGTCTGTATTTCGGGGTCAATATATCCTATTGTTCTTTTCCAAAATAGGTCTTCCATATATTGAAATTAAAGAGGATAGATATATCTACAATATTTCTGTTCTAAGTTTTCCAATTTAGAGCCTATAAGTGTTCCTATTTGTACTTGGAAGATGGAGCAGAAAATCTGCGACAGACACACGAGATATCTTGGATTGATTTTCATTGTGTTCTTCCCTTGCAGCACAATCTGAAAAAAACGGAAGAAAAAAGAAAAAGGCAAGTGCAAAACAAGAAAGAAAAACCACACAAAAAAGAGGAAAAAAACAACAAAAAAAAACAGAAGTGCTTGCATTCTTTGTGTCATCTAGTTTTGTCCCATGTCTTGCTAGCTTGAACTAATAGGAACACATTTATGCCAGCAACTTTGACAAATACTTTGGACACTTATTCAACTTTACTATCTGATTTCATTGTTGTTAATCCTTGCTACATAGAAAGTGCCATCCAAGCTACACCATACTCTGGAGCAGAATCGATACACCTTTGCAATCATCCCACGCTTCATTGGTTTCTTCATACCGTCCACCGTTTGCCACATGCAGTGTCCGTAATAACACTTGTAAGAGCGTGGTAAGACGCTTGAGAGTGTGTGATTCCACTTCCACTTTGCCATTATCCTTTGTAGTTGATAGGGATAACATATTTTTTTGTGTTGTCTTCTGTTTGCTACTAACAATGTCAGGTAAAAGCAAGAATCATGCATTATATGCTGAGATGATGGACATGATGAAGACGACAATGGAGTTGCTCAGTAAAAATCAAACATCAAACAAGGATTCACATGACATTCAGACCACCTTTACAACACCTTCCACAAGAAGTAATTACATTCGCCCATCTCTTCCTTCTTATGATGGTTTTGGTTATGATGAATATATTACTTGGGAAATAGAGGTGGATAAAATTTTTGGACAATGTCATATGTGTGATAGGAGAAAGATTAGAAATGTTGCAAGTGCATTAGTAGATTGTGCATTAACTTGGTGGAACAATTTAAATGAATTAGAAAAACCTCGAACATGGAAAGAAACGAAAATTCTTATGCGAGAAACTTTTGCAAATGTATCTATGTGCAAAGAAGAAATTCAGCAATTTGAAGAGAAATTTCTTGTTGTACCTCCTTTTGTGTCTAACGTTTTGCAGGACAATATAGAAAATAATATAGATGATGCAAAAGAGAATGAGGCTTTTGACAACACTTGTGAAATTTTAGATGGATCAACACATAATGCACTCGAAATCACTGCTGAAAATGGTAAGGCAAAACATTCTACAAATACAGAAGGTGAGAAGTTTTTGGATGTTCTGAATTTTTCTACCAATCATGCTATTTTCGAGGAGCAACTATTAGAATCGTTTATTTATACACCATTGTCACATGTTGATTTTCCTGCTGATTGTTGCACTACGAATAAGTTGTGTGCTCATAACTCTATTATACCTATGCAAAAACAAGTTAATGTACAAGATGATTGTGTTTTGGATTCACCTACTTGTGCTGAAATTTATAATTTGATCACCGCTACTGCTGAAAATGATGAGCTGAAATTTTTGTCTTCTCTAAATACTTTGGGTTATATTGAATTCACTCTTTGTGATCTAAATATTGTAGAGAGGAGAATTTTTTCACAATCTGAATTGCCTTTATTAAGTAGAAATATTTTTCATGCTATAGGCAACTATGAAGATAGTGGTGAATTTATGGTGCATAAAGTTTATATATGTTCAAATGTGCAAGCTCCTTTTGTGCTGCAACAACAGGGTGAAATGAATGGATGCACTAACACTAATAATGTATTGTCAAGTTTTTCTAGCATTTTTTTTATTGCAGCAAGGACAACAAATTAAAAAGAAGCATTGTTCATTGCGGTTGTGCAATATGGACATTGTTCATTCTACCCCCAAAGCAATCCTTTTTCCTCCACATACGAGCAAGCCGAGGACGGCTTGTCATAAAGAAGGGGAGAATGATGAGATCATGCATATTATCTTTGCACAAATAAACATGGCAAAATGTTTATTTGTTTGGGATCCTGGCTCAAGTGAATGTGCACTCTTATTTTATGGAGAAGATCAATATGGCGCACTATGTCGTCCACCACCTTGGCCTCCTCCATTCATACATACAAAAAGATTTGATGGCATTGCACATTTGGACCAACACATAAGAGAAGATGAACTTGAGTCGAGGACGACTCCAATTCAAGAAGGGGAGGATGATGAGGACATCACTTCTATGGATACAAACAACACTCCATTGAACATACAAGATGCAATCAATAGAGTTCATACACAACAATTAATTTCAGAGGTGAACTCGTTCTTATATATTTCCTTATATGTTTTTGAGCATAGATTGCTATTTAATGATTTATTTGTGATTAGGATCCATGGAGAGGTTCAAGGAGCACTTGTAGGGAGTATTAGGGACGTGGAAGACTAGAGAATTCGTTCAAAGAAGAAGGAAACCGAACCAAACTCCAAATCGTATCCAACTCGGAGTCCAGGAGCAGTACGCACTAAAACGGACGCCCAGGACGCATACGAACTCCTTTTTGGACGTTCTACATATGCACGGAAAGGGGAGAGGATAACCTTTCCAATGGTGCCGGTTCCATGTCAAAATTACTTTGGAGTCGACTAAAATCGTCAAAACAAAATCAAGTACAGAATCTGTCAGGGTGCTGCGCCATCGTATTGGGCCATTGGGCCTTGTATCAAGTCTAAGTCCATTATTTTCGTGTCTTAGGGTTAGGTCACGACCCTAAAACCCCTTTGGACGTCCTCCCACCTATATATACTTCATGGTAGCCGCCATAGACAATTGGGTTTTGCTTAGATCAATAATATCGCCGTTCTTCGGTTTGTGAGACCCCAACTTCGCGATTTCATATCGTGTCTACCTTGTTCTTGCTTGTGTTCTCGGTTGCACTTGCAGAGATTAGCCTTCTTGGCGAGGTCAATCGTGTGCAGCACGGTTGATAACCAACGGAGCGGTGGTGTAGTGATTGCAGGGGTTGTTCGTGTTCTACTCGAGAGCCTCGGATCATCAACGTCGAGATCTCCACATCAATCGACCTATCCATTACCTATCGGAAGATCGGGACCAATTTTTCTATCAACTTGCACCCAATATTAATTGGGTGTGATCTTGTCATTCCTTGGACATGGTACATGAAACTCTTAGCCACATAGGAATAACTTGTACCCAATGATGGTGGCAAATCCCTTGAGCTTGAATTAGTGTTTAAAATAGTTGAGAGCATAATGCTCTCACCCATTTGTGGCAGCCCATTGGTTGCTTATGGATGGTTCCCATTTCAAATCTCTAGCCTCCTATAGTTATGATTGACCTTCGGGCATAATTTCCGATAGGTACCAACCATCCTCATTTACTCCTTGGCCAAGAGATGTTGAAATGGGATCCTCTAGGGATCCCAACAATCAGCTTCTTGGATGCTTATATAGTAATATTACTCCTACAAACTTCCTCTCTTGAATAGAGAGGGATAATTATATCCCGATACTTGTACAAATGAATGTTCGGGTTAGGTAACCGAACTTTCATTTGTACATACAGGGAAGAACATAATCAAATATGCATTGGATCCAATGTCAAGTGTATCTATGATCAATGTGTTATTCATTGATAAGAGTGGAGCTTTATGGATAATTCATGTTGCATATTTTCTAAAGCTCCTACTCATAGAAATGCATGTGATAGAAATACACTATATGGATCCCTACACCTTTTAAAGTTTCTAACCATCTTAGCTTTCAAGAGAAAATTTTTATCATTTAGACCATGACAAACAAGATTCTCAATTTTATCCCCCTGAACCTCACTAGGAATTTGAAATTTAGTGACCCCTCCTAAAAATGCTATTCAATTTCAGAGCAAGGATATCACTCATTCCTAGGAGTTTGAAATCTAGTGACACCATCTATGCATGAAGCTCAAATAAAAATTATGGTTGTCACTATGCCCAAGTTCCTATATGCAAATTCACCAATTAAGTCATGCCCAAAAGTTTTTTTTTCTAAACCTTGACAAAAATGACTAAGTTTACAAAACAATCCTTAAATAATTATAGGTACTTGTTTGAGATTTTTCCAAGTAAGGTGGGATTTCCTTTTGGAGATCCAAAAGTCAATACCCACGCTTACTCTTGTGAGGATGCTTGATAATTAAATGACGAGGAAGTGTCAACCTTTCTCACAAATGCAAGCAAATGCATTCAGTTCTATGGCAATCAAAAAAATGAAAAATTCTAAACTCATACCTCATTTGAAGAGCAGTTGGTGACGAAGGTCTTCGTGTGAGAAACTCACAACCTTGATTTTTGGCGTAGGCTTGATAGTTGATGTCAAATGCCAAGTTGAGATTGGATTTGGCAATGGATTTGGTTCTATCTCCTCCATTGGGTCATCATCTTGAACATTTCTCTTCCTCAAACTCAAAATGAGTTTGAAGGAGAGAGTGTCCTCAAATCCTCCCAATGGTGACTTGAGCTTGATGAAACCTTCCACTTTCTTGCCATACCACCTCTTCACATTTTGACCTAGCTGCACTTTAATCAAGAACACACAAAACAACTCGAAAATAGGTTACGTTAGCCAAAAGAATATTGAACCCAATTTTAAAATTGTCTTGCCCAGCTTTAAATAACTTGTAAATGCAATGAGGGTCAAAGAAAATCTTTTTGGTTTGAACTATGAAGATAAATTCAAGTGGTCATGCACGTAGTTCATATCCAATTAAATTTCTCCCCTAATTTAAATTTTTAGTTTTATGATAGTTGGAAATTTTACTTTCCAACATGCAAGTGTGGAATTTCAAACATGCAAATGCAAGGGTTGATGTAATTTGGAAAACAAATATGAGATAACTACCAATTAACCTATTGTCAAGGACTCACTGAATTTTTGAAGTCCGAAGAGTAGGACTTACCTCAGTTCTGTTGAGCACGATGATTTGTTGTCCAATCCTGGAGTTGAGGATGTGGACGATTTCTTCTGTTTTGACATGCCAAACTCATTTGGTTGTCATTTGGACATGTGGGCCACATGGTGGCCCTAGCCTCTCCCCGTTGTATTGATATAGACATGTTGTTGTAGCGACGGGTTCTCCCTCTTGAATGTATTCCTTCATGAGCATGGTGAGGCTTTGTCCTTCTTAGGGGTGCCACTCTGACCATATGATATTCCATTGAATCAACCCATACCTTGATCATGGGTCAAAGGCTTCCTTGGGCATGATGAATGTGGACTCCACAATAAAAGAAGAAATGCTTCATCCACAATGTCACTTGCCCTAGGTTGAATGGGTTTGGTCGAAGTGTGGGAATCCCAACAAGTGATGTGGGATATCTTGGACTTTGAATGCTCCTTAAGTTCTTGTTCTTGGCCAAGATCTTCATGTGAATGTTGTCTTGATTTATGCTTGGCCAAGATACTTCAAGGTAGGCTAGTTGAACTTAAATCCCTTGGAAAGCCATAGCCTCCTTGAATAAGGGTGATGTTAATTCCACCCTGGACCTCCTTGTGAGTGGTAGCCATTGGAGTTTTTGTTTGAAAAAAGGTCCTCATGGGTCTTAGGGAAATTATTCCCACGCGTCCCATGATGACATGGATTTTCACAAATCATGTGAATATCCACGACTTGGATTATCCAAACAAATCTCCAACGACTTGGATATTCATGACACTTCAATGGGAGGTGTAGTTCCATAACTAGCAAATCCACCTTGTGAAGTGGTGTGCATGACAAGCTATGGGAACTCGATCATTCTTCAATACACCCCTTGAGTGGAGACCTTCTTCTCATCCATGATGAATGAGAATAGGACTCCTTCAGCTCCAGCATGAATGTTGTCATGGATCGGTGGAGCCAACCCATGACACGAGTGTTGGATGAAGATCAAGCTATCCACCCCATGGTGGAGGCAAACCAAGAAGATCTTCTTGGAGCCTCCCCCAATCTTGGGTATGGATGACTTTGGCTCCTACTGAAAGCTGAAATTCTTCCGCAATAGGCAATGGTGTTGCCTAGCGGACATTTGTTGAGGTACGCCTTGAATCATCTTGCAGTTGAGCACTTGCATTCTCGTTGGCCATCCCATACAATGGGTTGGCCAACACTACCCTGTTTTCACACAAAGGAGAAAACAAACAAGGGTAATCCTGCCTAATAACTACTAGTACCTATAGCTTAATCACAAGGCATAGCTATCCTTCACTTCCTTTGCCTTCCCCGGCAAAAGCGCCAGAAATGCTTGTTGACAGCTCCTAAGATATACTAACAAATAATCCCCGGCAACGGTGCCAGAAATGCTTGTTGGTATTTCTTAACACCACATATCATCTTAGGTAAAGAGATGAGATCCGCAAGCGCATGAAAGATACCGTTGTAGCATTTCACCCATGAGTATTCCCAAGGGTATCGTATTTTTCCCAAAGGAAGGCAATGGAGTAAAGTATATACTACTCTTATGGTCAAGCTATGGGATACTAATCAATCATCTGGGCAGGGGGTAAGTTGATAATAGGGGTAGTGTGACACACACCTAGGCAATCTATTCTAAAGGGTAAATGGGTCCTAGAGTGAGATTGGATTAAGAATTAGAGAGTTGCTCCTACAATGCTCCTAATATATATACATAGCCTAAGGTAGATACAAATGGTCATGTCAATGATGAGTTCCTATGCAATGCTATTCAACACATCAGGCACGGGCTTACACCTAGCAATACTAGGGCGACTCCCACCAAGAGCCTGTGGCATAACCGAATGTGGAGAATTACAATGGACAGATAGGCCTGTCACCACCTACTGCCTACCTCTTCAATCCATGGGTCTACAAGACATCCAACACTACTTAAATACCCTAGCACCATGCTATCATACTAAGCAAATACCTTAGGAGCCATGGCACAAGCCATCCTAAGGCAATGACTAACCTAAACATTGTTGAACCAATGTTGAAGCATACCATAAGTCATTCATATTAACATAATAATATCATAACTACATAGACTATAGTGGGGGTCTATAGTGTTTATGACCATAAGATGTGATCATGAGAGTGAAATCATAAAGACTACCTTCCACATACATGGACTCCACAATCAAACAAGAAACGCTTTGTCCAACTATACGTATAAAAGAAGACTAAAGATAATATCTTTATTGAACACAAAGTCACAAATACAAGAAGGAATAGATAAGCCATACATTTACCAATGTGGAATTGGGAAGAGAGACTCCTTCTACTCCTTTCCCAATTTGGACTTGGGACTAGAGGCTCTCCTCTCTACATCCTAACTCCTCTAAGGACTATGGAAGATAGTGTATAAAATAGAATGATGCCCAAGTGATGTGTCTTGAAGTGAGGGGTAGGGGGTCCTATTTATACTAGTGTTGAGGTCGGTTCCCGCCACCAAAAGCGCCCGAATAAGTCACCATTGACTCCTCGGAGCCGGGAGGAGGCAACACGTGGAGCCTGACCGAGTTTGGTGCAAAGAACAGGTCGGCCGACCCCCTGGTTTGGCCGACCTGGTCATTGCACCGTTTCTCGTGTTCTTTCTCTAGGTGTCTGCCAGGTGGGTCCCATTGATGTATATGGGTGATACACCGTTGGATCTCCTTGGATACTTCTTTTTGTAGGCCATTTGATCCATGAGATGCCACGTGTCGTCACCTGATTGGCTGGGATGATATTTTATATGATTGGTCCCTCTACATTTCCTCATTTCCTGCATAAAATGATGCATACATATATTTCTCCATGTCCAAGTGGAATTGGGTTAGATAGAAAGGTCATGTGTGCAAGAAATGACAAATACTTCACATAATTGAGTTAAATTGATAGATGAAATTGGTATATAACAGCCGTCAACAAGGGTCCGGAGCTACCTAAAGGCGAGTCTGGGTCCCATTCCCCAGGCACGGATCCTAAAGGCAAGAGATCTGAGTACCAACCTCTATCAATTGAAGGAGTTCCTGCAATACAAGAAGAAGGTCCGGACCCCTCTGGAGAGGTCCGGGCTGATGAAGAACAAGTTCCCAATTTAATTTCAGCCATTAAACCAAGTTAAAGTCCAAATTCTAATCATGTGAGGGTCTAGGTTGCTCATGATCGGGAGCACAACTATCATGATAGTTTTAGACACACTCTGCAGAGGTTGTACAACTTTACCCACAAGTTTGTGATTTCATCACCTTTCGATGACTATGGAATCTCAATTATGTCGTCTCACACTTCCTTAGGTGTGTGGCCAATAGATCACAAAATAGCCTTTACAAAGTGATTACTAGCCTATTTAGAGCCCACTGAGGTTTCACCGGTGGTGATGTCTCCAACTGAGTACATCCAACCAAGGGCCCCCTCTTGAGCCATTCGGATCCCAGGGTAGTCCCACCAATCTCTACAAACCCAAACCGACTACCCCTTCCCCGAGCATTCTTAATGGTCCAAACAGTACTAGCAATTCACTAATTAGTCAGCTAAGCCGCACCCATACTTGGCCCTGTGGTGGCACTAAAATTCCTGGATGGTCGCTCCACTAATCGGACCATAGATCTAAAGCAAGCAAAACCACCAAAATAGTCCAACCCATTCCACATTACGAACTTGCTTAGATCCCTAGGCACCATGTTGCTAAAGGGTCTTTATTATAAATTCTCTTCATTCACATGTTACATAGTTCATAATTAAGTAGTATGAGTGTATCCCAAACCCAATTTGGTATAGCGAGGCAAAAGTGCAAAATACCCTTCCCGGCTCTCTACATAGTGTTCAAGCGACAAGGGTGCCCATACAAAACTTGTAAACTCCTATAACTGGGTTTTCCCATCATATTGACCCAAGCATGCAATTTTGCAAACAAAACCTTTAAAATAGGATCAACATGGTCAAGGACACTTGCCTTGCTCCTGAGCTTGATTTGGACCGAAGGCTTCGAAACTCTGGTTTTGTAGGTCCTCGAAAGAACTCTCTACTGCAACTCCTTCTATTCCGAGCAACAAACATGCAAAACATATAATGCAATCAAATAATGCTCATATAGTACTCAATATGCCATGATATGCATGATTAATGCATTTGTGAGGTAAAACTTGTTAATGAGTTGCTATTAATGTTTACTAACTAGTTACAATAGTTTCTAACAAGTTTGAACCAGGTTTGGAATTGATTCGAGTTGAATTGGAATCAATTCAGCACTATTTAGATTCAGAGGCCGCACAAGTCCGGTATAGGGGTCGGACTAGTCCGCCCTATACAGAACTGTGATTTAGGGTTTTCAGATCAGCAGGGTTTTAAGGTTAAATTCTCATGGAAACATGAATGTAGACGGTGTACCCCGTGTTTAGAGATCCAAAGATCAAAGTTTTGACATGAGACTTTGTATCTTGGCAATTAGGGCTTGATGGAGATGAGTTGATGAAGAACTTGGATGAAGAACGTAAATTGTCGAAGAATCAATGAAGATTGATCTTGAATGGTCCTTCTTTGTGTTTCTTCCCTCCTCCTTACCTCTGGACTCGATCTTCATGACGGCACAATGCTAAAGGTGGCAACGAGGGTTTTTCTCAAAGGTGGGGAGGTGAGAGTATTGGGTTGCTTATATAAGGGTTGGAGAGGAAGGGTTTTGGGTGAATTCCAAATGGAATTTGGTGGGGGATGTGTAGGGGCCGAGGTGGGGTCTAGTTGGGCTCCTCTAAGGTTGGGCACAAAGTTCTAGGGCCCAATTAAAGCAATTACCCAAAAACAGTTTGTGGAGAAATAAAGTAAACCGAGTTGAATTCAGTAGGCCAGACTAGTTTGCATGGGACCGGACAAGTCCATTGTGGAACAGAGGCAAAATCGGACATGTCCGGTTTAAATGGTCGGACAAGTTCGTGGTGACTAGAAACGGACTGAAATATAGACATACTCGAACTAGTCCGTTCAAAATCAGATAAGTCCAGAAAACATCAGAACCAATAACGGACTAGTCTGTGCATTGTGCCGGACAAGTCCAGGTTCTGAAGAAACTAAATTTTTTGAAAGAGATTAGGGACACCAGACTAGTCCGAATTTTAGGTCGGACAAGTCCGTACCCTGACAGAAATAACTTGCTGATTTGGCCTAAACTCATTTTAATCTTTTTCCACTTTATGTTGATTAATGTTAAACATGTATGAGTATGTATGCAATGCATTATGCTTGAAAATGAGGGTCTTACAGACAACCTTCCGCCGTTGACAATGACGCCTGGGAGGTGGTTCCGACGCTATCAGAGGAGTACAACCCGATCTGGACAAGGATCTGGGAGTGTGTCGGAGGAGGAATGACTCCCCAGATGGTCATCGCCATCTTCCAGACCAACCGGCGGGCTCTGCTAAATATGAAGGAATGGACTACGTGGGAATTCGGTGGAGATATGGATCCATACCGGATATACTCATATCGGGTCCAATTTGGATGAAAAGGCGTTGAAGCATCATCTCAAAAAACCGCACCACAGAGCCATTCACCCCGATGATCCGACACCTCCGGCGGAGTTCCTGCCCCTGAACATGGTTCCAGAGTTCAGGAGGGAGTTGCGAAAGAAGATGCTAGCAATTGATGATCTGGTCCTTGTGGATAAGCGACACAGCACACCTCCAGCGGTGATTGTAATCCCCAAAGCACCTCGCCCTCATGAAGGCTCCTTCAGCTCCAGTGCCCGTAGAGGCACAAGGTCTGGCAAATCGACTCCCGTCATGGTGCCAGCAGAAAGCTCTGGGTCTGGAGTGCATCCTCCAATGACAGAGGTATCGGAGGTGGCAGCACCGGCGGCTGCCTCAACACCTGGTTCGGGTCTTGGAGCGTCAACCACACTGATGATGGCGGGCTCTTGTTCAAAGCACCCAAGAAAGAAGATCCGTGCCGACTGGAGCGGCAACATCCCCAGGTAAGGGCCGAACCTTCAACTTTTGTCTTAAATTTGTTTCTTGCTTTATCTTGAATTCTCTATGTTCTGTTTCCAGGGTATTGAGGATGGAGGCTGCAGCTCCGCCGCCTACGGCAGTTGTGGATGCTGTGCAAGCTGAAGCTCCTGCCTCAGCTCCATCCTCTCCCCTAGTGGCTGTGGCAGATGACACATCTGCTTCGGCACCAGCTGTCGTGGAGACAAGTCCAGTACCAGCGACCGAAGAACCCGTGGTAGTGTCGGACCACGTGGAGGAAATACTTGAGCAAGCTCTGGTGGTTTTGGAGCCAGCAGCAAAGGTTATGACATGAGCGGCGAAAATCAATGAAGCCTCGACGGAAGTTCCAACTTAAGCTCCGGAGGTGGCTACCCCGGAGGTGACCTTGCCCGATCCAGCTCAAGAGGATCCGGCTGTTGGTGCTCTGACTTTTTATCCGACGACTGAAGATCCAGTTGTGGATCAATTCTCAACAGCTTCGGTAGTTGAAGATCCAACAGTCTAACCCTCTGTGAAAGCTCCAAAGGTAGAAGTCCTAGCCGCAGGACCTTCCTTGACCGCGATAGAGATTGACGAGCTCCCGGGGATCAGCCCCGGTGACGTGGAGCTGCTGGAGAACACGCTTGCGGTGTGGGCTCCTAATGTTGTTTTAGAAGACCCATTGGAGCCAGCAGAGGAACCTTAGGTGGGCTCAGAGCCAATTCCCCTAGAGTTTTCAATCAACAATGCATGCTCAAGCCACCGACAGATCCAACTTGCTTTTGACTACGAGCATAAGTTTCTCAAAGAAGAGCACAACTCCCTGAGGCATTGGTGCAATAGGCTACTCTTCGAGACAAAGCTTACGTAGTCTAGGCTGGCGGACCAGAAGGAGTGGGTGGCAAAGGAAAAAGCCTAGCAGTCGTGCCTGAACAGAGCACTAGATCAACGAGAGGCTGCTATTAAGGCCCTCGACAAGAAGACTCAAGAGATCAACAAGCATTCACAGAAGGCCCTTGAAATGGCCAACAGCTGCTCAGAGAGTCTCAAAGAGTTGAGGTAAACTGATAAGTAAGGATGAGTCCCTATCTTCTGAAAGGTAATGAATAAGTCGATTGATGGAGATCTCGACGTTGATGATCCAAGGCTCTCGAGTAGAACACGAGAAACCCCTGCAATCACTACACCACCGCTCCGTTGGTTATCAACCATGCTGCACACGATTGACCTTACCAAGAAGGCTAATCCCTGCAAGTACAACCGAGAACACAAGCACGAACGTAGAAGACACGATCTGAAATCGTGAAGTTGGGGTTTCATAAACCGTAGAACAACGATATTATTAATCTAAGCAAAACCCAATTGTTTATGGCGGCTACTATGGAGTATATATAGGTGGGAGGACGTCCAATGGGGTTTTGGGGCCGTGACCAAACCCTAAGACACGAAAATAATGGATTTAGACTTGATACAAGGCCCAATGGCCCAATACAGTGGTGCAGGACACTGACTGATTCTGTACTCCATTTTGTTTCGACGACTCCCGTCGACTCCGAATACATTTTGACATGGGACCAGCGCCATTGGAAAGGTTATCCTCTCCCCTTTCCGTGCATATGTAGAACGTCCACACCTTAGTTTGTATGCGTCCTGGGCGTCTGTTTTAGTGCGCACTGCTCTTGGACTCTGAGTTGGACACGATTTTGAGTTGGGCTCGGTTTCCATCTTCTTTAAACGTATTCTCTGGTCCTCCACGTCCCGAAGACTTCCTCCAAGTACTCCTTGAACCTCTCCATGTATCTTAATCACAATTAAATCATTAGGTAGCAATCTATTCTCAAAGACATATAAGGAAACATATAAGAACGAGCTCACCTCTGAAATTAATTGTTGTGTGTGAACTCTATTGGTTGCATCATGTATGTTCAATGGAGTGTTGTTTGTATCTATAGAAGTGATGTACTCATCAGAAACTCTCCTCATGCGCCGAGATGAGCTCGATAATAAGGAGGTTAGCCTCCAAGAAAATGAAGATAAGATTCAGCAGAGAGAGGATGAGCTCTCCCAGAAGCTGACACAAGGTGGACAAGACTTGGCTAACCATGTGAAGGAATTTGAAGCTTGGTGCGAACAAGAGAGGCTCCGATTGTGGTGGGCAGGCCAAGATGTCAGCGAAAGAGAAATTGTTGTCTCTTCCCAGGAGGACAAGATGAAGGTGAATGAGAAAGACCTTGCAGATAGGTGAAGCCGAGTAACACCTCCGAGAGAAACAAGTCACCGACCAAGAGAGGTTGTTGGCTGAACAAATTTAGCATCATGCTAAGGAGGTCGAGCGCTTCTCAAAAGAGGGCTCTGCGGAGATTTGATCTGAAAGGAGTTCACTGGAGAAGCTCGAGGACAATTGATTCTCAGCAAGTTTGGGACATCCTCGAGCAAGCTAATGAAGCTCTTGTGTCTTTGGGGTATAGTCCGGTTCGTCCAGATGACCCGGAGCAAGAGATGGACAAGGCCCTAATAGCTTTGAACTCCGTCGGCAACAAGCTGGACGCTATGGGAGACGTAATCATCGACCAACTGGAGACAGAAGGAAAGTCCTTGGCCAAGAACGTCTTCGAGTATGTGTTTACGTGCTACAAGAGTCGGGACCCAAAGATGTCTCTAGCTTCAGAGGTCAAGGACCCATTGCCGAGGAAGAAGAAGCTGCTAAGCCAGCATCCAAGAAGCTGCCCAGATAGTTGCCTCGTTCTTTGTTAGGAACTCCAATAGCTAGCACTTTCCTATTTGTACCTTCAACTTGTAAATCTCCAATTTTGATTGAATGAATGAAATCCTTTCGAATTCCATTTTTGCCTTCAATACATTGCCCTTTTATCTTGTTGACTCCCTGGTAGCTGTGTTCAATTTATTGAGGACATCTACCATGAGGAACTTGATAATGTCTTGAAAACTTGTTTGCTCTGAATCGTAGCCAGTAGGATAGCTTCAAGATCTGAGATCTGCTTCCATACGCTGCAAGGACCCTTTGTTACATCGCTAGCGGTCCCCCTGGGAGGCGACGTAGCCTGGTAGCTTCGACAGCGCCCACTTTCACTATGTAGAACATCGACGGCGGGCCCCCTAGGAGTTGTCAAAACATGGTAGCTTCGACGGCGCCAACTGTCAACGCGTAGAGCATCGATGGCGGGCCCCCTGGGGTTGTTGGTGCTTGGTAGCTTCGACGGCATCCACCATCGCCCATGTCGCTTGTCGTCAATTGTTCATTTTTCCTGCGCATAAGAGACAAGAGAAGCAGCAAAATCCGTCCTCTTGTCAATAGTTTTATTGCGACTTACTATCCTTGTTTGAACTTTAGGTCTCAACTAATTCTTTGAAAAACATAAGTATTCTAATTAAATTTCTAAAAAAATTGTATGCCTTCCGGACCCGCCTTACTGAGACCTGTCTGAATAGGTAGAGCGGCATACTTAGGGTGCTTGACCAGGCTAAGTCGATAGAGCACTATGAACCTATGTTGGCTTTGGTTTTCAGCCGAGTAGACCATCTAGCAATAATCGGGATCTAATGGAACATCATCAAAAAAGACTTACATATTTCTCATGAATTTTTAGGACCTTGCTTCACTCGGATTGCACAACATCACTATTGATAAGAAGGTATAAAATGAAAAGGGCTTGTACAAATGAAATGCACGTGAAGTCTGTTTGTATAAAATGTTTCTCATTAAGGTCCAATTAACAGGGGAAGACAAGGACACAATTAAAGTACAGGACTAAGTTAAGTGTGTTATTCCTCTTGATCTAACCAAGTGAAGGTAAATACACATCTAAAGTGCAGGATCAAGTTAAGTGTGCTAGGACCCTCCCGACTCTGTCCATAGACTCTAAGAGATACAACTTATACAAATACAGACTCACCTCCGTGTAACTACATGTAAAACTTACGGAGGTGCTCGATGTTACAGGTGTTGGGAAGTGGTATCCCATCCTATGTCGCCAAGCGAACGCACCCGAGGTGGGAAACCTTGATAACCCAGAAAGGACCTTCCCAGCTGGGGGAGAGTTTTTTCATCCCTTCTCTAGTCAGTATTCGTCGCAGCACCAGATTGCCTTCTTCTAACTGTCGATTGCGCACGAACATTTGATGATAGTGCTGGAGCGCCTGATGGTACCGCGCATTCTGAACAGCTGCTTGGCACCTTGCCTCGTTGACGAGGTGTAGGTCATCACGCCGGAGCTGGTCCTGTGTGACACCATCGAAGGTCCGGACCCAGAGAGATCCCATGGTGATCTCCGGAGGAAGCACTGCTTCAGCTCCGTACACCAAGACGAAAGGTGTCTCTCCTATAGCCTGATTAGGTGTTGTCCGGCTCGCCCACAAAGCAGACGGGGTCTCCTCTATCCAGTTGGCGCCATGCTTCTTCAAGCGCTCATAAGTGCGCGCCTTTAGTCCCTTGAGTATCTCTGCATTTGCTCTCTCGGCTTGGCCATTACTTGCCGGATGGGCTACTAAGGCGTAGCGGACTTGTACGCCGAGATCTTCACAATACTCTTGGAATGTTGCACTTGTGAGTTTGGTTTCATTGTTAGTGATGACTCTATTCGGAACTCCAAATCTACAGACAATGGACTTCAAAAACTTGATGGTTGATTGCTTGTTGGTAGTCACAACTGAAGTAGCTTTCGACAACTTTGTAAACATGTTGAAGGCAACATACAAGAACTAGTAACATCCGACGGCTTTTGGGAATGGTCCCAAACAATCCATCCCCACACAGCAAATGGCCATGTGGCAGGTATCATCTGCAGTGTCTGAGCTGGTCTGTTTATTTTCTTCGCGTGAAACTGGCACACTTTGCACTTCTTCACCAACTCGGCTGCATCTGGGAGTGTTGTAGGCCAATAAAAGCCATGCCAAAAGGCCTTACTGACCAACGTGCAAGAAGATGTGTGGTTCCCGCACTCGCCTCCATGGATCTCCGTGAGAGGCTTGCGGCCTTCTTCTCGGGAAATGCACCGCATTAAAACTCCGTTGGTGTGATGTCGGTAGAGATCCCTTTCTACCAACGTGTATCTTTTAGCCAGTCTGACAATTTGCTAAGCAGATACACCGTCTTCGGGAAGGATGTTGTCTTTCAAGTAGCTCCGGACCTCTGAGATCCATGCATCGAAACTAACTTGAGCTTCCGGATCTTGCACGCTTGGTTGCTCGAAGCTTCCAGTAGTGCCTACCATCATTGGTGGACACCATGGTAACAAGGCCACCGAGACCGCCAGCTTCGGGTGTTGGTCTCGTCCCCATAACTTAGTTCGGCAGGCTGAGCGGCGGGTGATGACAATCTCTTGACAAAAACCCCATCAGGTGCTTGGTTCTCGGTTGAAGCCTCTGTCGAGAGGTCATTGGCTTCAGCGTTGTTGAGACGCTGGACATGGCGGAGATCAAGGACATGGAAGTCCTTTTGCAGCTTCTGGACTTCAAGTAAATAAGCAGCAAGTTGGGGGCTTGTTGCAACTGCATCCACCTTTGACTTGTTTGATGATGAGTTGCGAATCACCCTTCACCAGGAGCCGCCTGACGCCATACGATAGCGCCACCTTGAGTTCGGAGATAAGAGGTTCGTATTCCACCATGTTGTTGGTTGCCTTGAAGTCAAGGCGCATAATGTACTTGATGTTCTCCTCGGTCGGAGCAAGGAGAAGTATTCCCACTCCGGCCCCCTGCTTCTGCACGGAGCCGTCAAAGTATAGAGTCTAGTGAGGCTCGGTGAAGACCGGGACCTTAGGTTCCGGCTTCTGCTCATCAGCACCCCATGGAGTTGATGAAGAAGGTGTCCACTCCACCACGAAGTCAATCAGTGCCTGACTCTTAATCGCTTGTCACAGGAATTCGAGGTCGAATTCTGCCAACTCCGCTGCCCACTTGGCGATATTTCTGTAGAATTGGGATTATGTAAAATAGCTCGCAGTGGATAAGAAGTTACCACTAAAATTGTCTGGGATTGTAAGTAGTGGCAAAGCTTCCCTGATGCAATAATCAGTACGTACAGTAGCTTACGCACCTCAATGTACCGAGTCTTGGTGTCGTGAAGCACTTCGCTGATGAAGTATATTGGACGCTGGATCATTCGGACCCTCTCAAAGGGGTTCAGAGCTTTTTCCTCATCAACCCGAACCCTCCCCGAGGGCTCCGGACCTTCTCCTTCTCCTTGAGTAGAGACTCCCTCGGATCAGGGAGGTTGATCCACAAGCACCTTGCCGTTAGGATCCGTGCCTGGGGGCTGGGACCCAGACTCGCCATCAGGTAGCTCTGGACCCTCCAGGAGGGGTCTAGGCTCCTGAGATGAAGATGTTTCTAGTCTCTCCGCAACCAGAACCATGTTGACAACCTCCGTAGTTGCAGCGATGTAAAGCAGAAGAGGCTCACCAGGCTCCGAAGCTACCATTATTGGTAGTGTCGTGAGGAGTTGCTTGAGCTCCTAGAATGCCTTCTATGCTTCTTCAGACTAATCGAATGGTTTGGACTTCCTCAACAGCTTGAAGATGGGTAGCACCCTCTCTACCAGCCTTGAGATGAATTGGCTGAGTGAAGTTAGACATCCATTTAGCTTTTGGACGTCCTTGATACAAGATGGAGGCTGCATCTCTTCAATTGCTTTAATCATGGCCGGATTTGCCTCATTTCCTCAGTGTTTCATCAAGAAACCAAAGAGCTTCTTGGAGCTAAACCTGAAGATACACTTGTCCGGGTTGAGCTTCGTGCACGTCAGGCGCAGCTTGTCGAATACTGCTTGGACATTGTCCATAAGTGAGTCCGAGTTCTTCACCTTGATGACAATGTCATCGACGTAGACTTCCACCAGGTCTCTAATCAATTCCTCATAGGTTTTGTGCACAGCTCGCACAAAAGTTGAGGCAGCATTTTTAAGACCAAGAGTCATGGCAGTGTAATAGTACAACACGGCTACTGTAATGAAGGCAATATGCTCTTCATCTTCCTTAGACATTGGAATTTGATGATAACCAGAATAGGCGTCTAAGAAACACAGTAACTCACACCTAGAGGTAGAATCCACAGTCTGATCTATTCTAGATAGTGGATATGGGTCTTTTCGACATGCCTTATCGAGTGTGGTGTAGTGGATGCAGACCTGAAGCTTCCCGCCGGCCTTTGGTACAACAACTGGGTTTGCCAGCCACCATGGATGAGGAACCTCCCGTATGAATCCAGTGTCGAGCGGATTCTTGAATTCTTGTCTTATGAAGTTCTGCCACTCTATTGATTCCTTCTGAGGCTTCTGTTTTATGGGCCGCGTGTCAGGGTAGATCTTCAGACGATGCTCGATCACCTCCCTGGGGATCCCAGGCATCAATGACAGTTGTCATGCAAACACATCGACATTTGCTGAGAGGAAAGTGACGAGCACGAGTTCCTATTTGTCACCCAGGTCTTCCGATATATGGGTGGTCTGGTTGGCATCCGAACCAATTTGGATGACTTTTACAGGAATGTTGGTGTTGTTGCTTGGTTGCGCTCGTGGTGCAGAAGATGAGACACGCTGATGTGAGCTTGGAGGTTGAATAGCTTTCTTGTTACCGGACCCTTCTTCCTGCGATGTAGCAAGTGCATGAAGTTCTTCCAACACAGTTGCTCTTGCAGTGCGGTCCCCTCGGATCTGGAGGACACCTGAAGGAGTTGGCATCTTCAACACCAGATAGCCGCAATGGGATATGACCATGAACCTATACAGAGTTGGCCTGCCTAGGATGGCATTGAAGGGAAGGCAGGTGTGTTCCACATCGAACAGCAGCTTCTCGGAACTATAATTGTCCCTAGTCCCAAAGGTCACAGGAAGAGTAACTGATCTGAGAGGAGTGATGGCTCTCGGACCTACTGTGGAGATGGAACGTGAGGGCCAGAGGTCCAAGATCTTGAGCTGGAGCTTCACGAGGGCTGCGAAGATGAGGAGGTTGAGCGTTGCACCTCCATCCACCAAGACATGGTAGAGCTGGATGTTATTAATAGTCAGAGAGACCATCAAGGGTAACAGACCAGCTCTGGTCATGTTCTTCAGGCACTCCGAAGCATCGAAGGTGATGGCAGTGTCCATCCACTTCCGATGAAGCTTTGCCTTCGCAGTAGGGGCTGCAACAACCATCTCCCGACGCATAGTCTTTCGAATGTGCCAAGATGTGATATCCTAAGACCCTCCATATATCATATAAAGAGTCTTCCAACGCTCATTTTCGGAGGTGTCGGAGTCGTCTTCAACAGTGTTGTAGACCGAAGAGCTCCCAGGCTGAAGAGCTCTGTGACGCTGCTGACATTTTCGGTTGTCAGCTTCTCCAACATCTTCTTATCTCGAACCCCCCTATCGAAATGCAACGACGACAGAAGCATTTGAGATTGAAGGAATGGTGTTCTATACCCGAGAAAACTGCTGGATGAACGATCGCAACGACTCTCTCGATTTCTATTGTATAGCAAACAGGTCCAGCTCTGTGCCTAGTCGGTTGTAGGAGCTCTCGAAGTTGGCGGTGAACTGGCGACATAGCTCCTCCCAACTGTAGATGGAGTCAGGAGGTAGACTCATGAACCAGGACCTTGCAGTCCCGGTTAGAGCCAAGGGAAGTAATTGGCCACCACGGCCTCATGCCTCTAGCTGCGAGGATGGCAGTGGAGTAAATCGGAAGAAACTTGATGAGGTTGACTGTCCCATCGTATTTCACTGGCAGATGCGGCGGGAACTTAGGTGGCCACTCGACCATGCGAAGATGCATGGCCGGAGCTGAACATCCTCCCCCCACCCTAGGGGAGAAGGGTTTTCGCGAGCAACACGTCTCTCGAAAGCGCGCTCAATGTGGACACGACCGTCCTGCCTCATGTAGCGGCAGTCGAGCTCCGACCGGAGGTCCTGCACCGGGAGCCTCGATGCTGTATGAGTGCGGCGAGCCCCGGAGGGCAGTGACATCGCTTGCTTGGAGGGCGCACGTCTCTTGTGTTGCGACGTCTAAGGAGCAAGTCTTCCAGACAAGATCCTGTTCCTTTAAGGTGCCTGCCCAGCATGGGCTAGACCTTGGTTGCTGATGATGTTGGTTGCGGCTACAACCAAGTGCTCTACATCTATGTGCCATTCTTCCATCATGCCTAGAGGAGCTCTTGGCGCTAGAGAACACTGGAGAAGAGTTTGAGCTGCATTCAGTGTGTTCTCGGGGTTGTTTGTCGATGCAGAGACCAGTGCAAACACACCATACTGCTGAGATGGTTGAGGTGGTGGTGGAACGACACCCGCCGGTACAACAGCGTTGGCTAGCTACTGCATGTTGGTAGGATTTCCACTAGCAGGATGCTCAGCTAAGCCGTTGGATGAAGTGGCTGCAGAATTCACCATCTCGAAATCTTGAAAAGCTAATGCCCCTACCTGGCACGCCAAATGTCAAAGTGTAGCAACAACACTTCCCTCGGTACTACTAATTCGTAGTACGCGGAGGTTCGTATTTGGTTGGGGCGCAAAGCAAAATCAAGCACAAGATGGTGACACAAGAGATTTTACGTGGTTTGGGTCGCATGAGCGTAATACCCTACTCCACGGGGTGTGTGTTGATTGTATGAGTGAGTATCAGATTGTGAGTGTGTCCGATTGGATGTCTTCTACCGTGCAGCACAACTCTTTTATGTGCTAAGGACTGGTCACCATAGTTTGATCCCGACCCGACAAGTGGCCCTGGCTATATGAACTACCCTGTACACGATCTATAGTGTAATCAGGGGTCAATTGTGTAACAAGATGCCTTAACGGCAATGTTACCGGTCTCGATATTCCCTTGATCGTGTGCCATTAATATGGAATTAATGACTTGTTAATCAGGTCTTGTAACGGCTAATTGATAGCCCTTGAATGTTCGCGCCGTTGGAGATTCCGATGTCTTCCTGTTGCTGAAGTACGTCCGAGCGTTGACACATGGAAGCTCTGAAGCTTCCCTTTACTGGGGGATAGGTCCGATGTCGTTGGACACGTGGTAGTGTCGGAGCTTCCCTGAGGAGGGAGGTAGGTCCAGCTCTGCAGGACACATGGCAGCACCAGAGCTATCCTAACGAGGGAGGCAGATCCGGCTTTTCTAGACATGTGGCTCTACCGGAGGTACCCTAAGGAGGGAGGTAGGTCCAGTTACGCGCGATGCATGTCCCCTTCAAACGTTTGCCACTTGGACATAGGAACTTCTGGACTTTGCTTGCGATGTCATGGGGTACCCGGTATGCAGGGTACTGACACCTCTATATTAGCGTACATGTATAGCAAAGCAACCGTCTTGTCATCTGTTTCAACATCGTAGCTCGTGCCACTACCAATAGTGGTGCCTCTCGTTTGAAAAATGGAGAGGTTGCTACAAGGGGGTGCTTCATTCATATTGTACCGCATCGTGGAAGCATTAACATTGTGTTCTTCTGCAAAATAGACACTTGAAAAGTATCCTATCACCTGAATGGCGTATGCTTCGGCGATGCATCCTTCAACCCTTGCCCGATTG
Organism: Tuctoria greenei; assembly: GCA_036927565.1. Taxonomy (NCBI): domain Eukaryota; kingdom Viridiplantae; phylum Streptophyta; class Magnoliopsida; order Poales; family Poaceae; genus Tuctoria; species Tuctoria greenei. The sequence continues at coordinate 118,722,267 of JAYESD010000005.1, forward strand.
TGAACCATTGGTTTAAGACACCTGAGTGCTCTTTCAACGTGATACATACACCTATATTGCACAGGGCAGCCCACTTTAGCTTCATATGGAAGATGGATTAAGAGATGTTGCATTGGATTGAAGAACCCTAGAGGGGAAACTTTTTCCATTTTACATATAAGCACGGGTATCTCCCTTTCCAACATCTCCATCATCTCCCTTGTGATTTCTTTAGCAAAAAGATGTGTATGAAAGTAGCTAAGCTCGGCTAACACCTTCCACACCGCATCGTCAATGTAGCCCCAAAACATAACCGGCGGATGTTTTTCCATGATTATGTGATAATCATGACTCTTCAACCCTATGATATTTACAGTCTAAACATTTACGACTCATCTCAGGCTAGCATCATAACTGTTTGGGAATTTATGAACTTTTCAACCACTTGAAGACTTCTTTCTTTTCTTTTGGTCAAAGATAGAAAGAAGTTTGCCACCAGCTTCAGAGAGCTGAGTTGGACGCTTACAAACCTCTACCAAATCCATACGAGCCTTTATATTCTCTTTGTTTTGCCCATCATATCGAAGCATGTGCTTATGATGCTTTGGCCCATGTTATGTTCCTGATGCATGAAATAAATGTTATGCATTAGGATTAAGGACTTCACATAAGGTAGCTCCCATAGCGCACATATATGAGTCCCATTGTGGTCCTCTCTGTAACCAACAAAATAACCAGGACGACCTTCGTCTGGCACTAAGTTGTTCAACTGTTCAACAATCTCCGACCCGTTTAGACGTTGCGGTGGTCCTTTTTTGATGATGGTGTCCTTCTTGAAGGCATTTCTCTGTTGTCTAAATACGTGACTGTGCGGTAAACAACGCTTGTGGCAATTAAAGAAGCAAATCTTGCAACCATGCTTTAAATGAAAACATTTCGTGTCCAAAGCACATATCGTACATGTCAAATGACCATGAGTGCTCTAGCCGGAAACCATGCTGTAAGATGGGAAATCATGGACGGACCACAAGTATGCAGCTCGAAGTTGAATTTCTTTTTTTTGTAGAAGTCATACACTTCAATTCCTGTCCATAACATTTTCAACTCTTCAATCAACGGCTTCAACATCACATTCAATCGTGAACCAGGATGATCTGGTCTAGGTACAATAAGGCAAAGGAACATAAACTCATACTTCATACAAAGAGATAATTGTAAATGGTACGGAATAGCGAGCACGGGCCAACAAGAGTATGGTGTTGCGTTTGTACCTAACGGTGAAAAGCCATCTGTCGCCAACCCGATGCGAACATTTCTCGCGTCGTTGACAAAATCTGGATCGAAGCTGTCAAGCGCTTTCCATGCCTCACCGTCGGACGGGTGCACCATCATTCTGTAATTCTCACGTACACTTTCTTTGTGCCTCCTCATGTGTGTGGCTGTTTTATTTTAGAGAAACAAGCGCTTAGACCTAGGTGTGGTAGGCAAGTAGCGAAGCTGCTTCTGTGCAACTTCAGTCATTACTTTTGTACCGTCGTCATTAACAACTTCGATAAATCTCACTTTATCATATTTTAAGCACTTGTTCTTGTTGGCATGCTCTTTCCAAACAAGCATGCAGTTGTATGGACACATATCAATGTTCTCATAGTTCATACCAAGATCAGAAATCAATTTCTTAGACTGATACATATCTTTTTGGAATTTATGGGGCTACGGAAGGACATCACTCATCAATTTGATGAGGTCGTTGTAGCAGTTATGGATAAGAAATACTTAGACTTAATTGCCATAAATTTAGTCATAAAAATGAAGATTGTCACTTTGGTGTGTTCATGTAACGGTTGTTTTGATGTTTTGAGATGCTCGAAGAACTCCTTTGCCTCCATTGTAGGAGAATCCTCTGTCAATTTAGGATTTATGGCTTCAAGCGTTTCATCCAACCTATCGACCCCAGTGTTGTCATCCCCATCTCGATCTTCTACAGCTTGAGAAGGGTGTCTCGCCGTGAAAGGTCCACAGCTCATAATGTTGCATAAAACTGTTTCAACACAAGTGGAACGTCAATGTCACTTTGTCGAAACACTTTGCATTCTAACATTTGATACATTGGCACTGCACCTTGCTGTTGTTTGACAACGAAAAAGCTCATTGTATGAAAGTGTCCGTCTTGGTGAACTACTCTTCTGAGTGACTCCCATCCTTTTTCCATCCAGTATACATCCAAGTGTGCTCTTGATCCATGTTTTAGGGTACACCTTCAAAGCAGACAAATCATTATTAGTTCATTGTTATGTAATGTCACGGCCCTACAACTAGGCAGATAGGTCATAAACCCACCCAAGAGTTACCGAGCGGAGCGTGCTCATGACAGGACGTGTGGTCTGGATCCAGACAAAATTTTGATAGCATAACCCCGTTGTTCTCCACTGCACGCCAAAAAATGGTGCAGAAGAGAACAATAGGGTTATGCCGTCGAAATCTGGTCCAGATCCAGACCCGCATACCATCAAAAGCCATGCCCCCTCGGTCACTCTCATGCATTCCAAAAAGAGACAATTCTGAACTGTCACATCTCACATGCCATTAGCATGTGAGATGTGCCGATCCAAAACGGGTGACGCATTGCTATAGGTTACGTCACTCATTTTCATTTTTAAGTCATTTATGAGAGAGAAAAAAACGAGAGAAAGAGAAGGAGGAAAGTTGGTCTTAGATGACAATTCTATGTCTGGATGCATCGCCCGCGCAATCGCGGGTGATTGACGTCCTCACCATCGCCGTTCGCTTCCGTGTCGTCTCAACGCATACATTACGACTACAACTGTCTATACGGCATGAACGCATTTATTGCGTGTCGTGTTGTGTTGGGTCGGGTCAGGCCGGGCCAGCCCAAAACCCATTTATTTACATATTAATAAACTAACTAAATAATAAACAATTACATGTTCAGTACAAGTGAAAAGGGCAGAAGGCACGGCTCACAACAACTATACTATACCATTTGTTTGTGTAAATATGTTGCACACTCAACCAATAAGGACGGGTAGTGTATGAACTTTTACTAGCATATCCAACACATTCAGCTTCCAGTTACAAGGTTGATTGACTAACAAGGGTGTGTTACATGAACAAAGCGGAAAATACATAAAACAAGACCGCGATTACTGTAAGAAAATGGTGATAAGGTTCCTCCACAGAAGAGATGGTATCCATTCAGGTTTGTCATATACAGCAACCATTGCGAACCAACAGAGAGAAAAAATACATGTGCCTCAGCGACTGCATAGTGATGTTGATTGTACATATTGAGAAAGCATGGGAAACAACAACAAGTCATTGAAAGAAACTAGGCGCATACGCGAGTACTTTAGAATTTTCATTCTGGTTTTCATCCTAATACACACACACACACTAAAGGATGTTATCTTCTCAATGTAAGGAAGATTTGCCCCTGATTAACTTAAATAAAGATGTAATGAAGAAGCTAAGAGTCGTGCCTTCTGCGCACGGGAAGGGGGTGTCAGGAGGGGGCTGCGGGTAGGGGGAGAGGAGAGGGGGCGGCGAGGAGGGAGGTGGCGGGGAGGGGGTGTCGCACGGTGAACTGCGACGGGGACAGGGCTGCTGATAGGGGGCGACTTTGACACCCGGTTCTGAAAATGAACCAAGTGAATGCATATGTGTGCCCGGGACGTTCAACACACATACACGAGTGCATTCACAACAGGATATACAGAAAATTACCACAGAACAAGATTAATTAACCACTTTTATTACAGAATTCAGAACATCCAGGAATACAAGCTCTAATGAATATTAATGACAAGTTTGAAATAATGCAGCGAGAATAAACTAAACTGGGCAAACTAAGCAACTAAGCATCATAAGAAAAATAAGCATAAGGGTATATGGCGCAGCTCCAATCAACACCACAGGCAAAGCTAACAGCAGACACGGCTTAGAACTCCGCATTATCATCGTTATACTTCCAAATCTGACCTGCAACTGTTGGTGGGGTATTGCAAGGGTGAGTACATGTTGTACTCAGCAAGTGTGGAATGTATGACATGTAGCTGATACAAATGACCACAATAATAAAGGATATGTGCTGAAAAGTACTTTAAACCATTTGAAAAGCAATATATTATATGTATGCGAAGTAAACCCATCATAAACCATGTAGTCATCATAATACAAGTCCATATTTCATTACCATCATCCAAATACCAGATTCCTCATTACCATAGACCATAATACCATCCCATAGCCATTACCAAACCATCCCAATACCAAAATCCCTCTAATCATGTAGGTCATCCAGGTGCTCTTAACTAGGAGCATGGCTATCATGATAGTTTTAATACTCTGCATAGTTTGTAGCGCTTTACCCACGTGTTTGTGATTTTGTTACCAGTCGGCGACTAAAGGAAACCTCCATTATGCCAAAACACTACCATAGGTGTATGGCCAAGAGATCACAAAATAGCCTTTACAAAAGGACTACTAGCATGTACGGACCCACTGAGGTTTCACCGGTGGCGATGTCTCCCTCTGAGCACATCTTCAATCAAGGGCCCCCTCTTGTGCCATTGGGATCCCAAGGAGTCCCACCAACCATATCCAAACCAAATCCAACTCCCCTTCCCCGGTGCGCCAAATGATCCATGCAATACTAGCAATGTCCTAATTAATCAGCTACGCTGCACCCATACTTGGCCTCGTGGTGGCACTATTGTCCTGGCTTATTCTCGCATGAACCGATCCTTAGATCTAAAGCAAGTGGAACCACCATAGCATCCAAAACAATCCACATACCATCCTTGCTTAGATCATCCATTACCATATCATATTGACCATAATCTCATTAATGCATAATTAAATGTGTAGTTGTTTTCCCATCCCAATTAATTAAGCGAAGAAAAAAAGTAAAAAAGCCCTTCCCGACACTCTACCATGAATTCCAAGTGACAAGGGTGGTTAAACAAATCTAGTAAACTTCCTACCATAGGATTCCCATCAAATTGACACAAGCATGCAGTTTTAAAAACAAAACATTTATTGTCAAAACAGGATCAATATGTTCAAAGACACTTGCCTTGCTCTTGGGATTGGTTCGGGTCAAAGTCTTCAAACTGCTGGTGCTAGATATCCTCCGCAGCACTCACTAGTGCAAATCCGTCTAAATTGCGCCACAAACATACAAGACAAGAATCACAATCAATAAGTGCACAAAAGTTACTCAATATGTCATGACATGCATGATTAATGCAATTGTAAAGCAGAACTAGTTAATGAGTTGTTAATGATGTTTACTAACTAGTTCTAATAGCTTTTAACAAGTTTATACAGGTTTGTGATTGATTCAAACCAATTTTGATTTAATTCAACGGGAAATAGATCGCAAAATCGGACAAGTGCGTAGGGGACCGGACTAGTCCGCCCTTTGCAGGAATAGCGAACTGGGGGTTGAATTTGGAGAATTGGGGGTTGAATTCACGTGAGAAATAGAGAGTAGAAAGTATACCAAGTGTTTACAACTCCAATGGATCAAGGGTTTTGGAGGTAACACTTGGATCTTGGCGATATAGGGTTGATGAAGAACTTGAAGGTGGATTGGTGATGAAGAACAAAAACTTGATGGAGACCTTGATTCTCTTTCGTTTCCTCCTCTTCTTCTTCTTGCTCTGGATCTCCTTCTCCCTCCTTGATAGCGGCTCTCCACGAACTAGGGCTTGGGTGGACTTTCAATTGAGGCAAAAGGATGTTAAGTCAAGGGGTGGGGTTGTTTATTTAAGGGTGGAGGCTAGGAATTGATGGAATTCGAGTTTAAGATGGGTAGAGGCCGCTTTGGGGTCCCGCATGGGCTCCAAAAAGAGTTAGACACGACGTCCTTAGGCCCACTTAAGGTAGAACCCAAAAACAAGTCGTGAAATAGAGGATCAACTCAGAGTCACGATTTATCAGACAAGTCCGCAAAATGATGGACTAGTCCGAAGTTGGACGGAGAGATATCGGACAAGTTCAGACTATATCGGGCAAGTCCGAGCTTGGTCAGAAGAAAAACAGACAAGTTCGACCAAAATCGGACAAGTCCAATTTTAGTTAGAGGGAAAACGGACAAGTCCAGGGACTTAGCAAAATTTCCAAGGATTCGATACACCGGCCTAGTCCGCAATGGACCGGACAAGTCCGAAAGTGTCCATAGGGAAAAACACACTAGTTCGTAGCAAAGCGGAAGGGTCCAACGAAGGTCAGGGAGAAATCGGACTAGTCCGCACCGAAAGTGGACTAGTCCGCACTTCCCAGAATTCTTAAGTGCGGTTTTGATTCTAATTAATTTTAAATTTGTTCCTTTTTATGTTACTAAATTTTAAACATGTATTAGAATGTATGCAATGCATGATGGATTAAAATGAGGGTGTTACAAACCTACCCCCCTTGAAATGAATCTCGCCGTCGAGATTCGACACGGAAGAGAAAAGATAGGGAAATTCCTTCTTGAGATCACCTTCCAGCTCCCAAGTTGCTTCCAATTCTGTATGATGCTTCCATTAAACTTTACACCATCGAATAACCATGTTTCATGTGACTCTCTCCTTGGTTTCCAAGATTTTGACAGGTTGCCCGGCATAAGTCAAATCTGCTTCTAATTCCAATTCTTCCATTGGAACTTGTTCTTCTGGTACCCTTAAACGCTTCTTGAGCTAGGAAACATGAAAGAAATCATGTACATCCGAAAAATGAGCTGGCATCTCCATCCTATATGCTACTTATCCTCTTTTGTACAAAATCTTGAATGGCCCAATGTATCGAGGTGCTAGCTTGCCTCTGATATTAAACCTCTTATGACTGTGACACCTTGAGGTATACGAAGTTTCACACTTCGAAGGCTAGTTTCCTTCTCCTATAGTCCGCATAGCCTTTTTGCCTTGATTGAGCAGCTCGAAAATTGTCGTGAATAACCTGAACTTGCTTTTTAGCTTCTTGCAACATGTCATGTCCAAATACTTGATTCTCCCCTGTCTCATTCCAGAACAAAGGTGTCCTACACTTTCTTCCATAAAGTGCTTCATATGGTGACATCTTCAAGCTTGCATGGTAACTATTGTTATATGAGAATTCTGCATATGGCAAGCTCTTGTCCCAACTTCTTCCATGCTTCAAAGCACAAGCTCTTAACATATCCTCTAAAATTTGATTGGTCCTCTCAGTTTGTCCATCCGTTTGAGGGCGATATGCTGAGCTGAAATTCAACCTTGTTCCCAGTGCTTCATGCAATTTTTGCCAGAACCTGGAGGTAAATTGAGAACCTCTATCTGAGACTATCTTCTCCGGAACCCCATGGTAGCACACATTGTGCTCCATGTATAGCTCTGCTAGCTTGGCGGTGGTATAGGTGGTCTTGACAGGAACAAAATGAGCTGACTTGGTCAATCGATCCACGATTACACAAATTGAGTCATAACCGAACTGTGTACGTTGCAATCCAACTATAAAGTCCATACTGATCTCTTCCACTTCCATTTCGGGATCTTCAATGGCTGCAATAATCCCACTGGCCCTTGATGTTCCGCCTTGACTCGTTGGTACACATCACACAACGCTACATATTTTTCTATGTCCTTTTTCATGCTAGCCTACCAATAGCACGTATTCAAGTCCTTGTACATCTTCATACAACCGGGGTGAATTGAGTATGGCGAGTCATGTGCCTCCTTTAGTATTGTCTCCCGAATCTACTCCACTGCTATACTTGCAGCAGGAGGCCACGGGGCCGTGATTGCCAATTACTTCCCTATGGCTCTAACTGAGACCGCCAGGTCCTGGTTCATGAGTCATCTGCCCAACTCCATCAACAGTTGGGCGGAGCTATGCCAACAGTTCTCTGCCAACTTCGAGAGTTCTTACACCCGACCCGGCACTGAACTAGACTTGTTTGCTATGAAGCAAAAAACAGGGGAATCACTGCAATCCTTTATCAAGCGGTTTTCTCAGGTACACAATATCATCCCCTCTATCTCGAACGCTTCTGTTATTGTTGCATTCAGAAATGGCGTCCGAGACAAGAAAATGTTGGAGAAGCTGGCGATGAAAGAAGTCACCAGCGTCACGGAGTTGTTCAGCCTAGCTAATAAGTGCACTCGGGCCGCAGAGGGCCCAAAAATGCATTCAAAGCCAGCTTCGGAGGCTACCAAAAATTCCTCCAAAGATAAATCCACTACCTCCGGGGTGGCGAAAAGAAGAAGAAGTCCAATGGCAAGACGAAGTCGTCGGCCGATCTACCTATTGTTGCAGCTGCTGCAGCTCTAGGTAGCCGGTGGCCATGCCCCGAAAAACGACCTCGACCTTCGTCAGAAGATGGCGGTAGTTCAAAGATGTGGTGTCCAATCCACAATATGGACAAACACATACTGGAGGACTGCCAAGAGGTCCAAAACCTTGTCGAGCGCTACCACAAGCGCCGAGAAGAACCTCCTTTCCGTCGGCGGGAAGGAAAGCAAAAAGTTGACGAAGCTCCAGCTGAGACGGAGCTAAGCTTTTAGGATCCCAAGAATGTCCTGAAGGTTGTCTACAACACAGTAGACGACAATTCTGACGTGTCCGACAACGAACGTCGAAAGACTCTGAACACCATCTATGGTGGCTCTTGGGACATCACTTCTTGCCGCGTCCTCAAGATAATGCGGAGGGAAATAGCTGTCGTAGCTCCTACTACTAGGGCGGAACCACATCGGAAGTGGATGGATACGCCCATCACCTTTGATGCAAAAGACTGCCCAAGGAACATGGTCGGAGCTAGACAACTCCTATTAATGGTATCTCCGACCATCAACAACGTCCAGCTCTACCACGTTCTAGTAAACGAAGGCGCAGTGCTCAATCTCTTGAGCTTTGAAGCATTCATGAAGATCCAGCTGCAACTCTTGGACCTTCGCCCCTCAAGACCTTTCTCTGCGGTAGGTCTGGGGGCCATCAGCCCCCTCAGATACATCACTCTCACGGTGACCTTCGAGACTCGGGGGAAGTACAGGACCAAGAAGCTGGTCTTTGATGTTTCTCACATCAGTCTGGCCTTCAACGCCATCCTGGACAGGCTTGCCTTGTACAAGTTCATGGCCGCAGCTCACTACGGCTATCAGGTGATGAAGATGCCGACACCCTCAGGTGTCCTCTGGGTCCGTGGAGACTGTACTACAGGAGTCACCACGCTGCACCACGTGTGCAACCAAGCGGCGACACCGACATTCCCGTCAAAGTCGTCCAAATCAGTTCTGATGCTGCTCAATCACTCGTATATTGGGGGGTTTGAACAACAAATAGGAACTCGCGCTGATCACTTTCCTCCGGGCTAATGTTGACATGTTTCTCGGACAACCGTCACAAATGCCTGGGATCTCGAGGGAGGTGATTGAGCACAATCTGAAGATTTATCCTTACGCATGGCCTGTACACCAGAAGGCCCAGAAGCAATCAGTCGAGCGGCAAAATTTCATCCGACAGGAGATCAAAAAGCTACTCGAAGCTGATTTCATCTGGGAGGTTTTTCATCCAAAATTGATGGCAAACCCTGTCGTTGTACCCAAGGCCGGCAGGAAGCTTCGGATGTGTATCGACTACGCCACACTAAATAAGTCATGTTTGAAAGATCCATTTCCACTACCTAGGATAGATCAGATAGTGCCAGGACCGGAGTCGCCTGTATGGAACTAGCGCCTCTTGAGGACGTTTGCACAGGAGGAGGTGTCACAGTAGAAGATCTCCCTCGTCGAGGAGAAGGGGCAGTCGTAGATGCAGCAGACCTGACGGAGCTCCCATCAGCGTGCCTTAGCTTCCTCTTCCGGCTGGAAGATTCGGTTGGCTCCTTGCCCTTGCCCTTGCCGACATCATCAACTTTTTTGCTCGGGGTAGGGGCGACCACCTCCTCGGAAGCTCCGGGAAACACAACCTTGGAGACCCTGCGCTTCTCTAGTTCACCCAGGTCTTCCAACGCCGGCATCCTCCTCCAGAGCTCCCTGCTGAACTCTGGAGTCATATTCAGAGGCAAGAAAGTCTTCGGCGGAGCCAAGGTGTCATCGGTGATGGACCCGTGCTGAAGTTTCTTGAGATGGAGCCTCAAAACTTCGTCATCCAAATTGGATTTCAATCTGGTTTCAATCCACTCATCATCCATCACACTGTTGAAGGCCCAGGCGAGCTTCTCCCTTCTCCTCAGCAGAGCCCACATGTTCACCAAGAAATTTCTGAAGACCATCTGGGGGGTCACTCCACCCTCCACACATTCTTGGATTCTGGCTAGGACAGGCTTGAACGCATCTGACAGCTTCAGAACCACATTCCAGGCATCGGTGTCGATGTTGGGGAGTCCTTGGGGCAGCTCCAGCCTATCATGCTCCTCCACAGCAATGATGACCCAATCCTTCTTCCAGTCATCCCATTTGCCGGAGGGGGACGACTTCAAGTACTTGAAGGGGCAATTCTTTCGCTTCACGAAGTAGTAGAAGCCAAGCAGCTCAGTCCCCTTGCCGGTGGTATGGACCGTGAAGAAGGTTCGAAACAGCTTGACGTAGGTAGGCACGCCCACCCACATCTCGTAGAAGTGGACAAAAGTCGCCACCAGCAAGAGGGAGTGAGGGCCGATATGATGAATTTGAAGGCCGTAGAAGTCCAGCAACATCAGGATGAAACTTGAAAAAGGTGGGACCAGACCCACAATGGCGTATGCCGAGAAGTACACCATCTCGCAGGAGCGTTCCATCCTAAAGGGGATCTTGCCGGCACGAACCAAGTGGTTGAAGGAGTCGCTGGACCATCCCATGAAGGTCCGGACCTTCATCAGATGGTCCTTGCTCTGGATGCGGCTTTTGGGAAGACCTAACTCAATCACGGTAGAGTGGAGCAAAAGAGGATAAAGCTAGGTAAAGTTTGGGAGGCTCTGAGCGCAAGTTTGACCGAAAGCGTAAATAGTCCTCAAATCGTGCGGACTTTCCTTCTTAAGTAAGCCTCCACGATGCTTGGATGGAAACCGCAACGAGAGCAAGTCCACATTACAAAGAATCTACCCTGTCAATGACGAATGAGCCCGGGGCCACCCCGACGAAGAAGTCGAGGTTATTACCCCAGGTGAACCGTTGTCATGATGGGTGGCGGGAAGCCCGAGAGTGGCAGTCTGACAAGGCGCTCAGAATCGATACGGTTTTCGTATTGGGAGCTGGCGACCTTCATATGCGTGAGATCTGCACTCAAAGATCTCATTTACCGCATTCAAAACAAGCCACGTGGCGAGGGTTCAACCCCGGACCATCGCCCCAATGGTACATCAGAAAACCTTTGAAGTTGCAGCACGGGAATCGAGGATGGACCAACGTCTGGTAGAATAACTTAACCCAAAGAGTTTCTCCCAGAGGTGGGCCCGAGGGCCACTGTCGGTACCCTGCGTATTGGGTACCCCATGATACTGCAAGAAGTGCAAGGGAGTTCCACCTGTCAAAGTTGAAGACTTCCGTAGGCCCCACGTGTCACACGGCACTGGACCCACCTCCTTCATATGGGTAGCTCCGGCATTACCACGTGTAGTATAAGACCGGAGCTAAACTCCCAACATAGGGAAGCTCTGCGCTTAACACGTGTCTAGTGATCTCGGACCTAACCCCCATTAGAAGGAAGCTCCTATGCCTCCACGTGTATAGCAGCTCTGGACCTACCTCCCCGCGAGGGAAAGCTCCAGAGCTGTCGCATGTTGAGCCTCCAGACCTACGCTACCAACGGGATTACAGACGGATCTCCAACAGCATAAGCATTCAAAGGACACTTATTCCTACAGTTACAAGGCCTGATTATGTGCCATTAATGCAATATTAATGGCGCGTGATCAGAAGACCCTTAATACTGGTAACGCCACCATTAAGGCGCGTTATCACGTTATTAGGATACTTAAACATACTTAATTGTGTATTAGGAAAGAATAACAGTCGGGGCCACATGTCGGGCCAGGCAACCCATTTTACAGCCATCCCTTGGTCTATAAAAGGGATGTGCTGCACGGTACAAAAGAAAAAAGCTCACACACACTCAAGCACTCGCAAATCTCCAATACAACCACACACACTCCGTGGAGTAGGGTATTATGCTCAGGCAGCCGAACCATGTAAATCATATGTGTCATCATCTTGTCTAAGATATCCGCACACCCAAATTGATACAAGAACCTCCATGGGCTACAATTTAGTATTATCGGGGAAAGTGTTGTTCATTCGCTTCGACATTTGGCGCGCTAGGTAGGGGCGCCCGAGATCGCAAGATGGTGAACTCCGCCGCAGGATCATCCAACGGCAACAACGGTGTGCAACCTACTCGGGGGAATCCTTCCCACATGCAGCAACCAGCGGGCGCCGTTGTCCCGGCAGGCGTCGCACCACCACCACCACATTTGCTCGGCCAAACAATGCTGGAATGCAGGATGGAGTACTCGAGTTGGTCACGACATCGGAGAACAACAACCCTGAGAACGCGCTGATTGTTGTGCGTACTCTGCTGGAGCGCCCACCAGCTCCCTGAGCACCTCAGGGTGTGATGGAGCAATGGCGTGCTGATGTGCAACATCTAGTTGCAGCCGCAGCTGATGCCATCAGCAACCAAGGTCCTCCCTCTTCGGGGAAGGCACTGACTCAACATAGGACCTTGTCTGGAAGACTTGGTCCTCACTTATCATGGCACCGGAGGCGTGTTGTATCTCAACAGGTGATATTGCTGCCTTTCGGGGCGCGACGCACCCATACTATGTCGAGGCTTTCGACGCACGACCTGCGGTCAGAGCTCGATTGCCACTACCAACAGTAGGATGGCTGTGTTCATATTGAGCGTGCTCGCAAGAGGCGAGAGGCTCGGGACAACCTTGCTCCAGTGGGAGTAGGAGGAGGTTGTTCTTCCTTGGCCATGCACCTACGCATGGTCCACTGGCCACAGAAGTTCCGGCCATATTTGCCGAAGAAATTTGACGGGACTGTCAACCCCACTGAATTACATCAAATCTACTCCACTGCTATACTTGCAGCACGAGGAAACGAGGTCGTGATGGCCAGTTACTTCCATGTGGCTCTAACTAGGACCGCCAGGTCCTGGTTCATGAGTCTTTCGCCCGACTCCATGAACAGTTGGGCAGAGCTATGCCAACAGTTCACTGCCAACTTTGAGAGTTCTTACACCTGGCCTGGCACTGAACTGGACTTGTTTGCTATGAAGCAAACAATGAGGGAATCGCTGCAATCCTTTATCCAGCGCTTTTCTCAGGTACGCAATACCATCCCCTATATCTCAAACGCTTCTTTTATTATCGCATTCAGACAGGGCATCCAAGACAAGAAAATGCTGGAGAAGCTCGCGAAGAAAGAAGTCACCAACGTCACGGAGTTGTTTAGCCTGGCTGATAAGTGCGCCTGGGCCGCAGAGGGCCGGGAAATGCATTCAAAGCCAGCTCCAGAGGCTAAAAAAAGTCCTCCAAAGCTGAAGCCACTACCTCTGGGGGTGGCAAAAAGAAGAAGTCCAACGGCAAGAATAAGCCGTCGGCCGGTGCACTACTGTTGCAGCTACTGCAGCTCTGGGTGGTCGGGGGACATGCCCCAAAAAACGACCTCGACCTTCGTCAGAAGACGGCGGTAGTTCAAAGATTTGGTGTCCAATCCACAAGAGGGACAAACACATTCTGGAGGACTGCCTAGAGGTCCAAAACCTTATCAAGCGCTACAACAAGTGCCGAGAAGAAGCTCGTTTCCGTCAGCGGGAAGGAAAGCAGAAATTTGATGAAGCTCCGACTGAGATGGAACTAGGCTTTTAGGATCCCAAGAAGGTCCTGAAGGCTGTCTACAACACAGTATACGACGACTCTGACGTCTTCGACAATGAATGTCGGAAGAACCTGAAGACAATGCGGAGGAAAATGGTTGTTGTACCTCCTGCTGCTAGGGCGGAACCATATCAGAAGTGGATGGATATGCCCATCACCTTTGACGCAACAGACTACCCAAGGAACATGGTTGGAGCTGGCAAACTCACGTTGATGGTATCTCCGACCATCAACAATGTCCAGCTCTACCACATTCTGATAGACACAGGCGCAACGCTCAATCTCTTGAGCTTTGAAGCATTCATGAAGATCCAGCTGCAACTCTCGGACCTTCGCCCCTCAGGACCTTTCTCCAGGGTAGGTTCGGTGGCCATCAGCCCCCTCGGATCCATCACTCTCCCCTTCGGGACTCGGGAGAAGTACAGGACTAAGAAGCTGGTGTTCGATGTTGCTCACATCAATCTACCCTTCAACGCCATCCTAGGCAGGCCTGCCTTGTACAGGTTCATGGCCGCAGCTCACTACGGCTATCTGGTGATGAAGATGATGACACCCTCAGGCGTCCTCCGGGTCCGTGGAGACCGCATTGCAGGAGTCACCGCACGAGAGGAACTCCACGCGCATGCCACGGCTCATGAAGGAACCAGGCAAAGAGCTCATTTCTCAACCTCCGAGCACTCGTCGATGAGGCTCAACCTCTGCACCACTTGTGCAACCAAGCGGCGACCCCGATGTTCCCGTCAAAGTCATCCAAATCGGTTCAGATGTTGCTCAGATCACACGTATATCGGGAGGTTTGAACAACAAATAGGAAGTCACGCTCATCACTTTCCTCCGTGCTAATATTGATGTGTTTGCCTGGCAACTGTCACAAATGCCTGGGATCCTGATGGAGGTGATTGAGCACAATCTGAAGATTTATCGCGACGCACGGCCTGTACACCAGAAGCCCCAGAAGCAATCTGTCGAGCGACAAAATTTCATCAGACAGGAGATAAAGAAGCTGCTTGAAGCTAGTTTCATCTGGGAGTTTTTCATCGAAAATGGCTGGCAAACCCAGTCGTTGTACCCAAGGTCGGCGGGAAGCTTCGAATGTGTATCGACTACACCACACTAAATAAGGCATGTCCAAAATATTCATTTCCACTACCTACGATAGATCAGATAGTGCATTCCACCTCCTGGTGTGAGCTATTGTGTTTCCTAGATGCATACTCTTCATATCATCAAATCCAAATGTCTAGGGAAGATGAAGAGAATATTGCCTTCATAACATTAGATGGATTGTATTGTTATACTAACATGCCCTATGGTCTCAAAAATGATGCTTCAACCTTTGTGCGAGCTATGTACAAAACTTTGGGAGAACTCATTAGGGATTTGGTGGAGGTGTATGTCGATGACATCGTTGTGAAGGTCAAGAACAAGGATTCACTCCTTGAAAATTTACAAGCCGTCTTCGACAAGCTGCGCATTACGCGCACCAAGCTAAACCCAGACAAGTGCGTCTTCGGGGTTTGCTCCGGGAAGCTCCTTGGTTTCTTGGTAACCCACCGAGGAATTGAGGAAAACCCGGCGAAGATCAAAGCTATAGAAGACATGCAACCTCCAGCAGGCATCAAGGACGTCCAGAAGCAAACTGGATGTCTAGCTGCGCTCAGCCGGTTCATCTCAAGGCTGGCAAAGCGGGCACTTCCCTTCTTCAAGCTATTGAGGAAGATCGGACCATTGCATTGGTTCGAAGAA
This sequence comes from Tuctoria greenei, assembly GCA_036927565.1. Taxonomy (NCBI): domain Eukaryota; kingdom Viridiplantae; phylum Streptophyta; class Magnoliopsida; order Poales; family Poaceae; genus Tuctoria; species Tuctoria greenei. The sequence continues at coordinate 118,737,832 of JAYESD010000005.1, forward strand.
GCAGAAAAGGCATTCCAAGAGCTCAAGCAACTCCTCACCACCTAACCAATCTTGGTAGATCCGAACCCTAGTGAGCCTCTACTACTTCACATTTAGCAACTTCAGAAGTTGTCAGCATGGTCTTGGTCGCGGAAAGAATGGAGCCACATTCAGTTCAAGAGCCTAGACCCCTCCGGGAAGGTCCGGGGCTACCTGAAGGCGAGTCTGGGTCCCAGCCCCCAGGCACGGATCTTCAAGGTGGAGTGCTAGAAGATCAACCTCTCTCATTTGAGAGAGGTCTCACGGCTGTTCAAGAAGATCCGGACCCCTCAAAGAGGGTACGGGTTGAACATGAAGAAGTTTTGGACCCCTCCGGGAGTGTCCAGGAAACTCAACAAGAAGGTCCGGACCCCTCTAGTAGGGTCCGGGTCAATGGAGAGGAAGCTTTGGGCCCCTCCGAAAGGGTCTGGACTGTCTAGCGCCTAGTGTACTTCATCAGTGAAGTACTCCATGATGCAAAGACTAGATATAGTGAGGTGCATAAGCTGCTTTACACATTTCTTATTGGCTCAAGGAAGCTTCGTCATTATTTCCAAGCCCACAAGATATCAGTGGTAACTTCTTATCCACTGCGTGCTATATTGCATAACCCTAATTCCACTGGGAACTTCGCAAAGTGGGCAGTGGAGCTGGCCGACTTTGATATTGAATTCGTGCTACGACAAGCAATCAAAAGTCAGTCTTTGGCTGACTTCATGGTGGAGTGGACTCCCTCTCCATCAAATCCAGGGGGCCCCAGTGAGCTGAAGCTGGAACCCAAGGTTCCGGTCTTCACAGAGCCTCACTGGACTCTCTACTTCGACGGCTCCATGCAGAAGCAGAGGGGCAGAGCTGGAATCCTCCTCCTCGCTCCGACCTGGGAGAAGGTCAAATACATGGTTCACCTTGACTTTATGGCGACCAACAACATGGCGGATTATGAAGTCTCATCTATGGGCTCAAGGTGGCACTATCCTATGGTGTAAAACAGCTGTTGGTGAAGGGTGATTCACAGCTCATCATAAAACAAGTCAAAGGTGAATGCTGCTTATCTCCTTGAAGTCCAGAGGCTTCAGAAAGACTTCGAAAGTCCTGGACCTCCACCATGTTCAGCGTCTCAATAACACTAAAGCCGACGAACTCTCGATGAAGGCTTCAACCGGAGCTTCGCCTCCCGACAGAATCTTCGTTCGGAGGTTGTCAATACCAACAGATTAGTCTGCCAAACTGAGCGAAGGAGGCGAAAACAACACCTCGAAGCTGGCGGTCTCAGTGGTCCTGTTACCATGGCGTCCACCAAGGGTCTTGGTGCTGTCGGAAGCTCCGAGCAACCCAACACCCAATTCTCAAAAACTCAAGTTAGCTCTCATGCATGGATCTCGGAGATCCGGAGATACTTGAAAGACAATATCCTTCCTGAAGACGGTGTATCTGCTGACCAGATCGTTAGATTGGCTAAAAGATACATGCTTGCAGAAGGGGATCTCTACCAGCGCGGTGCCAATGGCGTCCTAATGCGGTACATTTCAAGGGAAGAAGGTCGCGATCCCCTTGCGGAAATCCATGGAGGCGAGTGTGGAAACCATGCGTCTTCCCGCACGCTGGTCGGCAAAGCCTTTCAACATGGCTTCTACTGGCCTACAGCACTCCAGGATGCAGTGGAGTTTGTAAAAAATGTGAAGCATGCCAGTTCCATGCAAAAAACGTTCACTCACCAGCTCAATCACTGCAAATGATACCTCCTACATGGCCATTCGCTGTGTAGGGCATGGATATTTTGGGACATTTCCCAAATGCCATCGGAGGTTACAAGTTCCTGTATGTAGCCATTGACAAGTTCACCAAGTGGCCGGAAGCTACTCTAGTTGTGACTATCAACAAGCAATCAGCAATCAAATTCTTGAAGTCCATAATCTGCAGATTTGGAGTTCCAAACAAAGTCATAACTAACAATGGAACCCAATTCAAAAGTTTTGCATTCCAAGAATATTGCAAAGACCTCGACATTCAAGTCAGCTACGCCTCGGTAGCTCACCCAGCAAGTAATGGCCAAGCTGAGAGAGCAAATGCAGAAATCCTAAAGGACTCAAGATGCACACATATGAGCGCTTAAAAAAGCATGGGGCCAACTAGATTTAAGAGCTTCCGTCTACATTTTGGGCCAACAGGACAACACCTAACTGGTCAACTAGAGAGACACCCTTCTTCCTGGTGTACAGAGCTGAAGGAGTCCTTCCTCCGGAGATCACCATGGGGTCGCTCTGGGTCTGGACATTTGACGAAGCCGCGCAGGACCAGCTCTGGCGTGAAGACCATGACCTCTTTGACGAGGGAAGGTGCCAAGCAGCTGTCCGGAATGCACGCTATCGACAAGCGCTCCGGCGCTATCATCAAAGGCATATGTGCAACCGACAGCTCGAAGAAGGCGATCTGGTGCTGCGGAAAATACTAACTCACAAAGGGATGAACAAACTCTTCCTCGGCTGGGAAGGTCCCTTCCGTGTGATCAAAGTACCCCGTCCCGAATACGTTCGCTTGGCAACTGGGGATGGGACTCTGCTTCCTAAACCTTGGAACACTGAGCACCTCCATATGTTTTATGCTTAGAATCACGAAGGTGAGTCTGTAATTACACACGGTGTATGTTATAGAGTCAATATACAGAGACGGGTAGGTCCTCAGGGAAAACATCCGGACCCATCCGGGAGGGTCCGGGAAGTTCAAGCAACACTTGACACAGTCACAGCTCTAAAAGTGTTGCTGCCTGCCCCGAGCTAGTACAAGATGTATAGCACACTTATCCTGGTCATGTACCCTATGTGTGTCCTTGTCTCCCCTGTAATACGAACCTATAATGAAAGACATTGTTGTGCGAAAACAGACTCCACGTGCATTTATTTTTGTACAAGGCTCCGTCTTTTGAATAATTACTTTTATCCTTCTTGTCTATAATAAAGTTGTGCAATTCTTTTTAAGTTTTAGTCCAAGTTATTCATATGTGTTACAATTTATATTGTTCGTCTATTTGGATCTTAACATTGCTGCATAGTCTACTTGCCTGAACGCCAAGCCAACATAGGTATGGAGTGTCCTATCGACTTAGCCTGGTCCTGCACCCTAAGTACACCACTCTACCTACATCCCGACAAGCCTTAGTAGGGTGAGAACTAAAAAAGCATGCGGATCTAGAAAGATTACATCAATATGCTGGTTATCATATCAAATTTCTTCAGATTTAAAACTGAAATAAGAACAGTAAGTCACAAACAACTTATAGACAAGAGGACGAATTTTACTCTTTTTCTTGGCTTTAATGTACAGGAATAACAAAAAACTCATGGCAACGGTGGACGATGTCGGAGATATTAAACTCTGACACCTCCAAGGGGGCCCGCCATCGACATTTTCAGACGTTGAAAGTGGGCACCGCTAGAGCTAACATGCTCTGGCAACTTCCATGGGGGACGGCCGCTGATGTGAAGTATAATTCAAGGGAAGATGGCATAACCACCCGAGGGGATCGCCGTCAAAATTTACTACGATTGATGTTGGGTGTCGTCGGACCTATCAAGTTCCGACAACCCCACGGGGCCTACTGTCGACGTATTGCGCATTGGTAGTGGGTGTTGTCGGACCTAACAAGCTCCGACAACCCCAGGGCGGCGCCGTCGATGTTCTACACATTGGCTGTGAGTGTCATCGGACCTACAAAAGCTCCGACAACCCCATGGGGCCCGCCGTCGACGTTCTACGCGTTGGTAGTGGGTGTCGTCGGACCTACCAAGCTTCGACAACCCCAGGGGGCCGCCGTCGACACTACAAAAGCTCCCTGGTGAAGTCGGAAATAATCTTTGGAACTAAAAGCTACAAGTTCAAAGTTTCCAAGTCATCAACACATCGTCAAATCCTTTTTGTACATCTTCGCAATCAAATTGCGTACATCTACGAGGGGGGAAACAATATAAAGGAAGGTGTATTGAAGACAAGGACAACAAAATGGAATTGATTGGAGAAACAGGGGATTTCAATGTAGTCAATTACAAAATAAGGGTTATAGCAAAAGGCAAAAGGGAAAGGTCCTAACTACTTGAGGATCTAAGTCCTGCGGAAAGACGAGGCAACCTTCTTAGTAGCTTCTTAGACGCTGGCTTTAGCGGCATCCTCCTCTTCAGAAATAAGTCCTTCGAAGACAAGATTAAGAGAAAATTCTGGGTCTTGGCTTTTGTAACACGCCAAAACATACTTTGCGACATTCTTGGCCAGAGATTTTCCCTCTGTCTCCAGCTGATCAGCGATTACATCACCCATTGCATCGAGTTTGCTGCCAGTAGAGCCAAGTGCCACCAGCGTCTGGTCCAACTCCTGTGTTGGGTTCTCCGGATGTACTGAGCTGAAGCCAAGAGGCACTAGGGCTCTGTCCGCACGTCCCAGGAAATCCCATACCAGCAGGGATTCAGTTGCCCTTGAGCTCCGCAGGTCCTCCAGTGACCTTCGGGTGGCCGCTAGCTCCAAACTTTCCCAAGCGAGGTGCTCAACCGCTTTGGCATGTTGCTACGTATCCTCATCTACTTGCTTTTCGCGGTCGGCTAGCTCCGTCTCCCCGAGGTGGATGTGGTTTGCCATTCTGCCAGGTCCTTCTCCCTGCCAGTTACTTTCCCTTCTCTGGTGGCAACATCAGCTTATCTTTTCGAGAGCTCCTGCCCCAGTTTCCAGTACTTTTCTTCCTCCTCCTTACTCCACAGATCAAACTTCTTAGAGCGATCTGCTAAATTCGGCTCAGCCGGAGTCAGCTTTTGACTAAGCTCCTCCTCTCTTTTCAAAACATCCTCTTGCTGTTCCAGAAGCTTCTCTTCTCTAGCATCAAGGTCTGCTCGATGCTTCAGGAGAACCTCATTTAATTCATTGAGGTTGTCGTGATGCTTGTCAGTAGCATCACTCCTTTCCTTGGCATGCTCGAGAATCTCCTGTTAATTAGCATTGAGAGCCTTGATGGCGGCTTCCTTCTCCTCCAGCAATTTGCCCCAATGTTCCAGCCAGGCCTTTTCCTTCTCGACCGACTCCTTTTTGTCCGCAAGCCTTGTCTACGCCATCTTGTTCTCGAAGTGAAGTCTGTTGCGCTAGCGCCTCAAGGTGTGACTCTCTTCTTCAAAGACCATGCTATCATGGTCGAAGGCAAGCTGGACTTGTCGGAGGCTTGAGCAGGATTGTCAATAGACAACGCCAAAGGAATAAGCTCTGGACCTCCCGTGGTCACCTCTGCTAGTTCTAAGGGGTCGTCAAGAACCGAAATAGGGTCCCACACCACAAGCGTTGTTCCATGAGCTTCTACGGCACTGGGGCCGCTCTCCGGGTGCTTTCGGCAGTAGCTGAGGAAGAACCCACTGGGGAAACTTCTACCCCTGGGGCTGACGCCGAAGGGCTGACGCCAAAGGTCCCGCCACAGAAACTTGAATTGCTGGCTCTGCGGGTGGAGAGCCTATTGCCGCCTCTTCATGGTGTTCTGCCTCGGGCATGGGCACCTCCGGAGCAGTTACTTTCGGCGCGGTCGTTGGAGATTAACCCGAAGCCACTTCCACCACCGGCTCGCCGGTACATCAACCATCTCAAGCTCGGCAGCCGGAGCTTCAACAACTTCCGGCTCGGAGGTCAGAACATCAAGTCCCAACGACCCGGTTGTTGAGGCATCAACAACCTCTGTCTTAGGGGCTAGAGCTTCACACCACCGACTCTCTTGTCGGTTCAACAAAAACTTCTGGCACAGCGACCGGAGCCTCAGTTGCCTTGATCTCCGAAGTTGGAGCTTCCACCATCTCCGCGTCCGGCACCAAAGCTTCAGTTGTTGGTGCTGTTGCTAGTGGAGCATCTTGATGTATGTCTCCCCCGTGGTCCGGCGCTATCATGGGAGTCTCTGGTGTCAACTCTGGATCTAGATCCACGACAGCTGGCGTCGGAGCTGTCGTGACCTTAGCCACCACTTGAGGAGGTGTGGGGGTTGGAGCTGGAGATTCCGCCCGCATTGTTTCGGTCATTGCAATGGAGGCCAGATCTTTAGACCCCGTCTTTGATGCTCCGCAGTAAAAAAATTGGTAGATTACATGACAAAAATAAGAATGGCAAATTAAGGTGAAAAAGAAAAGGTTACCATGGGAAGCTACGGCTCCAATCGGCGCGGAACTTCTTTGACGGAGGCTCAGAACCGAAACCTGTCGTATTTGGCACTGAGGGAGCTTCAGAATGATGCCCGGAGCCTGCCGCCGTTGTCTTTGTTACCCCAGTCGAGGCCTTCCTTGGCTGGGAATGACTACGGTACCCGGAGCCCGTAGCTGGCGCTGGGACTGGAGTCGACTGTACGGAACTGGCGCCGCTTGAGGACACTTGCATCGGAGGAGGTGTCACCGCCGAAGATCTCCCTCACCGGGGAGAAGGGGCAGACATAGATGGAGCAGACCTGATAGAGCTCCCATCAGCGTGCCTCAGCTTCCTCTTCCGGCTGGAAGATTCGGCTGGCTCCTTGCCCTTGCCTTTGTCGACATCATCAAATTTTTGGCTCAGGGTAGGGGCAACCACCTCCTCGAAAGCTCCGGGAATCACAACCCAGGAGACCCTGCGCTTCTCCACTTCACCCAGGTCATCCATCGCTGGCATCCTCCTCCGGAGCTCCCTGCTGAACTCTGGAGTCATGTTTAGAGGCAAGAAAGCCGCCAACAGAGCCAAGGCATTATTGGCGATGGACCCGTGCTGAAGTTTCTTGAGATGGAGCCTCAAATCTTCATCACCAAAGTTGGATTTCAAACCGGTTTCAATCCGGTCATCATCCATCACACCGTTGAAGGCCTAGGCGAGCTTCTCCCTTCTCCCCAGTGGAGCCCACCTGTTCACCAAGAAATTCCTGAAGACCATCTGAGGGGTCACTCCACCCTCCACACATTCTTGGATTCTGGCTAGGACAGGCTTGAACGCATCTGACAGCTTCGGAACCACATTCCAAGCATCAGTGTCGACGTTGGGGAGTCCCTGGGGCAGCTCCAGCCTATCATGCTCCTCTATAGTAATGATGACCCAATCCTTCTTCCAGTCATCCCATTTGCCCGAGGGGGAAGACTTCAAGTACTTGAAGGGGCAATTCTTGCGCTTCACGAAGTAGTAGAAGCCAAGAAGCTCAGTCCCCTTGTTGGTGGTATGGACCATGAAGAAGGTCCGAAACAGCTCGACGCAGGGAGGCATGCCCACCCACATTTCGCAGAAGTGGACAAAAGTCGCCACTAGCAGGAGGGAGTGAGCGCCAAGCTAATGCAGTTGAAGGCCGTGTAGAAGTCCAGCAGCATCAGGATGAAACTTGAAAAAGGTTGGATCAGTCCCACCATGGCGTACGCCAAGAAGTACACCATCTCGCTGCAACGTTCCTTCTTGAAGGGGAGCTTGCCGGCACAAACCAAGTGGTTGAAGAAGGCGCTGGACCATCCCATGAAGGTCTGGACCTTCATCAGATTGTCCTTGTTCTGAATGCGGCATTTGGGAAGTCCTAACTCCATCGTAGCAAAGTGGAGCGAAAGAGGAGAAAGCTAGGCAAACCTTGGAGGCTCTAAGCGCGAGTTTGATAAAAAGCGTAAAGAGTTCACAAACCGTTCGGACTTTCCTTCTTAAGTAAGCCTCCATGACGCTTGGATGGAAACCGTGTCGAGGTTATTACCCCAAACAAACCGTTGTTATGATGGGCGGCGGGAAGCCCGAGGGTGGCAGTCTGACAAGGCGCTCAGAACTGATACAGTTTTTGTGTTGGGAACTGGCGACCTTCAATTGCGTGAGATTCACACTCAAAGATCTCATCTACCGCATTCAAAACAAGCCACGCGGCGAGGGTTCAACCCTGGACCATCGCCCCAACGGTACATCAGAAAACCTTTGAAGTTGCAGCGCAAGAATCGAGGATGGCCCCATCTCTGGTAGAATAACTTAACCCAAATGGTTTCTCCCAGAGGTGGGCCCGGGGGCCAGTGTCGGTACCGTGCGTACCAGGTACCCCATGATACCGCAAGAAGTGCAAGGGAGTTCCACCTGTCAAAGTTGAAGACTTCCGTAGGCCCCACGTCTCACATGGCACTGGACCCACCTCCTTCATATGGGTAGCTCCGGCATTACCACGTGTAGTGTGAGACCGGAGCTAAATTCCCTACATAGGGAAGCTCTGCGCTTAACACGTGTCCAGTGGTCCCGGACCTAACCCCCATTACATGGAAGCTCATGTGCCTCCACGTGTATAGAACCTCCGGACCTACCTCCTATTGATGTCTCCTAAGATATACTAACAAATCATCCCTGGCAACGGTGCCAGAAATGCTTGTTGGTATTTCTTAACACCACAGATCATCTCCAGTAAAGAGATGAGACCCGCAAGCGTGCGGAAGATACCGTTGTAGCATTTCATGTATGAGTATTCCCAAGGGTATCGTATTTATCCCAAAGGAAGGCAATGGAGTAAAGTATATACTACTCTTATGGTCAAGCTATGGGATACTAATCCATTATCCGGACAGGGGTGAGTTGATAATAGGGGTAGTGTGACACACACCTAGGCAATCTATTCTAAAGGGTAAAATGGGTCCTATAGGGAGATTGGGTTGAGAGTTAGAGAGTTTCTCTTACAATGCTCCTAATGCATATACATAGCCTAAGGTAGATACTAATGGTCATGTTAATGATGAATTCCTATGCAATGCTACTCAACACATCGTGCACGGGCTTACCCCTAGCAATACTAGGGCGACTCCCGCCAAGAGCCTATGGCATAGCCGAACATGGAGGATTACAAAGGACAGATAGGATTGTCACCACCTACTGCCTACCTCTTCAATCTGTGGGTCTACGAGACATCCAACGCTACTTAAATACCCTAGCACCATGCTAGATACTAAGCAAATACCTTAGGATCCATGGCACAAGCCATCCTAAGGCAATGACTAACCTAAATATCGTTAAACCAATGTTGAAGCATAGCATAAGTCATTCATATTAACATAATCATAGCATAAATACATAGACTATAGTGGGGGTCTATAGTGTTTATGACCATAAGATGTGATCATGAGAGTGAAATCATAAAGACTATACCTTCCACATACATAGACTCCACAATCAAACAAGAAACGCTATGTCCAAGTATACATATAAAAGAAGACAAAAGATAATATCTTTATTGAGCACAAAATCACAAATACAAGAAGGAATACATAAGTCATACCTTTCCTAATGTGGAATTGGGAAGAGAGACTCTTTCTACTCCTTTCCCAATTTGGACTTGGCACTAGAGGCTCTCCTCTCTACATCCTAACTCCTCTAAGGACTATGGAAGATAGTGTATACAATAGAATGATGCCCAAGTGGTGTGTGTTGAAGTGAGGGGTAGGGGGTCCTATTTATACTAGTGTTGACGTCGGTTCCTGCCACCAAAAGCGCACGAATCAGTCACCATTGACTCCAAGGAGCCGTGAGGAGCCAACACGTGGAGGCTGACTGAGTTTGGTGCAAAGACCAGGTCGGCCGACCCCCTGGTTCGACCGACCTGGTCATTGCACCGTTTCTCGTGTGCTTTCTCCATGTGGCTGCCAGGTGGGTCCCATTGATGTATATGGGTGATACACCGTTGGATCTCCTCGGATACTTCTGTTTGTGGGCCATTTGATCCATGGGATGCCACGTGTCGTTGCCTGATTAGCTGGGTTGATATTTTATAGGATTAGTCCCTCTACATTTCCTCATTTCCTGCATAAAATGCTGCATACACATATTTCTCCAAGTCCAAGTGGAATTGGGTTAGATAGAAAGGTGATGTGTGCAAGAAATGACAAATCCTTCACATAATTGAGTTAAATTGATAGATGAAATTGGTATATAACAACCATCAACAAACTCCCCCAAGCTTATCCTTTGCTCGTCCCGAGCAAAGTCAAGACTTTAGATTGATGATCAGGAGTTGCTACAATGTCTTATTTTCAAAAGTATCTAATGCACAACAAGATACTCTACCTAATATTGCAGAAATTGGCTATGATACCCTACCTTTCTTAAGTATCATGAAGCTTATGCTTTTTCATATTCATGAGTAGTTGAAAGGTAGAATAGCAAATGGAGCAAACATAGCCTAGAAATCAAGTTCCACTTAAATCCCGGAGAATTCAATTTAGATATTAAGTACCTCAATTTGATTCTCTCAGTCACTCCTTTGTGGATAGTGGAAATATTTCCTCACCAAAGAATTGTGCCTCTACTATTCCTACTTATTGAATATGGCTTGTATGTGGAGCTTGGTAAGGAAAGTAAGTAGGCATATTTGCATCACATATATTTCTAGGTCAAGAGTAAGCCTTAGGAGAATTCAATTCAAAACTTTTTGATTGAAGAATAGTGCACGTGTGATGTAGTGGAAGTGGATGTGGATACTTGAGATACCTCCTTTCTGGTATAATCTCTCTTTCTTTTGGCAGGGATGAAACATGGTTACTTTTCTTTTCCCTCTTATTTTTTCTCATGCTTATGATGTAAACATGCCCTTTTTTTTGTAGCCATGTCTTCTACTCCCTTTCTTTGCAATGAATTTTGAAGAGAGTGCTAAACATGAATAACTTGGAGTTTATCTTTTTGTTGTGGTATGGTGGATATGATGGACGTTTTGCTTACTTCTAGTGTAGAAGTATAGCATGTGCAAGTGAACTCTTGAATTCAAAAGGAGTTGAATGATTTCTCACATAGGTCTATACTAGTTTGACTAGGCTCAATGTGAATGCAAATAGCATATACATAAGGTTTTGTCTATGTATGAACATCATATGGCTTTGGTAGGTATTTCCAATCAATTGAGGGAAACTTAAATCTTTTTATAATTTCTCCGGAAATCTATGTTTTACTTTCAAACTAGGACTAGCAGCCCTATTACCAATTTTAGTCTTGCAACAACCTAGAATTAGATTAAGCTTTTGCTACCCACAACTTCCAAATTAAGATAAAAGTATTTCAAACCAATGAAAGCAATATTTGGAGAGTAGCAAGTTGTAAACTAGAGACTTAGGAAAATACAACAGAGCAACCATTCATCATTTCATCTATGTGAATTCTAAACCATTCTTACCGCACATCTTTATTTGATGAAAGCAAATCTGACCTATTTTTATTTTTTTTTAGATGCATGGTGGATGGTGGATGAATGGAAAGTAAATATGCAATGGATGGTTTGAAATAAAAATGCAGTGGGTGTGATACAAATTATCTCAAGTGGGGGTCCTCCCCTAAGCTTATTCTTGATCAAGGTCCGTGATAGAGGTTGAAAACCTAACAACGCGGGTAGGCCATGAGTTGGCCTATCCTTGTTGCAGCTTGGCTTTGACAATGGAGGGTTGAGTGTTGATTGTCGTGTTGCCTCCCATTGACACCATAAGTGTTGTTGAATAGAGTGTTTCCGATGTTGATCGTCCACACATCAGGGTCTCCATGTCTTGGGTGTGATTTTTCATTCCTTGGCTACGATAATGATAACCTTTAGATCCAAAGGAATGGTGTGCACTCAACATACATTGAGTATGTTCGTCATTCTTTGGCTAAGGTGTATTATATCTTTTTGCCATAAGGGAGTAACATGTGCCAAACATGCATTTGGGTATGATCAGTTGTTCCTTGGGTAAGGTACAACATACCTAGAACCACAAAGGAATGAAATGTACTCAACATGGGTTGAGTGTGATCTGTTGTTCCTTGGCTAAGGCATGACATACCTTCCAGCCACATAGGAACAACTTACACCCAATATAAATTGGGTGTGATCTTGTTATTCCTTGGTCATGGTACATCATAACTCCTAGCCACATAGGAATAACTTGTACCCAATGATGGTGGCAAATATCTTGAGCTTGAATGAGTGCTTAAAATAGTTGAGAGCATAATACTCTCACCCATTCGTGGCAGCTCATTGGTTGCTCATGGAGGGTCCCATTTCAAATCTCTAGCCTCTTATAGTTATGATTGACCTTCGGCCATAATTTACGATAGATAATAACCATCCTAATTTACTACACGACCAAGAGATGTTGAAATGGAATCCTCTAGGGATCCCAACAATCAGCTTCATGAATGCCTGCATAGTAATATTACTACTGCAAACTTCCTCTCTTGAATGGAGAGGGATGGTTAGCTCCCGAGACTTGTACAAATGAACGTTCGGGTTAGGTAACCGAACTTTCATTTGTACATACGGGGAAGAACAAAATCAAAGATGCATTAGTTCCAATGTCAAGTGTATTCATGATCAATGTGTTATTCATTGATAAGAGTGGAGCTTTATGGATAATTCATGTTGCATATTTTCTAAAGCTCCTACTCATAGCAATGCATGTGATAGAAATATACTATATGGATCCCTACACCTTTTAAAGTTTCTAACCATCTTAGCTTTCAAGAGCAAATTTTTATCATTTAGACCATGACAAACAAGATTCTCAATTTTATCCTCCTGAACCTCACTAGGAATTTGAAATTTAGTGACTCCTCCTAAAAATGCAATTCAATTTCAGAGCAAGGATATCTCTTATTCCTAGGAGTTTGAAATCTAGTGACACCATCTATGCATGAAGCTCAATTAAAAATTATGGCTGTCATTATGCCCAAGTTCCTATATGCCAATTCACCAATTAAGTCATGCCCAAAAGTTTTGTTTTCTAAACCTCGACAAAAATGACTAAGTTTACAAAACAATTCTTAAATGATTCTAGGTACTTGTTTGAGATTTTTCCAAGTAAGATGGGATTTCCTTTTGGAGATCCAAAAGTCAATACCCACGCTTACTCTTGTGAGGATGCTTGAGAATTGAATGATGAGGAAGTGTCAACCTTCCTCACAAATGCAAGCAAATACATTCAATTCTATAGCAAACCAAACAATGAAAAATTCTAAACTAATACCTCATTTGAAGAGAAGTTCGTGATGAAGGTCTTTGTGTGGGAAACTCACAACCTTGATTTTTTTGCGTAGGCTTGATGGTTGATGTCAAATGCCAAGTTGAGATTGGATTTGGCAATAGATTTGGTTCTGGCTCCTCCATTGGGTCATCATCTTGAACATTTCTCTTCCTCAAACTCAAAATGAGTTTGAAGGAGAGAAGTGTTCTCAAATCCTCCCAATGGTGATTTGAGCTTGATGAAACCTTCCACTTTCTTGCCATACCACCTCTTCACAATTTTGACCTAGCTGCACTTTAATCAAGAACACACAAAACAACTCGAAAATGGGTTACGTTAGCCAAAAGAAAATTGAACCCAAGTTTCAAATTGTCTTGCCCAGCTTGAAATAACTTGTAAATGCAATGAGGGTCAAAGCAAATCTTTTTGGTTTGAACTAGGAAGATAAATTCAAGTGGTCATGCACGTAGTTCATATCCAAATAAATTTCTCCCCTAATTCAATTTTTTGGTTTTATGATGGTTGGAAATTTTACTTTCCAACATGCAAGTGTGGAATTTCAAACATGCAAATGCAAGGGTTGATGCAATTTGGAAAATAAATATGAGATAACAACCAATTAACCTATTGGCAAGGACTCACCAATTTTTGAAGTCCGATGAGTAGGACTTACCTCGGTTCTGTTCAGCGCGATGATTTGTTGTCCAATCTCGGAGTTGAAGATGTAGACAATTTCTTCTGTTTTGACATGCCAAACTCATTTGGCTGTCATTCGGACATGTGGGCCACATGGTGGCCCTAGCCTCTCCCTGTTGTATTGATATAGGTATGTTGTTGTAGCGACGGGCTCTCCCTCTTGAATGTATTCCTTCATGAGCATGGTGAGGCTTTGTCTTTCTTAGGGGCGCCACTCTGACCATATTGATATTCCATTGAATCAACCCATACCTTGATCACGGTCAAAGGCTTCCTTGGGCATGATGACATGTGGACTCCACAATCAAACAAGAAACGCTTCATCCACAATGTCACTTGCCCTATGTTGAATGGGTTTGGTCAAAGTGTGGGAATCCCAACAAGTGATGTGAGATATCTTGGACTTTGAATGCTCCTTAAGTTCTTCTCCTTAGCCAAGATCTTCATGTGAATGTTGTCTTGATTTTTGCTTGGCTAAGATACTTCAAGGTAGGCTAGTTGAACTTAAATCCCTTGGAAAGCCATAGCGTCCTTGAATACAAGGGTGATGTTAATTCCACCCTTGACCTCCTTGTAAATGGTAGCCATTGGAGTTGTTGTTTGAAAAAGGTCCTCATGGGTCTTAGGGAAATAATTCCCACGCGTCCCATGATGACATGGATTTTCACAAATCATGTGAATATCCACGACTTGGATTATCCAAACAAATCTCCAACGACTTGGATATTCATGACACTTCAATAGGAGGTGTAGTTCCATAACTAGCATATCCACCTTGTGAAGTGGTGTGCATGACAAGCTATGGGAACTTGAGCATTCTTCAATCCACCCCTTGAGTGGAGACCTTCTTCTCATCCATGATGAATGAGAATAGGACTCCTTCGGCTCCAACATGAATGTGGTCATGGATTGGTGGAGCCAACCCATGACACAAGTGTTGGATGAAGAGCCAATTATCCACCCCATGGTGGAGGCAAACCAGGAAGAACTTCTTGGAGCCTTCCCCAAGCTTGGGTATGGATGACTTTGGCTCCTACTGAAAGCTGAATTTCTCCCGCAAAAAGGCAATGGTGTTGGCTAGTGGACATTTGTTGAGGTACGCCTTAAATCATCTTGCAGTTTAGCACTTGCGTCCTCGTTGGTCATCCCATACAATGGGTTGGCTAACACTACCCTGTTTTCACACAAAGGAGAAAACAAACAAAGGTAATCCTGTCTAATAACAATTAGTCCCTATAGCTTAATCACAAGTGATAGCTATCCTTCACGGCAAGGAAATCTCCCACTGTCCATGATTTCCTTGCGGTTGTCCTCCATTGGGTCTTGGGTTTTGTCTTTGAGCATTGATTCCTTGACCAAGGCCTGACTTAGGACATTGATGTGCAAAGTGTCCTGCTTCTCCACATGTATAGCACTTACTTGCTGCACCAGAATTTGGACAGACATGATTCTGAACATTTGCACAAGGAAAGTTGGCACAAGGTGCATAAGGCATCGGAGGCCTAGGTGATTGCATAACAGGGTGTTGCTGCACAAACCTAGTTGGGCGCGGTGCATATGCAGAGCGTTGAGCAGGAGCAGAAGAGTTGTAATATGGCGCATAATGTGGTGCAAAGCGAGGGCGCACATTACTTCCTTGTTGCTGTCCTTGATATGGCGCCTTCCTCTTGGTGTCTTGCTCCATCTCACGGACCTTGTTCTCTATGACAATTGCTTTGTCCACAAGCTTCTGAAAGTTGGCATAATCGCAGTTGAGCAATTGCACTTGGATCTCATTTTTCAAGCACCTCATGAACAAGTATTGCTTTCGGCTGTCCCGGCTCACATCCTCGGGCGCATATCTTGAGAGTTGAGTGAATTTGTTGAGATATTCACCCACACTTGATCTTCCTTGCCTCAGGTTCTCAAATTCTTGCCTCTTAAAAATCATAACACCCTCCAGTACATAATGAGAACGGATGCTCTCCTTGAATTCAGCCCAAGTAATTCTCTCTTGATTTTCGTGGGCATTGCATAGAGAATGCCACCAATAGGCAGCTGCTCCAACAAGTTAATGAGACACAAATAGCACCTTCTCCCGTTCACTGCATTGGACAATAGCTAGCTTCTTCTCCACAGACTTGAGCCAATCATCGGAATCCATAGGGTCAGCAGCTTGAGCAAAGGTCAGTGGCCTAGTCCTCAAGAACTCTGCAAATCGGTTATGAGGGGGTGGGGGTGGTGGTGGAGGCATGTGGGGCTGATTGTTGATGTTACCAGCCTGCAGCTGTCGCATAGTCTGTATCATGGTCTGCATAAGCTGGTTCTACATAGTCAAAAGCTGCTCAATGTTGATAGCTCCATGAGCAGGTCCTTGTCTATTGTTGTTCTGAGGTGCTCCATTGTTCTCCTCCTCATCATTGCCATCCCTCTGGTTGCGAGTCCTCACCATCTGATGAAATGCAAGAGATGAGAATTTAGAAAGTGTCCCCAACTATATGCATCAAGGGATATGAAACTAAACAACTAACTATACTAGCCTAGGTTGACATGGCAATGGTAAAGCATCCCAAAATCCTCTACTAAGCACACAAGCAAACAATATATATCAAACAGCACACCAAGCAAAAACACATTGATTCCTAAGTGTTCCTATGTGCTCTAAAGTGTCCATTCTATCTAGGTTGCATCCTACGGTCAACCTGTGGCTCTGATACCAATTTGTGACACTCGGTTCCGAAAATGAACCCAGTGAACACATATGTGTTTCCAAGATGTTCAACACACATACACGAGTGCATTCACAAAAGGATATACAGAAAATTAGCACAGAACAAGATTAATTAACCATTTTTATTACAGAATTCAGAATATCCAACAATACAAGTTCTAATGAATATTAATGACAAGTTTGAACTAATGCGGCGGAAATAAACTAAACTGAGCAAACTAAGAAACTAAGCAGCATAAGCAAAATAAGCATAAAGGTATATATCACAACTCCAATCAACACCACAGACAAAGCTGACGGCAGACACGGCTTAGAACTCCGCATTGTCATCGTTATACTCCCAAATCTGACCTGCAACTGTTGGTGGGGGAATTGCAAGGGTGAGTACATGTCATACTCAGCAAGTGTGGAAAGTATGACATGTAGCTGATACAAGTCCGCAGGGGACCGGACTAGTCCGCCCTTCGCAGGAATAGCAAACTAGGGTTTTTTAGATCAATGTGAATTTGGAGAATTGGGGTTGAATTATTGTGAGAAATAAAGAGTAGAAGGTATACCAGGTGTTTAGAACTCCAATGGATCAAGGGTTTTGAAGGTAACACTTGGATCTTGGCGGCCTAGGGTTGATGAAGAACTTGAAGGTGGATTGGTGGTGAAGAACGAAAACTTGATGGCGCCAGAAATGCTTGTTGACGGCTCCTAAGATATACTAACAAATCATCCCGACAACAGCGCCAGAAATGCTTGTTGGTATTTCTTATGCAACATTAACTAAACATCTCCAACTAATGTGTCAGAAATGCTTATTAATGGTTCTATTGGATCACAGAGTGAATTCCGCAAGCGCGCGGAGATATCATTGTAGCATTTCCCCTTAAGAGTATTCCCAAGGGTGTCATTTATTTGATCCCAAAGGAAGGCAGAGACGAGATATAACAATCATCAAGTGGAAAGGGTAGAAAGGTCTAGGTAAGAATCTAGTAAGGATGGATAAAATAATAGTGGAGGTAGTGCAACACACAAAAAAGCTTTCAAGTCTAAGGGGGATAAGAGGATCCTAGAGGTTAGTTAAGGTTGAGGTTATGGAGGTACTCCTATTATGCTCTATTGTACATATACATAGTCTAAACTAATTATTAATAAGCTAGATCAATAGTGAATACTTATGCTATGTGGTTCAACACATCGGGCACGGGCTTACCCCTAGCAATACTAGGGCGACTCCCACCAAGAGCCTGTGGCATAGCCGAACATGGAGGATTACAAAGGACAGATAGGGCTATCACCAGCTACTGCCTACCTCTTCAATTTGTGGGTCTACGAGACATCCAATGCTACTTAGCTATCCTAGCACCATGCTAGCATATTAAGTAATTACCTTAAGAGCCTAGGCACAATCTATCCTAAGGAAATGAATTGAATCATCATTGAACCAATGTTGATACACAACATAGTTATCCATACTAACCTAGTTATGTTATAATTAACTAGACTATAGTGGGGGTCTATAGGTTCTATGATAATGAGATATGTTCATGATGAAACGGTCATAGAAGCTATACCTTCCACATACATGGACTCCACAATCAAACAAGAAACGCTTTGCCCAAGTATATGTATAAGTAGAGACTGAAGATACTATCTTTATTATGCATAAAGTCACAAATACAAGAAGGAATACATGAGTCATACCCTTCCCAATGTAGGATTGGCAAGAGAGAGACTTCTTACTCCTTTCCCAATTTGGACTTGGGACTAGAGACTCTACTCTCTACAACCTAACTTCTCTAAGACTATGGATGATAGTGTATACAGTAGAGATGAAGCTCAAGTGGTGTGTGTTGAAGTGAGGGTTAGGGGGTCCTATTTATACTAGTGTTGAGGTCGGTTCCCGCCACCAAAAGCGCATGAATCAGTCACCATTGACTCCTTCAAGCCAGGAGGAGCCAACACGCGTCGTTTGACCATGTTTGGTGCTAGGAAGAGGTCGGCTGAACCAGGTCAGCACTCCAAACATGGAGTGCTTCCTCCAAGTGGCTGCCAGGTGGGCCCCCTTGATGTATATGGGTGATACACTATTGGATCTCCTCGAATACTTCTGTTTGTGGTCCATTTAATCCATGGGATGCCACATGTCATCGCCTGATTGACTGGGATGATATTTTATAGGATTGGTCCCTCTACATTTTCTCATTTCTTGCATAAAATGTTGCATACACATATTTATCCAAGTACAAGTGGAATTGGGTTAGATAGAAAGGTGTTGTGTGCAAGAAACGACAAATCCTTCACATATTGAGTTGAATTGACGGATGAAATTGGTATATAACAGCCGTCAACAAACTCCCCCAAGCTTATCCTTTGCTCATCCCGAGCAAAGTCAAGACTTTAGGTTGATGATCAGGAGTTGCTACAATGTCTTATTTTCAAAAGTATCTAATGCACAACAAGACACTCTACCTAGTATTGCAGAAATTGGCTATGGTACTCTACCTTTCTTAAGTTATCATGGGGCTTATGCTTTTTCATATTCATGAGTAGTTGAAAGGTAGAAAAGCAAATGGAGCAAACATAGCCTAGTCAAGTTCCACTTAAATCCTGGAGAATTCAATTTAGGTATTAAGTACCTCAATTTGATTCTTTCAATCACTCCTTTGTGGATAGTGGAAATATTTCCTCGCCAAAGCATTGTGCCTCTACTATTCCTACTCATTGAATATGGCTTGTATGTGGAGCTTGGTAAGGAAAGTAAGTAAGCATATTTTCATCACATATATTGCTAAGTCAAAAGAGTAAGCCTTAGGAGAATTCAAATCAAAACTTTTTTGATTCAAGACTAGTGCATGTGTGATGGAGTGGAAGTGGATGTGGATACTTGAGATAACTCCTTTTTGGTATAATCTATCATTCTTTTGTAGGGATGAAACATGGCTACTTTTCTTTTCTCTTTTTTTTCTCATGCTTATGATGTAAGCATGATTTTTTTTTCATTTTTGTAGCCATGTCTTCTACTCCCTTTCTTTGCAATGAATTTTGAACAGAGTGCTAAACATGAATAACATGGAGTTTCTCTTTTTGTTGTGGTATGGTGGATATGATGGACGTTTTGCTTACTTCTAGTGTAGAAGTATAGCATGTGCAAGTGAAGTCTTGAATTCAAAAAGAGTTGAATGATTTCTCACATAGGTCTATACTAGTTTGACTAGGCTCAATGTGAAAGCAGATAGCATATGCACAAGGTTTTGTCTATGTATGAATATCACATGGCTTTGGTAGGTATTTCCAATCAATTGAGGAAACTTAAATCTTTTTATAATTTCTTTAGAAATCTAAGTTTTACTTTCAAACTAGGACTAGCAGCCCTATTACTAATTCTAATCTTGCAACAACCTAGAATTAGATTAAGATTTTGCTACCCACAACTTCCAAATTAAGGTAAAAGTATTTCAGACCAATGAAAGCAATACTCGTAGAGTAGCAAGTTGTAAACTAGAGACTTAGGAAAATAAAACAGAGCAACTGTTCATCATGTCATATATGTGAATTCTAAATCATTCTTACCGCACATCTTTATTTGATGAAAGCAAATCTAACCTATATTTTTTTAAATGCAAGGTGGATGATGGATGGATGGAAAATAAATATGCAAGGAATGTGATACATATTACCTCAAGTGGGGGTCCTCCTCCAAGTTTGTTCTTCAACTACCTCCTTGATAAGGGTTGAACCCTTGATGACGGAAGTATGCTGCAAGATCGGCTTGTTGTTGTTGTAGCGCAGTGTTGAAGTTGGTGAATTGAGCATACATGTGTTGTTGCCAATCCTGGGTCCCTTGAACATGCTCCTGAAGTGTGCTGTAGGTGTCACCCGTTCTCACTTCAAGTTCTCCCATATGTCTAGTGAGGTCCATCATTCCTTGGCTATAGTCATGATGACATCTAGCCGAAAAGGAACGACGTCCTCTCATGGACGTTGGGGGCAAGCTGAAAGTGCATCTAGGATCCCCATGGGTTTCGGATGATTGATGATGAAAATTAAGTGACTAATGAGCTTAGTGATTTTAAGCATAGGTGTGGACTCAAGTGGAAGCACAATCCCTCAAAAAGGAAAAGGATGAAAATGGTGATGTCAACTCGAAAAGGAGAAACTAGGGTTTCTAGTGTGTCGAGTTTAGACTAGCCAAATATGTGTGAGGATGTGTGTGTAAAGTGCATTGAGATCAAGTTGGGAGCTCAAAGCGGTTTAGAGATCAAACCTATTGAGAGAAGAGAGTTGGAAGCAGTCCGGCAGGAGTGGTCGGACTAGTCCGTGCAGGTGGCCGGACTAGTCCACTCCTGGCCGGCCAAGTCCGTTTTCAGCCGGACCAGAAGGTTCTGACTGAGTTCGGACTAGTCCGTAGTGGGACGGACTAGTCCGGGTAGTCATGAAGTGGGTTTTGGGGACTAAGTCCCAAAACCACGGACTTGTCTGTTTTGGTTCGCACCAAGAGGTCCTGACTGAGATCGGACTAGTCCGCCCAGGGGGTCAAACTAGTCCGGGTTTGGAGAGAAGTTGGTGCTTCAGCGACTATGTTTGGGTAGACCGGACTAGTCCGCCCTGGGGGCTGGACTAGTCTGTGGTCTTCAGACTAGTTCGTTTTCAGACGGAACAAAAGGTTCTGTGTGAGATCGGACTAGTCCGGTGTGGGCCGGACTAGTCGGTTTTGATGTGACCGTTTGAATTTGATGTTTGGCAGGTAGTGTGATGATTGCCGCGCAGTGCGACAGTTGTCAGGGACGTCAGTGGTCCCCTAGGCCGGACTAGTTCGGGCTGTAGGCCGGACTAGTCCGCCCTTCTGCTGAAGTCAGCAGTATGGGCTGGGAACCTCTATAAATAGAGGACCCTGGGTTCATTTGAACCAGATCTTGAGCAAGTTCAAACCCTAGTGCCGCCACAACAACCTTGAGCCTCCAAAAGCCTCCTTCTTGCCTACATTTCTTCTAAAACTAATTCTTGTGTGGATTAGGGTTTGGTGAGGTGTAGAAGAGGAAGAACACTGCTCTTTGGCTCTCGGTTTGATCTCTTGCACTTTGTGAATCTTTGTGATCAGTGGCTTGAGTTAATCTTTGTGATTTGTGATTGTATTTGTGGTGGGAGCCTCAGATTGTGAGAAGCTCCAACAAATCTTGTATTCACCCTTTGTGATAGTCGAGAACCAAGTTAGGCTCGTGCGGTAAACTTGGTGAGGGAAGGGTTTTTGAACCCGATCATTCGTGGACTCCTCAACAGGGACGTAGATTCCTTCGTGGGATTGAACCTCGGGATAAAATCCTTGTGTCACTTGTGTTCCTAGCTTTCATTCATCGCATATTGCTTCTAGGGTTAGCTTTACTGGTTTTGCTCATCACCCTTGTTTCATCGTGATCCTGAGTCTCACATTTGCTTCATAACTTGTTAAGGGTCACTAAGTCATTCTAACATACTTTGCATCACAAGAATTGGACTAAAACTTGATAGAAACATCTTTTTAGGCTTTCCCTGTAGGAGGACCGGACTAGTCCACCCATAGACCGGACTAGTCCGCCCCCTGAGTGCTGATCTCATTTTATTAAGTCATTTCAGGTCGATTAGCCTATTCACCCCCCCTCTAGGCAACTTTCAATTAGTATCAGAGCAGGACTCCCGCAAAAGAGTCTAACAACTCAGAGAGAAGATGGCCAGAGCGTTGTACAAAGAAGCCTCAACGAGTGAGGTCCAAGCAACCCCAGAAGAGATTCTCTTCTATCAATACAAATCAACAGATGACGGATGACGAAGAAATTCGCCAGCTCAAGACGAAACTTCGAGAGAATTTGAAGATTCCCAAGGTTGACACCTCAACCTCCACATCGGGTGGCACAATCAACTACAACCAACAAGGATACAACTATGAACGCCTTGTCTCCAACAACCACTACCTTTCCATCCCATTAGGGAAGCCTCCCCAATTCGATGGAATCGACTACGGGATGTGGAAGCACAACATGAAGATCCATCTTGTGTCACTCAACCCCTCACTATGGCAAATCGTGTTGACTGGGGTGCACATCTCGAAGAATGAAGAAGATATCACTCCGGAGCAAGCCGTGCTCCTTCACCGCAATGCCCAAGCGGCCGGAGTGATCATCTCATCTCTCTCAAGAGGTGAGTTCAACTGAGTGGATGGACTTGAGGTGGCCAAGGATATTTGGTACACTCTCAAGACGGCTCATGAAGGCAACCGAGTCGTGAAAGAAGCAAAGATTGAGCTCATTGAAGGAGAGCTCGGGAGGTTTGCCATTATGGATGGTGAATCTCCCCTAGAGATGTACAACCGCCTAAAGGTACTCATCAACAAGAGTAGATCTTATGGCTGTACCAAGTGGATGGACCACGAGGTGGTGAAGAGGATGATTCGGGCATTTATGCCTAGAAATGTCTCTCTTTGTTCCATGATCCGAGAAAGCCCGGGATTTTCCAAAATGACCCCGGGGGAGGTCCTTGAAGGATAATCAACCACGAGATCATGGAGAACGAGGCGCTATTCTACAATGACCTCCAAAGGTTCACTGCCTCGAAGATGAAGGATGTTGCACTCAAAGCGACATCCTCCACAAAGGAGTAAAATGAAGATGATGAGGAGAGCCTTGACACCGATGAGGAAGAGGCCTTCTTCATCAAAAATTTCAAGAGATGATGAGAAGAAGAAAAGGAGGATACAAGCATGAGAGCAAGGTCAAAGAAAAGGCAAGGCCCGAAACCAAGAGGGCTTGCTACAATTGCAGTGAATACGGGCATTTCCTTGTAGATTGCCCACATGAAGAGAGCAAGAATAAGAAAGAGGGCAAGCCGCAAGAGAAGAAGTTCTACAAGAAGAAGAGGCCCTCCGGTCATGCTCACTTAGGCAAGGAGTGGGAATCTAACGATGAGTCCTCCTTGTCCGAAGATGAGGAGAAGATGGCAACCATAGCCATCGGGAGGAGCTCCAAGTGAAGCAAGCTCTTCCCAAATCTCTACGACCACAAGCCAGCTTGCCTCATGGAAAAACAAGGAAGGAGAAAGGTTAATTCTAACTCATCCTCTTCCATATCCTCCCATGATGAGTTTGATAGTGCTAGCGAAAATGAACACATGTTTTGAAAGCATCTAGGCCCCCATGAGGTATTGTTTCGGTGATTAATGACAACCAATGGATTTTACTAATGAATTTGTGGATGCAAGGTCTCCCAATCAAATGAAATCTATATGAATATAAACATCAACTACTGATCATTGGATACCCCTAAACAATCATTTTATGAGATCAATCAATGTTATGAAGATTAGAAGTAAAAGCTCATATGTCAAAGTCATTCAACCATAATTGACATCACTCAGTGCTTGAAAATCATCAGAAGTATATTTCCAACAAATGTCTAAGAGGTCAATTGAGCAAAATACAAAAGAATCACTTAGAACAACTCGAAGCAAACAAAATCAACTCACCGGATCAACTGATGTTTCCTGAGAACAACACATCAGTCGAGTTGATTCAGCAGAAGAAGAAGACCTCAGAACAAAGTACTCACCGGATCATCTGATGTTAAGGGCAATGTTACATCGTTCCATTAGTACAGTATGTAATATCCTTGGACCAAGTGTAGCACCGGATCATCCGATGTAAAGCAATATACACATCGGTCAATCACTCCAGTAAGCATCAAGTCTGAACCAATTCTGGAGGAAATGCCACCGGATCATCCGATGAGAATACAAGTGTAACATCGGTCTAACAACGGTCATATCTGACACAGTGACATCACCTAAAGTGAACTTGACCGATGATAACTGAAGGGAGAGCATCGGATCATCCGGTGTTCGCAGAGCAGTGATGTCAGCCTACTTTTCCAACGGCTATTTCGTGGAGGCTAGCTATTTATACCCCTTCAACCAATCTATTTGACAAGTCATGATCACCAGACATACTCTACACATTCTCAAGCATTCAAGACGTTGATCTACCACTTCTAGATCATTTACACCACTTAGACACCAAGAGATAGGCTAGAACTAGCTAGAGATAGTGCTTGTGTGCTTCCATTCTTGGTGAGTGGAATCTCTAGTGTAGTGAGAGCTATAAGGGAGTGTCCCTTGGTGTTTGTAACTGAGAGTGACTTCCGGAGCTTGCCAAGACGGTTGTGGAAGCCCGGGGGATTCATGTTGTACAAGGATTGAGCTCCACCTTGCCGAGGTTGGCGAACGGAGAAGAATAGTGAAGATCCCTAGTCTCGGTGACTTGGGTGTGGCTATACCCTTTGGTGGGTGCCACAACGTGGATGTAGGAAGATCTTGACGATATTGCCGAACCACTGGATAAATCCTCGTGTCTCCTCGGGAGTTTGCATTCTCTTCCTCTCCCTTACACTTATGCATTTCGTATATCGTAAAGTCACTATTCACTTGAATGCATAGGTTGGTTGCGTAGGGAATTGGGCTTTTACTAATTAAGTTTTATTGCTTTAAATTTTGAAAAGAAGCCCAATTCACCCCCCCCCTCTTGGGCATTCGATCCTTACAATTGGTATCAGAGCAAGGTTGCTCATAGGATCATTCTAGCTTCACCGCTAGAGAGCTAAAATGGCCAAGGTTGGGGGTTCGGTTCCTATCTTCGAGGGCAAGAACTTTGCCTATTGGAAAGCATGCATGCGCGCTTATCTAGAGGCTATTGCTCTCGAAGTATGGGAAGCGACCCACGCGGGGTTTGGTGAGCACAATTATGTTGGTGATCAAATTAAATAGGATGCTAAAGCTAGGAAAGCAATTTATGAATGTATTAGTCAAGACGTGTTTGCTAGGATTGCTAGCAAAGAAAAGGCTTGTGAAATTTGGGCTTGCTTAATAGAAATTCATGAGGGCTCTTCTCGAGTCAAGGAACTAAAATATCACATGCTTAAAGCCAAGTGTCATGAATTTAAAATGCTACCTCATGAAAATGTCAATGAAATGTTCTCTCGCTTGAATGTGCTTATTGAAGAAATCAATGCTCTTGACATTGCTTCTATTGGCAAGGGACTCATCAACCGCAAGATTCTCATGCTCCTTCCCAAGCCAAAGTACAACATCATCAACTCCATGCTTCAAAAAGAATCTCTTGACCACATTGAAGTTTCAGAACTCATTGGAGAGATTCACGCTCATGAGATGAGTGTACTTGGGATGATGGAGCAATCATCTTCAAAAACAATTGCTCTAAAGGCCTCCACCAAGAAAAAAAGTCTCAAGAAGAAGAAGGTGATTGAGCCTAGCTCAAGTGAAGAAGAGCAAGCATCAAGTGAAGATGACGATGATGAGCTTGCATTGATGATGAGAAAGTTCTCACGCTTGAACTTCAAGATTACTAAGAAGGGATACACCTTTGATCCCAAGAAGAAAGCATTTCTACCAAGGAGAGACGACCACAAGACTTACTACAATTGTGGTGATCAAGGCCACATCTCCTATGATTGTCCAAAACCGGACAAAAGAAGAGAGAACCACAAGAGCAAGCATCGCAAGCTAGAAAATAGTGAAGATGATGAAGAAGAGGTCAAACCCAAACCAAGATCCTTTGGGAAGAAGAAACATGACAAGGGCAAGAAGGCAAAGCTCTTCCGAAAGAAAAGAAATGGCCCACAAAAGGTGTTCATGTGTGAGGCAAATGAATGGGTCACCGACGAAGAATCAAGTGATGAAGAGAGTGAAGCGGAAGAAGAAAGTTTGGCCAGCCTTGCCATTGCCAACAATGATGACTCACCTCTTCATCCACCACCCATGTGCCTCATGGATAAAGGTAACACCAAGAATTGAAAAATATAAAGAAACAAACTCTTAATGATAAGGTATTCATTACTTCTCATGCCACTAATGTCTTGCACAAGTCTTTGCCTTTGAAAGAGAACACTAGGGAGAAGGACTTGTTGGAAGAAATTGAGAGTCTCCGCACTAGTGTGGCTAGACTATCAAAAGGAGAAGTCAAGCACAAGGAAATCCTCTTCCAACAAGCAAATTCCTTCAACAAGAGAGGACTTGGATCCTTCCCGGTGTCTAACAAAGGAAAGGTGCCCTCACCGGAGCTTAGAACAAGCTTCATCAAGGAAGTTGGCTCTTATTGCCAACATTGTGAGGTCACCGGTCACCACACAAGGGAGTGTCCTCTTCCTAACCGGCCCTCTCCAAAATTGCCCATTAACTACAAATCTACTTTCAATGATCATTTTTATCTCTTGAGTAAAGTAGATGGCAAGGTGAAGGCAAGATTCATTGGCAAGGACGTGAAGGGCATGAAGGGGAAGCTCCCCAAGCAACTTTGGGTCCCAAAAACACTTGTATCACACATACAAGGACCTAAGTTGGCTTGGGTGCCTAAAGTAAAAAATTGAATTCATGTGTGTAGGTGAACTACAAAGCCGGAGGAAAGCATTGGGTACTCGATAGCGGTTGCACTCAACATATGACCGACAATGATGGTATGTTCACCACCATAGAAAAACCCGGCAATCATGAACAAGTCACATTTGGTGACTACTCTAAGGGTAAGGTAATTGGGTTAGGTAAAATTTCTATTTCAAATGATTTATCTATTTTCAATGTATTGTATGTTAAGTCACTTAGTTTTAATTTACTTTCTATTGCACAATTATGTGATCTTGGACTAACGTGCACCTTTAGCAAAAACGATGTTGTTGTGAGTAGTGAAACAAGCAAAGAACTAATCTTCAAAGGATTTCGGCATGGACATCTCTACCTAGTAGACTTCTCCAACAAGGATGCTAGCTTGACCACTTGTCTTTTCAATAAGAAAAGTTTGGGTTGGCTATGGCATCGACGCATAGCGCACATTGGGATGAGCAAGCTCAAGAAGTCATTCAAGCTTGGGATGGTGACCGGCGTGAAGGATGTCATATTTAAGAAGAACAAGCTTTGTAGCGCTTGTCAAGCCGAGAAGCAAGTTGCTTCACACCACCCAATGAAGACAATGGTGTCAACCTCCAAGCCACTTGAACTACTTCACATGGACCTCTTTGGACCGTCCACATATCAAAGTCTTGGTGGTAACCTCTATTGTCTTGTTATAGTTGATGACTACTCTCGCTATGCTTGGACTTTTTTCTTGGTGACAAGAGTGAAACTCCGGAAGTGTTCAAGACCTTCGCTAATCGCGCTCAAAGGGAATTTCAACTTCCCATCATCAAGGTCCGGAGTGACAACAGCACTGAATTCAAGAACTACAACACTGGGGAGTGGTGTGACCGTGAAGGCGTGAAGCATGAGTTTTAGGCCACATACACTCCTCAACAAAATGGTGTTGTTGAAAGAAAGAACAAGACTCTCATCACTCTTGCGCGAGCAATGCTTGATGACTATGGCACGTCGGAGAAGTTTTGGGCCGAAGCAATTAACACGGTGTGCCATGCCGCAAATAGGGTCTACCTACATCGACTACTTCAAAAGACCCCATACGAACTTCTCATTGGGAGAAAGCCCAACATCTCCTACTTTCGAGTCTTTGGGTGCAAGTGCTACATCTATCGCAAGAAAAGGCTCGGTAAGTTTGAAAGAAGATGTGATGTTGGTATATTTCTTGGTTATGCATCAAACTCAAAAGCATATTGAGTATTCAACCAAACCTCCGGTTTAGTTGAGGAAAGTTGTGATTTTGAGTTTGATGAAACTAATGGCTCCCAAGAGGAGAGTTTTGGTCATGATGAAATAGATGATGAGCCTCTACGAGAAGCTATGAAGAACATGACCATTGGAGACAGCAAGCCTAAAGTTGAGGAGAGCCATGATCAAGAGGGAGCTTCAAGTTCCAACATCAACACATCTATGGCGCCTCAAGTTGACAAAGAAGAGAAGGATGATCCATTGCTAACTCATGACTCACAAGCCACACAACATCAAGAAGAAGAAGAAGTCCATGATCAAGTCCAACCACAAGAAGAGCAACACGCATCACCACCGCCAAGTGCTTCACAACCACTTATGAGGCATGGACACATCTCCAAGGCGCATCCAATGGACCAAATTATCGGAAGTGCGTCAAGGGGAGTAAGTACACGTTCTCGCCATTTCGCTTCGTTTTGTGAGCACTACTCGTTTGTTTCATGTGTAGAACCCACTCACATTGAAGAAGCATTCAAAGATCCAAATCGGGTGATGGCCATGCAAGAAGAACTTAACAACTTCAATCGCAATGAAGTTTGGGTGTTGGAGGAGCGACCCAAGGACAAAAACGTCATCGGAACAAAGTGGGTGTACCGAAACAAACAAGATGAGAACGGCATGGTGGTCCGCAACAAGGCAAGACTTGTGGCCAAAGGGTTCTCGCAAGTTGAAGGACTAGACTTTGGGGAGACATTTGCTCCGGTCGCCTGGCTAGAAGCCATCCGTATACTTCTTGCCTTTGCTTCACATCATAATATTAGACTTTATCAAATGGATGTGAAGAGTGCCTTTCTTAATGGTTACATTAACGAGCTTGTTTATGTTGAACAACCTCCCGGGTTTGAAGATCCGAGGAATCCTAATCATGTGTATAGGTTGCACAAGGCGCTCTACGGGCTCAAGCAAGCACCTAGGGCATGGTATGAACGACTACAGGATTTCTTGATCATGCAAGGATTCAAGATTGGGAGGGTGGACACTACACTCTTCACCAAAGACATCAACAGAGAATTATTTATTTGTCAAATTTATGTTGATGATATTATTTTTGGTTCAACTAACGAAGCTCTTAGCCATGAGTTTGGCAAAATGATGTCTAGGGAATTCGAGATGTCGATGATTGGAGAGCTCAACTTCTTCCTTGGATTCCAAATCAAGCAACTTCAAGAGGGGACCTTCGTCTATCAAGAGAAGTATACTAAGGACCTCTTGAATAAATTTGAGATGGGAGATTGTAGCTCAAGAAGCACTCCAATGGCAACAAATTGTCATCTCGACGCGGATAAGGACGGTAAACCTATTGATCAATCCAACTACCGTTCTATGATTGGTTCATTGCTTTATCTTACCGCATCTAGTCCCGATATCATGTTTAGTGTATGCTTGTGTGCTCGCTTTCAAGCGGCACCTAAAGAATCGCATCGGAAGGCGGTCTTTAGGATACTTCGGTATCTTAAGAATACCCCTAGTGTGGGCTTGTGGTACCCTAAAGGTGCAAAATTCCATCTCTTAGGTTACTCGGATTCGGACTTTGTCGGATGCCGTGTGGACCGCAAGAGTACCTCCGGTGGGTGCCACTTGCTTGGGCGTTCCCTAGTATCTTGCTCTAGCAAGAAGCAAAATTCCGTCGCCTTGTCCACGGCGGAAGCGGAATATATTGCGGCCGGTGCATGTTGTGCCCAAATTCTTTATATGAAGCAAACCATTTAGGACTTTGGTGTTAAACTTGGTTGTGTGCCTCTCCTTTGTGACAATGAAAGTGCGGTTAAGATAGCTAAAAACCCCGTTCAACACTCCCGCACTAAGCACATTGATATTCACCATCATTTCTTGAGGGACCATGAAGCTAAGGGAGACATCTCATTGCGAGGTGTTAGGTCCGAAGAACAATTGGCGGATATCTTCACTAAACCACTTGATGAGAAAACTTTTTCTAGGCTAAGAAGTGAATTAAATGTGCTAGATGCATCAAACGTCATGTAAGTTGCCATGTAAGAATGCATCTCATATAGGTCTTGAACTAACTTTCAAAGGATAGGGGTGAGCAAGGGTTAGCTTGGGATGGAGGTTCTTTTGGGTTTCCCCAAGGCTTGGAGAGTGGCTCTCCCTGAAGAAGGCTTTGAAAGGGTCAAATTTGACAAGATAGATCTACTTTATGTCTTGCATGATGCCTGCCATATAGATTTGCACTCATATTTAAATTTCTTGCATTATAAATTGTTTGGCATTGCATACGGTAGATTGTCACAAAGGGGAACCCACCTCACGAGAAAGAGACTTGTTTGAAATGCAATATATCAACTCATATGATGTGGAAAGAACAAAATGTTAGGTGCGTTAATGCCTAAAGGAACATGCTTTTAAGAGATAGAAGGCTTCATCCTCTAGCTCACAAAGCATGGGCCTTACATTTTATTTGGATATTTTCCTCCCTATTTTCTCGGTGTTTTATTCGCTTTAGGCTTAGCCAAGTTATTGGCAATTAGCATTTTTTTGAGGGGTGAGGGGTTGCCCAAAAAGTCCTAAGACATGTGTTTCTCATTGTTTGTTTGTTTGGTCAAAGGACATATATGGGATGTTGCTATTTTGTAGTCATTAGATTATCCGATGCTTAGGCCAGACCATTATCGGATCAGTTGGTGTTCAAAAGCCAAGGGTCAGCTCAGTCAGTAACACAAATCAACTGACGAGTTCATTCTGGGAAACATCGGTGCATCTGATGTTCACATTTCTGGAACTGTGTTGAAATCCACCGATGCTATTACCTTCCACGTTGGACCATCCGGTGTCAACGGTACCTTTTTGAATACCCTTACTGTGCCATTCGACCGATGCTCCTATCTTTTAACGTCGGTCCATCTGGTGTTAAATTTAAAGCTAGGGTTTGAGACCCACTTTTTAAACGCCCCCTCGCCTCCCTCCTTTCTCTCTCCCTGACCCCAACGCTCGCCCGTGCCTCACCTCCGCCGCCGCCACTCCTCTCGCCTTACCGCCACCGCCGCCCTCCAGCCATCGCCGCCTCCCGGCCGCTACCGCCTCCGTCCACCGCCGCCGCCCTCCGTCCGCCACCGCTCCACCACCGCAGCAGCGCCGCCACCGCCTCTCTCCTCCACCGCCGCAGCCGCTCCACCCAAGCACACCACCATCGCCGTCGTGGTGCCTCCCTCTACGGCCGCCACTACGCCGCTAGGGTTTCCGGTCGCGACGATCTTCGTGTCGCCGTTCCGTGCGCTTGACATCGTCGACTTCATTCATGCGCATTGTCACTTGCCTCATCGCAATGGCTCCTGACAAGAATGGAAAGGGCAAGGCCATTGCGGAGCCGGCTGCCAAGAAGCAAAAAGCTTTCGAAGGAGGAAAAGAAGGCTTTGATGGCCACTCGCGCCGCCGAGGAGCGAGAGCGTGTCCGAGGAGGATCACTAAGGATCCGCGAGGCTCGTCAGATGCAGCCTCCCGTGCAGGATGAGTCCGAGGAAGAAGAAGAGCCGGAAGTGCCGCTTGTTCACCGGCGCTTAGCCAGGACCCGTGGGGGTCATCCCGCGGTAGTACCACATTCGAGACCATCAGCTGCCGACATTCGAGAGGACAGGGCAGCCCAGAGAGTCGTCTACGAGATGGACACCACCGTCCATGTTGGTGAAGGTGTCCGGTTGAAAGATTACAGGAAGATGAAGGCCAAGCAGCTCAGAAGACTCAGATGGAGCGTTTTGCTTGAGGAGTGGTTCCCGCAGCCTAGAGAGGCACTTGTGGACAGCCACTTTTGGACCTTGACCCAGGCGTCACTATACGAGACGTATAGATGCCGAGGCCATAAGCTCTTCCAGCACAACTTTCTGGATTGGGATCAGCTTGCCCTGGCAGCCGAGACAGAGATACGCCCCTACTTTGAGAGGTATTGAGGGCTGGTGGAGCTGATGTCCTACGAGAGGAGTGCCTAAAAGGAGGACTGGGTCCGCGTATTCTACGCCACCCTCTACGTCTTTGAGGGCCGCAGATCTATAGACTTCATGTTCATGGGCCAACACCATCACCTGACGAGACAAACTTTTGCACAGCTGCTAGGAGTGGATCTCCACGACACTTGCCTGCACAAGAGAGTGTATGGGCAGGCAGACCCGCTGAGGAGGCCGCTCACTGGAGGAGTGGCACCACCACTGGAGGAGATACGCTCTCTGTTTGCATCGTCCTTCTCTCCAGACCACCTGAGGGTACCAGCACTGCTAACTCCAGCTGCACACACAGTGCACCTTGCCTTGCACCGCACACTCTTACTGAGGTCCGGATACCTAGAGGGGTTCACCAGCCTGCAGCAGACCCTCCTGTTCTACATCATGAACGGGATGGAGTTCGATATTGTGGACATCCTCATATGTGAGATGGAGGACGTGATCACTGACGGAGTTGGCATGATGAGGCAGCTTGTGTTTGGACACTGGATCAGCTACCTGCTCTCCATGGTTGTTCCTGAGGAGTCCGCCGTGCGTGACAGTCTCACTGACGAGAGTGTCACGCGGTTCATCCACTACCGTGCTCCAGCTCCTGGAGACCGCTGCCTTGGCCGTCCAGTCGAGCGTCAGGTCCGTGCTCGGCTATCCGAGGAGGATTGGTTTGACCTAGAGAAGGAAGACGAGAGGCTTGCACAGGCAGAGGCTCAGGGTGAGGACATTCAGCACATTTGGTTCGAGAGTGACACAGATGACAGTGTTGAGGAGTACTTCCCACCTCCTCCCTCACCCAGGCAGCACGACGCGGAGGCTAGAGGCTCGACCGTGCCCCCTCCTACTCCACCTCCCGTCTCAGAGGCAAAGGTCTCTCAGCCGTCCGAGCTCACCTCCTTACTACAATAGATGGTTGAGCAACAGCACCTGGACCGGCTTGCAGCTGAGCAGGCCCGAGCCAAGGAGGCAACACGTCTTTTGGAGCTCCAGCAGCAGCAGTAGGAGATGCAGCGCCAGATCTCCCGTGAGAGGCGAGAGGACACAGACAGGCTGACTGGGCTCATAGATCAGATGCACCAGCGCTCCCTAGACCAGCAGCAGCAGACGCAGTAGGCGATGATGGGCATCCTGGGGTTGATCACCAACCTCTACACCCAGACCGGGATTGCCCTCCCGTCTCAGCTGCCAGGGTTTGCTCCACCCCCGCCTGTACTTGCTCCAGCTGCAGCTCCAGTGCCGACCACGTCGATCCCGATGATCAGCATGTCTCCACTGCTTGCTCCAGGCGCACTGATCCACTCTCCGCTGCTGACTACGATGTTGTTCCAGCAGACGCCGGCATCCGTTGTCAGTTCCCCACTGCCAGCAGCTCCGATTCAGTAGGCACCGGCAGCGGCTCCTACGGCTCCTTCAGCTCGCTCCACTTCTACTCCAGCCTCAGCCGCAGCAACAGGCACCAGCTCCGACGACAGCACCCCCGACGGTGACCAGTTCGTCATCGCTCCGAGCACTCAGGATTCTTAGGCACTCGACTTCCTTATTGGTGTCTTGATGCCAAAGGGGGAGAAGAGTTAGAGAGTCAGGGGGAGGGTTGCTTAGAGGGTTGCTTAGTCTCAGGGAGAGTTTATCTATATCTTTTGTAATTTGGTGTTTTTGCTACTCCTTTGCTATTCATTATGTTTTCATGTGCCACTTATTCTCTTTAGTTATTGATCGATTGAGCTTTCGCGTTATCAATCTCTTTTGAGTCTTCAAGTTTATTGTGCCATATCTTGTACTCATTGCATATCTTTTTGAGTATCGTACTATCAAATTCATTATTATTATGCTTCACTTGTTGTGTTGTCACAATCACCAAAAAGGGGGAGATTGAAAGCATCTAGGCCCCCATGTGGTATGGTTTCGGTGATTAATGACAACCATTGGATTTTACTAATGAATTTGTGGATGCAAGGTCTCCCAATCAAATGAAATCTATATGAATATAAACATCAACTACTGATCATTGGAGACCCCTAAACAATCATTTTATGAGATCAATCAATGTTATGAATATTAGAAGTAAAAGCTCATATGTCAAAGTCATTCAACCATAATTGACATCACTCAATGCTTGAAAATCATCAGAAGTATATTTCCAACAAATGTCTAAGAGGTCAATCGAGCAAAATACAAAAGAATCACTTAGAACAACTCAAAGCAAACAAAATCAACTCACCGGATCAACCGATGTTTCCACAGAACAACACATCGGTCGAGTTGATTCAGCAGAAGAAGAAGACCTCAGAACAAAGTACTCACCAGATCATCCGATGTTAACGGCAATGTTACATCGGTCCATCAGTACAGTATGCAATATCCTTGGACCAAGTGTAGCACCGGATCACCCGATGTACAACAATATACACATCGGTCAATCACTCCAGTAAGCATCAAGTCTGAACCAATTCTGGAGGAAATGCCATCGGATCATCCGATGAGAAGACAAGTGTAACATCGGTCTAACAACAGTCATTTCTGACACAGTGACATCAGCTAAAGTGAACTTGACCGATGATAACTGAAGGGAGAGCATCGGATCATCCGGTGTTCGCAGAGGAGTGATGTCAGCCTACTTTTCCAACAGCTATTTCGTGGAGGCTGGCTATTTATACCCCTTCAACCAGTCTATTCGACAAGTCTTGATCACCAGACATACTCTACACATTCTCAAGCATTCAAGACGTTGAGCTACCACTTCTAGATCATTTACACCACTTACACACCAAGACATAGGCTAGAACTAGCTAGAGATAGTGCTTGTGTGCTTCCATTCTTGGTGAGTGGAATCTCTAGTGTAGTGAGAGTTGTAAGGGAGTGTCCCTTGGTGTTTGTAACTGAGAGTGACTTCAGGAGCTTGCCAAGACGGTTTTGGAAGCCCGAAGGATTCAAGTTGTACAAGGCTTGAGCTCCACCTTGCCGAGGTTGGCGAATGGAGAAGAATAGTGAAGATCCCTAGTCTCGATGACTTGGGTGTGGCTATACCCTTTAGTGCATGCCACAACGTGGATGTAGGAAGATCTTGACGATCTTGCCGAACCACGGGATAAATCCTCGTGTCTCCTCGGGAGTTTGCATTCTCTTCCTCTCCCTTACACTTATGCATTTCGTATATCGCAAAGTCACTATTCACTTGATTGCATAGGTAGGTTGCGTAGGGAATTGGGCTTTTAGTAATTAAGTCTTATTGCTTTAAATTTTGAAAAGAAGCCCAATTCACCCCCCCTCTTGGGCATTCGATCCTTACATGTTTAAGAATATAAGTAAAGCACATTGCGGAAAATGAAATTGCTCTCGGATGAGATTTTTGAGAAGGGGGAGCTCATAGATAGGCAAGAGGACATGCTTATACAAGAAAAGGAAAGATGTAAAGAGCTCATTGAGCTCCTTGAGCTCGAGAGAGAGAGAAGAGCAAGGCATTAGAGCATGAACTTGCTCTAAGCAAGAAAACACGCTCGAGTCTTTAGGAGACAACCATTGAGCTCAAGGATGAACTTGGCAACTTGGCAAAAGTTAACAAGATCCTTGAGACTCAAGTTGAGTACCTTAAGACTAATGTAGTCTCTTCCTCCAAAAGCTTATCCTCCTCAAGCAATCTCTACTTGCAAATGCTCTTACTTGATCCTTAAATTAAAGGATGAGTTTAAGTTGACTAAAGGCAAACAAACACCTAAGGGTGGCATCTTTGACAAAGAGAAGGTGGCGTATGCAAGAAGTGCATACACCAACACAAGACCTCCCAATGTCAAGGATGGCCTTGGTTATACTAGAGGTGGAAAGCAAGATGGCAAAATCTCCAAGTATGACAAAGACTTGATTGTTTTTGTCAAGAGAAGCTCATCCACAACTAAATTGCCAAAAGCACTTCAACTAGCACTTATATGCCTAAATCTGAACCGCATCCTCTATTTCATGATTTTAATGCATCGTATGTTTTGATGAAAAACAAGTATGGCAAAGTATATGCTAGATATGTTGGGCCACTCCGCAAGAGCCCCAAGCCTTGCATGTGGGTGCCCAAATGCCTCACCACTAACGTCAAAGGACCCAACTCCGCTTGGGTACCTAAAAGGAAGGCATAATCTTGTTTTGTAGGCGTACTCCTCCGGTGGATCCAAATGGGTGCTCGATAGTGGGTGCACAAACCACATGACCGGAGAGAGGAAGATGTTCTAGGAGTATGAGGAACATGATGATCCAAATGAAGGGATCCTCTTTGGGGACAATAGCCGAGGGAAAATCCTTGGCTCCGGTAAAATTGTCATTTCTCCCCATCATACTCTTTCTCGCATTTTACATATTGATTCTCTAGACTATAACCTCTTGTCCGTATCACAACTATATGACAAGGGTTATAATTGCATTTTCACTAATGAGGGTGTGAGCGTCCTTAGAAGAAGTGATAACTCAATCGCTTTTAAGGGTGTCCTCAAGGGAGAGCTTTATCTTGTGGATTTTGCCTCGAACAAAGCTCGACTTGACACATGCTTAATGGCGAAAACCAACATGGGATGGCTTTGGCATAGATGGCTAGCCCATGTTGGGATGAGGAACTTACAAAAGCTTCTTAAGGGAGAGCACATCCATGGTTTGAAGAATGTTGTCTTTGAAAAGGATAGGCCATGTAGTGCTTGCCAAGCGGGGAAGCAAGTGGGAGCTCAACACCCCTCCAAGAACATCATGACGACAACAAGACCGTTGGAGCTGCTACATATGGACCTTTTCGGGCCAATAACCTACATTAGCATTGGCGGTAACAAATATGGTCTTGTTATTGTTGACGATTTTTCTCGTTTCACTTGGGTGTTCTTCCTGCTTGATAAGGGTGAAACTCACAGTGTCCTCAATAGGTTCTTGAGAAGAGCTCAAAATGAGTTCTCCTCAAGAATCAAAGCTATAAGAAGCGACAACGGCACTGATTTCAAGAACACTTAAGTGGAAGAATTCTTGGATGGGGAGGGCATCAAGCATGAACTTTCAGCTCCGTACTCCCCTCAACAAAATGGGGTGGCGGAACGAAAGAATAGGACACTCATCGAGATGTCAAGGACAATGCTTCATGAGTACAAGACATCAGATCGGTTTTGGGCGGAGGCGGTTAACACCGCTTGCCACGCCGTCAACCGATTATACCTCCACCGCCTCCTCAAGAAGACTCCCTATGAGCTTCTAGTTGGTAAGAAACCCAATTACTCTTACTTTCGTGTTTGTGGGAGCAATTGCTATATTCTCAACAAGATGCCTAGGACTTCGAAGTTTGCTTCAAAGTCCGATGAAGGTTTCTTACTTGGTTATGACTCAAACACCCATGCCTACCGTGTCTTCAACAAAACCTCCGAAGTTGTTGAAATAGCACGCGACGTGGTGTTTGATGAAACTAATGGCTCCCAAGTGGAGCAAGTTGATCAAAGTGTGGTAGATCAAGAAGACTCTCCACAAGAAGCTCTTAGGATGATGGCACTTGGAGATGTTCGACCACAAGAACAACCTCAATGCTCAAGTGACCAACAACAAGATGATGCAAGTCATACCCCACACGATCAAGTTGAAGATGGACATGTGGCACCTCAACACGATCAAGAAGACGTAAGTCAAGGGGGAGGCATTCATCAAGGGGGAGATCAAGAAGAAGAAGAAGATGATGATGACTCAAGACCTCAACCTCCACATCCTCGTGTGCATCAAAGTGTTCAACGGGATCACCCCGTTGACAACATCCTAGGAGACATTACTAACGGGGTAATCACTCGTTCTCGCGTTGCAAATTTTTGTGAACATTACTCCTTTGTCTCTTGTTTGGAGCCCCATAAGGTTGAAGATGCATTGAGAGGCCCAGATTGGGGGGTGGCCATGCAAGAGGAGCTTAACAACTTTGAGAGGAACAAAGTTTGGGAGCTTGTCAAGCATCCACAAGCAAATGTTGTGGGCACCAAGTGGGTGTTCCGCAACAAGCAAGATGAACATGGCGTGGTGACAAGGAACAAGGCACGACATGTGGCAAAGGAGTACTCACAAGTTGAAGGTTTGGATTTTGATGAAACCTTTCCTCCCGTAGCTAGGCTAGAGTCAATTCGTATATTACTTGCCTTTGCTACTCACCATGATTTTAAGCTCTACCAAATGGACGTCAAGAGTGTGTTCCTAAATGGCCCAATCAAGGAGGAAGTCTTTGTGGAGCAACCACCGGGCTTTGAAGACCAAGAATTCCCAAACCATGTCTTCAAATTGCGTAAGGCTCTCTATGGCCTCAAACAACCTCCTAGAGCTTGGTATGAGTGTCTTAGAGACTTTCTAATTCAAAATGGTTTTAAGATAGCAAAAGCTGATTACACTCTCTTTACAAAGCACTTTAATGATGATCTCTTTGTGTGCCAATATATGTCAACGACATTATACTTGGTTCTACTAACAAAGTGTTTTGTGATGAGTTTTCTAAGATAATGACAGAGAGATTTGAGATGTCCATGATGGGGGAGTTGAAGATCTTTTTAGGTTTCCAAGTCAAGCAACTCAAAGAAGGCACGTTCATAAGTCAAATGAAATACACTCAAGACATACTAAAGAAGTTTGACATGGACAAGGCCAAACCCATCAAGACGCTTATGGCAACAAATGGACACTTAGACCTCAACGAAGATGGTCCAAGTGTGGACCAAAAGGTATACCGTTCCATGATTGGTTCTTTGTTGTATCTTTGTGCATCTAGACCGGATATTATGCTTAGTGTGTGTATGTGTGCACGTTTTCAAGCTGCACCTAAGGTGTGTCATATGACCGCCATGAAGAGGATTCTTAGATATTTAGTTCACACACCTAGCCTAGGACTTTGGTACCCCAAAGGATCCAAGTTTAACCTCATTGGCTATTCCGATGCGGATTATGCGGGGTGCAAAGTTGATAGAAAGAGCACATCCGGGACATGCCAATTCTTGGGTTGATCCTTAGTGTCTTGGTCCTCTAAGAAACAAAATTCCATTGCTCTTTCCACAACCGAAGCGGAGTATGTCGCAGTCGGAAGTTGTTGTGCACAACTTCTTTGGATGCGACAAACTCTAAGGGATTATGGTATAAACTTGCGCCATATTCCTCTCCTATGTGACAATGAGAGTGCCATCAAAATAGCCCATAATACGGTTGAGCATTCAAGGACCAAACACATAGACATCAGACACCACTTCTTGAGAGATCATTCCTTGAAAGGGGATATAGTGATTTCCCATGTGAGAACTGAGAACCAACTAGCTGACATATTCACCAAGCCCCTAGATGAGAAGCGATTTTGTGAGCTTAGGAGTGAGCTCAATATCTTAGATCCTCGAAATGTGGCTTGAAACATGCACATCTGAATTTTTACTTTACGCCTTATTCAAAAGAATGCATGTGCTTCAGAAATTCATCTCTATCTCAATTTTCTCCAAAATATTTGAAAAACTAGTGACTTTGTGAGTTATGGTCATAGTTTGAATGCTGATTGCTTACTGACCATATTCGTAAAGTTTTGTTGTGGCAATATGTCCAAAAGGATCATCTATAGTGGCTAAAACTCAAATATATGTATTTTTAGCCTCCTAGGACCGGACTAGTCCGCCCTATGGCCAGACAAGTCCGGATCCGGATTGGTCCGGGTCTGGGCCGCATAACCGGACTAGTCCGGCCCCTTCTCCAGACTAGTTCGGCCCCTGGGGACTTAAACCACCAGGAGGCGGCCGACCCCTCCACTTCTCCTTTTGGCTCTCTCTCTCTCCCACGCGCGTGAAACCGCCCTCTCTCGGCGATTTTCGATTCTAACCACAAAAAATCATTTCCAATCCATGCATTGGAAGCCCTGGAGGTGTGGGAAACTTTCCCCGATCACTCGCAACGCGATCCATCCCGATTCCATCGTTTTCTCAAGATTTGAAGATGTATCCCTCACTTTTGAAAATCTTGTCTCATTCCTGATTCATTGTGTTTTTGATAGATGCCTCTTTATTAAAGTTGCTTTTAGTAACCTTGTGATCATAGCCTAGGAATATTGCGACTCGATTCTAAGATTTCTCGAAAAACCGTTAGAGTTAGGGTTTAACCTATGTAAACCGGACTAGTCCGGTGTACACAGGCCAAACATCAACTTTGGTTGTTTCTCGTGATTTCTTTTGCATTATTCCGACTCCTTGACCTTCTATCTTGACCTTCTATCTTATGACATCTCTCTTTTTCAGCTGAAATGGCTGCTCCTCGCCGTTCTGCTTCTCCCCCAGTGACCCCGAGTGGGAGGCGAGCAGCTTCACCTTGGCGAGGAACGGGCAAGAGCCGAGGTTGAGGCTGCCGAGAAGTTTCTCGATCAGCCTGAAAGGGCAAAAGCAGCCAAGAAGCAACAAGCCAGGGCCACATCTATGGCCTATAACAAAGATGAAGCAATGGCTCGGGCCATTGAAGAGTTCTGCAAGGAACTCCGGAAGAAGAAGAGAAAGGAGCGCGAGGCTCATAACTCTCAGGCCGCTGCTGCACAAGTCTCCGAGAGGAAGAGACATTTGACAATTGGAGAGAAAGACAAGGGCAAGGAGCCAGCCCAAGAAGAAATCATGGAACGCCGGATCGAGCGAGATCTGAAGAAGGGCAAGGCCCCGGCTCCTGTTGAGCCAAAGAAAAGGAAGCCCACAGTGAAGATACCGGTGAAGAGAGCCGCAGGCCCTGTGAACAGGGAGAAAGGGAAAGCCAGACCGATTGGCCCCTTGGAAGTGCATACTCCTGAGAGAAATCCCAACAGGCAGCGTGAAATAGCTACCAACGTCTTCCATGGAAAGGGAGCCGAGAAAGCAATAAGGCTTCGGACAGACAAGGTATACGAGTATGAAAGGAGCACCGCCTACCCTCGGTTTTGTTGTGACTTTCATTGTGATTATTACCGTCTTGTCTACCAAAGCATGAAGAATCCTGTGATTGAAGCACAATGGGTAGACTGGGAGTACATGGCCAAGAAGCAACACTCTGCTTTTGATGCGGTCATTGAAGCAGCTGAGCGCCATGTGCTCAAGAAGAT
This sequence comes from Tuctoria greenei, assembly GCA_036927565.1. Lineage (NCBI taxonomy): Eukaryota > Viridiplantae > Streptophyta > Magnoliopsida > Poales > Poaceae > Tuctoria > Tuctoria greenei. The sequence goes on from JAYESD010000005.1 coordinate 118,778,875, forward strand.
CATGGGATTCAAATATGACTGGAACATTGAAGTCATTCTACAGTTTTATTCCACCATCTACTTCACCACCTCAGGTGATAGACGGATCATATGGATGACGCATGGTGAGCAGCTTTCAGTCACATTTGAGGAGTATGCCAAGATTCTAGGTCTTGTGGTTCACCTGTATCATGTGATCATCATCTCTAACCTCAAGGATGTAGACCGAGACGAGCTGGCCTACATGTATCCGAGTCATGTTCAGTATGATGTCGGGCATGCTCGTAATATCAAGCCATTCTACAGCATTCTGAACAGGATCCTGAGGCGGACAATAGCACCAAAGGATGGTGATGCAGGGGTGATCCAAGGCAACCTGAGGCACCTGCTACTTCTTATTGACGGGGAGGAGAAGTTAAATCTTGTGGATTACATCTTCGATGACATTTTCAACATCTCGCATACCCCCAACTGTGCTTGCGGGTATGCCCCCTACATCATGTATCTCATTGAGAAGGTGTCGGGCATGACCTTCGTCAAGGATGTGACTCATCGCCTGCTCCATCCTCAGACGCCTCCTGCAGTACCGCCTCCTCCGCGCCGGAAGAATGTGGAGCCTCCCTCTCACTCGGTGATGCAAGCCCCTCGCCCCGTGGCGCCTCCTTCCCCGCCTCCGCCTCAATCGATGAGCGCTTTCTTCAAGTGCTTCAAGGCGATCTTAACTTCCTGCCGGAAGCAAGAGATCCGGAACCAGAGGGCACACAAGCGCCAAGAGAAGTACATCAAGGCAGTGTGTGACAAGCTGGTGGTTCCCATGTCCTCTCCGGAGGCAAGCGACGGGGAGATCACTCCATTCCCCGACTTCACCGCCGACGAGCTCGCCCAGCTCCAAGAGGACGGGAGCTCTTCCTGGGCATCTCCTTCGGCTCGTGCCTCCGACGACGACGACGACCACGAGGACCCGGAGGCCACGGAGAGCGACTCTGACGCTAAGGCCAATGATAGTGAGGATGGCGACGACTAAGTGGATAGGGCTCGTTGTTCCCTTCTTCTTTTCCTTTTTGGTGTCTTGATGCCAAAGGGGGAGAGTTAGATGGGAGTTAGACGGGGGGAGAGTTAGAAAGGAGGGTAATTAGGTGTAACCCCTTTATTTTGGATCGTTGGACATGTTGCACTTCTTATTGTAATATTTATGTCATGTTGGATGTTTAAATTTGTGCAAGACTACGTTTTGAATGTTTAATATCAATATGATGCTTTGAATGTCTATCTTTTAATCATATTCATATTTACTATGTCTTGTCACAAATTGTTGAGCACAACACGTAGGCACCCCACCATAACGTGTGTGTGGATGAAGGACTTCCTCAATCTCTATTTTATGATGCATTCATTGAGGGGGAGTCACTCATACATCCGCACGTTATGAAAACCAAATTTATACTCTTATATGTGAAGACTTAATGTGTTGTCATCGATCACCAAAAAGGGGGAGATTGAAAGTGCATCTAGGATCCCTGTGGGTTTTGGATGATTGATGACAACAATTAAGTGACTAATGAGCTCAGTGATCTTAAGCACAGGTGTGGACTCAAGTGGAAGCACAATCCCTCAAAAAGGAAAATGATGAAAACGGCGATGTCAACTCGAAAAGGAGAAACTAGGGTTTCTAGTTTGTCAAGTTTAGACTAGCCAAATATGTGTGAGGATGTGTGTGTAAAGTGCATTGAGATCAAGTTGGGAGCTCAAAGCGGTTTAGAGATCAAACCTACTGAGAGAAGAGAGTTGGAAGCAGTGTGGCAGGAGTGGCCGGACTAGTCCGTGCAAGTGGCCGGACTAGTCCGCTCCTGGCCGGCCAAGTCCGTTTTGAGCCGAACCAGAAGGGTCTGACTGAGTTCGGACTAGTCCGTAGTGGGACGAACTAGTCCGGGTAGTCATGAAGTGGGTTTTGGGGACTAAGTACCAAAACCACGGACTTATCCGTTTTGGTTTGGACCAAGAGGTCCTAACAGAGATCGGACTAGTCCACCCTGGGGGCCGGACTAGTCCGGGTTTGGAGAGAAGCCGGTGCTTCACTGACTAAGTCTGGGTAGACCGGACTAGTCCGCCCTGGGGGCCGGACTAGTTTGTGGTCTTCATACTAGTCCATTTTCACACGGAACAAAAGGTTCTGTGTGAGATCGGACTAGTCCGGTGTGGGCCGGACTAGTCCGTTTTGAAGTGGCCGTTTGAATTTGATGTTTGCCGGGTAGTATGACGATTGCCGCATAGTGCGACAGTTGTCAGGGACGTCAGTGGTCCCCTAGGCCAGACTAGTCCGGGCTGTAGGCCAGACTAGTCTGCCCATCTGCTGAAGTCGGCAGTATGGGCTGGGAACCTCTATAAATAGAGGACCCCTGGGTTCATTTGAACCAGATCTTGAGCAAGTTGAAACCCTAGCACCGCCACAACAACCTTTTGCCTCCAAAAGCTTCCTTGTTGCCTACATTCCCTCTAAAACTAACTCTTGTGTGGATTAGGGTTTGGTGAGGTGAAGAAGAGGAAGAACACCGCTCTTTGTCTCTCAGTTTGATCTCTTGCACTTCGTGAATCATTGTGATATGTGGCTTGAGTTAATCTTTGTGATTTGTGATTGTATTTGTGGTGGGAGCCTCATATTGTGAGAAGCCCCAACGAATCTAGTATTCACCCTTTGTGATAGTGGAGAACCAAGTTAGGCCCATGCGGTAAACTTGGTGAGGGAAGGGTTGTTGAAACCGGTCCTTCGTGGACTCCTCAACAAGGACGTAGATTCCTTCGTGGGATCGAACCTCGGGATAAAATCCTTTTGTCACTTGTGTTCTTAGATTTCATTCATCGCATATTGCATCTAGGGTTAGCTTTACCGGTTTTGCTTATCACCCATGTTTCATCGTGATCCTGAGTCTCACATTTGCTTCATAACTTATTAAGGGTCACTAAGTCATTCTAACATACTTTGCATCACAAGAATTGGACTAAAACTTGTTAGAAACATCTTTTTAGGCTTTCCCTGTAGGAGGACCGGACTAGTCCGCCCATAGACCGGACTAGTCCGCCCCCTGAGTGCTGATCTCGTTTTATTAAGTCATTTCAGGTCGATTAGCCTATTCACCCCCCTCTAGGAAACTTTCACAAGCTGCTAGAGCTTGAAGTGGATAAGGATGGACGCCTTTGCCATTCTTGCCAAGATGATCCCCCAGTCTCATATGTCAGAGGTTGTGTCCATCCGGGCGCACAACCCGTTGGGTGCTCTTCCTCTTGGTATTCATGGACTGGAGAGATTATCGGTGGCATGCCTGTGGTTGCAGCCCTCACACGATTCCTTGTTACCGATCTTGGAGAAGTCTACGTGCTTGATCTTCAACTTCGCTTCTTATGTAGAGGTCGTTGTCATGAAGAAGTTGGTGTGGGTTGCTTTTCTCTTCCATGGGAGTGTCCTCACACACACTTCTCCTACTTGGGCTTGTACCCATGGAAGAGAGGCGTGCACTAGAACCTTCACCATGGCTTGAGCTTGCAGCCTCCTTCCTCTTTCCAAACAACCTATTCATGTCTTTTTGAGTTCAACAAGCAAGAACAAAACAAGGCGAGAAAAATCCGAAAAGAAGCGATGTTTGGAAAACAAAACTCTCAACGAATTTTCTCCTATTGAAAGCTTGAGTGTAAAATGCAAATGCAAACAAAAGAAAAGAAAATCTTTTTGGGGATGGATTTGAGCAAGAGTGTTGCAATGAAGAGCAAGAAAAACAAGGTGAGCTAGAGAGTCACTTGGGGAGGTGTAAAATGATGTGGTGTGTGAAGAGAGGTGCTCCTCACGGCCACAATTTATAGTGTGCACCCTCCAAATGTCACTTGGGGTTCAAAATATAGCCGTTGGAGGAAGGGGGCCAATTTGGCTCCACTCCCTATTCGGCTGACCAGGGGGTTCAGCCGACCTGTGTATGAGCGACGAGCATGTGAAAAGCTACCAGAGGGGGGGTGAATGGTAGATTTAAAAATCTTACGCAACGGGAACAATTAAACCCCAACCCCTTCGGCAGAAAACTATATGTTAAAGAAATCATGTGTGAGACTAATCTAAATGTGTTTCACCGTGACAAAAATGATAGATATCAGAGAGAATCAAGTCACGAAGACAAAACAATAATAATCACTCAAATCCGTTGAGAAAAACTCAAGTTATGATCGAAAGATCAAACAAAGGTCAATATGCCCTACCCGAGAAAAAAAAACAGTTCTGGAACGCTGCAAAGAAACTCGTGTATATCATAGACCACAAATCCAATGATCATGAAATTTTGATAGATGATAGATAATCAAGCTGTGAATACAACCCAAAAACAATCACGTCAATTGGATCTGTAAAACTCAATTTATGATAAAACCACCAACGAAAGGTAGTGCTGTCCAGAAACTCGACGAGTAAAACTTGTCTGGAACAAGTTGGACGAGCAAGGCGCAAAAGTTCCTTCAAACTACAAATTTTATTCAATAGAACACAAGAGGAACAGCCCCAAAGTCATGCACCACGAGCTTTGGGCTCCCTTGCTAATATAACCAGCCCTTAGGCCAACCCAATCTCAACTAGGACTCCAATCCTACTCCGTTCACGAATCGTAACTTTCCATAACTACTTAGGATTCTTCTATACGCAGATAGAAGCAATCTTAAGACTTCCAAACACCTTAGGAACATATCCCACATTTCTAAACAACTCAAATTCGTGACCCACACGAAATCCTATCATAACCAACTCAAATCTTTCCATATTTGAGTCAAACCCGACTCAGCCGCAGCCTGAGTCCATAACCTAGTCGGTTGGACCTTTCCGACCAACTCTTTACGTCCACATCTCTTTATCACGTCTCGGAACCATGTAGCCACGTCCATGCACTTCTTGCACATGTGCAAACATCTTCCAATGACGTCCACGATACCTTCACATGCATTGTTATTGATTCAATCATGCTGCGCAACCTCCTGATCAGCTCAACCACAATTCCTCCTGAATTTGGTTGTTGGAACCTCACCTCCTTCCTGAGACTAGTCCAATGGATCCCATCACCAGCCATGTCTTGAACTCAAGCAACACGTGCACATGAATAACAACCAACCCATACGAGCCCAAGTCCTCGACTTGACTCAAGTTAGTTCCGAACACAACACCTTACGTGAGAACCTCACATAAGCATGTTGCAAAACCACAGTAACACGATATCATCCATGTTAACCAAAAACGCACTAAATACTTAGCAAATGAATACTAAGCAATCTTTCCAGAGATGTAAAGAAAGTACGAAACATTGCAAATGAAAAACAGAAGCATAGCGGTCAAGTTCCGGACCTTGCCAGAGCAACCCGGACCTTGAGCCAGAGCTAACAAAAGCTAGTAGAACTTAGCGCCGGAACTTACCAAAACTAGTATAACCAAGTAAACTCAAAAGCCGGAGCTAGAAACAAAACTCACCAGAGCTAACCAAAACTAGTCGAATCTTAATAAAAATGTGTTTCGGTGATAATCCAAACTTTTATCGTCAAAGCAAGTGTATTCACTACGAGCCAATGTATTCAGCACACATAGGTCTTACAATCTCCCCCTTGATGAATGCATTGGCAACACCATTAAAAATCCGAACATTGGCTTATTCACATAAAAGTTTTGTAGGCGATTTCTCCACCTTTGTAAATCAAAAGTAAAATGAGAATAAAATCCAAAAATTATCCCATATTATCTCTCCTTATGCACATATTCTCTTTCTCTTCATGCTTACCTCTCCCCCTTTGACAATTTATTCAGCAAGTCATGAGCATATAAACAAATTATCTCTCCCCCTTTAGTTGTTATGAGCATATTATAACATATACATATAAACAAAGCTCATCCATGTCATACTATCAAGTACCTTACATTATCACATCAATGAAATACATAGAGTAGTGTAAGCCATGCTAGAGATCAAATGTAATTTTCAATTTAAGTAAGTCATGATCTCACAAACTTAACTATTTCAAAACCTGAAATCATGACACTAGTTGCTGCATTTTATTATTTTTCAAAGCATAAATTTAGATCATATGATATTTGCAAGAGATTATATGCGCATCTGTCTTATTCTAACCAACCAAGCCAAGCCTATGTCATTTGACAATCAGAAGCTTAAGGACATGGTTTTACTCATACACAACTTCTTCCAAGTTCATATCTAAGTGCAATGATAAGCCATCTCAAAAGAAGAAGTGCGATGCATGCATATTCTCTTGATCTTTTCTCAATTTATATTTGTTCATAAAAACTCAACATGTGTGTTGATTACTTGATTAATTCTTAATGATTAAAAGCACTTGTGAACATGTAACAATTTCAAAACAGCAAGAAAGTTCAACCATGACCAGTTTTAGTGTAAGTAATTATTCCAATTAATAGACATGGCAAAAACTACAAAATGTATAACACGAGTAATGTAGTAAGAACTTTCAGCATGTAAAAGGAATCACAAAGTCATATATGTATGAAATACTATGCTCATATTATTTTAATTTCAGATTCACACATAGACTTCCCAAGTTTCAAAAACTCCCCTCAATTTAAGCCATGAGGATGCATAACCCCTATTTCACTACGAACGTAACAAAAACGAGTGAAATCCAAAGGTTTTGTAAAAATATCAGCCAATTGTTGTTCGGTATCTACATGGTGAAGCACAATGTTTCCTTTTTCAACATTATCTCGGAGAAAGTGATACCTAATGTCAGTGTGCTTAGTTCTAGAATGTTGCACGGGGGTTTTTAGCAATGCAAATGGCACTAGTGTTATCACAGAACAGTGGAACACTATCTAGATCAACCCCATAGTCCTTAAGTGTTTGAACAATCCAAAGACTTTGTGAGCAAGCACTTGCAGCAGCTACATATTCAGATTCGGCTGTGGATTGTGCAACTGAATTTTGTTTTATAGAGGACCAAGCAACAAGAGAATTACCAAGAAAATGACAAGCACCGGAAGTACTTTTCCAATCAATCCTACAACCCCCAAAATCAGCATCCGAAAAACCTTTCAAAGTAACGGTTGAGGAAGAAGGAAGAAAAATTCCAAATTCTTGGGTTCCATGTAAGTACCTAAGAATCTTTTTGACGGCTTGACGATGTCAAGCACGTGGGGAGGCTTGAAACCGTGCACAAAGACATACGCTGAATTGTATGTCTGGTCTTGATGCCGTGAGGTACAAAAATGATCCGATCATGCTTCTATATTCTTTTTGATCCACGGGTTCACCATCTTCATCAAGTCCAAGTGTTGTTGCTGTTCCCATTGGTGTCCGAAGAGGCTTGCTTTTGTCCATGTTGAAGCGCCTTAGGAGATCTTTTGTATACTTCGTTTGATGCACAAAGGTACCCTCCTTAGTTTGCTTGATTTGCAGCCCCAAAAAGTAAGTGAGTTCACCCATCATACTCATTTCAAATTCGGAACTCATCATTGCTGAAAACTTTGACACAAGATCATGAGAACCACAACCAAAGATAATATCATCCACATACACTTGAACGAATAATGAGTCATTGCCATGCTTAAGCACAAAAAGAGTTTTATCAACCTTGCCCATGGTAAACCCTTTTTCAAGTAAGAATGTTTTTAACCTACCATACCATGCTCTAGGGGCTTGTTTGAGACCGTACAAGGCTTTGGACAGTTTGTAAACATGATTAGGAAAATATGGATTTTCAAAACCCGGTGGTTGTTTCACATAAACCTCCTCATCTTTGTAGCCATTAAGAAAAGCACTTTTAACATCCATTTGATATAGCTTAAAACCATATGATGCAGCAAAAGCTAGCAAAATTCTTATGGCTTCTAATCTAGCAACAAGAGCAAATGTTTCATCAAAATCCAGACCTTCAACTTGAGTGAAACCTTGAGCAACCAACCTAGCCTTATTCCTAATCACAACCCCATCCTCACTTTATTTATTTTTAAATACCCATTTAGTTCCAATTAAAGTGTGACCTTGAGGTGGAGGTACAAGTTTCCAAACATTATTTCTTTCAAAATTTTCTAACTCTTCTTGCATGGCAATAATCCAAGATTCATTAGCGAGTGCGTGCGATATATCTTTGGGTTCAAAAGAAGCAACAAAAGCAGAATGCGCATAAGAGTTTGGATCGCAAAACCTAGACCGCGTGACTCGTTCGTGCAAGCTTCCAATCATCTGTTGTGGGGGATGATCTTTGTGAAACCGTAGGGGAACAGATGTCTCACAAGCTTCTTCTTCTTCATGTTCATCACAAATCAATGAGCTTGTGACTTGAGGATGATTTGAATCAGCATTGATAGTTGTCGGTGCTGGTTGAGAATTAACATCCGGAGCTGAACCAAAGTCTTTAGCTGCTAAATTTTCGGGCAGCAGCTCCAATTCTTCCTCATCTTCAACGAAAATGCTCCCCCCTGCGGATATGGATCTGGACCTGCAATATTTGAGCTAGTACCTAGGCTAGCTTCATCAAAAGACACTTCACAAGTCTCCACAATTTTGTTAGTGTCAAGTAAAAGCACACAGTAGCCTCTAGCATGAGATGGATAACCAAGAAACATGCCATCAATGGATCTAGGTTCAAATTTATCAAGATTACCATGTTTCTTAACAAAGCATTTGCAACCAAAGACCCGAAAGTGTGTAACACTAGGCCTATGTTGATGAGTAAAGTTTAGGCCCGATCTTCCGATAGATAATGGATAAGTTGATTGATGTGGAGATCTCGACGTTGATGATCCGAGGCTCTCGAGTAGAACACGAACAACCCCTGCAATCACTACACCACCGCTCTGTTGGTTATAAACTGTGCTTCACACAATTGACCTTGCCAAGAAGGCTAATCCCTGCAAGTGCAACCGAGAACACAAGCAAGAACAAGGTAGAAGCAACCTGAATTGCTTCTACCTTGTTCTTGCTTGTGTTCTCGGTTCCACTTGCAGGGATTAGCCTTCTTGACAAGGTCAACTGTGTGAAGCACGGTTGATAACCAACGGAGCGGTGGTGTAGTGATTGCAGGGGTTGTTCGTGTTCTACTCGAGAGCCTCGGATCATCAACGTCGAGATCTCCACATCAATCGACTTATCCATTATCTATCGGAAGATCGGGCCTAAACTTTACTCATCAATTTATCAATTGGTATCAGATTTCCAGGTTGCCTGTTAGGTAATTCATCTATCCATTACATTAGTTTTGTTTTTCATACTTGGAGTCCACAAAAAAGCCACAAAAAACTTGCAGTTTAGTAGATCTGTTCATTACTTTGTCCAAACCACCATTGAGCCTTTGCAACTTTCGTTTTCAATTTGGTTTTGTTGAGTTTGTGTCCGTTGTTGAGTCATATTGCTGGTTCAGAAAGTGTTTTTGGTCTTAGTTTGAGTTTTGCATTGTGTGATTCATCCTTTTGGATCACGTCATCACGTACAGATTAGATTCACCTCTGCCAGTTAGGTATTTTCATCATATATCGCACATACGAACTCCGATTTTGGTGTTCTTGTACTTTTTGGAAAGCTTAAGAAGTGCTCTATAAATTTCATATTCATCATTTTCCCAGAAAATATAGTTATCGATGTCTAAATTGCATTACATCTGAATCTGTTATTGACCTAAAAACTCTGAACAGTCTGTATTTCGGGGGTAATATATCCTATTGTTCTTTTCCAAAATAGATCTTCCATATATTGAAATTAAAGAGGAGAGATATATCTACAATCTTGCTGTTGTTAGTTTTTCTGTTTGGAGCCTCTAAGTATGCCTATTTGTCCTTGGACGATTGATCAGAAAATCTGTGACAGACCCACGAGATATCTTTGATTGATTTTCATTGTGTTCTTCCCTTGCAGCACATTCTGAAAAAAAAAAGAAAAAAAAAGGCAAGTGATAAACAAGAAACAAAAGCCGCACAAAAAAAAAGAAAAAAAAGAAAAAAACAGAAGTGCTTGCATTCTTTGTGTCATCTAGTTTTGTCTCATGTCTTGCTAGCTTGAACTACTAGGAACACATTTAGGCCAGCAACTTTGACAAATACTTTGAACACTTATTCAACTTTACTATCTGATTTCATCGTTGCTAATCCTTGCAACATAGAAAGTGCCATCCAAGCTACACCTTACTCTTGAGCAGAATCGATACACCTTTGTAATCATCCCATGCTTCATTGGTTTCTTCATACCGTCCACCTTTTGCCACCTGCAATGTCGGTAAGAACACTTGTAAGAGCGTGGTAAGACACTTGAGAGTGTGTGATTCCACTTCCACTTTGCCATTATCATTTGTAGTTGATAGGGATAACATATTTTTTGTGTTGTCTTCTGTTTGCTACTAACAATGTCAGGTAAAAGCAAGAATCATGCATTATATGCTGAGATAATAGACATGATGAAGACGACGATGGAGTTGCTCAGTAAAATTCAAACATCAACCAAGGATTCACATGACATTCAGACCAATTTACAACACCTTCCACAAGAAGTAATTACATTCGCCCATCTCTTTCTTCTTATGATGGTTTTGGTTATGATGAATATATTACTTGGGAAATAGAGGTGGATAAAATTTTTGGACAATGTCATATGTGTGAGAGGAGAAAGATTAGAAATATTTTAAGTACATTAGTAGATTGTACATTAACTTGGTGGAACAATTTAAATGAATTAGAAAAACCTCGAACATGGAAAGAAACGAAAATTCTTATGCAAGAAAGTTTTGTTAATGTATCTATGTGCAAAGAAGAAATTCAGCAATTTGAGGAGAAATTTCTTGTTGTACCTTCTTTTGTGTCTAACGTTTTGCAAGACAATATAGAAAATAATATAGATGATGCAAAAGAGAATGAGGCTTTTGACAACAGTTGTGAAATTTTAGATGGATCAACTCATAATGCACTCGAAATCACTGCTGAAAATGGTAAGGAAAAACATTCTACAAATACAGAAGGTGAGAAGTTTTTGGATGTTCTGAATTTTTCCACCAATCATGCTATTTTCGAGGAGCAACTATTAGAATCGTTTATTTATACACCATTGTCACATGTTGATTTTCCTGCTGATGGTTGCGCTACGAAAGAGTTGTGTGCTAATAACTCTATTATGCCTATGCAAAAACAAGTTAATGTACAAGATGATTGTGTTTTGGATTCACCTATTTGTGCTGAAATTCATAATTTGATCACCGCTACTGCTGAAAATGATGAGCTGAAATTTTTGTTTTCTCTAAATACTTTGGGTTATATTGAATTTGACACTCTTTGTGATCTAAATATTGTAGAGAGGAGAATATTTTCAAAATCTGAATTGCCTTTATTAAGTAGAAATATTTTTCATGCTATAGGAAACTATGAAGATAGTGGTGAATTTATGGTGCATAAAATTTACATATGTTCAAATGTGCAAGCTCTTTTTGTGCTGCAACAACATGGTGAAATGAATGGATGCACTAACACTAATAATGTATTGTCAAGTTTTTCTAGCATTTTTTTATTGCAGAAAGGACAACAAATAAAAAAGAAACATTGTTCATTGCGGTTGTGCAATATGGATAGTGTTCATTCTACCCCCAAAATAATCTTTTTTCCTCGACATACGAGCAAGCCGAGGATGGCTTGTCATAAAGAAGGGGAGAATGATGAGATCATGCATATTATCATTGCACAAATAAACATGGAACAATGTTTATTTGTTTGGGATCCTGGCTCAAGTGAATGTGCACTCTTATTTGATGGACAAGATCAAGATGGTGCACTATGTCGTCCACCACCTTGGCCTCCTCCATTCATGCATACAAAAAGATTTGATGGTGTTGCACATTTGGACCAACACATAAGAGAAGATGAACTTGAGTCGAGGACGACTCCAATTCAAGAAGGGGAGCATGATGAGGACATCACTTCTATGGATACAAACAACACTCCATTGAACATACAAGATGCAATCAATAGAGTTCATACACAACAATTAATTTCAGAGGTGAACTCGTTCTTATATATTTCCTTATATGTTTTTGAGCATAGATTGCTACTTAATGATTTATTTGTGATTAGGATCCATGGAGAGGTTCAAGGAGTACTTGGACGGAGTATTAGGGACGTGGAAGACCAGAGAATTCGTTCAAAGAAGATGAAAACCGAACCAAACTCCAAATCGTATCCAACTCGGAGTCCAGGAGCAGTACGCACTAAAACGGTCGCCCAGGACGCATACGAAATCCGTTTTGGACGTTCTACATATGCACGGAAAGGGGAGAGGATAACCTTTCCAATGGCGCCGGTCCCATGTCAAAATTCCTTCCGAGTCGACGGGAATCGTTGAAACAAAATCAAGTATTGAATCTGTCAGGGTGATGAGGACATCACTTCTATGGATACAAACAACACTCCATGGAACATACAAGATGCAATCAATAGAGTTCATACACAACAATTAATTTCAGAGATGAACTCGTTCTTATATATTTCCTTATATGTATTTGAGCATAGATTGCTACTTAATGATTTATTTGTGATTAGGATCCATGGAGAGGTTCAAGGAGTACTTGGACGGAGTATTAGGGACGTGGAAGACCAGAGAATTAGTTCAAGGAAGATGAAAACCAAACCAAACTCCAAATCGTATCCAACTCGGAGTCCAGGAGCAGTACGCACTAAAACTGACGCCCAGGACGCATACGAACTTCGTTTTGTAAGTTCTACATATGCACGGAAAGGGGAGAGGATAACCTTTCCAATGGCGCTGGTCCCATGTCAAAATTCTTTAGGAATCGAGGGGAATCGTTGAAACAAATTCAAGTACAGAATCTGTCAGGGTGCTGCGCCACCGTATTGGGCCATTGGGCCACGTATCAAGTCTAAGTCCATTATTTTTGTATATTAGGGTTAGGTCACGACCCCAACACCCCCTTGGACGTCCTCCCTCCTATATATACTCCATAGTAGCCTCCATGAACAATTGGGTTTTGCTTAGATCAATAATATCGCCGTTCTTCGGTTTGTGAAACTCCAACTTTGCGATTTTAGATCGTGTCTACCTTGTTCTTGCTTGTGTTCTCGGTTGCACTTGCAGGAATTAGCCTTCTTGGTGAGGTCAATCGTGTGAAGCACGGTTGATAACCAACAGAGCGGTGGTGTAGTGATTGCACGGGGTTTTCGTGTTCTACTCGAGAGCCTCGGATCATAAACGTCGAGATCTCCATCAGTCGACTTATTCATTACCTTTCAGAAGATCGGGACTCATACTTTACTCATCATATGTCCAAACTGGAGCTCATATTATGTTTTACCTAGCTTAGCATGCAAGAAAACACGATTTGAGACATAACAAGCGGTTGCTAACGCATCAGCCCAAAATTTCCTAGGAGTTTGATATTCATCAAGCATAGTCCTAGCCATCTCAACTAAGGTTTTGTTCTTTCTTTCTACAACACCATTTTTTTGAGGTACATATGGTGAAGAAAATTGATGATCTATTCTATTTTCAGCACAAAAGTGATCAAAAGATTGATTTTTAAATTCAGTTCCATTATCACTTCTAATTGCTTTTAAAGATCCTGGGTGATCAATTGATAATCTAAGAAATAAAGTTCTAAAGTGACTAAAAGCTTCATTCTTAGACGCCATAAACTAAACCCAAGAGTATCTAGAATAATCATCAACAATCACAAGAACATACCATTTACCTCCGAAGGATTGAACACGTGAAGGTCCTACGGTGTCAAGATGCAAAAGTTGACATGGTTCAGTTGTCATGATCATTGTGAGAGGAGAATGTGAACCTGCAATCATCTTAGCATGTCTACAAGAAGAGCACACAATTTCTTTGTCCCCTTTAAGCTTAGGCAGCCCACGTATGCGATCGAGAGCACTAACACACGTTAGGTGATCAAAGCCTACGTGACCAAGTCTACGATGCCAAAAATATAGGTCCTTTGAATCATTAGCAACTAGACACCTATGCTTAGAGGAAGACATATCAAAATCAGATTTAAAAACTCTTCCAAACCGAGACATGTTAAAAGCTCACTATTTAACTTACAACTTTGCAATAGTTTTTATTGAAAATAATTTCCAGATTTTCATCTAGCAATTGTGAAACAGAAAGCAAGTTGTATTTCAAATTTTTGACAAGTGCCACATCCTTCAAAGTGTAGTGATCATTTACTCTAACCGAACCCTTAGCAATTATAGGAGTTGAAGAATTATCGGCAAAAGTAACATTCTCTACACGTGACACAAAAGAGAGGGAGGAGAACCAATCTTTGTTACCGGTCATGTGGCGTGAGCAACCTGAATCCACAATCCAAATGTTCTCCTTCCTCAAACGTGTAACTTACATAGCAGCACAATACGTCGATGACTAATTACTGGGGTTAGTCAGAAGGCATTTAGGAATTCAGTACTGAGTCACGCAACGTGCAGCAGGAAAAACACGCGAAAGCTAAGACAAAACAGCAGGTTTATGAGACAAAGTTTGAGATTTTTTATTCTTAACTACTGACCTATAAGGTGTTACTTGTGTAGCACAAAAATCAGTAGCTCCAGAGGCAAAAACAGAAGGTCTGGAGGTAAACTTTGAATGTTTTTGACTCAAAACAGCAGGTTGTACATTCGGTACAATATGTGCAACAAATTTTGCATAAAAGATATGAGATCTAGCAACCATTCTTTCCCTTTTCTGTTGTTTAGCTAGTCTATAACAACAAATCTATGACATGACCATCTCTACCACAGTAGGTACAATGAAATTTAACATTGTGTTCATGTCTAGATGAGCAAACAACATTTTTATTTGAAACTGGATGAGACAATACTCCTATAGATTTGAAAACCACTTCTTTTTGTTTAGGACCTGTTTGAATCAAACCACTTCCTAATGGCTTTACAATTTTAGGTGGATGTGCCTTAGCATGAGCATGAGAATCAAAACCTAAACCAGTTTTATCATTGCAAGACTTGGATGAATTCAACAGCAAGTTTAGGTTCTTATTCCCATTACAAAACCGACCAAATGTTGTATGCATGTTATCAAGTTTATTGGACAGATCAAGGCAATTTTCACATGAAGTTTTTCCTTTTAATTTGCAATTGGAACAATATTTGACTTCATGACAACGTAAAGCATTGTTCAATATAGAGATTTCATTCATAGCATCTTGCAGTTTCTTATCAAGATCGTCACAACTAGAATAATGCAAATCAATTGTAGAACAAGAAGCATCTTTTAAGTTTCCAATATTAAGTGCAGCAAGATTTTTGTTCTTTTCAATTTCAAGTTCATGTTTATCAAGTGTGGAGGTATGTGCACTTCTTAGGGAGGACAATTGTTCATATATTAAGTCACATGAGGAACTAGAATCATCACTAGGAATCAAGGATTTCAAACGATTAATTTCAGATTCTAGTGACTCAATTTTAACAGCATTGTCCCTAAGCATTTTGTCCTATTTCTTAACAATAACAGTGGCACGAGAAATAGCATCACACATTTCTTCGCAAGTAGGACATACCTCTTCATTGTCGCTGTTGTGTTCTGCCTCCTCCATACTTGATCTTGACTTGCCCGCCATGAAGCACATGTTTGCCAAATCATCTTCATCTTCATCACTTCCAATGTCCACGTCGCTTGAGCCAGGATCCTGGAGTGCTGAGATAAAACTGCTCACCAATTGATGTCCTGTAAAACCCTTCTTTTTCTTCGTATCTTTTGCAGAGGAGTGCTTCGTTCTTGTTTTCTTTTCAGCCAGGGAATTAGGACCTGAAAGGTTAGGGCAATCTGAACGAAAATGTCATGTCTTACCACACTCAAAGCATCGTTGAGGTCCGGAGCTTCCTCTCCTTCTAGTTCTCACATTTTGCAATGCTTTTGAGAACCCGGTAGAGGTGAGCGCTAGTTCCTCCTCTGGAAACTCCTCAATCTGTTCAAGGGTTAGAGAGGACAACAAATCAAGTGTACCACAAGATGATGTTTGACCAGAGCTAAGCATGTCGCGTTGAGAAACAAAAGCAATAGACTTGTTGGGGTTCTTATGTGAGATTATATCAATTTCATGAGTTTTTAACTTGGAATATAGCATATCTAAAGTAAGTGAACTCATGACAGTAGATTCACAAATAGATGTGACTTTCATCTCCCAAATTGACATACCTAATGCACTTAGCAATTGCATAGCATTTTCATCATCTGAAAAATTAACATTGACACTATGCAAGTTGCTGAGAATCTTATTAAATCGAGCAAAAAGGTCATCAATAGACTCACCGGGTTGCATCTCAAAGTGCATGTATTCTTTCTTGAACATGTCTTGCCTTACCTCTTTGATCGTGTTGGATCCTTCATGGTAGTCACAAAGTTCTTTCCACACATCGTATGCAGATCGGAGGTGTGCAACACGGTCGAAGTCGCTTTGTGTTAATCCTTGTATGATCAAGTTCCGAGCCTTGTTGTTGTTGTCGACATCTCTCAGATTTGTAGTTGTAACTTGATCGTTTGATGGCACTTCGTAAGGCTTGTATACCTTCTCCCATATTGCAAAGCCTTGTGCCTAGATGAAAACCTCCATGTGTGCCTTCCAAACCTGAAAATCAATACCAGCAAACACACAAGGTTTGGCAGAGTACTTCTCCATCATGATTAGTCAAAAACACGCGCAAATCACAAAGATTAGAGCACCGTGGCTCTGATACCAATTGTAGGATCGAAGATCACATGAAAAGCTACCAGAGGGGGGGGTGAATGGTAGATTTAAAAATCTTACATAGTGGAAACAATTAAACCCCAACCCCTTCGGCAGAAAAACGATCTGTTAAAGAAATCATGTGTGAGACTAATCTAAACATGTTTCACCGTGACAAAAATGACAGATATCATAGAGAATCAAGTCACAAAGACAACACAACAAGAATCACTCAAATCCGTCGATGAAAACTCAAGTTATGATCGAAAGATCAAACAAAGGTCAATCTGCCCTACCCGAGAAAAAAAACAGTTCCAGAACGCTGCAAAGAAACTCGTGTAGATCATAGAACACAAATCCAATGATCGTGAAATTTTGACAGATGATAGATAATCAAGTTCTGAAGACAACCCAATAAGAATCATGTCAATTGGATCTGTAAAACTCGAGTTATGACAAAACCACCGACGAAAGGTAGTGCTGTCCAGAAACTCGACGAGTAAAACTTGTCTGGAACAAGTCGGACGAACAAGGCACAAAAGTTCCTTCAAACTACAGATTTTATTCAACAGAACACAAGAGGAACAGCCCCAAAGTCGTGCACCACGAGCTCTGGGCTCCCTTGCTTGTATAACCAGCCCTTAGGCCAACCCAATCTCAACTAGGACTTCAATCCTACTCTGTTCACGAATCGTAACTTTCAATAACTGCTTAGGATTCTTCTAACGCAGATAGAAGCAATCTTAAGACTTCCAAACACCTTAGAAAACTTATCCCACATTCCTAAACAACTCAAATCCGTGACCCACACGAAATCCTATCATAACCAACTCAAATCTTTCCATATTTAAGTCAAACCCGACTCGACCGCTGTCTGAGTCCATAACCTAGTCGGTTGGACCTTTCCGACCAACTCTTTATGTCCACATCTCTTCATTACGTCTCGGAACCATGTAGCCACGTCCATGCACTTCTTGCACACGTGCAAATATCTTCCAATTACGTCCACGATAGCATTGTTCTTGATTCAATCATGTTGTGCAACCTCCTAATCAGCTCAACCACAATTCCTCCTAAATTTGGTTGTTGGAACCTCATCTCCTCCCTGAGACTAGTCCAATGGATCCCATCACCAGCCATGTCTTTAACTCAAGCAACACCTGCACATGAATAAACAACCAATCCATACGAGCCCAAGTCCACGACTTGACTCCAGTTAGTTCCGAACACAACACCTTATGTGAGAACCTCACATAAGCATGTTGCAAAACCACAGTAACACGATATCATCCATGTTAACCAAAAATACACCAAAGACTTAGAAAATGAATACTAAGCAATCTTTCCAGAGATGCAAAGCAAGTATGAAACATTGCAAATGAAAAACAGAAGCATTGTGGTCAAGTTCCGGACCTTGCCAGAGCAACCCGGACCTTGAGCCGGAGCTAACAAAAGCTAGTAGAACTTAGCGCTGGAACATACCAAAACTAGTATAACCAAGTAAACTCAAAAGCCGGAGCTAGAAACAAAACTCACCGGAGCTAACCAAAACTAGTCGGATCTTAATAAAAAGGTGTTTTGGTGATAATCAAAACTTTTATCGTCAAAGCAAGTGTATTCACTACGAGCCAATGTATTCAACACACATAGTTCTTACAACCTGACAGGTGGCCCCCCTGGTTCCCCTTTTGGCATGTGGCTCCCCAACGGCTATAAAGTTAGCACGTTGGTGAAATGTCACATGTGCAGCTCAGAAAAAAATTGTTTTTCAAATAAAAACCTTTTTTCAAATCCAATAAAAAAATTTCTTTTGAAAAGAAAGAAAGAAAAATGATAGTTGAGAATATAAGATTCTCAACTTGCTAGGAAAAATCAAATATGCAATGGGAAAATCCAAATGGGGTGGAAAAAGAAAGAAAGGAAAATAAAGTGGGATAACTACCAATTTAACCTATTGGCATAGGTCTCACCACCGTCCGATGAGATGGACATTCCTCCGTCTTCATTTCACATCCGGGCCCGGAGGGATGGGCTCGGACGGCTTGTTTTGCTTCTTCCGCCATTCCTTCTTTGGTGGCTTGGTGGACTTGGACCTTCGGGAAGGTCCAGACGATTCCGTCACCTTTGGTTATCGGCGTGGTCGAAACTACGGATTCTCCTCGTAGATTAATCTTCTCATGAATGCAATGAGTGAGTCCACCTTTGGAGGTGTGACTTCGACCTCTCTGATGTGTTTATCATTCGGCCCATACTTTATTCGAATCATGGAGCATTGCTCTAATCTTGGCCAAAAGTTAAACTTTTCCTCCTTGCCATTGATATGGAAGTGGATTTCTCCACCTCCCACATCTATGCGAGCTTTTGTAGTGATTAGGAATGGACGCCCAAGAATGAGTGGTGTATCTTTCTCACTGTCCATGTCTAGCACCACAAAATCCACGGGTATGAAGTAGTTTTGGATCTTCACCGGGACGTCTTCAGCAATACCCGCTGGATAATGGACTGAAGAGTCAGCCAGTCGAACACAACCTTGGGCATCACACTAACACTTGCTCCCAAATAACAAAGTGCCTTGTCAAAGTGGTGAGCCCCAATGAGCATGAAATGGTAGGACATCCGGTATCCTTTTGCCAGTTGCTCTCTCGTACAGAAATCATGTTGACATTTTCCGTCGGAGGTTCTGGCTGGCCTGGCATCTGGCCATTCTCCATTGGAGGAATAGCAGCTGCCAGCTAAGCCAACTGAGTCTCGAGCATCTTGTTGAAGCTCAGTTGATTCTTGAAGGCTGAGGATAGTCCTTCAATCTTGGCATTGATGTTTTCCAGGGTCTTGTCATTAGCTGACAGCTTCTTGGATAGGGCATCATCGATCTTGAGCTGGCTAATGGCAAGTTCTCTCAAGTTGGGCCGATTTCCAGGGTTGCCATTGTTGTTGTACCCTCCTTGAAAAAATGGGTGTTGTTGACCCCACCCTTGACCTCCTGGACGATAGCCATTGTTGTTGTTGAAATTCCCATTGTGGGAGAGGTATAGGGCATCCTCACGAGTTTCTAGGCAATAATTGCCCATATGACCCGTGTTGCCACAGACTTCACACATGATGTGAGAGTCTAGGGTATAGGCATCGCCAGACACTTCAAAACTGGCTTGTCCATCTATTTTCTTCATTAGGAGGTCCAATTTTGCAGGAATCATGTCCACCTCCTTCAAGGTGTGCATGCCTCACTGTCGGGTATGGAGACGCTCATCGTTCCATCCCATGTTGGACACCATCTTCTCAATAAGATCTTTAGCTTTTGGCACCGTTAATGAGAAGAAGGCTCCTCCAGCAGTAGCATCCAAATGGTCACGAGATGATGGGATCAGCCCGTTATAGAAATTCTGAATAAGGATCCAGTCATCCATCCCATGGTGGGGACAGGCTAGGATGTACTCCTGAAGCCTTTCCCATGCCTCGGGAATAGATTCCTTGAGCTCTTGCTGAAAGCTGGAAATCCTTCCACGTAGGGCATTGGTTTTGCCCAACGGGAAGAATTTGGTAAGGAATACTATAGAACACTTCTCCCAAGTGTCTACAGCACTTCGGTTCGCGTAGAACCACTGTTTCTCTCTCCCAAGGAGAGAGAACGGGAACAGTCTCAGACGAACCGCATCCGGAGACAAGTCCTTGATCTTAAAAGTGTTGCAAATCTCGAGGAATTGTTGCAAGTGAGCACTTGCATCCTCGTTAGCCTTCCTACGGAATGGGTTGGCTTGCACCATAGTGATAAGGCCAGTTTTGATCTCGAAGTTCACATCTCCCGTGTTAATAGTGGGCCCAATATGCACATTGTTAGTAGAGGGAGCTGAGAACTCACGAAGGGTCTTCTGAGCCATTGGCGTTTGTATTGTTGGTGCAAAAATGCTGGCTCGCTTTGCCGCTCGAATCTTCTGAGGAGTAACGATACAGGGTCGGTCTCACAGAAGAGATTCGGGATTTTCAACGAAGTTTTCTGGCAGACGGAAACCAGACATACACTACCCTGTTTTCACATTTAAAATAAATGTGAAAACAAAGAATGGTTATCCTACTAAAATCCTACCCAGGCTTCTATCCTATTCACTTAGTCATGTTATATATCTATTTGCCTTCCCCGGCAATGGCGCCAGAAATGCTTGTTGACGTCTCCTAAGATATACTAACAAATCATCCCGGCAACGGCGCTAGAAATGCTTGTTGGTATTTCATATGCGCCATTAACTAAACATCTCCAACTAATGTGTCAGAAATGCTTGTTAATGGTTCTATTGGATCACAGTGTGAATTCCGCAAACGCACGGAGATATCATTGTAGCATTTTCCCTTAAGAGTATTCCCAAGGGTGTCATTTATTTGATCCCAAAGGAAGGTAGGGAAGAGATATAACAATCATCAAGTGGAAAGGGTAGAATGGTCTAGGTAAGAATGTAGTAAGGATGGATAAAACAATAGTGGAGGTAGTGCGACACACACAAAAGCTTTCAAGTCTGAGGGGGATAAGATGATCCTAGAGATTAGTTAAGGTTGACAGTTATGGAGGTACTCCTACTATGCTCTATTGTACATATACATAGTCTAAACTAATTATTCATAAGCTAGATCAATAGTGAATACTTATGCTATGTGGTTCAACACATCGGGCACGGGCTTACCCCTAGCAATACTAGGGCGACTCCCGCCAAGAGCCTGTGGCATAGCCGAACGTGGAGGGTTACAAAGGACAGATAGGGATGTCACCAGCTACTGCCTACCTCTTCAATCCGTGGGTCTACGAGACATCCAATGCTACTTAGCTATCCTAGCACCATGCTAGCATATTACGTAATTACCTTAAGAGCCTAGGCACAATCCATCCTTAGGCAATGAATTGAATCATCATTGAACCAATGTTGATACACAACATAGTTATCCATACTAACCTAGTTATGTTTTAATTAACTAGACTATAGTGGGGGTTTATAGGTTGTATGATAATGAGATATGTTCATGATGAAACGGTCATAGAAGCTATACCTTCCACATACATGGAATCCACAATCAAACAAGAAACGCTTTGCCCAAGTATATGTATAAGTAGAGACTAAAGATACTATCTTTATTATGCATAAAGTCACAAATACAAGAAAGAATACATGATTCATACCATTCCCAATGTAGGATTGGGAAGAGAGAGACTCCTTACTCATTTCCCAATTTGGACTTGGGACTAGAGACTCTCCTCTCTACAACCTAAATCCTCTAAGACTATGGATGATAGTGTATACAATAGAGATGAAGCTCAAGTGGTGTGTGTTGAAGTGAGGGGTAGGGGGTCCTATTTATACTAGTGTTGAGGCCGGTTCCCGCCACCAAAAGCGTGTGAGTCAGTCAACATTGACTCCTTCAAGTCAGGAGGAGACAACATGCATCGTTTGATCGCGTTTGGTGCCAGGAAGAGGTCGACGAAACCCCTGGTTCAGCCGACCTGGTCAGCACTCCAAACGTGGAGTGCTTCCTCCAGGTGGCTGCCAAGTGGGGCCCCTTGATGTATATGGGTGATACACCGTTGGATCTCCTCGGATACTTCTATTTGTGGGCTATTTGATCCATGGGATGCCATGTGTCGCCGCCTGATTGGTTGGGATGATGTTTTATAGGATTGGTCCCTCTACATTTCCTCATTTCCTGCACAAAATGCTGCATACACATATTTCTCCAGATCCAAGTGGAATTGGGTTAGATAGAAAGGTGATGTGTGCAAGAAATGACAAATCCTTCACATAATTGAGTTAAATTGACGGATGAAATTGGTATATAACAGCCGTCAACACAAACACCTTAGGAACGTATCCCACATTCCTAAAACAACTCAAATTTGTGACCCACACGAAATTGTATCATAACCAACTAAAATCTTTCCATATTTGAGTCAAACATGACTCATCCGCAACCTGAGTCCATAACCTAGTTGGTCGGACCTTTCCGACCAATTTTTTACGTCCACATCTCTTCATCACGCCTCAGAACTATGTAGCCATGTCCATGTACTCCTTGCACACGTGCAAACATCTTCGAACGACGTCAATGATACCTTCATATGCATTGTTCTTGATTCATACATGTTGCGCGACCTTCCGATCAACTCAACCACAATTCCTCCCGAACTTCGTTGTTGAACCTCATCTTTTCCCTAAGACTAGTTCAATGGATTCTGTCACCAGCCATGTCTTGAACTCAAGCAACACCTGCACATGAATAAACAACCAATACTTCCGAGCTCAAGTCCTTGACTTGACTCTCGTTAGTTTCGAAACTAAAACATCTTATGTGAGCACCTCACATAAGCATGTTGCAAAGCATAGCAAAAACGATATCATCAATATCAACAAAAACGTATCAAAACTTAAAGAATGAATACTAAGCAATCATTCCAACAATGTAAAGCAAGTTTGAGACAATTCACAGTAAAATCAGGAACATTGCGATCAGGCTCCGAATCTTGCCAAATCTAACCGGAGCTTGAGCCGGGTCTTACCAAAGCTACTACAACCTAGCGCCGGAGCTAACCAAAGGTAGTCGGACCTAGAGTCATACCTTGATGATAAAGGTGTTTTGGTAGTATTCAAAACTTTTATCGCCATAGCCAATGTATTCAGCACACATAGGTCCCACAGTCTCCCTCTTGATGAATGCATTGGCAACACCACTTAAGATCTGAACATTGGCTTATTCACATTAAAAGTTTTGAAAACAATTTCTCCCCATTTGTAAAACAAAAATAAATGAGAAAAAGAAATTCTCCCCCTGAGAAGAATCGTGCCAAAAACAATTGTGAATATGTGCAATGTGTAATAAATTTCTCCCCCTTGCATACTTATCTTTTTTTTAAAAAAATCTTGTCTCTCCCTTTGACAATGTATTCAGCAAGGTACAAAAGAGAAATTTTAATTGTTATGAGCATATTATAACATATACATATAAAGCAAAGCTCATCCAAGTCATACTATCAAGTAACTTACACTATCACATCAATGAAATACATAAAGTAGTGTAAGCCATGATAGAGATCAAATGTAATTTCCAATTCAGCAAGTCATGATCTCACAAACTTAACTATTTCAAAACCTAAAAGCATGACACTTGTTGCTGCATTTTATTATTTTTCAAAGCACAAATTTAGATCATATGATATTTGCAAGAGATTATATGCGCATCTGCCTTATTCTAACCAACCAAGCCAAGCTTATGTCATTTGACAATCAGAAGCTTAAGGACATGGTTTTAGTCATACACAACTTCTTCCAAGTTCATATCTAAGTGCAATGATAAGCCATCTCAAAAGAAGAAGTGCGATGCATGCATATTCTCTTGATCTTTTCTCATTTTTATTTGATCATAAAAGCTCAACATGTGAATAGTTGATTGATTAATTTTTCATTATTAAAAGCACATGTGAGCATGCAACAAGTTCAAAACAGCAAGAAAGTTCAACCATGACCAGATTTAGTGTAAGTAATTATTCCAATTACTAGACATGGCAAAAACTACAAAATGTATAACACGAGTAATGTAGTAAGAACTTTTAGCATGTAAAAGGACTCACAAAGTCATATATGTATGAAATACTATGCTCATATTATTTTAATTTCAGATTCACACATAGACTTCTCAAATTTGAAAACTCCCCCTCAACGTAAGCCATGAGGATGCATAACCCCTATTTCACTACGAATAAAACAAAAATGAGTGAAATCCAAAGGTTTTGTAAAAATATTAGCCAATTGTTGTTCAGTATCTACATGGTGAAGCACAATGTTTTCTTTTCTAACATTATCACGAAGAAAGTGATACCTAATGTCAATGTTCTTAGTTCTAGAATGTTGCACAGGGTTTTTAGTAATGCAAGTGGCACTTGTGTTATCACAAAACAGTGGAACACTATGTAGATCAACACCATAGTCCTTAAGTGTTTGAACAATCCAAAGAATCACTGAGCAAGCACTAGCAGCAGCAACATATTCAGATTTGGCTGTGGATTGTGCAACTAACTTTTGCTTTCTAGAGGACCAAGCAACTAGTGAATTACCAAGAAAATGACAAGCACCGGAAGTACTTTTCCTATCAATCCTACACCTTTCAAAATCAGCATCAGAAAAAGCTTTCAATGTAACGGTTGAGGAAGAAGGAAGAAAAATGCCAAATTCTTGAGTTCCATGTAAGTACCTTAGAATCCTTTTGACGGCTTGACGATGTGAAGCATGTGGGGAGGCTTGAAACCGTGCACAAAGACATACGTTGAATTGTATGTCCGGTCTTGATGTCGTGAGGTACAAAAGTGATCCGATCATGTTTCTATATTCTTTTTGATCCACGGGTTCACCATCTTCATAAAGTTCAAGTGTTGTTGCTATTCCTATTGGTGTCCGAAGAGGCTGCTTTTGTCCATGTTGAAACGCCTCAAGAGGTCTTTTGTATACTTCGTTTGATGCACAAAGGTACCCTCCTTGGTTTGTTTGATTTGAAGCCCCAAAAAGTACGTGAGTTCTCCCATCATACTCATCTCAAATTTTGAACTCATCATAGCTGAAAACTTGGACACAAGCTCATGACAAGCACAACCAAAGATAATATCATCCACATACACTTGAACAAATAATCAGTCATTGCCATGCTTAAACACAAAAAGATTTTTATCAACCTTGCCCATGGTAAACCCCTTTTCAAGTAAGAATGCTTTTAACCTATCATACCATGCTCCAGGGGCTTGTTTGAGACCGTACAAGGCTTTGGACAGTTTGTAAACATGATTAGGAAAATCTGGATTTTCAACACCTGGTGGTTGTTTGACATAAACCTCCTCATCTATGTAGCCATTAAGAAAAGCACTTTTTAACATCCATTTGATATAGCTTAAAACCTTTAGATGCAGCAAAAGCTAACAAAATTCTTATGGCTTCTAATCTAGCAACAGTTGCAAAAGTTTCATCAAAATCTAGACCTTCAACTTGAGTGAAACCTTGAGCAACCAACCAAGCCTTATTCCTAACCACAACCCCATCCTCACTTTTTTTATTTTTAATCACCCATTTAGTTCCAATTAAAGTGTGACATTGAGGTGGAGGTACAAGTTTCCAAACATTATCTCTTTCAAAACTTTCTAACTCTTCTTGCTTGGCAATAATCCAAAATTCATTAGTGAGTGTGTGTGATATATCTTTGGGTTCAAAAGAAGCAACAAAAGCAGAATGAGCATGGGAGTTTGGATTGCAAAACCTGGACCGTGTGACTCGTTCATGCAATCTTCCAATAATTTGTTGTGGAGGATGACTTTGAGAACCCGGAGGGCAGTGGACACTTCACAAGCTTCTTCTTCTTCATGTTCATCACAAATCGATGAGCTTGTGACTTGAGAAGTATCTGGACCAACAATGGTGGTCGTCGGTGCTGGCTATGAATCAATATCAGGAGCTGGAACAATGTCATTAGCTATTGAATTTTCGGGCAGCAGCTCCACCTCTTCCTCATCTTCAACGAAAATGCTCTCCCCCTACGGATATGGATCTGGACCTGCAATGTTTGAGCTAGTACCTGGGATAGCTTCATCAAAAGACACCTCACAAGTCTCCACAATTTTATTAGTGTCAAATAAAAGCACACGGTAGCCTCTAGTATGAGATGGATAACCAAGAAACATGCCATGAAAAGATCTAGCTTCAAATTTATCAAGATTACCATGTTTCTTAACAAAGCATTTGCATCCAAAGACCCGAAAGTGTGTAACACTAGGCCTATGTCCAAACCGGAGCTCATATGGTGTTTTACCTAGCTTAGCGCGTAAGAAAACACGATTTGATACATAACAAGCAGTTGCAATCGCATCAGCCCAAAATTTCCTAGGAGTTTGATATTCATCAAGCATAGTCCTAGCCATCTTAACTAAGGTTATGTTCTTTCTTTCGAAAACACCATTTTGTTGAGGTACATATGGTGAAGAAAATTGATGATCTATTCCATTTTCAGCACAAAAGTGATAAAAAGATTGATTTTTAAACTCTGTTCCATTATCACTTCTAATTGCTCTTAAAGAACCTGGGTGATCAATTGATAGTCTAAGAAATAAAGTTCTAAAGTGACTAAAAGATTCATTCTTAGATGCCAAAAAATAAACCCAAGAGTATCTAGAATAATCATCGACAATCACAAGAACATATCATTTACCTTCGAAGTATTGAACACGTGAAGGTCCTACGGTGTCAAGGTGCAAAAGTTGACCCAGTTCAGTTGTCATGATCATTGTGAGAGGAGTATGTGAACCTGAAACCATCTTAGCATGTCTACAAGAAGAGCACACAATTTCTTTGTCCCCTTTAAGCTTAGGCAGCCCACGTATGCGATCAAGAGCACTAACACGCATTAGATGATAAAAGCCTACGTGACCCAGTCTACTATGCCAAAAATGTAAGTCCTTGGAAACATTAGCAACTAGACATCTATTCTTAGAGGAAGACATATCAAAATTAGCTTTGAAAACTCTTCCAAACCGTGACATGTTAAAAATAAGCTCACTATTTGAACCTACAACTTTGCAGCAATTTTTATTGAAAATGATTTCCAGACTTTCATCTAGCAATTGTGAAACAGAAAGCAAGTTGTATTTCAAATTTTTGACAAGTGCCACATCCTTCAAAGTGTAGTGATCATTTATTCTAACCAAACGCTTAGCAATTATAGGAGTTGAAGAATTATAAGCAAAAGTAACATTCTCTACACTTGACACAACAGAGAGGGAGGAGAACCATTCTTTGTTACCGGTCATGTGGCGTGAGCAACCTAAATCAACAATCCAAATGTTCACCTTCCTCAAGCATGTAACCTACATAGAAGCACAATACGTCGATGACTCAATACTAGGGTTAGTCAAAAGGCATTTAGGAATCTGGTGCTGAGTCACATGACGTGCAGCAGGAATAACACGCAAAAGGTGAGATAAAACAACAGGTTTATAAGCCAAAACTTGAGGATTTTTGTACCCAACTTGAGGATGTTACATGTGTAGCATGAAAAACAGTAGGTTTGGGAGCAAACTTTGCATGTTTTCGACTCATTACAATAGATTGCATGTTCCTATCATTTAGTGTAGCAAGTGCGACAAATTTTGAATGAAAGTTATGAGATCTAGCAATCATTCTTTCCTTTTTCTATTGTTTAGCTAGTCTATAACAAAAATCTATGACATGACCATCTCTACCACAGTAGGTACAATGAAATTTAACTTTGTGTTCATGTCTAGATGAGCAAGCAACATTTCTATTTGAAACCGAATGAGACAACACTCCTAGAGATTTGAAAACCACTTCTTTTTGTTTAGAAACTGTTTGAATCAAACCACTTCCTAATGACTTTACAATTTTAGGTGGATGTGCCTTAGCATGAGCATGAGAATCAAAACCTAAACCAGTTTTATCATTGCAAGACTTGGAAGAATTCAGCAGCAAGTTTAGGTTCTTATTCCCATTACAAAACCGATCTAATGTTCTATGCATGTCATCAGTTTGTTGGACAGATCAAGACAATTTTCACATGAAGTTTTTCTTTTTAATTTGCAATTGGATGTAAAAGGCCTAAATTAAAAAGGCAAAGTTCGGATGGGAGATATTGAAATTTGGAGGGGAAAAGAAATTTAATTAGAATCTGAAAAATTCAAACCAATTTAAACCTCAATTGAGAGAATTCAAAAATTCAAATTTAACTCATGTTCAAACTTTGCCAATATAAAAATATGAGTTCACCATTTAATTGCAAATATTCCAAATACCCCTGCAAATTTTCATAATATTTGGAGCACTAATTGTATTTAATTCAATGGGTACATTGAATTCCATTCAAATTCAAATTTAAATTTGAATTTCACATGAAACATATCCAAACTTGAATTCGAATTTCAGAATCAGATCCTAGATATTTGTTTGAGCCTATCTACAAAGTTTCATGAATTTTGGACACAAGTTTGTGAGATATTTCTCTGTACAGAGAAGGTTTGAGTGGAGGGGGTTGTGGGACCCACTTCTTACAGAGATGGAGCTCAGCTGAACATGTTTCACTTCTCTGCTTCTCCCATGGCGACACCACTCAATTTGCATGTGCCACCTCCTCTCAACAGCCTGTCCACAGCTGCCCTTGCCCTTATAAACCAAGCTTGGTGCCATTTCTTCATTCTTCTCCCTCTGGTCGGCATTTCTTCACTTTTTTTCCTCCGCCCGCCTGCACAGCACCACCTCGCCGTCATTCAAGCGTGCTGGCCAAAAGAAGCAGTGTTGCGCCCTGCTCCAAGAAGATAAAAGTAACCCAACTCGTGGCTCTATCTTCTCCACCAATTGGTTTTCGAGGTTTTCTCGCCGCCAACGGGGAGGCTGCTGAGAGGGTCCTCTGCTGCTCCGTGGAACCCCAACTACAGGCCTTATCAAGATTCGATCCTTTAAGGAAAAAGGTTCGCAATCACGCCTAGTTCATGCTCGCAAAGTTTCAGCTTTTTTCATAGCTTGTAGCTCGGGTTTTCCTCAAAGAACCGACGCTTAGTTCTTTTGCCCGCCTTGGTTCTTCATCCAAATTCGGGTTACACATGCAATAATTATTCGAATTGCTTAGAAAGTAGCTTATAAACATCCTCGCGCACGTCCT
Source organism: Tuctoria greenei (assembly GCA_036927565.1). Taxonomy (NCBI): domain Eukaryota; kingdom Viridiplantae; phylum Streptophyta; class Magnoliopsida; order Poales; family Poaceae; genus Tuctoria; species Tuctoria greenei. Next base: position 118,808,242 of record JAYESD010000005.1, read on the forward strand.
AGCCAAAAACGCCCAAATGTTATCGACCATACGCATAGGAATCAAAGTTCTTACGGCCGCCGGTTGAAAAGCCGCGGGTCCCCGTCAAACTTGTATATGCAGCCATTTCCACCTCAATAGAAGTTCATTTTGGTCATCCACATGATCCCGGGATGCTCACCGATCTTTTACCGAGTGATTTAGGCCCTGGCCGAGACAAATTCGTGATGGCCGAAACCCTAATCGCCGCCGCCGCCGTCGCACGAGCTTTTCCGGCCATCCATCGTCGTCGGGAGGATCACCATCGAGTCCCTCGCCTAATTTTAGTTGGGGGCGGTGAGAGTGGGGTGCCGCCATGCCCTGGAGCGATCTGCGGCGAGGGGCCGCCGTCGGGCGCCGCCCGAGCGCCGCCGGCGCGAGGTTGAAGACGACTCAGGGTGGGCCCCGGTCGTCAGTCTAACCAACGCGCGCCCGGATCTTGTGCGGACAAGGATCCCATGTGGCTAAATCCCTGAACTCTATGGCCCGGTGTTGCTTCAACCCGATTGGCCCATTTTAAATCCTGTGGGCCCAGCCATTATTCAAACCTTTTCCAATTGAAATTTAAATTACAGATTTAGTTCCAGCTTCAAAAATCCATATCTCCCAGTAGAGATGTCCAAAAATTCCCAAATAAATTTTGTTAGGACCAGCATTAAGAATGCTTTCCAGTGGTGCACTTGGATTTGTATGAAAGCCCATATGAATTTCTACATAATTCAACTAAAAAAATGCTTATAGAATTAACTCCTATAGTTCTGCTCTTTGGAAAATTTCCATATTTTTCCAGAACCTTCATTTGAATATCCTTGAACTCCATTAAAAATCTCAGGGTCGTTAGACTTCATTTACCTGGTCAGATAGCCTGTGTATTCTCTATGCACATAAAAATAGCCAATTCATTTAGAATTTGTACAGAATCTTGTACAAGCTTCTAAATTGAATATCTCTCAGTATAAAGCTTCAAAATTTGTCAAACCAACTTGATTGGTTTGATCTTTCTCCACACTAACCATAACTACAACCCAATCTTCATGAACATCCCTAAATTTTCCTGTAGAGCCCCTTTAAAGCAAAATCATGTTTGATTTTTATCTAATGATTCACTTCATAGAAAAATCTGAAATTTTGCCAAAAAGTTATTTAGTAAGTTTCAGACTCCCTGTGAAAAATTTCAGCCTCATTGGACTTTAATAACATAGTTCAATCTGGAGATTTTTCCTAACTGGTCATACCATGCCCAAAAACAATAGAATCTTTTCAGTAAAATTATCCAACCTTGTAAAATCAATTTCTCCCTGTAGGAATCTTATAAAATTGTGAAGCAGATTTTAATAGAACCAGTGAGACCCCCTCTGTATGGTACAACCATTTGGTAGACATGATAGACCCCCGGAATTACAATGAAAATTCAGAGAAGTCTAAGCACTTAAGAAATTTTGTAGACCAATATATTCAATTGATGTACCTGAAACTTACCTTGTTATTACTACATGGCCATGTGAACTCCCTATAATTTTCTCAGGCTCAGGGGATCTGTTGAACCTGTATAAATTGAGACCACATCCCTATGTACAAAACAATATCTATTTCACTTCACATGTCCATTGCCTAAGTCATCTTGTATATTTCTTTTGCTGTCCAGTCTAGCAACAGAACTTCAAGTCCTAACTAATATTAATCCTTCTTGAGTTATAATCAACTTCAATTGTATAATAATAAATTGCAATCTTTTATTTGCATATCATTTCGATAGCGTTCGTGACGAAGGTGGCCGACAGGAAGCACAACCCGGAGCTGAGGATTTCTATAGTGATTCTGGTGTGGCATGATTTTCTGATCGAAGAATACTAACTGACTGTCATTGACTTTTATCGCAACCAAAAGGCAAGCCCCGTTTTGCATTTAAGTGCCTTTTAATGTTTTGCTTTTATACACACTATATTGAATATACTTGATATGTGCATTAGGTCTATGTTGCTTGAATACTCCACATGCATGACCAAATAATCCTTGAAGTAGATGGGTAGTATAAGACCCCCTCAGATTATATTGCTATGCTTAATGTTTAGTTAGAAGATCGGTAGAAGTTGAGTATGTCAGGAACTACTCGCGATGTTGGTCACATTTTATCGACCACAAGTCAAGTAGTTGAATTCTACTTGCGAGAGAAGTCGAGTGAGGGAAAACTACTCGCGAGTTGTTACCATAACATTAACTCTTTAATATGAGATGTTGGCGAGGATTTATGTAGGTTGGTTTGCCCACATCGTGCATGGGTCGGTAATGGCGAGGCAGGTGTTGGGGAGATGGATTGGTAGCCCCGTCTGTGTAAGTTAAGGCTCGTCTCATGCTTGGCCCTGTTGGACAAGTTTGAACTGTACCGGGTGCATACTGGCTATATGGAACCCAGGAAACTGATGTACCTTGAGGATCCTATGTTGGAACCATTTCAATCGGCTTAAGCTGTTGGCTGTTAGTACAGTGGGAGGTAACTCGCTCATGAACATCTCACAGCGGAGGTGTACCTTGAGGGAGCTCGCTGTTTGGGTCGATCGAACTATTTTTATATGGGTTAGTCTTGGGAAAGGTGGCTGCGTACGACATCAGGGGAGTGTGCCGTTGCAAATCCGAGTATGGGCGTACGTGTCGTGCAGTCCGGGTGTCTACTGGTTGCAATCACCGTCGCTCGCGGTTATTTGAGCATATTTGGACACTGAGTCTTGACGTAGTAAGAAAGAGAAATGGAAAGATTACGAATATGCTGCTACGAAGAATTCTTTGTATTGAAATCTTGACTGCTATGGAGATAGCATAATTAAATTTACAATTTCCAAACATTTAACTTGAATAAGGCTTATGCAACCTTGAGCAAGTATCATCGTGGACGAAGGATTTCTTGTTTGATTGTGGAATTCACAATGATGCTATGCCCATGGATCGCATATGCTACTTTAAAACTGACCACTAAGGATTTACTTTCGGCGAGTCCATTCCTGCAAATTAAGCTTCTCAATCTTTAAAGTTTCCAGCATGTAGAGATTCATGTTTAGGTGAGACGGTTAAGTCTTGCTGAGCCTTGTGATCACGGTTGCTATATTGTGGTGTTTGCAGGTATTATTAGCTTATGCTTATGTTGTGGTTGTCCGTGAGATCTCGAGCATGTCGAGATGTATCTCTCACGGAAACCTTGTCGCTGCTTTCTGTTTCGTGTTGCTAGCGAGAAGCCTCCGCGGGCATGAACCGCTTCTATTTTGCATAGCTAGTTGAGAGTATGAGTATTATATTCTGTTGCGTTGTATAGTATGTTGTAAAAGATGATCATCTTGTGAAATAAAATATGTGTGTTAGTTATTTTGTAAGGCTTTTCTTGTGTGCTGTTGGGTGCCGCATCGCACGGCACCACCCAATGCGATTCCTGGATTGTGTGGACTCCGGTCCCCACATTGGAACAATATTTAACTTCATGAGAATGTAACGCATTGTTCAATATAGAAATTTCATTCATAGCATCTTGTAGTTTCTTATCAAGATCATCACAAGTAGAACAATGCAAATCTATTGTAGAACAGCTAGCATCTTTCAAGTTTTTATTATTAAGTGCAGCAAGCTCTCTCTTCTTTTCAATTTCTAACTCTTTTATCAAGTGTGGAGGTGTGCGCACTTCTTAATGAGGACAATTGTTCATATATTAAATCACATGAGGGACATGCATCATCACTAGGAATCAAAGTTTTTAAACGGTTGATTTCAGATTCTAGTGATTCAATTTTAGCAGCACTATCCCTAAGCTTTTTGTCATTTTTCTTAACTATAATAGTGGCATGAGAAATAGCATCACACATTTCTTTGCAAGTAGGACATACCTCTTCATTGTCGCTGTTGTGTTCTGCATCCTCCATAATTGATCTTGATTTGCCCGCCATGAAGCACAAGTTTGCCAAATCATCTTCATCTTTGTCACTTCCAATGTCCACATCGCTTGACCCAAGTTCTTGAAGTGTGGAGATAAAACTGCTCACCAATTGACGTCATGTAAAACCCTTATTTTTCTTCTTATCATTTGCAGAGGAGTGCTTCATCCATGTTTTCTTTTCATCCCGGGATGTATGACTTGAATGGTTAGGGCAATCTAAATGAAAATGTCATGTCTTACCACATTCAAAACGTTGTTGAGCTCCGGAGCTTCCTCTCCTTCTGGTTCTAACATTTTGCAATGCTTTTGAGAACCTAGTAGAGAGAAGTACTAGCTGCTCCTCTGAAAATTATTCAATCTGTTCAAGGGTTAGAGAGGACAACAAAGCAAGTGCACCACAAGATGAAGATTGACTGGAGCTAGGCATATCATGTTGAGAAACAAAAGCAATAGACTTGTTGGGGTTCTTACGTGATATTATGTCAATTTCATGAGTTTTTAACTTGGAATATAGCACATCTAAAGTAAGTGTACTCGTGACAGTAGATTCACAAAGAGTTATGATTTTCATCTCCCAAATTGACATATCTAATGCACTTAACAATTGCCTAGCATTTTCGCATCTGAAAAATTAACATTGACACTACGCAAGTTGCTGAGAATTTTATTAAAGCGAGCAAAAAGGTCATCAATAGACTCACCGGGTTGCATCTCAAAGTGCATGTATTCTTTCTTGAACATGTCTTGCCTTACCTCCTTGATCGTGTTGATCCTTTGTGGTAGTCGCAAAGTGCTTTCCACACATCGTATACAGATCGGAGGTGTGCAACACGGTCGAAGTCGCTTTGAGTTAATCCTTGTATGATCAAGTTTCAAGCCTTATTGTTGCTGTTGATATCTCTTAGATTTGTAGTTGTAACTTGATCATTTGATGGCACTTCATAAGGCTTGTATACCTTCTCCCATATTGTGAAGCCTTGAGCCTGGATGAGGACTTCCATATGTGCCTTCCAAACTTGAAAATCAATACCAATAAAGATACAAGATTTTGCGGAGTATTTCTCCATGATGATTAGTCAAAACACATGCAAATCACAAAGATTAGAGCACCGTGGCTCTGATACTAATTCTAGGATTGAAGAGCACGTGAAAAACTACCAGAGGGAGTGAATGGTAGATTAAAAAATCTTACGCAGCGAAAACAATCAAATCCCAACCCCTTCGGCAGAAAACGGATCTGGTAAAGAAATCGTGTGTGAGACTAATCTAAATGTGTTTCACCATGACAAAAGTAATATATATCCGAGAGAATCAAGTCACGAAGACAAAACAACAAGAATCACTCAAACTCGTCGAGAGAAACTCAAGTTACGATCGAAAGATCGAACAAAGGTCAATCTGTCCTACCCGAGAAAAACAGTTCTGGAACGCTACAAAGAAACTCGTGTAGATCAGAAACCACAAATCCAATGACCATGAAATTTTAAAAGATGATAGATAATCAAGTTTTGAAGACAACACAAAAAGTATCACGTCAATTTGATCTGTAAAACTCAAGTTATGATAAAACCACCGAAGAAAGGTAGTGTTGTGCAGAAAACTCGACGAGCAAAAACTTGTCTGGAACAAATCGGACGAACAAGGCACAAAAGTTCCTTTCAACTACGAATTTTATTCAATAGAACACAAGAGGAACAACCCTAAAGTCGTCACCCACGAGCTCTGGCCTCCCTTGCTTATATAACCAGCCCTTAGGCCAACCCAATCTCAACTAGGACTCTAATCCTACTCAAATCACGAATCGAAACTTTCCATAACTGCTTAGGACTCTTCTATACGCAGATAGAAGCAATATTAAGACTTCCAAACACCTTAGGAACGTATAACATATTCCTAAAACAACTCAAATTCGTGACCCACACGAAATGCAATCATAACCAACTCAAATCTTTCCATATTTGAGTCAAACACGACTCAGCCGCAGCCTGAGTCCATAACCTAGTCGGTTGGACCTTTCCGACAAATTCTTTACGTCCACATCTCTTCATCAGGCCACAGAACCATGTAGCCACGTCCATGCACTCCTTGCACACGTGCAAACATCTTCCAACGACGTCCATGATACCTTCATATGCATTGTTCTTGATTCATACATGTTGCGCGACCTTCCGATCAACTCAACCATAATTCCTCCCGAACTTGGTTGTTGAACCTCATCTTTTCCCTAAGACTAGTTCAATGGATCCTATCACCAACCATGTCTTGAACTCAAGCAACACCTGCACATGAATAAACAACCAATACTTCCGAGCACAAATCCTCGACTTGACTCTTGTTATTTCTGAAACTACAACATCTTACGTGACACCTCACATAAGCATGTTGCAAAGCATAGAAAAAATGATATCATCAATATCAACAAAAATGTATCAAAAACTTAGCAAATGAATACTAAGCAATCTTTCCAACAATGTAAAGCAAGTTCGAGACAATTCACAGTAAAAGCAAGAACATTGTGATCAAGCTCCGAATCTTGCCAAAGCTAACCAGAGTTTGAGCTGGAGCTTACCAAAGCTAGTACAATCTAGCGCCAAAGCTAACCAAAGCTAGTCGGACCTAGAGTCGAACCTTGATGATAAAGATGTTTTGGTAGTATTCAAAACTTTTATCGCCATAGCCAATGTATTCAGCACACATAGGTCCCACACAGGGACTTAGCGAAATTTCCAAGGACCCGATACACTGGACTAGTCCGCAATGGACCGAACAAGTCTGAAAGTGTCCAGAGGGAAAAACATACTAGTCCACAGCAAAGCGGATAAGTCCGACGAAGGTCAGAGAGAAATCGGACTAGTCCGCACCAAAAACAGACTAGTCCGCACTTCCCAGAATTCTTAAGTGCGGTTTTTCTTCTATTTCATTTTAAATTTATTCCTTTTTATTTACTAAATTTTAAACATGTATTAGAATGTATGCAATGCATGATGGATGAAAATGAGTGTGTTACACCGACAGTTAGGGGGAGGGGGCGTACCTCCTCAGTGGCACGAAGGGGTAGCGCACGGTGGGGAGGAGGCGGTCGAGAGAAGGCGGTTGGGAGGAGGTGGCGCACGGCGGGAAGAGGCAACGCGCGGTGGGGAGAGGCGGTGGGGAGAAGGCGGCTGGGAGGGGTGGCGTGCCTCTCATTAGAGGAGGGGGCGATGGCGGTCTTCATCGACAAACAGTGAACCTCAGCGGCGACCCTTGGGACGGCGAGACGACGGTGCAGCGGGAGTGGAAAAGCAACAGTGGAGGCCCTCGAGCGAGAAAGATCGAGGAAGCCAAATGAGGACTTAGTTGGGCGTGGGCAGGAAATAGTCTCTAATAGACAACGGTACTAGGTCACCGACATATATAAACCCTAATAAACGACGGCCCTTTGACACTCCCGTCTATTACGGCTTTGAGTGGGCCCGATTTATCTCGTAATTGATGATGGGCCTTAATTTACGATGGTTGACCGTTGTCTTTAAGTAATTGATGACGGTACTAGGTTAACCGTCGTCAGTTACTGGCTCATTGACGATGGCTAGATTTAAACGTCGTCAAATATTTAAAAGGCGATTGCCCCGTCATCTATTATATTTGTCGTCGTCTATTGTCGCGATTCCTGTAGTGTGTGTTCATAATATATTTGTCTCACTAACACGGCTATACAGGAGCGAGAGACCGGTCAGGAGCCGACCCTGGCCCAGGTTTGGAAGAGAGGTCACAAGGGAAGTGACCCTTCCCAGCCTGGGCAGTGCAGTCAGGTCACGATCGATCGACTAGTATGTTTTCAAAATTTATCAATTTAATTATAACTAATACTATTACTGGCGCGCTTACAAGATTTGTTTGTTTATTAGGAAAAGTACACGCAGGAGGTCGTGAAGATACACTGCAAAGATTATGATTTGAAAAACGTGTCGATCGACCCCCAAGCCGTGTACGCAAGTGGAGGCAGGAAGGCCCATGGACGGTGAGTTGGTCATTTGTTTCATTTCTTTTTCAATCTAGCTTTTTTTACTTAGTATTTTTCATTCTTTTGCAGGTTTTCCATTTTTGATGGAGTTGTCAACTCGAGGTCAGCGCGACCTTCTAGAGGCGCTTCATCGACGCAGGCCTCGTTTGTTGGGTCGTCAAGTGGTCGTCTCTCACAGACCCAATTGGAGCTCAATGTCGTGAAGGAGACGCTGATGTAGACCCAGGAGGAGCAGGAAAGGTCGAGGGCGGAGGAGGAGAGGTCGAGGGTGGAGCAGGAGAGGTTGGGGGCCTTCCAGGAGGTCATGACCATGTACATGGTCCAGATTCAAGCAACGGTGGCGGTAAGTAATTTAAACTACCGTAGTTTAATTTCATAGCATTTCAGTAACATAGATATTCTAATATTTTGCAATGGCGGGCTCTTGCTCGACAGACCAGTAAGTAGATCAAGATTCATCCATTTCCGCTGCCGCAGGTGACCCCGGCGCAAACGCCTCAAGCACAGCTGCCCCCAGTGCAGGTAATAAACTCTTTCTTTAATATTGTCATACTCATTTTAGTATTTCACATAGGGAGAGGAGGTAGAACATAGGGTGAGAGTGTGAGATAGAGATAGTAAGAGAGACAGACATAGGTTGAGAGAGAGGTGATATAGAGGTGGAGTAAGAGGGACATAGATAGGGAGAGATGGAGAGTGAGAGAGAGGGTAAAGTGAGAGAGAGAGAGAGGATGCTAGAGAGGGAGACGAAGAGAGAGAGAATGAGAGAAAGAGAGGGAGAGTAAAAGGGAAAGTGTGAAACAAAGAGAGGGAGACGAAGAGAGTGAGAAAAAGTGATGGATAGGAAGAAAGTGAGACAATGAGAGAAAGACAGGGAGAGAAAGAGAGAAAGTGTGACAGAAAGAGAGGGAGAGAAAGTGAGGGAGAGGAAGAGAGTGAGAGAATGAGATAAAGAGAGAGAGAGAGGGGAAGAGAGTGTGAGAGAAAGAGAGAAAGAGAGAGAGGGAGAGGGAGAGGGAGAGGGAGAGGAAGAGAGTGAGAGAAAGAGAGGGGGAGGAAGAGACTGAGAGGATGAAAGTTAGAGAGAGAGGAAGAGTGTGAGATGCATTTGTAACATGTCTAATTCTAATGTTCTTTTGCAAGGTTCGGTGACAACGGTGCAGACTCCTTCAGCATAGCTACCGGCATCCGGAGAGACGCGCAGAGACAAGCTTTTTGGCTCCGGAGGTAGTCGAGGGGGTAGTGTGTAGCTCGTTTGGAGTTTCTGTTGTGGTTGATGCATTTGCTATATATTTATGACTGTTTATTGTTGTTGTGACTATACATATGTTGTGTATTTCTGTTCTGTGAGCTCGCCAATGTGCGAGGTACGAAGATTCTGTTTAAAAAGATAAATAAAAACATAACTTATGTTGGCTATGGCAAGGCCGACGTAAGTTCGCCCAGGTGAACTTACGTCGACCCGGCCATACCAATGTAAGTTATCCCATGGTACTTTCGTCGACCTCGCCATAGCCGACGTAAATTGGCCCATGTAACTTATGTTGGCTACCGACAATCGACGTAAGTTACCTGGCCCAGCCCACAACCTAACCCGGTAACTAACTTACATCGATTGTGGAACACCGACGTAAGTTAGCTTAATTATGACCAAACTACATGTCAGTCGGTAAACGACTTAATTAAGGGAAAACCGACAAAATTAAGTAACTTTCATCGGTTTTTGTCTTAGTTATGTCGACCCTGGTCGACGTAATTGATCGGATTTCCTGTCGTGTAGCTTGTTCTTCCAAGGACACACGGTTTGTTTGGTAGGCAAGGATTTGAGAGGAAGTCAATGGTTTGAGTTATAGGCAACAGTAGTCTACGTCAGCTACTTGCTTCGGGCACGGGTTTACCCCTGGCAACACCAGGACGATTCCCACCAAGAGCCTATGGTATAGACGAACGTGGAGGATTACTAAGGACAGATAGAGCTATCACCACCTACTGTCTACCTCTTCACTCTGTGGGCCTACGAGATTGTAGGATCGAAGAGCACGTGAAAAGCTACCAGAGGGGGTCAATGGTAGATTAAAACTTTTCCAGCAGAAGCAACAAAAACCTCTCAGCAGAAAATAAATCTGTTAATAAATTGTGTGTGTGACTAATCTAGACGTGAAAAATTGTGACGAAACCAATATATATTGTGGAGAACGAAGTTACAAAGACACCACAAAAGAATCACGAAAATCTGTCGACAAAAACTCAAGTTATGTTTGAAAGATTGAACGAAGGTCAATCTGTTCTACCCAAGAAAAACCAGATCTGCAACACTGCAAAGAAACTCGTGTAGATCCAAACCCACAAATCCAATAACCATGAAATTTTCGTAGATGATATATAATGAAGTTTTGAAGACGACCTAAAAAGAATCACGTCAATTGGATCTGATAAACTCGAGTTATGATAAAACCACTAAAGCAAGGTAGTGCTGTGCAGAAACTTGACGAGAAAGACTTGACAGAAACAAGTCGGACGAACAAGGCAAAAAAGCTCCTTTAGACTACTAATTCTATAGATAAAAACACAAAATGAACAGCCCCAAAGTCTTCTACCATGAGCTCTGGCCTCCCTTGCTTATATAACAAGCCCTTAGGCCAGCCCAATCCTAACCAGGACTCAAATCCTACTCAGATTCAACTGAAACTTTCCATAACTGCTCAAGACTCTTCCATACGCAGATAGAAGCAATCTTAAGACTTCCAAACACTAGGAATGTATCCCACATTCCTAAAACAACCCAACTTCATGACCCACATGAAATCTTATCATAACCAACTTAAATCTTTCTATATTTGAGTCAAACAAGACTTAGCCGCAGCCTGAGTCCATAACCTAGTCGGTTGGAACTTTCCGACCAATTTTTTACGTTCACATCTCTTCATCACGCCTTAGAACCATGTAGCCACGTCCATGCACTCCTTGCACACATGCAAACAACTTCCAACGACGTCCATGATACCTTCATATGCATTGTTTTTTATTCAAACATGTTGTGCGACCTCAACATCAACTCAACCACAATTCCTCGCGAACTTGGTTGTTGAACCTCATCTTCTCCCTAAGAATAGTTCAATGGATCCCGTCACCAGCCATGTCTTGAACTCAAGCAACACCTGCACATGAACAAACAACAAATACTTCTGAGCACAAGCCCTAGACTTGACTCATGTTAGTTCCGATAACCACAACACCTTGCGTGAGCACCTCACATAAGAATGTTGCAAACCATAGCAAAATGATATCAGCCATAACCACCAAAAAACACCAAAAACATAGTAAAAGATACTAAGCAAACTTTCCATAATCCAAAAAGCAAGTTTGAAACATTGCGAGTTAAGAGCGGAACCATTGCAATTTAGCACCAGACCTTGCCAAAGCTAACCGAACCTTGAACTAGAGCTTGCCAAAGCTAGCAAGATCTAGCACTGGAGCTTACCAAAGCTAGTCGGACCTAACGCTGAAGCTTACTAAAGCTTAGTCGGACCTAGCGCTGAAGCTTACTAAAGCTTAGTCAGACCTAGCACCACAACATGTCGGACCTAGACAAAGCAAGTCGGACCATACACCGGACTTGCCAGAGCTACCCAAAACAAGTCGGACCTATTGTTGGACATTGCTGGAGCTCGGACCTAGAGTCAGACCTTGTTGAAAAAAGGTATTTTGGAAGTATTCAAAACTTTTATCGACAAAGCCAATGTATTCGGCACACATAGGTCTCGCAATCTCCCTCCTGATGAATGCATTGGCAACACTACTTAAAATCCGAACATTGGCTTATTCACATGAAAAATTTTGAAAACAATTTTCTCCCCGAAATATTTCTCCCCCCTTGTAAACCAGATATAAAATGAGAAGAAAAACCAAAATATTCCCCCTAAGAAGAATCGTTCCAAAAACACTTGTGAATTTGTGCAATGTGTGATCAATTTCTCCCCCTTTGACAATGTATTCAGCAAGGTACAAAAGAGAAATTTCAATTGTTATGAGCATATTATAACATATACACATAAAACAAAGCTCATTTAAAGTCATACTATCAAGTAACTTACACTATCACATCAATGAGATACATAAAGTAGTGTAAGCCATGCTAGAGATCAAGTGTAATTTTCAATTTAAGCAAGACATGATCTCACAAACTTAATATTTCAAAACCTGAAAGCATGACACTTGTTGCTGCAATTTTATTTTCTTTTAAGCACAAATTTTGATCATATGACATTTGCAAGAGATTATATGCAGCATCTGCCTAATTCTAATCAACCAAGGCAAGCCTATGTCATTTGACAATCAAAATCTTAAGGTCATGGTTTTATTCATACACAACTTCTTCCAAGTTCATATCTAAGTGCAATAATAAGCTATCTCAAAAGATGAAGTGTGATGCATGCATATTCTCTTGATCTTTTCTCATTTTTTCATTTGAACAAAAAACTCAACATGTGAGTTGCTTACTTGATTAATTCTTTATGATTAAAAGCACTTGTGAGCATGTAACAAGTTCAAAACAGCAAGAAAGTTTGATTATGACCAGAATTAGTGTAAGTAATTATTCTAATTACCAGTCATGGCAAAAACTACAAAATGTATAGCAAGAGTAATGTAGTAAGAACCTTTAGCATATAAAAAGGAATCACAAAGTCATATATGTATGAAATACAATGCTCATATTATTTTTGTTTTAGATTCACACATAGACTTCTTAAGTTTCAAAACTCCCCCTCAATTTGAGCCATGAGGATGCATAACCCCTATTTCACTATGAATGTAACAAAAACGAGTGAAATCCAAAGGTTTTGTAAAAATGTCAGCCAATTGTTGTTCGGTATCTACATGGTTAAGCACAATGTTTCCTTTTTCAACATTATCACAGAGAAAGTGATACCTAAGTCAATATGCTCAAGACTCTTCAATCCTCACTTTGTTTATTTTTAAACACCTATGTACTTCCAATTAAAGTGTGACCATAAGGTGGAGGTACAAGTTTCCAAACATTATTTCTTTCAAAATTTTATAACTCTTCTTGCATGGCAATAATTAAGATTCATTAGTGAATGCGTGTGATATATCTTTGGATTCAAAAGAAGCAACAAAAGCAGAATGAGCATGAGAGTTTAGATCACAAAACTTGGACTGTTTGACTCGTTCGTGCAAGCTTCTAATAATTTGTTGTGGAGGATGACTTTTGAGAACCCGAAGGGGGGTAGACACTTCACAAGCTTCTTCTTCATGTTCATCACAAATCGATGAGCTTGTGACTTGAGGACGATCTGGACCAGCAATTGGTGGTCGTCGGTGCTGGTTGTGAATCAAAATTAGGAGCTGGAACATATCATTAGCTGCTGAATTTTCGGGCAGCAGCACCTCTTCTTCCTCATCTTCAACAAAAATACTCTCCCCTTGCGGATATAGATCCGGACCTGCAATATTGGAGCTAGTACCAAGGCTAGATTCATCAAAAGAAACCTCACAGGTCTCCACAAATTTATTAGTGTCAAGTAAAAGCACACGGTAGCCTCTAGTATGAGATGGATAACCAAGAAACATGCCATCAACAAATCTAGCTTCAAATTTATCAAGATTACCATGTTTCTTAACAAAGCATTTGCAACCAAAGACCCAAAAATGTGTGAAACTAGTCCTATGTCCAAATCAAATCTCATATGGTGTTTTTCCTAGCTTAGCACGCAAGAAAACACGATTTGAGACATAACAAGCAGTTGCAATTGCATCAGCCCAAAATTTCCTAGGATTTTGATATTCATCAACTATAGTCCTAGCCATCTCAACTAAGGTTCTGTTCTTTCTTTCTACAACACCATTTTTTTAGGTACATATGGTGAAGAAAATTGATACTATTCCATTTTTAGCACAAAAGTGATCAAACGCTTGATTTTTAAATTCAGTTCTGTTATCGCTTCTAATTGCTTTTAAAGATATTGGGTGATCAATTGATAATCTAAGAAATAAAGTTCTAAAGTGACTAAAACCTTCATTCTTAGATGCCATAAAGTTAACCCAAGAATATCTAGAAAAATTATCAACAATCACAAGAACATACCATTTACCTCCGAAGGATTGAACACGTGAAGGTCCTACGGTGTCAAGGTGCAAAAGTTGACCCGGTTCAATGTGCCATGGTCATTGTGAGAGGAGCATGTGAACCTGCAACCATTTTAGCATGTCTACAAGAAGAGCACACAATTTGTTTGTCCCCTTTAAGCTTAGGCAACCCACGTAAGCGATCAGGAGCACTAACATGCGTTAGATGATCAAAGCCTACGTGACCAAGTCTAAGATGTCAAAAATATAAGTCCTTTGAATCATTAGAAGCTAGACACCTATGCTTAGATGATGACATATCAAAATCAGCTTTAAAAACTCTTCCAAACTGAGACATGTTAAAAATAAGCTCACTATTTGAATCTACAACTTTGCAGCAATTTTTATTGAAAATAGTTTCCAAATTTTCATCTAGCAATTGTAAAACGGAAACAAGTTGTATTTCAAATTTTTGACAAGTGCCACATCTTTCAAAATGTAGTGATCATTTACCATAATTGAACCCTTAGCAATTATAGGAGTTGAAGAATTATCTGCAAAAGTAACATTTTCTACACGTGACACAAAAGAGAGAGAGGAGAACCAATCTTTGTTATTGGTCATGTAACGTGAGCAACCTGAGTCGAGAATGCAAATGTTCTTCTTCCTCAAGCGTGTAACCTACATAGAAGCACAATACGTCGAAGACTCAATACTAGGATTAGTAAAAAGGCATTTAGGATCCAGTACTGAGTCACACGACGTGCAGCAGGAATAACACGTGAAAGCTGAGATAAAACAGCAAGTTTATGAGCCAAAGCTTGAGGATTTTTGTACCGAACTACTGACCTACGAGGTGTTACATGTGTAGCACAAAAAACAGTAGGTTTGGGAGCAAACTTTGCATGTTTTTGACTCATTACAGCATGTTGGATGTTCCTATCATTCGGTTTAGCATGTGCAGCAAATTTTGCATGAAAGTTATGAGATCTAGCAATCATTCTTTCCTTTTTTTGTTGTTTCGCTAGTCTATAACAAAAATCTATGGCATGACCATCTCTAACACAGTAAGTACAATGAAATTTAACTTTGTGTTCATGTTTAGATGAACAAGCAACATTTTTATTAACAACCGAACGAGACAACACCCCTGCAGATTTGAAAACCATTTTTTATGTTTAGAAACTATTTTGATCAAACCACTTCCTAGAGACTTTACAATTTTAGGTGGATGTGCTTTAGCATGAGCATGAGAATTAAAACCTAAACCAGATTTATCATTGCAAGACTTGGACGAATTCAGCAGCAAGTTTAGGTTCTTATTTACATTACAAAACCGATCTAATGTCTTATGCATGTCATCAAGTTTATTTGACAGATCAAGCAAATTTTCACATTAATTTTTTCATTTTAATTTGCAATTAGAACAATTTTTAACTTCATGAGCACGTAAAGCATTGTTCAAAACAAAAATTTCATTCATAGCATCTTGTAGTTTCTTATCAAGATCATCATAAGTGGAACAATGCAAATCAATTGTGGAACATCTAGCATCTTTCAAGTTTTTATCATTAAGTGCAGCAATCTCTCGGTTCTTTTCAATTTCTAACTCAAGTTTATCAAGCGTGGAGGTGTGCGCACTTCTTAATAAGGACAATTGTTCATATATTAAATCACATGAGGAACAAGAATCATCACTAGGAATCAAGGATTTTAAACGATTAATTTTAGATTCTAGTGACTCAATTTTAACATCATTGTCCCTAAGCTTTTTGTCCTTTTTCTTAACTATAACAGTGGCATGAAAAAGAGCATCACACATTTCTTCGCAAGTATGACATACCTCTTCATTATCGTTGTTGTGTTCTGCCTCCTCCATATTTGATCTTGATCTGCCCGCCATGAAGCACAAGTTCGCCAAATCATCTTCATCTTCGTCACTTCCAGTGTCCACGTCGCTTGAGGCAAGTTCTTGAAGTGCGGAGATAAAACTGTTCACCAGTTGGCGACCTATAAAACCCTTCTTCTTCTTTTTATCGTTGGTAGAGGAGTGCCTTGTCCTCGTTTGTTTCTTCCCAGGAATTAGGGCCTGAAAGCTTAGGACAACCCGAATGAAGATGTCCTTTCTTACCACATTCGAAACATTGTTGAGGTCTGGAGCTTACTCTCCTTCTAGTTCTCACAATTTGCAATGCTTTTGAGAACCTAGTAGAGAGAAGTGCTAGCTCCAACTCTAGAAACTCCTCAATATGTTCAAGGGTTAGAGAGGACAATAAAGCAAGTGTACCACAAGATGAAGATTGGTTGGAGCTAGGCATGTCATGTTGAGAAACAAATGCAAGAGACTTGTTGGGGTTCTTACGTGAGATTATGTCAATTTCATGAGTTTTCAATTTAGAATATGGCACATCTAATGTAGGCGTACTCATGACATTAGATTCACGAATAGATGTGACTTTCATTTCCAAAATTGACATGTCTAATGCACTTAGTAATTGTCTAGCATTCTCAGCATTTGAAAAAATAACATTGACGCTACGCAAGTTGCTGAGATTTTATTAAAGCGAGCAAAGAGGTCATCAATGGACTCACCGGCTTGCATCTCGAAGCGCATGTATTCCTTTTTGAACATGTTTTGACTTACCTCCTTTATCGTGTTGGATCCTTCGTGGTAGTCGCAGAGTGCTTTCCACACATCATATGCAAATCGGAGGTGAGCAACACGGTCGAAATCGCTTTGAGTTAATCCTTGTATGATCAAGTTGTAAGCCTTGTTGTTGTTGTCGACATCTCTCATGTTTGTAGCGGTGACTTGATCGTTTGACGGTACGTCGTAAGGCTTGTACACATTTTCCCATATTGCAAAGCCCTGCGCCTGGATGAAGGCTTCCATATGTGCCTTCCAAACCTAAAAATCAATACCACTAAACACACAAGGTTTTGCGGAGTATTTCCCCATGATGATTAGTCAAAAACACATGCAAACCACAAAGAATGGAGCACCGTGGATCTGATACCAATTGTACGATCGAAGAGAACGTTAAAAGCTACTAGAGGGGGTGAATGGTAGATTAAAACTTTTCAACAACAAAAACCCCTCGGCGGAAAATCAATCTGTTAAGAAATAGTGTGTGCGACTAATATAGACGTGATCAATTGTGACAAAACCAGTAGAGATTGTGGAGAACCAAGTTACGCAGACGTCAGAACAAGAATCACGAAAATCCGTCGAGAAAAACTCAAGTTATGATTGAAAGATTGAACAAAGGTCAATTTGTTCTACCCGAGAAAAAACCAGATCTGCAACACTGCAAAGAAACTCGTGTAGATCCAAAACCATAAATCAAATAACCCGGAAATTTTTATAGATGATAGATAATCAAATTGTGAATACAACCCAAAAAGTATCACGTCAATTGGATCTGACAAACTCGAGCTATGATAAAACCACCGAAGCAATGTACTGTTGTGCAGAAACTCGACAAGAAAGACTTGACAGAAACAAGTCGGATGAACAAGTAATAAAATCTCCTTTAGACTACTAATTTTATTGATCAAAACATAAAAGGAACAGCACCAAAGTCGTCTACCACGAGCTCTGGCCTCCCTTGCTTATATGACCAGCCCTTAGGCCAACCCAATCCTAACTAGAACTCAAATCCTACTCAGATTCAACCGAAACTTTTCATAACTGCTCAAGACTCTTCCATACAAAGATAGAAGCAATCATAAGACTTCCAAACACCTTAGGAACGTATCCCACATTCCTAAAACAACCCAACTTCGTGACCCACATGAAATCCTATCATAACCAACTTAAATCTTTCCATATTTGAGTCAAACCCGACTCAGCCGCAGCCTGAGTCCATAACCAAGTCGGTTGGACCTTTCTGGCCAATTTTTTACGTTCACTCTCTTCATCACACCTCAGAACTATGTATCCACGTCCATGCACTCCTTTCACACATGTAAACATCTTCCAACGACGTCTATGATACCTTCGTATGCATTGTTCTTAATTCAAACATGTTGTGCGACCTCCCGATCAACTCAACCACAATTCCTCTCGAACTTGGTTGTTGAACCTCATCTTGTCCTTAAGACTAGTTTAATGGATCCTGTCACCAGCCATGTCTTGAACTCAAGCAACACCTGGACATGAATAAACAACCAATACTTCTGAGCACAAGTCAATGACTTGACTCACGTTAGTTCCGATAACCACAACACCTTACGTGAGCACCTCACATAAGAATGTTGCAAACCATAGCAAAATGATATCAGCCATAACCACCAAAACACACCAAAAACTTAGTAATAGAATACTAAGCAAACTTTGCATAATCCAATAATAAAGTTCAAAACATTGCAAGTTAAGATTAGAACCATTGTAATTTAGCACCGGACCTTGCCAAAGCTAGCTGGACCTTGAACCGTAGCATACCAAAGCTAGCAGGATCTAGCACCAGAGCTTACAAAAGCTAGTCGGACCTAGCGCTCAAGCTTACTAAAACTTATTCGGGCCTAGCGCTGAAGCTTACGAAAGCATAGTCGGACCTAGCACCAGAACATGTCGGACCTAGACAAAGCAAGTTGGACCTTACATCAGACCTTGCCGGAGCTACCCAAAACAAGTCGGACCTATTTGTCGCACCTTGCTGGAGCTCGGACCTAGAGTTGAACCTTGTTGAAAAAGGTGTTTTGGAAGTATTCAAAACTTTTATTGGCAAAGCCAATGTATTCAACACAAATAGGTCTCATAGAGATATCCGCTGATGAACTCTAAACTAATCACCACGCTTGAGTTCTAATTCACAATTCTAATTGTTTCGAATGCAAAGCTATGACTAGAGCCTCTAATAAATTAAAGCAGTGAACCCACAAGCAGATACGTAAGCAAACTACTATTGAATAGAAATCAAACTTAAATTGAATTCATGAAATTTTCTTACTAGATTCCGGCAGAACTTCCGTAGAGGTAGAAGTGTGAAAAAGGGATTTGACAAGCCCAAACCTCCTCCTCTTAGCTCCACCTCACGCTCCTTCTACTTGACTAGCCACTAGGGTAGCTCTAAAGCTTATGAGTGCAGTACTATTCTCAAACTTGTCATATGTGTGAACTGAAGGAGTGAGGGTGTATTTATACAAGAGTTCAGTCGGTTTGGCGCTACAATTAGCTCGTGAATCAGTCGTTACCGCCATCAGGGAGCCACGGAAGGGTGACACACGTCGTTTGACTGTGTTTATCGCCAGGGCCAAGTCGGCCTACTTGGTCCTGCCCCCCCCCCTCGGTTGTGCTTTCTCGAGGTGGCTGACAGGTGGGCCCAAATCCCCTTCCCACGTGAATCGACATTGGATCCCCTCGGATAAGCCTGAGAATGGGTTTATGGATCCATGTGATGCCAAGTGTTATCGCCTGATGCGTCGAATGCTGACTTTTTGGATTGCTCCCTGCATTCTTGGGTATTTTGGGGATTCAGTCACCTGCATGCAAAGAGACACTAACACTTGTGGAATTTGTTAGTTTTAACTCCTACTATTATGGTGTGTTCTCCGTTTTATAATTTATATGCAGTGAATTAACGATTAGATTTAGCATTTAAGGACTGTCAACAAACTCTCCCACACTTAGTCATTTGCTCGTCCACGAGTAAATACAAGAAGAACTAAGTGCTATGATAAATATTGTTGTGAATATGAAAGAAGTATAAAAAGTATTTCCCTAGTAGTCGGCGATAGTCGCTGGTGTAGTGCTTCTAATGGTGCCTGTGTGAGACCTATGTGTGATGAATACATTGGCTTTGACGATAAAAGTTTTGAATACTACCAAAATATCTTTTTATCAATATTTGACGATAGGTCCGACATGTTTTGGTTAGCTTTGGGAAGGTTCGAAGCTTGATCGCAGTGGTTCTGCTTTTATCTTGCAATGTTTGAAACTTGCTTTACACTTATGGAAAGTTTGCTTAGTATTATTTTACTAAGTTTTTGGTGTGTTTTGGCGGTTATGGTTGATATCTTTTCGCTATGGTTTGCAACATGCTTATGTGAGATGCTCATGTAAGGTGTTGTGGTTTCGGAACTAACATTAGCCAAGTTGAGGACTTGTCTCGGAAGTATTGGTCGTTTATTCATGTGTAGGTGTTGCTTGAGTTCAAGACATGGCTGGTGATGGGATCCTTTGAACTAGTCTTAGGGAGAAGATGATGTTCAACAACCAAGTTCGGGAGGAATTGTGGTTGAGTTGATCGGGAGGTTATGCAGCATGTTTGAATCAAGAACAATGCATACGAAGGTATCGTGGACGTCGTTGGAAGATGTTTGCACGTGTGAAAGGAGTGCATGGTCGTGGATACATGGTTCGGAGTTGTGACGAAGAGATGTGGACGTAAAGAATTGGTCGGAAAGGTCCAAGCGACTAGGTTATGGACTCAGGCTGCGGTTGAGTCGTGTTTGACTCAATGAAAGATTTGAATTGGTTATGATAGGATTTCATGTGGGTCACGAATTTGAGTTGTTTTAGGAATGTGGGATACGTTCCTAAGGTGTTTGGAAGTATTAAGATTGCTTCTATCTGCGTATAGAAGAGTCTTGAGCAGTTATGGAAAGTTTTGATTCTTGAACTAAGTAGGATTAGAGTCCTAGTTAGATTTGGGTTGGCCTAAGGGCTGGTTATATAAGCAAAGAAGGCCAGAACTCGTGGTAGACGACTTTTGGGCTGTCCCTCTTGTGTTCTATTGAATAAAATTCATAGTTTAAAGGAACTTTTGTGCCCTGTTCATCCGACTTGTTCCAGACAAGTTTTTCTCGTTGAGTTTTCTGCACAGCACTATCTTTCTTCGGTGGTTTCATCATAATTCGAGTTTTACAGATCCAATTGACGTGATGCTTTTTGGGTTGTCTTTACAACTTGATTATCTATCATGTGTAAAAATTTCACGGTCATTGGATTTTTGGTTTTTGATCTACACGAGTTTCTTTGCAGTATTGTAGATCTGTTTTTTACTCGGTAGAACAGATTGACCTTTGTTCGATCTTTCGATCGTAACTTGAGTTTCTCTCGACGGATTTGAGTGATTCTTGTTGTTTTGTATTCGTGACTTGATTCTCTCTGATATATATCACTTTTTTCACGGTGAAACACGTTTGGATTAGTCTCACACGCGATTTCTTTTACAGATCATATTTCTGCCGAGGGGTTTGTATTGCTTCCGCTGAAAAAGTTTTAATCTACCATTCACCCACCCTCTGGTAGCTTTTCACGTGCTCTTCGATCCTACAATTAGTATCAGAGTCACGGTGCTCTAATATTTATGATTTGCACATGTTTTTTACTAATCATCATGGAGAAATACTCCGCCAAACCTTGTGTGTTTAGTGGTATTGATTTTCAGGTATGGAAGGCACGTATGGAAGCTTTCATCCAGGCACAAGACTTCGTAATATGGGAGAAGGTGTACAAGCCTTACGAAGTGCCAACAAATGATCAATTTACTGCTACAAGTCTAAGAGATGTCGACAAGAACAAAAAGGCTCGGAACTTGATGATACAAGGATTAACACAAAGTGACTTCGATCGTGTTGCACACCTCCGATCTGCATACGATGTGTGGAAAGTACTTTGTGACTACCACGAAGGATCCAACACGATCAAGGAGGTAAGGCAAGACATGTTCAATAAAGAATACATGCGCTTCGAGATGCAACCCGGTGAGTCCATTAATGATCTCTTTGCTCGCTTTAATAAAATTCTCAACAACTTGCGTAGCATCAATATTAATTTTTAAGATGTTGAGAATGCTAGACAATTACTAAGTGCATTAGACATGTCAATTTGGGAGATGAAGGTTACATCTATTCGTGAATCTACTGTCATGAGTGATGAGGACATATCTACTTTGCATACAATGCAAGGACCGATCACTAGAGCATGTGCGCGACAATTTGATCTCCAGGTACGTTCTAACCTTGTCAATTGTTTTTCAGAACTTACGCTTGTCTCCATGCATCTTTTATTTATTAGGAACAATGGAGAGGACCAGCAAGGGCTTGGACGAGTCCAACGAGTCAAGGAGGAGGAGATAGGACATGCACAGCAAGGAGGAGCCCAAGTCCAACTCGACTTCGACTCCACCTCGGGTTCCAGGAGCTGCCTTAACCAAAATTGACACGCCGAACACATACGGAGTCGAATTTGGACGTTCTATATACGTTTGGAACCGTTATTTCATAAATCTTCCAATGGAACCATCCCCACCTCAAAATTCCTTCTAAGTTGACAGGAATCAGCGAAACAAGTGGGTGTCCGGAATCTGTCCGGTGCTGCGCCACCGTCTTTTGGGCTGCTGGCCCGTGTATCATGTGGAAGCCCATTAGGGTTGCGTCCAGGGGTCTTGCACACCCCTAAACTCCTATTTATACAGAAGCCGTCACCACATTAGGGTTGGGTTTTGCTTAGATACAATCTGTCATTGAACAGTGTCGCCGACTATCGGTTGTGAGACCCCAATTTCGTGATCAATTCAATTTTGATTGCAACTTATATGTTCTTGATTGTGTTCTTGATTGCGCTTGCAGGGATAAGCCTTTGTGGCGAGGTCATTCATGTGACACGGGTGATAACCAATAGAGCAGTGGTGTAGTGATTGCGGGGTTTCGTTTGTTCGGAGCCTTGGACCATCAATGTCGAGATCTTCACCCAATCAAGTTTACCATACCTCTCGGAAAATCAGGACTCATTCTCCTATCAATCAAGTTAGTAACTAATAGCAATGCTGAATAAGTGTCCAAAGAATTTCACCTAGTTGTTGGCCTAAGAATGTATTAGAATAGTTGTGGCGACAAGCAAGGACAAGGATGAATGACGATGTACAACAAGGACAATATAAGCAAGTATCCAGCACTCACACCGAAACAACACAACTAGAAAACCCCTTAGCCTCCTGCTTTTGTCTTTAAGCACTAGTAGAAATCAAAATCTTTTTTCTCTTTATTTTTTTGATATTTTTTTCTCAACCAGCGGCACAAAAATAGAAACATCACCAAGTATTAGCTCAAACTGATGAAATATGTGATCGGTACAAATTCAGGAGCGATTGGAAAAACTGGTGCTCGAACTTCAGAGTTTGAAATGAGGGCCTTCTTAATTTTTTTTTATTTTTTTAAAAACGCAGTGACTGGTGTAGCGGGTGTATCGTATGTGGATTTTTCGAGACCTTTCCGGGAAAAAAATGCGCTCAATTAGAGTTCCGAGCGAAAAGTTATGCCCGTTTTAAGAAGGATACCCCAAATCAGATTTTGGTGGTAGTGGAAACTGCAACAGAAACGAATCGGTGTATGAAATTTTTTTGTAGATTGATTTTTTGTAGATGGCAGCGGATGGGAGAAACAAAACTGAACCAAAACAAATCTAAACCAGCAACCAGACTCAACCTAGGACACAAACTCAGTACTATGGACTCCAAAACTAAATTGTGCAAAAGGCTGGGCGGGGGTTGTAGGTCAGGGAAAGTAAAGATTTTTTTTGTGGCTTTTTGTGGACGATAGGACTAAAACAAAATAAATCTAAAGGGCACACAAGTATACCTCAAGGTGAACCTGGAAATCTGATACCAATTGATAGGAGGATGAGTCCCGATCTTTCGAGAGGTATGGTAAACTTGATTGGATGGAGATCTCGATGTTGATGATCCAAGGCTCCGAATGAAAGAAACCCCACAATCACTACACCACTGCTCTGTTGGTTATCACCCGTGTCACACAAATGACCTCACCATGAAGGATTATCCCTGCAAGCACAGTAAAGAACACAAGCAAGAACTGAGAAGTTGCAATCAAAACTGAATTCATCATGAAATTGGGGTCTCACGACCGATGATCGGCGATACTATTCAATGACAGATTGTATCTAAGCAAAACTCAACTCTAATGTGGTGACAGCTACTATATAAATAGGAGTTTAGGGGCGTGCAAGACCCCTGGATGCAACCCTAATGGGCTTCCACACGATACATGGGCCAGCAGCCAAAAAGACAGTGGCGCAGCAACGGACAGATTCTGGATGCCCACTTGTTTCGCTGATTCCTGTCAGCTTAGATGGAATTTTGAGGTGGGGCTGGTTCCATTGGAACCTTTATGAAATCACGGTCCCAACCGTATATAGAACATCCAAATCCGACTCCGTATGTGTGCAGGGCGTCAATTTTTGTGAAGGCAGCTCCTAGAACCCGAGGTGGATTCGAAGTCGAGTTGGACTTGGGCTCCTCATTGGTGTGCACGTCCTATCTACCCCTCCTTGACTCGTTGGACTCCTCCAAACCCTTGCTGGTCCTCTCCATTGTTCCTAATCAATAAAACATGCATGGAGACAAGCGTAAGTTCTAAAAAACAATTGACAAGGATAGAACATACCTGGAGATCCAATTGTCACACACGTGCTCTAGTTGATGAGGACATCACAACTGTGGAGACACACATTGAAATGCAAGGACCAATCACAAGAGCACGAAAACGGTTAATAAATTAGCAAGTGAAATCGCTCCTAATTTCTTTTGCATGTGAGTTCGAGAATAGATTGCTATGTGATGATTTAATTGTTATTACGAATAATGGAGAAGATCAACAAGTGAAGGAAAGAGGCCTTGGGAGGGTGGAGAACCAGCTGGGTCGTCCACAAGTTGATGGAAGCAGTTCACAACTCGGACTCGAGTTCAACTCGGAGTACAGGAGCAGTCCACCTTAAAACGGATGCCCAGGAGGCATACAGACTCCTTTTTCGACGTTATACATATGCACGGAAAGACCAGAAGATAAACTTTCCAATGGTTCTGGTCCCACCTCAAAATTCCTCCGGAGTCATTGGGAATTGTCGAAATAAATCGAGTCCAGATTGCTGTCCGGTGCTGCACCACCAAATCGGGCCTTTGGGCCTTGTATCCCGTAAGAGTCCATTAGGGACGCGTCTAATCGTGTTTTGGCCAAACCCTAGCCTTTAAATACTGCAGCCGCCGGCCATATTCGGTGGGTTTTGCTTAGATCAATAATATCGCCGTTCTACGGTTTGTGAGACCTCAACTTTGCGATTTCAGATCGTGTCTTCGACGTTCTTGCTCGTGTTCTCGGTTGCACTTGCAGGGATTAGCCGTCTTGGTGAGGTCAAGCATGTGCAGCACGGTTGATAACCAACGGAGCCGTGGTGTAGTGATTGCAGGGGTACTCGAACCGCTCGAGTGTCGCGGATCATCAACGTCGAGTTCTTCACCCCAATCGAATTACCTTTCGGAAGATCGGGCCTAAATCTACTCATCACTAGTGATCGGTCCTAGCATTGTATGCAAAGGAGAGATGTCCTCATCAATGAGTACACTTACTTTAGATGTACTATATTCTAAATTGAAAACTCATGAAATTGACATAATCTCACGTATGAACCCCAACAAGTCTCTTGCATTTGTTTCTCAACGTGATATGCCTAGTTCCGGTCAATCTTCATCTTGTGGTACACTTGCTTTGTTGTGCTCTCTAACCCTTGAACAGATTGAGGAGTTTCCATAGGAGGAGCTAGTACTTCTCTCTACTAGGTTCTCCAAAGCATTGCAAAATGTGAGAACTAGAAGGAGAGGAAGTTCCGGACCTCAACGATGTTTCGAATGTGGTAAGACAGGACATTTTCGTTCAGATTGCCCTAACCTTTCAGGTCCTACTTCCCAGGATGAAAAGCAAACAAGGACGAAGCATTCCTTTGCAAAAGATACGAAGAAAAAGAAGGGTTTTACAGGACGTCAACTGTTGAGCAGTTTTATCTCCGCACTTCAAGAACTTGGCTCAAGCGATGTGGACATTGGAAGTGATGAAGATAAAGATGATTTGGCAAACTTGTGCTTCATGGCGTGCAAGTCAAGATCAAGTATGGAGGAGGCTGAACACAACGGCGACAATGAAGAGGTATGTCCTACTTGCGAAGAAATGTGTGATGCTATTTCTCGTTCCACTGTTATAGTTAAGAAAAGGGACAAAAAGCTTAGGGACAATGCTGTTAAAATTGAGTCACTAGGATCTGAAATTAATCGTTTGAAATCCTTGATTTGTTCCTCATGTGATTTAAAATATGAACAATTGTCCTCATTAAGAAGTGTGCACACGTCCACACTTGATAAACTTGGGTTAGAAATTGAAAAGAATAGAGAGCTTGCTGCACATAATGATAAAAACTTGAAAGATGCTAGATGTTCTACAATTGATTTGTGTGAGACCTATGTGTGCTGAATACATTGACTTGTACTGAATACATTGGCTTTGATGATAAAAGTTTTGAATGCTGCCATAACATCTTTTTAGCAAGGTCTGACTCTAGCTCCGAGCTTCTGCAAGGTCCGACAATAGGTCCGACTTTCTTTGTCTAGGTCCGACATGTTTTTGGGTAGCTCCGATGAGCTTTGTATTTAGCTCTGGCATGTCTTTGATATCTCCATCATGTCGTTGTTAAGCTCCGATATGTTTTGTTAGGTCCGACTTATGTGGGTTAGCTCCGACATGTTTTTCTAGCTCCGACTTTTGGGTTGACTAGTTCCGACTAGCTTTGGCAAGCTCTAGCGCTAGGTTGTACTAGCTTTAGCAAGCTTCGATGCTAGGTTGTACTAGATTTGTTAAGCTCTGACGCTAGGTTGTACTAGCTTTGGTAAGCTCTGGCTCAAGCTCCGGTTAGCTTTGGCAAGGTTCGGAGCTTGATCGCAAAGTTCCTACTTTTACTGTGAATTGTCTCGAACTTGCTTTACATTGTTGGAAAGATTGCTTAGTATTCATTTGCTATGTTTTTGACGCGTTTTGGTGGTTACGGTTGATATCATTTTGCTATGATTTGCAACATGCTTATGTGAGGTGCTCACGTAAGGTGTTGTGTTCGGAACTAACTTGAGTCAAGTCGCGGACTTGGGCTCCTACGGATTGGTTGTTTATTCATGTGCAGGTGTTGCTTGAGTTCAAGACATGGCTGGTGACGGGATCCATTGAACTAGTCTTAGGGAGAAAATGAGGTTCAACAACCAAGTTCGGTAGGAATTGTGGTTGAGTTGATCATGAGGTTGTGCAACATATTTGAATCAAGAACAATGCATATGAAGGTATCATGGACGTCGTTGGAAGATGTTTGCATGTATGCAAGGAGTGCATGGACGTGGCTGCATGGTTCCAAGGTGTGATGAAGAGATGTGGACGTAAAGAATTGGTCGGAAAGGTCCAACCGACTAGGTTATGGACTCAAGCTGCGGTTGAGTCGTGTTTGACTCAAATATGGAAAGATTTTAGTTGGTTATGATAGGATTTCATTTGGGTCACGAATTTGAGTTGTTTTAGGAATGTGGGATACGTTACTAAGGTGTTTGGAAGTCTTAAGATTGCTTCTATCTGCGTATAGAAGAGTCTTGAGCAGTTATGAAAAGTTTCGATTCATGAACTGAGTAGGATTAGAGTCCTAGTTAGTTTTGGGTTGGCCTAAGGACTGGTTATATAAGCAAGGGAGGCTAGAGCTCGTGGTATACGACTTTGGGGATGTTCCTATTGTGTTCTATTGAATAAAATTTGTAGTTAAAAGGAACTTTTGTACTTTGTTCGTCTGACTTGTTCTAGACAAGTTTTTCTCGTCGAGTTTTCTGCACAGCACTACCTTTTTTTGGTGGTTTTATCATAACTCGAGTGTTACAGATCAAATTGACGTGATTCTTTTTGGGTTATCTTCACAACTCAATTATCTATAATCTGTAAAAATTCCACGGTCATTGGATTTGTTGTTTTTTTATCTACACGAGTTTCTTTGCAGTATTACAGATCTGTTTTTTACTCGGTAGAACAGATTGACCTTTGTTCGATCTTTCGATCGTAACTTGAGTTTCTATCGACGGATTTGAGTAATTCTTGATGTGTTATCTTCGTGACTTTATTATCTCTGATATCTATCACTTTTTTCATGATGAAACATGTTTAGATTAGTCTTACACACGATTTCTTTAACAGATTGTTTTTCTATTGAAGGGGTTGGGATTTAATTGTTTCCATTGTGTAGGATTTTATAAATCTACCATTCACCCCCCTTTGGTAGCCTTTCATGTGCTCTTCGATCCTACAATTGGTATTAGAGAAAGGTTTCTCTAATATTTGTGATTTGCACATATTTTGACAAATCATCATGGAGAAATACTCTGCAAAACCTTGTGTATTTAGTGGTATTGATTTTTAGGTTTGGAAGGCACGTATGGAAGCCTTTATCCAGGCTTGAGGCTTCGCAATATGGGAAAAGGTGTACAAGCCTTACGAAGTGCCGTCAAACAATCAAGTTACAGCTACAAATCTGAGAGATGTCGACAACAACAACAAGGCTCGAAACTTGATCATACAAGGATTAACTCAAAGCGACTTCGACCGTGTTGCACTCCTCCGATCTGCATACGATGTGTGGAAAGCACTTTGTGACTACCGCAAAGGATCCAACACGATCAAGGAGGTAAGGAAATACATGTTCAAGAAAGAATACATGCACTTCGGGATGCAACCCGGTGAGTCTATTGATGACCTTTTTGCTCGCTTTAATAAAATTCTCAGCAACTTGCGTAGTGTCAATGTTAATTTTTCAGATGCTAAAAATGCTAGGCAATTGTTAAGTGCATTATATATGTCAATTTGAGAGATGAAAGTCACATCTATTCATGAATCTACTGTCATGAGTACACTTACTTTAGATATGCTATATTCCAAGTTAAAAACTCATGAAATTGACATAATATCACGTAAGAACCCCAACAAGTATATTGCTTTTGTTTCTCAACGTGATATGCCTAGCTCCGGCCAATCTTCCTCTTCTGGTACACTTGCTTTGTTGTCCTCTCTAACCCTTGAATAGATTGAGGAGTTTCCAGAGGAGGAGCTAGTACTTCTCTCTACTAGGTTCTCGAAAGCATTGCAAAATGTGAGAACTAGATGGAGAGGAAGCTCCGGACATCAATAATGTTTCGAATGTGGTAAGACGGGACATTTTCATTGAGATTGCCCTAACCTTTCAGGTCCTACTTCCCGGGATGAAAAGCAAACAAGGACGAAGCACTCCTCTGCAAACTATAAGAAGAAAAAGAAGGGTTTTACAGGATGTCAATTGTTGAGTAGTTTTATCTCCGCACTTCAAGAACTTAGCTCAAGCAATGTGGACATTGAAAGTGACGAAGATGAAGATGATTTGGCAAACTTGTGCTTCATGGCGGGCAAATCAAGATCAAGTATGGAGGATGCAGAACACAATAGCGACAATGAAGAGGTATGTCCTACTTGCGAAGAAATGTGTGATGCTATTTCTCGTGCCACTATTATAGTTAAGAAAAAGGACAAAAAGCTTAGGGATAGTGCTGCTAAAATTGAATCACTAGAATCTGAAATCAACCGTTTAAAAACTTTGATTCCTAGTGATGATGCATGTCCCTCAAGTGATTCAGTATATGAACAATTGTCCTCATTAAGAAGTGCGCACACCTCCACACTTGATAAACTTGAGTTAGATATTGAAAAGAATAGAGAGCTTGCTGCACTTAATGGTAAAAACTTGAAAGATGCTAGTTGTTCTATATTTGATTTGCATTGTTCTACTTGTGATGATCTTGATAAGAAACTACAAGATGCTATGAATGAAATTTCTATATTGAACAATGCTTTACGTTCTCATGAAGTTAAATTTTGTTCCAATTGCAAATTAGAAGGAAAAACTTCATGTGAAAATTGCCTTGATCTGTCCAATAAACTTGATAACATGCATAGGACATTAGATCGGTTTTGTAATGGGAATAAGAACCTAAACTTGCTACTAAATTCTTCCAAGTCTTGCAATGATAAAACTGGTTTAGGTTTTTACTCTCATGCTCATTCTAAGGCACATCCACCTAAAATTGTAAAGTCATTAGGAAGTGATTCGATTCAAACAGTTCCTAAATAAAAAGAAGTGGTTCTCAAACCAGCAAGAGTGTTGTCTCATTCAATTTCAAATAAAAATGTTGCTTGCTCATCTAGACATGAACACAAAGTTAAATTTCATTGTACCTACTGTGGTAGAGATGGTCATGTCATAGATTTTTGTTATAGACTAGCTAAACAACAGAAAAAAGAAAGAATGATTGCTAGAACTTATAACTTTCATGCAAAAATTGTTGCACTTGCTAAACCGAATGATAGGAACATGCAATCTGTTGTAATGAGTCGAAAACATGGAAATGTTGCTTCCAAATCTACTGTTTTTCGTGCTACACATGTAACATCTCGTAGGACAGTAGTTGGGTACAAAAATCCTCAAGCTTTGGCTCATAAACCTGTTGTTTTATCTCAGCTTTCGCGTGTTATTCCTGCTGGACATCGTGTGACTCAGTACTAGATTTCTAAATGCCATTTGACTAACCCCAGTATTGAGTCATCGATGTATTGTGCTTCTATGTAGGTTACACGCTTGAGGAAGGAGAACATTTGGATTGTGGATTAAGGTTGCTCACGCCACATGACCGGTAACAAAAAATGGTACTCCTCCCTCTCTTTTGTGTCACGTGTAGAGAATGTTACTTTTGTCGATAATTCTTCAACTCCTATAATTTCTAAGGGTTCGGTTAGAGTAAATGATCACTACACTTTGACGAAAGTGGCACTTGTTAAAAATCTGAAATACAACTTGCTTTCTATTTCACAACTGCTAGATGAAAATTTGGAAATTATTTTCACTAAAAATTGTTGCAAAGTTGTAAATTCAAACAGTGATGTTATTTTTAACATGTCAAGAGTTTATAAAGCTGATTTTGATATATCTTCCTCTAAGCATAGGTGTCTATTTGCTAATGATTCTAAGGACTTATATTTTTGGCATCGTAGACCTGGTCATGTAGGCATTGATCATCTAACGTGTGTTAGTGCTCTTGATCGCATAGGTGGGCTGCCTAAGCTTAAAGGGGACAAAGAAATTGTGTGATCTTCTTGTAGACATGCTAAGATGGTTGCAGGTTCACATACTCCTCTCACAATGATCATGGCAACTTAACCGGGTCAACTTTTGCACCTTGACACCGTAGGACCTTCACACGTTTAATACTTCGGAGGTAAATGGTATGTTCTTGTGATTGTTGATGATTATTCTAGATACTCTTGGGTTTACTTTATGGCATCTAAGAATGATTCTTTAAGTCACTTTAGAACTTTAATTCTTAGATTATCAATTTATCACTCAGGATCTTTAAAAGCAATTAGAAGTAATAAAGGAACCGAATTTAAAAATCAATCTTTTGATCACTTTTGTGCTGAAAATGAAATAGATCATCAATTTTCTTCACCGTATGTACCTCAACAAAATGGTGTTGTAGAAAGAAAGAACATAACCTTAGTTGAGATGGCTAGGACTATGCTTGATGAATATCAAACTCATAGGAAATTTTGGACTGATGCGATTGCAACTTCTTGGTATGTCTCAAATCGTGTTTTCTTGCGTACTAAGCTAGGAAAAACACCATATGAGCTCTGGTTTGGACATAGGCCTAGTGTTACACACTTTTGGGTCTTTGGTTGCAAATGCTTTGTTAAGAAACATGGTAATCTTGATAAATTTGAACCTAGATCCATTGATGGCATGTTTCTTGGTTATCCATCTCATACAAGAGGCTATTGTGTGCTTTTACTTGACACTAACAAAATTGTGGAGACTTGTGAAGTGTCTTTTGATGAAGCTAGCCCAGGTACTAGCTCAAAAATTGCAGGTCCAGATCCATATCCGCAGGGGGAGAGCATTTTCGTTGAAGATGAGGAAGAAGTGGAACTGCTGCATGAAAATTCAGCAGCTAATGACATTGTTCGAGCTCCTGATATTGATCCACAGCCAGCACCGACGACCATCATTGCTGGTCCAGATCCTCCTCAAGTCACAAGCTCATCGATTTGTGATGAACATGAAGAACAAGAAGCTTGTGAGACATCTGTTCCCCTACGGTTTTACAAAGATCATCCCCCACAACAGATGATTGGAAGCTTGCACGAACGAGTCACACGGTCCAGGTTTTGCGATCCAAACTCTCATGCTCATTCTGCTTTTGTTGCTTCTTTTGAACCCAAAGATATATCACACGCACTCACTAATGAATCTTGGATTATTGCCATGCAAGAAGAGTTAGAAAATTTTGAAAGAAATAATGTTTGGAAACTTGTACCTCCACCTCAAGGTCACACTTTAATTGGAACTAAATGGGTATTTAAAAATAAACAAAGTGAGGATGGGGTTGTGGTTAGGAATAAGGCTAGGTTGGTTGCTCAAGGTTTCACTCAAGTTGAAGGTCTAGATTTTGATGAAACTTTTGCTCCTGTCGCTAGATTAGAAGCCATAAGAATTTTGTTAGCTTTTGCAGCATCTAAAGGTTTTAAGCTATATCAAATGGATGTTAAAAGTGCTTTTCTTAATGGCTACATAGATGAGGAGGTTTATGTCAAACAACCACCGGGTTTTGGAAAATCCAGATTTTCCTAATCATGTTTACAAACTGTACAAAGCCTTATACGGTCTCAAACAAGCCCCTAGAGCATGGTATGATAGGTTAAAAACATTCTTACTTGAAAAGGGGTTTACCGTGGGCAAGGTTGATAAAACTCTTTTTGTGCTTAAACATGGCAATAACTCATTATTCGTTCAAGTGTATGTGGATGATATTATATTTGGTTGTGCTTCTCATGATCTTGTGTCCAAGTTTTCAGCAATGATGAGTTCCGAATTTGAAATGAGTATGATGGCTGAACTCACTTTTTGGGGCTGCAAATCAAGCAAACCAAGGAGGGTACTTTTTTGCATCAAACGAAGTATACCAAAGACCTCCTAAGGCGCTTCAACATGGACAAAAGCAAGCCTCTTCGGACACCAATGGGAACAGCAACAACACTTGAACTTGATGAAGATGGTGAATCTGTGAATCAAAAAGAATATAGAAGCATGATTGGATCACTTTTGTTCCTCACGGCATCAAGACTGGACATACAATTCAGCGTATGTTTTTGTGCACGGTTTCAAGCTTCCCCACATATTTCACATCGTCAAGCCGTCAAAAGGATTCTCAGGTACTTACATGGAACCCAAGAATTTGGCATTTTTCTTCCTTCTTCCTCAACCGTTACTTTGAAAGCTTTTTCGGATGCTGATTTTGGGGGTTGTAGGATTGATAGGAAAAGTACTTCCGGTGCTTGTCATTTTCTTGGTAATTCTCTTGTTGCTTGGTCCTCTAGAAAACAAAATTCAGTTGCACAATCCACAGCCGAATCTGAATATGTAGCTGCTCCTAGTGCTTGCTCACAAATTCTTTGGATTGTTCAAACACTTAAGGACTATGGGGTTGATCTAGATAGTGTTCCACTGTTCTGTGATAACACTAGTGCCTTTGCATTGCTAAAAACCTCGTGCAACATTCTAGAACTAAGCACATTATTATTAGATATCACTTTCTCCGAGATAACGTTGAAAAAGGAAACATTGTGCTTCACCATGTAGATACCGAACAACAATTGGCTGACATTTTTACAAAACCTTTGGATTTCACTCGTTTTTGTTACATTCGTAGTGAAATAGGGGTTATGCATCCTCATGGCTTAAATTGAGGGGGAGTTTTTGAAACTTGGGAAGTCTATGTGTGAATCTGAAATTAAAATAATATGAGCATAGTGTTTCATACATATATGACTTTGTGATTCCTTTTACATGCTGAAAGTTCTTACTACATTACTCGTGTTATACATTTTGTAGTTTTTTGCCATGTCTAGTAATTGGAATAATTACTTACACTAAATCTGGTCATGGTCGAACTTTCTTGCTGTTTTGAACTTGTTACATGTTCACAAGTGCTTTTAATAATTAAGAATTAATCAAGTAATCAACTCACATGTTGAGTTTTATGAACAAATATAAATTGAGAAAAGATCAAGAGAATATGCATGCATCGCACTTCTTCTTTTGAGATGGCTTATCATTGCACTTAGATATGAACTTGGAAGAAGTTGTGTATGAATAAAATCATGTCCTTAAGCTTCTGATTGTCAAATGACATAGGCTTGGCTTGGTTGGTTAGAATAAGGCAGATGCGCATATAATCTCTTGCAAATATCATATGATCTAAATTTGTGCTTTGAAAAATAATAAAATGCAACAACAAGTGTCATGCTTTTAGGTTTTGAAATAGTTAAGTTTGTGAGATCATGACCTGCTAAAATTGAAAATTACACTTGATCTCTAGCATGGCTTACACTACCTTATGTATCTCATTGATGTGATAGTGTAAGTTACTTAATAGTATGACTTGGATGAGCTTTGTTTATATGTATATGTTATAATATGCTCATAACAACTAAAGGGGGAGAGATAATTTGTTTATATGCTCATGACTTGCTGAATACATTGTCAAAGGGGGATGTCGGTGGTTTTGATCCGGCAGATCTCCCGACACTACTAAAGTGTTAGAGGAGTTTGAGGTTCGGTATGGGCGCGCGGAGAGTCCAGAAGGTGAGATGTCGAGTGACACAAGGGACACAAAGATTTACGTGGTTCGGGCCGCCTGAGCGTAATACCCTACTCCACGGGGTGTGTTGGTGTTGTATTGGATGTATGAGCTCAACGTCAGTTGAGAGTGTAAAGTCAGCGTGTCTCCGGAGAGTGTGTCCTATGTATCATCGTCCTGTCCTTTTATAGTACAAGGGCAGGCCGTTACAAGTTAGCCTGGCCCGACATGTGGCCCCGGCGGTTACTGATATTGATACACATTCAACACGTTTAATTGCCCTTAATGACCGAGTTATAGGCTTTGATAGCACTGTTACTGGTAATTAAGGTCGTTCGATCGTGTGTCATTAATATAGTCTTAATGACACTTGATCAGGTCTTGAAGTCCTTGATTCCCCTTTGAAGATCCAAAGCCGTTGTGGAGTCTTCCGAAGGTTAGAGGCTGAAGATCCGACGGTTGGACACGTGGCAGCGCCGGAGCACACTGTGGGGAACAGATAGGTCCGGTGTTACCCGACACGTGTCAGTTCCGGAGCTTCCCTCGGTCTGGGTTAGGTCTGGGGGTGCCATTTCGGTACATAGCCCAGAGCTTCCCCCTTGTGGGCGGTAGCTCTGGTTTGATAGTACACGTGGCGACCCTGGGACTAACCATGTTGGAGAAGCGGGTCCGGTTATGTCTGACATGTGGGCCTCCGAAGGTCTTCAAATCAAGTAGATGACTTTTCCTTGAGATCTTTGCAATCCCAAGGAGTATATGGTACCCAGGGTACCGATAGTGGCCCCCTGGGCTCACCTCTGGGAAGACCCCTTGGGTGAAATCATTCCGTCGGAGGTGGGTCCATCCTTCGACTTTTGAACTGAGTCTTCAAAGGTCTTCGGATGTGCCGTTGGCGATAGTTTGGAGTTAAATCCTCGCCGCGTGGCATATCCCGTGTGCGGCAAATGAGATATTTGGCGTGCGGATCTCACGCAATTGAAGGTTGTCGGTTCCCGATACGAAAATTGTATCGGTTCCGCGTGCCTTGTCAGGCCGCCGCCTTCGGGCTTCCCGCCTCATGATGACAACCGTTCGCCTGGGTAAGAATCTCGACTTGATCGTCGGGGTGGTCCCGGGCCCTCTTGTCATCGGCTGGGTGGAATTTTTTAGTAGTATCTTCGACTTCCTTGCAGTTTCCATCCAAGCGTTGCGAGGGCTTACGTAAGGAGGAAAGCGCGCACCATCTGGAGTTCTTTACGCCTCTCATCTGATCTTGTGCTCAAACTCCCAACTTGTGCTCGCTTTTCCTCTCTTGCCCTGCTGTGCTGCGATGGATTTGGGTCTCTACGAGAGTCATTTGAAGACCGAAGGTGACTTGAAGAAGGTTCGGGCCCTCATGGGATGGTCCCCGGACTTCTTCAACCGTCTGGTCCGCGCCGGAAGAGAGCTCCCGTTCGAGAAGGAGCACGCCGGCGAGATGGTGTACTTCTCTTCGTACGCCATGGTGGGGTTGATCCCACCTTTTTCCTCCTTTTTCTTGATGCTGCTAGACTTTTATGGTCTGCAGCTATACCACCTTGGCCCCCACTCCATTCTTCTTGTGTCTATCTTCGTCCACTTCTGTGAAATGTGGGTGGGCATCCCCCCCTGCATTGAACTTTTCCAGACCTTCTTCACCGTCCATACCACCGGTAGGAGTAATGAGTACCTTGGCTTCTATTACTTCGTGAAGCGCAAGAAGTGCCCATTCAAGTACCTCTGATCGTTTCCCTTTGGAAAGTGGGATGATTGGAAGAAGGACTGGATAGTCATCCAGGTGGAGGAGCACGAGAAGCTGGAGCTTCCCGAAGGCCTCCCCGACATCGACACTGCAGTTTGGAGTGAAGCTACGGTGCTGTCGGATGCCTTCAACCCTGCTCTGACCAGGATCCGCCAGTGCGTGGAGGGAGGATTAACTCCTCAGGCGGTATTTTGCAACTTCCTGGTCAACAGGTGGGCACCGCTGAAGAGGAGAGAAAAACTCGCTTGGGCCCTCAACAGCGTGATGGACGACGACTGGGTCGAGACCGGACTGAAGTCCAACATGGCGGGGGCAACCTTGGAGTTACATCTCAAAAAGTTCCAGCACGGCATCGATGTTGCGGGAGATGACTTGACCCTGCCATCAGCCTTTCTCCCTCTGAAAGTGGAAGTAGAGTTCAGCAGGGAGCTCTGACAGACGATGCCGGTGCTTGACGACCTTGGTGTCGTCGAGAGAAGATTGACCTCCAGGGTGGTGATCCAAGCTTCCGAAGGTGGTTCCGACCCTGCCCCGAAGCCAAGGATCGAAGTCGTCGGCAAGGGCAAGGAACCGGCGGACGAACCCTTGAGCCAGAAGAGGAAACTGCAGCATGCCGACGGAAGGTCTGTCAGGCCTGCAACCTCTGCATCAGCTCCTTCTCCCCGGAGGGGGAGGTCTTCTACAACTGCGGCGACTGTACCCGAAGCAGCGTCTTCCCGGGGTGCTAGCTCCGGGCATGCGACTCCATCACCAGGGCCAGTTGAGGCCTCTAGGTCCGGAGGTCCTTCCCGGTCGAGGAGGGCCTTGACTAAGGAAGTGCCCGTGACTGCAACGAGTTCCGGGGGGCCTTCCGGAGCTTCCACGCCGGCGGCGGCTATGGTCAGCCCAGAACGCCCGGGAAAGAGGTTTCGCGCAAGCTGGTGCGGAAGCCTCCCGGGGTAATTTTTAATCTTTACCTAGACAGTTGTTTTTTTGTAGTAACTGTTTTTTAAACTTCTTCATCCTTTATCTGCAGCGTTCCCAAGAAGAGGAGTGAGGCTCCACCCTCAACCACAGCAGCTGAAGTTGTGAGGGAGGAAGCCTCTGCTCCTGTCCCGGTGCCGCCCCAAGTGGTGTCTGAAGCTGCGGCAGCTCCGGCACCAGCTGTCGTAGTCATGGACCTCGACTCATCCCCCGAGACTCCCGTGGCAGCGCCGGACCACGGGAGAGAAGATGCGCCAGCGGCACCTACCCCGAAGGTTGAAGCTTCGGGTTTGGGTGCTGAGGTGATGGAAGCTTCGGCCATTGAGCCGGAGGAAGCAATAATTACGGCCGCAGAGCCGGAAATTGTCGAAGCCCCGGCGATTGAGCTGTAGGTAATTGAAGTCCCAGCATGCGTGCCGGATGTTGAGGAAGTCCCGACGGTTGGGTCGGGTACCTCTGAAGCACCAGCCGCAGAGCCGGTCATTGCTGGAGCTCCAGCCGCATGTCCGGTTGATGTTGAAGACCTTCCGGCTCTCGAGCCGATTGCCGTTGAAGCTCCGGCCGCAGGGCTGGCTATTTTTGAAGATCTTCCGGCGCCTGAGCCGGTCATTGCAAAGGCGTCAGCACTCGAGCCCCCAGTAGAGGAGGTGCCCAGGCCGGAGCCAGAAGCAGTTCCTGCTTCGGGAGTGACGACGCCGGAGGTACCCGCAGTTGAGCCGGAGTGCTCTGATGAAGTCGCTGGCCCCCTGCCCGTGGGGACGAACGAAGATCTGGCGGCTGGTCCTTCGGAACCACTTCCGGAGGTCGGAACTTCATCAGCAGGACCCTCCTTGATGGCGACTGAGGCCATCCTGGAGGACGGCCCTGGTGCCGTGGAGGCTCAGGGGACCACTCTTGTGGAGTGGGACCCTATTTTTGTAAATGAAAACCCGCTGGAACCAGCGGAGGAGACCCCAGCAGGTATGGATCCTATCCCGTTGTCATTTACTAATGACAACGCCTGCTCCAGTCTGCGTCAAGTTCAGCGGGCATTCTTCCACGACAGCAAGGCTCTTGGAGAGTAGCGCCAAACCCTTAGGAGGTGGCGTAATCGGCTCTACTTCGAGACCAAGCTGGCGCAGTCAAGGCTGGCAGATGACAAAGAATGGATCAAGCAGGAGAAGGTCTGCCTGGAGTACTGGGGCAAGTTATTGGATGAC
Source organism: Tuctoria greenei (assembly GCA_036927565.1). Lineage (NCBI taxonomy): Eukaryota > Viridiplantae > Streptophyta > Magnoliopsida > Poales > Poaceae > Tuctoria > Tuctoria greenei. The sequence goes on from JAYESD010000005.1 coordinate 118,846,715, forward strand.
AGGGAGAGCTTGACTCGCGCCCTCGACGCTCAATCCCGGGCCATTTATGAGCAGACCAAAGCAGCTAATAGTGCGGCTGATGAACGCCAAGAAAGGCTTGAGGCCATTAACACTACTCTCATCAAGCGCCAGGAGGCACTTGAGGAGAGGGAGAAAAGGCTTGAAGATGAAGAGCTGAAACTCCTAGAGCTGCGGGATGACGTCTTGAGGAGGGAGGAGGAGCTCACCGAAAAGGTGGCTCTGGCTGACAAGGGCCTCGAAGAGCGCGCCAAGAAATTGGAAGAGCGTTGCGCTGAGGAGGAGGAGAAGGCCTGGGTGCGAGGGCAGGAACTCTACGAGCAAGAGTGTGCCATCGCTGCCAGGGAGAAGAAAGTAAGGGGTAGGGAGAAGGACCTGGTTGACCACCAGAACAAGATCTACCTCCGGGAGGAGGAGCTCGGAAAACTCGAGAAGCGAGTTGGTGAAAAGATTCAGCAAAACGCCAAAGAATATGAGCGCCTCGCTCGCGAGAATTCTGAACTGGTGGCGGCCAAAAGATCCTTGGAAGAACTGAAGGGATTGAGGGCTGCGGACTCCCTACAGGTTTGGGAGTTCCTGGGCAAGGCCAACGACACGCTGACACCAATGGACTTCAGTCCCGTGCGTCCGGATGATCTGGAGCCGGAGTCGGACCTGGCGTTGCAAGCGCTGAGCTCGGTGGGTAGCAAACTCTCCAAGGTGGGCGACGTCATCACGGACCAGTTGGAGGTTGAGGGGCAATCCCTGGCGAAGAACGTTGCAGTGTATGTGCTGACGTGCTACACCAGCCGGAATCCCCAATTCCCTCTGGACCCGGTGCTTGAAGGTCCCGTCGAAGGAGAAGGTGAAGCCGCCCGAGCCAATGTGTCAGAGGTTGCTCAGAAGGTCGCCCAGTTCTTCCATAGGGTCTAGGACCATCTCCATAGCTCCCACTTGTATTCTCTCTTTTTCTTCCTCAATTTTGTAATCCCTTATCTCCAGATGAATGAAATCCCCAAATTTTTGTGAATTTCACTTTTTGTCTTCAACACTTTTGTCTTCACTTGGCCCCCTGGTAGATGTACACAATTTGATTATGAACATGTACCAAGAGGATATTGTGTTTTGTTGAAGACTCATTTGCTTCGAACTTGTAGAGTGTAGGTCCGAAGTCTTCGATAGTGAAGGCCCCCTGAGGTTGCTGGAGCTTAGAAGCTCTGGCATTGTCTATCGTCGGAGCTTAGTAGCTCCGAGAATAGTCCCTATCAACGCGTAGAGCATCGATAGTTAGTCCTCCGGGGTGTCGGAGCTTAGTAGTTCCGGCAGTGTCCTTTACCAACGTGTAGTTTGTTGGTAGCAGACTCCGCTTCTGGGGTCTTCTCACCATCATTTATTTTGCGTCGACAGCTGGCCCCCCTAGCTTTACCGGAGCTTGGTTGCTCCGGTGATGCTCGTTTTCAATGTTTAACATCGATTACAAGCAACCTAGGGGGAGTCGGAGCTTAGTTAGCTCTGGCTTTTCTCCATTAACATGGATTTTTTATTTTTCCCGCACACTGAAGCCAAGAAAAATAGTAAAATTCGTTCCTTGCCTATAACTTCATCGTGGCTTACGATTCCCAAGAGAGTTTTAGGTCAAACGCGATTCTGAATACAACCGAATGCGTTGTCTTTTCTTCCAGATCCAATTGTACTTGGACCCACCTTACTTCGGCTTGCCAGGGTGTAGGTAGAGTGGCGTACTTAGGGTGCTTGACCAGGCTAAGTCGATAGCACACTCCGGCCCTAGGTTGGCTTGGCGGCATTCAGGCGAGTGAGCCATAAACAATATTTGAATCTAGAAGAATCGACAATACAGCTCGAATCGTATATGAACCAGTCGAACTAAAATTTCTTAAGAATTGCACGTCTTTGTTATAGACAAGAAAGAGAAAAATAAAAAATGTTGAGCCTGTACAAAATAAATGCACGTGGAGTCTGTTTCACATGAAGATGTCTTTCATTATAGGTTCGGGGTACAGGGGAAACAAGTACACTCTTAGGGTACGGAACCAGGCTAAGCGTGTTTAATTTCTTGTTTGACCCAGGGTAGCTAGCCACACTTTTAGTCCTGAGACTGCGACAAGTGTTGCATGAACTTTGCGGACCTTCCAGGAAAGGTCCGGCTCTTCTCCCGGAGGAACTACCCGACTCTATACAATGACTCTATAACATACACCTCAAGTTACTACAGACTCACCTCCGTGATATTAAGTGTAGAACTTACGGAGGTGCTCAATGTTCCAAGGATTTGGGAGAGGTGTCCCATCCTCGGTAGCCAAGCGAACGCTTCCGGGACAGGATACTTTAATCACTCGGAAGGGTCCCTCTCAGCTGGGGGAGAGTTTTTTTAACCCTTCTCTGGATTGTATTCTCCGTAGCACCAGATCGCCTTCCTCGAACTATCGGTTGTGTACATGCTGCTGATGATAGCGCTGAAGAGCTTGGCGGTATCGGGCATTCCGAACAGCTGTTTGGCACCTTCCCTCCTCAAGGAGGTTTAGGTCTTCACGCTGGAGCTGGTCCTGCGTGGCTTCGTCGAAGGTCCGGACCCGAAGTGACCCCAAGGTGATTTCCGGAGGAAGGATTGCTTCAGCTCCATACACCAGGAAGAAGGGTGTCTCTTCAGTTGACCGGTTTGGAGCTGTCCTGTTGGCCCATAAAGTGGGCGGAAGCTCTTCAATCCAGTTGGCTCCATGTTTTTTCAAGCGCTCATAGGTGCGCGTTTTGAGTCCTTTAAGGATTTCAGCATTTGCTCTCTCGGCCTGGCCATTGCTTGCTGGGTGAGCTATAGAGGTGTAGCAAACTTGAATGCCGAGGTCTTTGCAATATCCTTGAAATGCAGAGCTTGTGAATTGGGTCCCATTATCAGTGATGATTTTGTTTGGGACTCCAAATCTGCATACAATGGACTACAAAAAGTTTATAGCAGATTGCTTGTTGATTGTCACAACTGGAGTTGCTTCCGGCCACTTGGTGAACTTGTGAATGGCAACGTACAGGAACTTGTAACCTCCGACGGCTCTTGGGAAAGGTCCCAAGATGTCCATCCCCCACACAGCGAAGGGCTATGTAGGAGGTATCATTTGTAGGGGTTGAGCCGGTGTGTGAATTTGCTTTGCATGAAATTGACATGCTTCGCATTTCTTCACCAGCTCAGTTGCATCCTGGAGTGCTGTAGGCCACTAGAAGCCATGCCGAAAGGCTTTACCATCCAGCGTGCGGGAAGATGCATGGTTCCCACACTCGCCTCCATGGATTTCTGCGAGGAGCTCGCAGCCTTCTTCCCTTGTGATGCACCGCATTAGGATGCCATTGGCACCACACCGGTAGAGATCCCCTTCTACCAACGTGTATCTTTTAGCCAATCTGACTACCCGGTCAGCGGATACATCATCGTCAAGAAGGATGTTGTCTTTCAAGTAGTTCCGGATCTCTGAGATCCATGCATCGGAACTAACTTCAGCATTTGAGTCTTGCGTGCTGGGTTGCTCGGAGCTTCCGGCAGCACCTACGACCCTTGATGGCTGCCATGGTAACAGGGCCATCGGGACCGTCAGCTTTGGGATGCTGATCTCGCCCCCTTCGCTTAGTTCGGCAGGCTGAGCTGTGGGTTTTGACAACCTCCCGAAAAAAGTTCTGTCAGGAGCCGGAGCTCCGGTTGACGCTTTCATTGAGAGTTTGTCGGCTTCAGCGTTGTGGGCACGCTGGACATGGTGGAGATCTAGGACTTCGAAGTCCTTCTGAAGCCTCTGGACTTCAAGGAGGTAAGCAGCTAGCTGGAGATTGTTGCAGGAGCATTCACCCTTCACTTGCTTAATGATGAGCTGTGAATCTCCCTTGACCAGCAGTTGCTTGACACCGTATGACAGTGCCACCTTTAGTCCATAAATGAGTGCTTCATATTCCGCCATGTTGTTGGTCGCCTTGAAGTCAAGGTGTACCATGTATTTTACCTTCTCTCCGGTTGGTGCGAGGAGAAGGATTCCAGCTCCGGACCCCTTCTTTTGCATGGAGCCGTCAAAGTAGAGGGTCCAGTGAGGCTCGGTGAAGACCGGAGCCTTGTGTTCTAGCTTCTGCTCGCTGGGGCCCCCAGGGTTTGATGGAGAGGGAGTCCATTCCGCCATGAAGTCTGCCAATGCTTGACTCTTGATTGCTTGCCTTGAAATGAATTCAAGATCGAATTCGGCCAATTCCGCTGCCCACTTTGCAATATTCCCAGTTGAGTTGGGATTATGCAAGATTGCTCGAAGTGGGTAAGAAGTCACCACTAAGATCCTGTGAGCTTGGAAATAATGGCGAAGCTTCCTGGAGGCAATAAGAACTGCATAGAGCAGCTTATGCACCTCTAGGTATCGAGTCTTGGCGTCATGAAGTACTTCACTAATGAAGTACACTGGGCGCTGGATGGTCCGGACCCTCCCGGAGGGGCCCGGAGCTTCCTCTTCATTGATCCGGATCCTCCCAGAGGGGTCCAGATTTTCTTCGGGGACTTCCGGGTCCTTGCTGGAGGAACCCGGAGCTTCTTCAGAAGCGACCTGGACCCTCCCGGAGGGGTCTGGGTCTTCTGAAGTAACTTCTTGTGGATTCAAGTCTGGGAGCTGGGACCCAGACTCGATTTCAGGAACCTCCAGACCCTCCTGAAGGGGTCTGGACTCCTGAGTATGGGATGGTTCTGGTCTCTCCGCAACCAGGACCATACTGACGACTTCGTAAGTGGCTGAAATGTAAAGCAGCAAAGGCTCACCAGGGTTCGGAGCTACCAGAATTGTAGGGTGGTGAGGAGCTGTTTTAGCTCCTGGAACACCTTTTCTGCTTCTTCAGACCATTGGAATGGTCCGGACTTCCTTAATAACTTGAAGAAGGGGAGTGCCCGTTCCGCCAGTCTTGAAATGAACCGGCTGAGGGCTGTTAGACTTCCAGTTAGCTTTTGGACATCTTTGATGCGGGCTGGTGGCCGCATGTCTTCAATGGCTTTGATCTTCGCCGGATTAGCTTCTATGCCCCAGTGACTTACCAGGAAACCAAGAAGTTTTCCGGAGCTAACCCCGAAGACACACTTGTCTGGATTTAGCTTCGTGCGGGTGACCCGTAGCTTGTCGAAGACAGCCTGCAAGGTGTCAAGGAGTGACTCCTTGTTCTTGACCTTGACCACGATGTCGTCGACATACACTTCCACTATGTCTCTAATGAGTTCTTCAAAGGTTTTGTACATAGCTCGTACAAAGGTTGAAGCAGCATTTTTGAGATCAAATGGCATGGCTGTATAACAGTACAATCCATCTACTGTGATGAAAGAGGTATGCTCTTCATCTTCCCTAGACATTCTGATTTGATGATACCCAGAATATGCGTCTAGGAAACATAGTAATTCACACCCGGAGGTTGAATCCACTATCTGATCTATTCTAGGTAATGGGAATGGATCTTTTGGACATGCCTTATTTAGTGTTGTGTAGTCGATACACATCCGAAGCTTCCCGCCGGCCTTGGGCACAACGACTGGGTTTGCCAGCCATTTTGGATGGAAGACTTCTCGGATGAATCCAGCTTCGAGCAACTTCTTCACTTCTTGTCGAATGAAGTTCTGTCGCTCTACGGATTGCTTCCGAGGCTTGTAATGCACAGGTCGGGCGTCGAGGTAGATCTTCAGATTGTGCTCAATCACTTCCCTGGGGATCCCAGGCATTTGTGACAGTTGCCAGGCAAACACGTTGACATTAGCCCAGAGGAAAGCGATGAGCGCGAGATCCTATTTGTCGTTCATTCCCCCCGATATACGGGTGGTCTGAGCGGCATCGGAACTGATTTGGACGACTTTGATGGGAATGTCGGTGTCGCCGCTTGGCTGCACATGAGGTGCAGAAGTCGAGCCTCGCTGACGAATGCTCGGGGGTTTTGGAGATTGCTCCTGCCTGGAGTCCTCCTCTTGCGCCGTAGTAAGTGCATGGAGTTCTTCCAGAGCAGTTACTCCGGCAGTACGATCTCCGCGGATCCGGAGAATGCCTACTGGTGTTGGCATCTTTAACACCAGGTAACCATAATGAGCAGCTGCCATGAATTTGTACAAGGCAGGCCTACCCAAGATGGCATTGAAGGGTAAGTTGATCTGAGCAACGTCAAAGACCAACTTCTCGGTGCGATACTTCTCCCAGGTCCCGAAGGTAACAGGGAGGGTAATAGCTCCGAGTGGGGTAATGGCTCCCGGACCTACTCCGGAGAAAGGTCGGGAGGGGTGGTGATCCGAAGGTCGGAGCTAAAGCTTGGTACAAGCTTCGAAGCTTATGAGGTTGAGCCCCGAACCTCCGTCCACCATGCCATGGTGGAGCTGGATGTTATTGATGGTAGGAGATACCATCAAAGGTAGCTGACCTGCTCCAACCATGCTTCGAGGGAAGTCCGAAGCATCAAAAGTGATGGCTGTGTCCATCCACTTCCGATGAGGTTTCGCCCGGGCTGTAGGATCTACAACAGCCATGTCCTGACGCATAGTCATGATGACGCGGCGGGAGGTGATGTCCCATGATCCACCAAAAATGGTGATCATGGTCTTCCGATGCTCGTTGTCAGAGACGTCGGAATCGTCGTCGACGGAGGTGTAGACGGCCTTCAGGGCCCTTTTGGGATCCTGAAAACCTAACTCCTCTTCAGCCGGAGCTTCGTCAACTTTTTTTTCCTTCCCTCTGTCGGAAAGGAGCTTCTTCCCGGCGCTTGTTGTAGCGCTCGGCAAGGTTTTGGACCTCCCGGCAGTCTTCCAAACTGTGGCTGTCCGTCTTGTGAATTGGACACCACACCTTGGGTTTGCCACCGTCTTCAGAAGACGGTCGAGGTCGCTTCTCGGGGCATGGCCCCGCGCCACCTGGAGCTGCAGCAGCTGCAGCAGCTGCAGCATTGGATGCACCGGCCGACGGCTTCTTCTTGCCGTTGGTCTTTTCATTCTTCTTGCCACTCCCGGAGGTAGCGGCTTCTCCTTTGGAGGATTTCTCGTGATCCTCCGGAGTTGGTTTGGAGTGCATTTCACTGCCCTCCGCAGCTCTGGCACATTTGTCAGCCAAGATGAAGAGTTCCGTGACACTGGTAATCTCCTTGATCGCCAGCTTCTCCAGCATCTTCTTATCCCGCAGTCCCTGTCTAAATGCCGTGATGACAGAGGCGCTAGAGATAGAAGGGATAGTGTTTCGTACCTGAGAGAATCTTTGGATGAATGATCACAGGGATTCTCCTCCTTTTTGCACAACTACAAAAAGGTCCAGTTCGGTGCCTGGTCGGGTGTAAGAACTCCCGACGTTGGCGGTGAACTGCCAGCACAACTCCTCCCAACTGCTGATGGAGTTGGGTGGAAGGCTCATAAACCAGGACCTGGCGGTCCCAGTTAAAGCCACTGGGAAATAATTGGCCATTACGGCCTCATTTCCTCCAGTTGCCAAGATAGCAGTGGAGTAAATCTGAAGAAATTCGACATGATTAATGGTCCCATAGAACTTCTCCGGCAGGTGAGGCCGGAACTTCTGTGGCCACCTGACCATACGCAGATGCATGGCCAGGGCTGAACAGCCTCCTCCTACTCCTTCAGGAGCAGGAATGTCTTGAGCTTCTCGCCTTTCACGAGCACGCTCAATATGGACTCGGCCGTCTTGTTGGCGATATCGGCGATCAAGCTCCGCCCGGAGGTCATGAGTTGAAAGCCTTGATATTGTGTGAGTGCGTCATGCCCCGGAGGGCAACGACGTCACCTGCTGTGATGCAGCACGTCTCCTGTTGTTGGAAACGTGCGGACCAAGTCTGCCAGACAAGGTCCGTCACTGAGACGGGGCCTGTCCTGAAAGAGGAGGACCCTGGTTGCTGATGCGGTCGGCTGCTGCTGCAACCAAGTGTTCCACATCGGCCCTCCACTGCTCCATTGCATCCCGGGATGCGTCCGGAGGTGGTGGGCGCTGAAGAAGAGCACGTGCTACATGAAGCGCGTGTTCCGGGTTGTCAAGATTCGCCGATGCAGTGATTGACGCTGATGCACCATCGCGTTGTCCAGCTTGATTTGCTGGTGGAGGCAGCGGTGGTGGAAGTGTGACTCCTGCTGGAATCGTGGTTCCTGTTGGTGGCTGCATATTCGAGGGATTACCCCCAACAGCTCGAACAGCGGGATGACCATTGGATGATCCAGCGGCTGAGTTCACCATTCTTGAAATCTCCGGGCCCCTACCTGGCGCGCCAACTGTCGGTGGTTTTGATCCGGCAGATCTCCCGACACTACTAAATTGTTAGAGGAGTTTGAGGTTCGGTATGGGCGCGCGGAGATTCCAGAAGGTGAGATATCGAGTGACACAAGGGACACGAAGATTTACGTGGTTCGGGCCGCCTGAGCGTAATACCCTACTCCACGGGGTGTGTTGGTGTTGTATTGGATGTATGAGCTCAACGTTAGTTGAGAGTGTAAAGTCAGCGTGTCTCCGGAGAGTGTGTCCTATGTATCGTCGGCCTGTCCTTTTATAGTACAAGGGCAGGCCGTTACAAGTTAGCCTGGCCTGAAATGTGGCCCCGGCGGTTACTGATATTGATACACATTCAACACGTTTAATTGCCCTTAATGACCGAGTTATGGGCTTTGACAGCATCGTTACTAGTAATTAAGGTCGTCCGATCGTGTGTCATTAATATAGTATTAATGACACTTGATCGGGTCTTGATGTCCTTGATTCCCCTTTGAAGATCCAGAGCCGTTGTGGAGTCTTCCGGAGGTTAGAGGCTGAAGATCCGACGGTTGGACACGTGGTAGCACTGGAGCACACTGTGGGGAACAGATAGGTCCGGTGTTACCCAACACGTGTCAGTTCCGGAGCTTCCCTCGGTCTGGGATTAGGTCCGGGGTGCCATTTCGGTACATAGCCCGGAGCTTCCCCCTTGTGGGCGGTAGCTCCGGTTTGATAGTACACGTGGCGACCCTGGGACTAACCATGTTGGAGAAGTGGGTCCAGTTATGTCTAACATGTGGGCCTCCGAAGGTCTTCAAATCAAGTAGATGACTTTCCCTTGAGATCTTTGCAATCCAAAGGAGTATATGGTACCCAGGGTACCGACAGGGGAGAGATAAGCATGAAGAGAAAGAGAATTTGTGCATAAGGAGAGATAATAAAGGGGGAGAGATAATATGAGATAATTTTTGGATTTTCTTCTCATTTTACTTTTGATTTACAAAGGTGGAGAAAAATTGCCTTCAAAACTTTTAATGAGAATAAGCCAATGTTCGGATTTTAAATGGTGTTGCCAATGCATTCATCAAGGGGGAGATTGTGAGACCTATGTGTGCTGAATACATTGGCTTGTCGTGAATACACTTGGCCTTGATGATAAAATTTTTGAATATCACCAAAACACCTTTTTATTAAGGACCGACTAGTTTTGGTTAGCTCCGATGAGTTTTGTCCTTAGCTCCGACATGTCTTTGATAGCTCCAGCATGTCTTTGTTAGCTCCGACATGTTTTTTTGTTAGCTCCGGCATGTTCTTTGATAGCCCTGACATGATTTTGATAAGCTCTGCCATGTTTTTGCTAAGCTCCGAAGTTGATTTTTCTAGCTCCGGCTTTTGGGTTTACTAGTTCCGACTAGTTCTGGTTAGCTCCGGCGGGAGCTTGGTTGTACTAGTTTTGGTAAGCTCCGGCGCTAGGTTCTACTAGCTTTTGTTAGCTCCGACTCAAGGTCCGGTTTGCTCTAGCAATGTCCGGAACTTGACCGCAGTGCTTCTGCTTTTCATTTGCAATGTTTTGTATTTTCTTTACATTGTTGGAAAGTTTGCTTAGTATTCTTTTACTAAGTTTTTGGTACGTTTTGGATGATATGGCTGATATCGTTTTGCTATGCTTTGCAACATGCTTATGTGAGGTTCTCACGTAAGGTGTTGTGTTCGGAACTAACTTGAGTCAAGTCAAGGACTTGGGCTCGTCTGGATTGGTTGTTTATTCATGTGCAGGTGTTGCTTGAGTTCAAGACATGGCTGGTGATGGAATCCATTGGACTAGCCTCAGGGAGGAGATGAGGTTCCAACAACCAAATTCAGGAGGAATTGTGGTTGAGCAGATCAGGAGGTTGCGCAGCATGATTGAATCAAGAACAATGCATATGAAGGTATCGTGGACGTCGTTGGAAGATGTTTGCACGCGTGCAAGGAGTGCATGGACGTGGCTACATGGTTCCGAGACGTGATGAAGAGATGTGGATGTAAAGAGTTGGTCGGAATGGTCCAACCGACTAGGTTATGGACTCAGGCTGCGACTGAGTCGGGTTTGACTCAAATATGGAAAGATTTGAGTTGGTTATGATAGGATTTCGTGTGTGTCACCAATTTGAGTTGTTTAGTAATATGGGATACGTTCCTAAGGTGCTTGGAAGTCTTATGATTGCTTCTATCTGCGTATAGAAGAATCCTAAGCAGTTATGGAAAGTTACGATTCGTGAACAGAGTAGGATTAGGTTCATGATCTGAGTTGAGTTAGCTTTCGAGCTGGTTATATAAGCAAGGGAGCCCAAAGCTCGTGGTGAACGACTTTGGGGCTGTTCCTCTTGTGTTCTATTGAATAAAATTCGTAGTTTGAAGGAACTTTTGTGCCTTGTTTGTCCGACTTGTTCCAGACAAGTTTTACTCATCAAGTTTTTGGACAGCACTACCTTTCGTCGGTGGTTTTATCATAACTCGAGTTTTACAGGTCCAATTGACGTGATTCGTTTTGGGTTGTCTTCAAAACTTGATTGTCTATCATCTGTAAAAATTTCACAGTCATTGGGTTTGTGGTCTATTATCTACACGAGTTTCTTTGCAGCGTTCCAGAACTGTTTTTTTCTCGGGTAGGGCAGATTGACCATTGTTTGATCTTTCGATCATAACTTGAGTTTTTCTCGACGGATTTGAGCAATTCTTTTTGTGTTGTCTTCGTGACATGATTCTCTCTGTTATCTATCACTTTTGTGACGGTGAAACACGTTTAGATTAGTCTCACACACGATTTCTTTAACAGATCGTTTTTTCTGCTGAAAGGGTTTGGGGTTTAATTGTTTCCGCTGCGTAAGATTTTTAAATCTACCATTCAACCCCCCCCCCTCTGGTAGCTTTTCACGTGCTCTTCGATCCTACAATTGGTATCAGAGCCACGGTGCTCTAATCTTTGTGATTTGCGCGTGTTTTTGACTAATTATCATGGAGAAGTACTCTGCCAAACCTTGTGTGTTCGCTGCTATTGATTTTCAGATTTGGAAGGCACGCATGGAGGCTTTCATCCAGGCACAAGGCTTTGCAATATGGGAGAAGGTATACAAGCCTTATGAAGTGCCATCAAACGATCAAGTTACAGCTACAAATCTGAGAGATGTTGACAACAACAACAAGGCTCGGAACTTGATCATACAAGGATTAACACAAAGCGACTTCGACCGTGTTGCACACCTCCGATCTGCATACGATGTGTGGAAGGCACTTTGTGACTACCACGAAGGATCCAACACGATCAAAGAGGTAAGGCAAGACATGTTCAAGAAAGAATACATGCGCTTCGAGGTGCAACCCGGTGAGTCTATTGATGACCTTTTTGCTCGCTTTAATAAGATTCTCATCAACTTGCGTAGTGTCAATGTTAATTTTTCAGATGCTGAAAATGCTAGGCAATTGCTAAGTGCATTAGATATGTCAATTTGGGAGATGAAAGTTACATCTATTTGTGAATCTACTGTCATGAGTTCACATACTTTAGATGTGCTATATTCCAAGTTAAAAACTCATGAAATTGACATAATCTCACGTAAGAACCCCAATAAGTCTATTGCATTTGTTTAACAACGTGATATGTCTAGCTCCGGCCAATCATCATCTTGCAATACTCTTGCTTTGTTGTCCTCACTAACCCTGGAGCAGATCGAAGAATTTCCAGAAGAGGAGTTGGCACTCATCTCTACTAGATTCTCAAAAGCATTGCAAAATGTGAGAACTAGAAGGAGAGGAAGCTCCAGACCTCAACGCTGTTTTGAATGTGGTAAAATAGGACACTTTCATACAGAATGCCCTAACCTTTCAGGTCCGACCACTCGGGACGAAAAACAAAGCAAGGTTCGGACCTCCTCTGGAAATTTCAACAAGAAGAAGAAAGGTACCATAGGACGCAAGATGATCAACAGTTTCATAAACGCGCTTCAAGAGTTCAGTTCAAGCGACGTGGACATTGGAAGTGATGAAGATGAAGATGATTTGGCAAACTTGTGCTTTATGGCGGGCAAGTCAAGATCAAGTATGGAGGAGGCAGAACACAACAGCGACAATGAAGAGGTATGTCCTACTTGCAAAGAAATGTGTGATGCTATTTCTCGTGCCACTATTATTGTTAAGGAAAAGGACAAAAAGCTTAGGGATAGTGCTGCTAAAATTGAATCACTAGAATCTGAAATCAACCGTTTAAAAACTTTGATTCCTAGTGATGATGCATGTTCCTCATGTGATTTAATATATGAACAATTGTCCTCATTAAGAAGTGCGCACACCTCCATACTTGATAAACTTGAGTTAGAAATTGAAATGAACAAAGAGCTTGCTGCACTTAATGATAAAAACTTGAAAGATGCTAGCTGTTCTACAATTGATTTGCATTGTTCTACTTGTGATGATGTTGATAAGAAACTACAGGATGCTATGAATGAAATTTCTATATTAAACAGTGCTTTACGTTCTCATGAAGTTAAATTTTGTTCCAATTACAAACTAAAAGGAAAAACTTCATGTGAAAATTGTCTTGATCTGTCCAATAAACTTGATGACATGCATAGGACATTAGATCAGTTTTGTAATGGGAATAAGAACCTAAACTTACTGCTGAATTCTTCCAAGTCTTGCAATGATAGAACTGGTTTAGGTTTTGATTCTCATGCTCATGCTAAGGCACATCCACCTAAAATTGTAAAGTCATTAGGAAGTGGTTTGATTCAAACAGTTCCTAAACAAAAAGGAGTGGTTTTCAAATCTGCAGGAGTGTTGTCTCATTCGGTTTCAAATATAAATATTGCTTGCTCATCTAGACATGAACACAAAGTTAAATTTCATTGTACCTTCTGTGGTAGAGATGGTCATGTCATAGATTTTTGTTATAGACTAGCTAAACAACAGAAAAGGGAAAGAATGGTTGCTAGATCTCATAACTTTCATGCAAAATTTGCTGCACACATTGAACCGAATGTACAACCTGCTGTTTTGAGTCAAAAACATTCAAAGTTTACCTCCGGACCTTCAGTTTTTGCCTTCGGAGCTACTGATTTTTGTGCTACACAAGTAACACCTTATAGGTCAGTAGTCAAGAATAAAAAATCTCAAACTTTGACTCATAAACCTGCTGTTTTGTCTCAGCTTTCACGTGTTTTTCCTGCTGCACATCGCATGACTCAGTACTGGATTCCTAAATTCCTTTTGACTAACCCCAGTATTGAGTCATCGACGTATTGTGCTTCTATGTAGGTTACACGTTTGAGGAAGAAGAACATTTGGATTGTGGATTCAGGTTGCTCACGCCACATGACCGGTAACAAAGATTGGTTCTCCTCCCTCTCTTTTGTGTCACGTGTAGAAAATGTTACTTTTGCCGATAATTCTTCAACTCCTATAATTGCTAAGGGTTCGGTTAGAGTAAATGATCACTACACTTTGAAGGATGTGGCACTTGTCAAAAATTTGAAATACAACTTGCTTTCTGTTTCACAATTACTAGATGAAAATCTGGAAATTATTTTCAATAAAAACTGCTGCAAAGTTGTAGGTTCAAATAGTGAGCTTATTTTTAACATGTCTCAGTTTGGAAGAGTTTTTAAAGATGATTTTGATATGTCTTCCTCTAAGCATAGGTGTCTATTTGCTAATGATTCAAAGGACTTATATTTTTGGCATCGTAGACTTGGTCACGTAGGTTTTGATCACCTAACGCGTGTTAGTGCTCTTGATCGCATACGTGGGCTGCCTAAGCTTAAAGGGGACAAAGAAATTGTGTGCTCTTCTTGTAGACATGCTAAGATGGTTGCAGGTTCACATACTCCTCTCACAATGATCATGACAACTGAACCATGTCAACTTTTGCATCTTGACACCGTAGGACCTTCACGTGTTCAATCCTTCAGAGGTAAATGGTATGTTCTTGTTATCGTTGATGATTATTCTAGATACTCTTGGGTTTACTTTATGGCGTCTAAGAATGAAGTTTTTAGTCACTTTAGAACTTTATTTCTTAGATTATCAATTGATCACCTAGGATCATTAAAAGCAATTAGAAGTGATAATGGAACTGAATTTAAAAATCAATCTTTTCATCACTTTTGTGCTGAAAATAGAATAGATCATCAATTCTTTTCACCATATGTACCTCAACAAAATGGTGTTGTAGAAAGAAAGAACAGAACCTTAGTTGAGATGGCTAGGACTATGCTCGATGAATATCAAACTCCTAGGAAATTTTGGGCTGATGCGTTAACAACCGCTTGTTATGTCTCAAATCGTGTTTTCTTGCGTGCAAAGCTAGGTAAAACACCATATGAGCTCCGGTTTGGACATAGGCCTAGTGTTACACACTTTCGGGTCTTTGGTTGCAAATGCTTTGTTAAGAAACATGGTAATCTTGATAAATTTGATCCTAGATCCATTGATGGCATCTTTCTTGGTTATCCATCTCATACAAGAGGCTATCATGTGCTTTTACTTGACACTAACAAAATTGTGGAGACTTGTGAAGTGTCTTTTGATGAAGCTAGCCCAGGTACTAGCTCAAACATTGCTGGTCCAGATCCATATCCGCAGGGGGGGAGCATTTTCATTGAAGATGAGGAAGAAGTGGAACTGCTGCACGAAAATTCAGCAGCTAATGACATTGTTCGAGCTCCTGATATTGATCCACAGCTAGCACTGATGACCATCATTGCTGGTCCAGATCCTCCTCAAGTCACAAGCTCATCGAATTGTGATGAACATGAAGAACAAGAAGCTTGTGAGACTTCTGTTCTCTTACGGTTTTACAAAGATCATCCCCCACAACAGATGATTGGAAGCTTGCACGAACGAGTCACACGGTCCAGGTTTTGCGATCCAAACTCTCATGCTCATTCTGCTTTTGTTGCTTCTTTTGAACCCAAAGATATATCACACGCACTCACTAATGAATCTTGGATTATTGCCATGCAAGAAGAGATAGAAAATTTTGAAAGAAATAATGTTTGGAAACTTGTACCTCCACCTCAAGGTCACACTTTAATTGGAACTAAATGGGTATTTAAAAATAAACAAAGTGAGGATGGGGTTGTGGTTAGGAATAAGGCTAGGTTGGTTGCTCAAGGTTTGACTCAAGTTGAAGGTCTAGATTTTGATGAAACTTTTGCTCCTATCGCTAGATTAGAAGCCATAAGAATTTTGTTAGGTTTTGCAGCATCTAAAGGTTTTATGCTATATCAAATGGATGTTAAAAGTGCTTTTCTTAATGGCTACATAGATGAGGAGGTTTATGTCAAACAACCACTGGGTTTTGAAAATCCAGATTTTCTTAATCATGTTTACAAACTGTCCAAAGCCTTATACGGTCTCAAACAAGCCCCTAGAGCATGGTATGATAGGTTAAAAACATTCTTACTTGAAAAGGGGTTTACCATGTGTAAGACCTATATGTGCTGAATACATTGGCTTGTAGTGAATACACTTGGCTTTGATGATAAAAGTTTTAAATATCACCAAAACACCTTTTTATCAAGGTTCGACTCTATCTCTGAGCTACAGCAAGGTCCGACCATAGGTCCGGCTTGTTTTGGGTAGCTCCGGCAATGTTAGATGCTAGGTCCGGCTTCTTGGTAAGGTCCGACTAGCCTTGATTAGCTCCGGTGAGCTTTATCTTTAGCTTCGGCATGTCTTTGTTAGCTCCGGCATGTCTTTGTTAGCTCCGGCATGTCTTTGATAGCTCCGGCATATACTTGATAGCTCTGGCATGCTTTTGCTAAGCTCCGACGTACTTTGTCTAGCTCCGGTTTTTGGGTTGACTAGTTTTGACTAGTTTTTGGAAAGCTCCGGTGCTAGGTTCTACTAGCTTTTGTTAGCTCCGGCTCAAGCTCCGGGTTGCTCTGGCAAGGTCCGGAACTTGACCGAAGTGCTTCTGCTTTTCATTTGCAATGTTTCGTAGTTGCTTTACATTGTTGGAAAGATTGCTTAGTATTCATTTTCTAAGTTTTTGGTGCGTTTTGGTTGAATACGGTTGATATCGTTTCTACTGTGGTTTTGCAACATGCTTATGTGAGGTTCTCACGTAAGGTGTTGTGTTCGGAACTAACTTGAGTCAAGTCGAGGACTTGGGCTCGTATGGATTGTTTGTTTGTTCATGTGCATGTGTTGCTTGAGTTCAAGTCATGGCTGGTGACAGGATCCATTGGACTAGTCTCAGGAGGAGATGAGGTTCCAACAACCAAGTTCGGGAGGAACTGTGGTTGAGCGGGTCAGGAGGTCGCGCAGGATGATTGAATCAAGTGCAGTGCATATGAAGGTCGAAGGAAGGTGTTCGCACGTATGCATGCGGTGCATGACGTGGCAATATGCTTCTAGAGACGGATTATGGGAAGATCTGATCGGAAGGATCGGATCGTATCGGTTGAAGACTTAGGCTGCTAGCTGAGTCGGTTATGGCTCAGTATGGAAATATCGAGTTGGTTATGTTAGGATTTCGTGTGTGTCACGAATTTGAGTTGTTTAGGAGTGTGGGATACGTTCCTAAGGTGTTTGGAAGTCTTAAGATTGCTTCTATCTGTGTATAGAAGAATCTTGAGCAATTATGGAAAGTTCCGATTGTGATCGGATTAGGATTGGAGTCCTAGTTGAGATTGGGATGGCCTAAGGGCTGGTTATATAAGCAAGGGAAGGCCAAAGCTCGTGAGAGACGACTTTGGGGGCTGTTCCTCTTGTGTTCTATTGAATAAAATTCGTAGTTTGAAGGAACTTTTGTGCCTTGTTCGTCCAACTTGTTCTAGACAAGTTTTACTCGTCGAGTTTCTGGACAGCACTACCTTTCGTCGGTGGTTTTATCATAGCTCGAGTTACAGATCCAATGATGCTATTCTTTTTGGGTTGTCTTCACAACTTGATTGTTTATCATCTGTCAAAATTTCACAGTCATTGGATTTGTGGTTTCTGAGCTACACGAGTATCTTTGCAGCATTCCAGAAACTGTTTTTCTCGGGTAGGTCAGATTGACCAGTGTTTGATCTTTTGATCATAACTTGAGTTTTTCTCGACGGATTTGAGTAATTCTTTTTGTGTTGTCTTCGTGACTTGATTATCTCTGATATCTATCACTTTTGTCACGATGAAACACGTTTAGATTAGTCTCACACACAATTTCTTTAACAGATCGTTTTTCTACCGAAGGGATTAGGGTTTTATTGTTTCCGCTACGTAAGATTTTTAAATCTACCATTCACCCCCCCCCCTCTGGTAGATTTTCACGTGTTCTTCGATCCTACAATTGGTATCGGAGCCACGGTGCTCTAATATTTGTGATTTGCACGTGTTTTTGACTAATCATCATAGAGAAGTACTCCGCCAAACCTTGTGTGTTTGCTGGTATTGATTTTCAGGTTTGGAAGGCACGCATGGAGGCTTTCATCCAGGCACAAGGCTTTGCAATATGGGAGAAGGTGTATAAGCCTTATGAAGTGCCACCCAATGATCAAGTCACGGCCACAAACCTACGGGACGTCGACAACAACAACAAAGCCCGAAACTTGATCATCCAGGGACTCACTCAAAGCGACTTTGATCGTGTCGCGCACCTCCGGTTAGCATACGATGTTTGGAGCGCTCTCTGTGATTACCATGAAGGCTCCAACACAATCAAGGAGGTAAAACAAGATATGTTCAAAAAGGAATATATGCGTTTTGAGATGCAACCAGGTGAGTCTATCGATGACCTTTTTGCTCGTTTCAATAAAATTCTCAGCAACTTACGTAGTGTCAATGTAAATTTTTCTGATGCTGAGAATGCTAGACAACTTCTTAGTGCATTAGACATGTCAATTTGGGAGATGAAAGTAACATCTATTCGTGAATCAACTGTCATGAGTTCTCTTACATTAGATGTACTTTATTCTAAACTAAAAACTCATGAAATTGACATCCTAGCACGTAAGAACCCAAATAAGTCTATTGCATTCATTTCAAAACGTGATATGTCTAGCTCCGGCCAATCATCATCCTGCAATACTCTTGCTTTGTTGTCCTCACTAACCCTGGAGCAGATCGAAGAATTTCCAGAAGAGGAGTTGGCACTCATCTCTACTAGATTCTCAAAAGCATTGCAAAATGTGAGAACTAGAAGGAGAGGAAGCTCCGGACCTCAACGCTGTTTTGAATGTGGTAAAATAGGACACTTTCGTACAGAATGCCCTAACCTTTCAGGTCCAACCACCCGGAAAGAAAAACAAAGCAAGGTTCGTACCTCCTCTGGAAACTCCAACAAGAAGAAGAAGGGTACCATAGGACGCAAGATGATTAACAGCTTCATCACCGCACTTCAAGAACTTAGTTCAAGTGATGTAGACTTTGAAAGTGATGAAGATGATGATGATCTGGCCAACTTATGCTTCATGGCGGGCAAAACAAGATCAAGATCAAGTCAGGAGGATGCAGAACACAACAGTGAAGACGATGAGGTATGTTCTACCTGCAATGAAATGTGTGATGCTATTTCTCGTGCAACTATTATTGTCAAGAAAAAGGACAAAAAGCTTAGGGATAATGCTGCTAAAATTGAATCACTAGAATCTGAAATTAACCGTTTAAAAACTTTGATTCCTAGTGATGATGCATGTCCCTCATGTGACTTAATCTATGAACAATTGTCCTCCCTAAGAAGTGCACATTCCTCCACCCTAGACAGACTTGATGAAGAAATTGAAAAGAACAAAAAGCTTGCTGCACTTAATGATAAAAACTTGAAAGATGCTAGCTGTTCTACAATTGACTTGCATTGTTCTACTTGTGATGATCTTGGTAAGAAACTACAGGGTGCTATGAATGAAATTTCTATATTGAACAATGCTTTACGTTCTCATGAAGTTAAATTTTGTTCCAATTGCAAACTAAAAGGAAAAACTTCATGTGAAAATTGTCTTGATCTGTCCAATAAACTTGATGACATGCATAGGACAATAGATCGGTTTTGTAATGGGAATAAGAACCTAAACTTGCTGCTGAATTCTTCCAAGTCATGCAATGATAAAACTGGTTTAGGTTTTGATTCTCATGCTCATGCTAAGGCACATCCACCTAAAATTGTAAAGTCATTAGGAAATGGTTTGATTCAAACAGTTCCTAAACAAAAAGGAGTGGTTTTCAAATCTGCAGGAGTGTTGTCTCATTCGGTTTCAAATAAAAATATTGTTTGCTCATCTAGACATGAACACAAAGTTAAATTTCATTGTACCTTCTGTGGTAGAGATGGTCATGTCATAGATTTTTGTTATAGACTAGCTAAACAACAGAAAAAGGAAAGAAAAATTGCTAGATCCTATAACTTTCATGCAATTGGAAAAACACAACTTGCTTTACTGAGTCAGAAATTTGAAAAGGTAGCTTCCGGATCTTCTGGAAAGAAATCTGCAAAAGCAGCTCCGATAGCTCCGAGAGCTCTCGGACCTTCTGATGTTTCCTTCGGAACTTCAGCTTTTGCTTCTGGAGCTTCAGCCTTGTCTTTTGGAACTGCTGCTTTTACCTCCGAAGCTACTGGTTTTTGTGCTAAAAGAGTTAAGAATAGAAAACCTCAAACTTCGACTCATAAACCTGATGTTTTATCTCAGCTTTCGCGTGTTTTTCCTACTACACGTCGTGTGACTCAGTACTGGATACCTAAATGCCTTTTGACTAACCCCAGTATTGAGTCATCGATGTATTGTGCTTCTATGTAGGTTACACGTTTGAGGAAGGAGAACATTTGGATTGTGGATTCAGGTTGCTCACGCCACATGACCGGTAACAAAGATTGGTTCTCCTCCCTCTCTTTTGTGTCACGTGTAGAGAATGTTACTTTTGCCAATAATTATTCAACTCCTATAATTGCTAAGGGTTCGGTTAGAGTAAATGATCACTACACTTTGAAAAATGTGGAACTTGTCAAAAATTTGAAATACAACTTGCTTTCTGTTTCACAATTGCTGGATGAAAATCTAGAAATTATTTTCAATAAAAACTGCTGCAAAGTTGTAGATTCAAATAGTGAGCTTATTTTTAACATGTCTCGGTTTGGAAGAGTTTTTAAAGCTGATTTTGATATGTCTTCCTCTAAGCATAGGTGTCTAGTTGCTAATGATTATTCTAGAGTAATACCGTAGGACCTTCATGTGTTCAATCCTTCGGAGGTAAATGGTATGTTCTTGTTATTGTTGATGATTATTCTAGATACTCTTGGGTTTACTTTATGGCGTCTAAGAATGAAGTTTTTAGTCACTTTAGAACTTTATTTCTTAGATTATCAATTGATCACCTAGGATCATTAAAGGCAATTAGAAGTGATAACGGAACTGAATTTAAAAATCAATCTTTTGATCACTTTTGTGCTGAAAATGGAATAGATCATCAATTCTCTTCACCATATGTACCTCAACAAAATGGTGTTGTAGAAAGAAAGAACAGAACCTTAGTTGAGATGGCTAGGACTATGCTTGATGAATATCAAACTCCTAGGAAATTTTGGGCTGATGCATTAGCAACCGCTTGTTATGTCTCAAATCGTGTTTTCTTGCGTGCTAAGCTAGGTAAAACACCATATGAGCTCCGGTTTAGACATAGGCCTAGTGTTACACACTTACAGGTCTTTGGTTGCAAATGCTTTGTTAAGAAACATGGTAATCTTGATAAATTTGAACCTAGATCCATTGACGGCATGTTTCTTGGTTATCCATCTCATACTAGAGGCTACCGTGTGCTTTTACTTGACACTAACAAAATTGTGGAGACTTGTGAAGTGTCTTTTGATGAAGCTAGCCCAGGTACTTGCTCCGGTGTTGCAGGACCAGATCCGTATCCTCAGGGGGAGGGTATTTTCGAAGATGAAGAAGAGCCGGTGATACTGCCTGGTAGTTCCGAAGTTGACACGTGTCCAGCTCCGGACATTGAACAAGCTCCGGCTATCACCTATGCTGGTCCTGATCATCCTCAAGCCACAAGCTCATCGATTTGTGATGAACATGAAGAAGAAGAAGCTTGTGAGACATCTGTTCCCCTACATTTTTACAAAGATCATCCCCCACAACAGATGATTGGAAGCTTGCACGAACGAGTCACACGGTCCTGGTTTTGTGATCCAAACTCTTATGCTCATTCTGCTTTTGTTGCTTCTTTTGAACCCAAAGATATATCACACGCACTCACTAATGAATCTTGGATTATTGCTATGCAAGAAGAGTTAGAAAATTTTGAAAGAAATAATGTTTAGAAACTTGTACCTCCACCTCAAGGTCACACTTTAATTGGAACTAAATGGGTATTTAAAAATAAACAAAGTGAGGATGGGGTTGTGGTTAGGAATAAGGCTAGGTTGGTTGCTCAAAGTTTCACTCAAGTTGAAGGTTTAGATTTTGATGAAACTTTTGCTCCTGTCGCCAGATTAGAAGCCATAAGAATTTTGTTAGCTTTTGCAGCATCTAAAGGTTTTAAGCTATATCAAATGGATGTTAAAAGTGCTTTTCTTAATGGCTACATAGATGAGGAGGTTTATGTCAAACAACCACCGGGTTTTGAAAATCCAGATTTGCCTAGTCATGTTTACAAACTGTCCAAAGCCTTATATGGTCTCAAACAAGCCCCTCGAGCATGGTATGATAGGTTAAAAACATTCTTACTTGAAAAGGGGTTTACAATGGGCAAGGTTGATAAAACTCTTTTTGTGCTTAAACATGGCAATGACTCATTATTCGTTCAAGTGTATGTGGATGATATTATTTTTGGTTGTGCTTCTCATGATCTTGTGTCCAAGTTTTCAGCAATGATGAGTTCCGAATTTGAAATGAGTATGATGGGTGAACTCACTTACTTTTTGGGGCTGCAAATCAAGCAAACCAAGGAGGGTACCTTTGTGCATCAAACGAAGTATACCAAAGACCTCGTAAGGCGCTTCAACATGGACAAAAGCAAGCCTCTTCGGACACCAATGGGAACAGCAACAACACTTGAACTTGATGAAGATGGTGAACCCGTGAATCAAAAAGAATATAGAAGCATGATCGGATCACTTTTGT
The DNA here is from genome assembly GCA_036927565.1 of Tuctoria greenei. NCBI lineage: Eukaryota > Viridiplantae > Streptophyta > Magnoliopsida > Poales > Poaceae > Tuctoria > Tuctoria greenei. Next base: position 118,869,021 of record JAYESD010000005.1, read on the forward strand.
ACCTCACGGCTTCAAGACCGGACATACAATTCAACGTATGTCTTTGTGCACGGTTTCAAGCTTCCCCACGTGTTTCACATCGTCAAGCCGTCAAAAGAATTCTCGGGTACTTACATGGAACTCAAGAATTTGGGATTTTTCTTACTTTTCACTTACATGTGAAAATTGTCTTGATCTGTCCAATAAACTTGATGACATGCATAGGACAATAGATCGGTTTTGTAATGGGAATAAGAACCTAAACTTGCTGCTGAATTCTTCCAAGTCATGCAATGATAAAACTGGTTTAGGTTTTGATTCTCATGCTCATGCTAAGGCACATCCACCTAAAATTGTAAAGTCATTAGGAAATGGTTTGATTCAAACAGTTCCTAAACAAAAAGGAGTGGTTTTCAAATCTGCAGGAGTGTTGTCTCATTCGGTTTCAAATAAAAATATTGTTTGCTCATCTAGACATGAACACAAAGTTAAATTTCATTGTACCTTCTGTGGTAGAGATGGTCATGTCATAGATTTTTGTTATAGACTAGCTAAACAACAGAAAAAGGAAAGAAAAATTGCTAGATCCTATAACTTTCATGCAATTGGAAAAACACAACTTGCTTTACTGAGTCAGAAATTTGAAAAGGTAGCTTCCGGATCTTCTGGAAAGAAATCTGCAAAAGCAGCTCCGATAGCTCCGAGAGCTCTCGGACCTTCTGATGTTTCCTTCGGAACTTCAGCTTTTGCTTCTGGAGCTTCAGCCTTGTCTTTTGGAACTGCTGCTTTTACCTCCGAAGCTACTGGTTTTTGTGCTAAAAGAGTTAAGAATAGAAAACCTCAAACTTTGACTCATAAACCTGATGTTTTATCTCAGCTTTCGCGTGTTTTTCCTACTACACGTCGTGTGACTCAGTACTGGATACCTAAATGCCTTTTGACTAACCCCAGTATTGAGTCATCGATGTATTGTGCTTCTATGTAGGTTACACGTTTGAGGAAGGAGAACATTTGGATTGTGGATTCAGGTTGCTCACGCCACATGACCGGTAACAAAGATTGGTTCTCCTCCCTCTCTTTTGTGTCACGTGTAGAGAATGTTACTTTTGCCAATAATTATTCAACTCCTATCATTGCTAAGGGTTCGGTTAGAGTAAATGATCACTACACTTTGAAAAATGTGGAACTTGTCAAAAATTTGAAATACAACTTGCTTTCTGTTTCACAATTGCTGGATGAAAATCTAGAAATTATTTTCAATAAAAACTGCTGCAAAGTTGTAGATTCAAATAGTGAGCTTATTTTTAACATGTCTCGGTTTGGAAGAGTTTTTAAAGCTGATTTTGATATGTCTTCCTCTAAGCATAGGTGTCTAGTTGCTAATGATTATTCTAGAGTAATACCGTAGGACCTTCACGTGTTCAATCCTTCGGAGGTAAATGGTATGTTCTTGTTATTGTTGATGATTATTCTAGATACTCTTGGGTTTACTTTATGGCGTCTAAGAATGAAGTTTTTAGTCACTTTAGAACTTTATTTCTTAGATTATCAATTGATCACCTAGGATCATTAAAGGCAATTAGAAGTGATAACGGAACTGAATTTAAAAATCAATCTTTTGATCACTTTTGTGCTGAAAATGGAATAGATCATCAATTCTCTTCACCATATGTACCTCAACAAAATGGTGTTGTAGAAAGAAAGAACAGAACCTTAGTTGAGATGGCTAGGACTATGCTTGATGAATATCAAACTCCTAGGAAATTTTGGGCTGATGCATTAGCAACCGCTTGTTATGTCTCAAATCGTGTTTTCTTGCGTGCTAAGCTAGGTAAAACACCATATGAGCTCCGGTTTAGACATAGGCCTAGTGTTACACACTTACAGGTCTTTGGTTGCAAATGCTTTGTTAAGAAACATGGTAATCTTGATAAATTTGAACCTAGATCCATTGACGGCATGTTTCTTGGTTATCCATCTCATACTAGAGGCTACCGTGTGCTTTTACTTGACACTAACAAAATTGTGGAGACTTGTGAAGTGTCTTTTGATGAAGCTTGCCCAGGTACTTGCTCCGGTGTTGCAGGACCAGATCCGTATCCTCAGGGGGAGGGTATTTTCGAAGATGAAGAAGAGCCGGTGATACTGCCTGGTAGTTCCGAAGTTGACACGTGTCCAGCTCTGGACATTGAACAAGCTCCGGCTATCACCTATGCTGGTCCTGATCATCCTCAAGCCACAAGCTCATCGATTTGTGATGAACATGAAGAAGAAGAAGCTTGTGAGACATCTGTTCCCCTACATTTTTACAAAGATCATCCCCCACAACAGATGATTGGAAGCTTGCACGAACGAGTCACACGGTCCTGGTTTTGTGATCCAAACTCTTATGCTCATTCTGCTTTTGTTGCTTCTTTTGAACCCAAAGATATATCACACGCACTCACTAATGAATCTTGGATTATTGCTATGCAAGAAGAGTTAGAAAATTTTGAAAGAAATAATGTTTAGAAACTTGTACCTCCACCTCAAGGTCACACTTTAATTGGAACTAAATGGGTATTTAAAAATAAACAAAGTGAGGATGGGGTTGTGGTTAGGAATAAGGCTAGGTTGGTTGCTCAAAGTTTCACTCAAGTTGAAGGTTTAGATTTTGATGAAACTTTTGCTCCTGTCGCCAGATTAGAAGCCATAAGAATTTTGTTAGCTTTTGCAGCATCTAAAGGTTTTAAGCTATATCAAATGGATGTTAAAAGTGCTTTTCTTAATGGCTACATAGATGAGGAGGTTTATGTCAAACAACCACCGGGTTTTGAAAATCCAGATTTGCCTAGTCATGTTTACAAACTGTCCAAAGCCTTATATGGTCTCAAACAAGCCCCTCGAGCATGGTATGATAGGTTAAAAACATTCTTACTTGAAAAGGGGTTTACAATGGGCAAGGTTGATAAAACTCTTTTTGTGCTTAAACATGGCAATGACTCATTATTCGTTCAAGTGTATGTGGATGATATTATTTTTGGTTGTGCTTCTCATGATCTTGTGTCCAAGTTTTCAGCAATGATGAGTTCCGAATTTGAAATGAGTATGATGGGTGAACTCACTTACTTTTTGGGGCTGCAAATCAAGCAAACCAAGGAGGGTACCTTTGTGCATCAAACGAAGTATACCAAAGACCTCGTAAGGCGCTTCAACATGGACAAAAGCAAGCCTCTTCGGACACCAATGGGAACAGCAACAACACTTGAACTTGATGAAGATGGTGAACCCGTGAATCAAAAAGAATATAGAAGCATGATCGGATCACTTTTGTACCTCACGGCTTCAAGACCGGACATACAATTCAACGTATGTCTTTGTGCACGGTTTCAAGCTTCCCCACGTGTTTCACATCGTCAAGCCGTCAAAAGAATTCTCGGGTACTTACATGGAACTCAAGAATTTGGGATTTTTCTTACTTCTTCCTCAACCATTACCTTGAAAGCTTTTTCGGATGCTGATTTTGGGGGTTGTAGGATTGATAGGAAAAGTACTTCCGGTGCTTGTCATTTTCTTGGTAATTCTCTTGTTGCTTGGTCCTCTAGAAAACAAAATTCAGTTGCACAATCCACAGCCAAATCTGAATATGTAGCTGCTGCTAGGGCTTGCTCACAAATTCTTTGGATTGTTCAAACACTTATGGACTATGGGGTAGATCTAGATAGTGTTCCACTGTTTTGTGATAACACTAGTGCTATTTGCATTGCCAAAAACCCCGTGCAACATTCTAGAACTAAGCACATTGATATTAGGTATCACTTTCTCCGAGATAACATTGAAAAAGGAAACATTGTGCTTCACCATGTAGATACCGAACATCAATTGGCTGACATTTTTACAAAACCTTTGGATTTCACTCGTTTTTGTTACATTCGTAGTGAAATAGGGGTTATGCATCCTCATGGCTTAAATTGAGGGTGAGTTTTTGAAACTTGGGAAGTCTATGTGTGACTCTGAAATTAAAATAATATGAGCATAGTATTTCATACATATATGACTTTGTGATTCCTTTTACATGCTGAAAGTTCTTACTACATTACTTGTGTTATTCATTTTGTAGTTTTCGCCATGTCTAGTAATTGGAATAATTACTTACCATAAAACTGGTCATGGTCGAACTTTCTTGCTGTTTTGAACTTGTTACATGTTCACAAGTGCTTTTAATCATAAAGAATTAATCTAGTAATCAACTCACATGTTCAGTTTTTATGAACAAATATAAATTGAGAAAAGATCAAGAGAATATGCATGCATCGCACTTCTTTTTTTGAGATGGCTTGTCATTGCACTTAGATATGAACTTGGAAGAAGTTGTGTATGACTAAAACCATGTCCTTAAGCTTCTGATTGTCAAATGACATAGGCTTGGCTTGGTTGGTTAGAATAAGGCAGATGCGCATATAATCTCTTGCAAATATCATATGATATAAATTTATGCTTTGAAAAAATAATAAAATGCAGCAACTAGTGTCATGCTATCAGGTTTTGAAATAGTTAAGTTTGTGAGATCATGACTTGCTTAAATTGAAAAATTACATTTGATCTCTAGCATGGCTTACACTACCTTATGTATTTCATTGATGTGATAATGTAAGGTACTTGATAGTATGACTTGGATGAGCTTTGTTTATATGTATATGTTATAATATACTCATAACAACTAAAGAGGGAGAGATAATTTGTTTACATGCTCATGACTTGCTGAATACATTGTCAAAGGGGGAGAGATAAGCATGAAAAGAAAGGGAATAAGGAGAGATAATAAAGGGGGAGAGACAATGACAGATAATATGGGATAATTTTTCTTCTCATTTTACTTTTGATTTACAAAGGGGGAGAAATTGTTTTCAAAACTTTTATGTGAATAAGCCAATGTTCGGATTTTAAATGATGTTGCCAATGCATTCATCAAGGTGGAGATTGTAAGGCCTATATGTGCTGAATACATTGGCTTGTAGTGAATACACTTGGCTTTGATGATAAAATTTTAAATATCACCAAAACACCTTTTTATCAAGGTCCGTGAAAGTGCATCTAGGACTCCCTTGTGGGTTTTGGATGATTTATGACAAGCAATTGGGATCCTAATCCTTTTGTTGAGATGAATGCAGGAAAATGATGAAAAATGAGCAAAATGCCAAAAAGAAGGGAAATGAGAAGCAAAGTGAATTTGAGCTCAAGAAGAAGAAAATAGTAGATTATTATGTATAGAGTGTGTTAAGGAAACACACCCAAGAGCTCAATCACTTTCAAGCACACACATACAATGCACAAAGTTATACAGGACCGGACTAGTCAGATATCAGCCGGACTAGTCCGATATCACATTCTGCACTAGATCGGACAAGTCCGGTCTCCACCGGACTAGTCCGATATCTTTCTGATCCACTTCGGACTAGTCCTCTCCAATGCGGACTAGTCCTTAACACAATGCACAAGTCACACAAAATCGGACAAGTCCGTTGTGACCCGGACTAGTCTGATATTCATTCTGATCCACTTCGGACAAGTCCGGTGTCTACACGGACTAGTCCGACATACACACTGATCTAAATCGGACAAGTCCTCCAAGTGCGGACTTGTCATCCCAAACACTTAGGGTTTCATATGTCCGGACAAGTCCGACGGCAATCGGACTAGTCCGAAGATTTCCAGTAGCGAAATCGGACAAGTCCGTTTTCAACCGGACTAGTCCGATATTCCTAGACACTTAGAGTTTGCTACACACAGCACACCGGACTAGTCCGGTGACCACCACGGACTAGTCCGATCTTTCTGAACCCTAACGGTCACTTTTAGAAACCCCATATAAATAGAGGTGCACGGCCCACTTTCACCCTCTCTCGAACCCTAGCGCCGTCACACCTTCCAAGAGACTCAAAAACCATCTCTCTCCACGAAATTAAGTGCAAAATCAATCAATCCATTGAAGATCACTTCTAGATCATTTGAGAGACACTTGGCACACATCATTGAGCTCTTGGTTTGATTCCCAAACACACTCTTACGTTTCAATTTGTAATTTTCGAGTGTGTTATTGGTGTCATTGTGAGTTGTAATCAAGGGAGCTCTCAACGTGTGAGAACGCCCCTTAAACTTGGTTATTTACCCTTTGTGATTAGTGGAAGAGGATTGGCCTTCGTGGCGATCCGACGAGGAAAGGGTTGGAGAAGACCCAGTCCTTTTGTGGGCTCCTCAACGTGGATGTAGGTTGCCTTCGTGGTAGCCGAACCACGGGATAAATCATGTGTCTTATCCTTTTTGTGTTCTTCATCTAATTTGATCAACTTAATCTAGGGTTTGATTCACTTTGTTCAATCTAAGTCTAATTGTTGATCAAGAGCTTTAACTTCAATAGAATCTGACTACTATTATTAAATTGAGATTCAAGTTTATATTTCCGCTGCAAACATTAACGAATCAATCAAATTTTCTAAACTTGATCAACCTAGCCCGTGAAAACCGGACTAGTCCGCACATAACCGGACTAGTCCGATATCTTTGGTATTGACCTTCTTGTTGAGTGTTACAGGAACCGAGAAAAATCAAAAAGGCCTATTCACCCCCCCCCTCTAGGCCTACATTCAATTGGTATCAGAGCAGGTTCTTCAAGAAAGAGTGCAACCACTCGAAGAGATCATGTCGGACATGAAAGATGTTCAGAAAATCAACAACCAGGAAGAAGTAAACAAAGACAAGAACCAAAAGCTGGAAAAGTATCTCGAAGCAATTCAAGACTTCGATGATGATGACGAGGAGACGCTGGAGCTAAAAGCACTACTCCGAAAGAAAGCACTTTCCAAGGGGAAAGCTAAAGTTGAAGAAAAGAAGAAGGGGAGTAGTCACGCCGACTACTCCCGATATACTTTCAACTATGATCGTTTAAATTCAAACAACAGCCATTACCTATCTATTCCTCTTGGAAAAGCCCCACACTTCGATGGGAGTGATTACTCCATGTGGAGGCAAAATATGAAGATGCACTTGATTTCTCTTAACCCAAGTTTATGGCATATTGTGTGCACAGGAATAGACATCCCAGATGACGACGAAGAGCTCACTCCAAGTCAAGAGCAAGCCATCCACAGAAACGCTCAAGCCGCAGTCGTGATCACCTCCTCTCTAAGTCGAGATGAATTCACAAAGGTGGACGGACTGGAGATTGCCAAGGAAATATGGGACACACTACAAACAGCCCATGAAGGTGACCGGCATGTGCGGGAGGCCAAAATTGAAATGATTGAGGGCGAACTAGGAAGGTTCGCAATTGAGGAAGACGAGTCTCCCCAGGACATGTACAACCGATTGAAGACACTTGTAAACAAGGTTCGATCATATGGGAGCAAGAAGTGGAATGACCACGAGGTTGTAAAGCTCATCCTTAGAGCCTTTATGCCTCGCAATGTCACACTATGCTCTATGATCAGAGAAAGTCCCGGGTACAAGAGGATGACTCCAGATGAGTTGCTTGGCAAAATCATCAATTTTGAAATGATGGAGAAACAAGCCAAGCACGTCAAAGAAATAGCCGACCTCACATCGGCCAAGAAGAAGGGAGTTGCCTTAAAATCCACACTCAAACCTCTATCCAAAGAAGCAAGAGAAGCTCAGTTTGAGGAGGATAGCGATGACGAAAGCAGTGAGCTGGACGAAGAGGATATGATTTTGTTCATGAAAAAGTTCAAAAGAATAATGAAGAAAAGACAAGGAACAAAATCTGGTGAAGGCAAGTACAAGGAAAGGACAAAGCCGAAGATGAGGCGGGCGTGCTATAATTGTGGTGAGTATAACCACTTTATAGTCGATTGCCCGTATGAGGACAACAAGAAGAAGAATAAAGAAACCAAGCCTCAACCAAAGAAATTCTTCAAAAAGAAGAAACAAGCTGAACAAGCACACATTGGAAAAGAGTGGGACTCAAACGATGAGTCCTCATCATCCGATGAAGAAGAGATGGCTAGCATAGCCAATGAAAGCTCGTCCAAGAATCCCACACTCTTCCCCACGCTCGGTGCAAAGAAGGTACATGGCACTTGCCTCATGGCAAAGGAAGGTAAACGCAAGGTAAACATCAAAACTCCTTCCATGCATTCGTACTCAAGTGATGATGAACTAGATAGTGATGATGAAGATATGTTAACTGGATTAGATAGAAAAACTGCTGCTAAAATGAAATTTTTACTTGTCAAACTTGTTGAGAAGGAATCGCTAATTGATCGTCAAGAAGACATGATTATCTCCCAAAAGGAGAGGTATGTCGAACTTGACAATCTTCTAGTTCTTGAAAAGGAGAAAAACAACTCACTAGAGCTTGAGCTAGCTTCAAGCAAGAAAACTTGTTTGGAATTAACCAACTCAAACGTTGCAATCAAGGATCAACTTGATGACCTGATCAAGGTCAACAAGATCCTTGAAGTGCAAGTTGAGTCACTCAAGCTAAGTGAACCTTCCTCCTCTTCAAGTCTACCTTCTCAACACACTTCAACTAATCCTGTTCATATGTGCAAATGTGGCAAAGTCGATATCAGCTTGAAGGAAAAGTCTATCTCCGCAAAGGATAAAAATCCTACCCAATGTGGAATATTTGACAAGGAGAGGATCAACTATGCACGTAGTGCATACTTGGTCCAAAGACCTCCTAACGTCAAGTATGGCATTGGTTACTCTTATGATGGAAAGCAAAATGTTGGAAGTCATAAGAATAACAAGGGAAGGATTACCTTTGTGAAGGGAGGACCCTCACAACCTGGTAACTCAAAAATTAAGAATCTGAACTCTCATAAACGTCGGACTAGTCCGGTGGAGGCCCGGACAAGTCCGGTCATTCGGACAAGTCCGGTTACCCAGACTAGTCCGATCCATAAACAACAACAACTCTTGTTCAAAACCTTTGATGCCTCTTATGTATTAATGAGAAAGAATATTGGTAAAGTTTATGCTTACTATGCTGGGCCACGCCATGGGAACACAAAATCCCATGTGTGGGTGCCCAAATGTATTGTAACTAACCTCCAAGGACCCAAGCAAGCTTGGGTACCTAAAACCAAGGCATAATTTGTTTCTGCAGGCCTATTCCTCCGGTGGATCCAAATGGGTGCTAGATAGTGGATGCACCAACCACATGACCGGAGAAAAGAGGATGTTCGTGGAATATGAAGAAAACGAGGACCCAAACGAAGGCATCTACTTCGGAGATAATAGTCAAGGAAGGGTGCTCGGTACCGGTAAAATAGCAATATCCTCTGAACACACTCTTTCTCATGTTCTACATGTTGAATCTTTAGATTATAACCTGCTGTCCATATCTCAATTATGCGACAAAGGTTATAATTGCTTGTTTACTAACGAGGGTGTGACCGTCTCAAGGAGGAGTGATGGTTCCGTTGCATTCAAGGGTATGTTAAAGGGAAAGCTTTACCTTGTTGACTTCAACAAGGATAAATCCAAACTCGACACATGCTTGATTGCAAAAACCAACATGGGTTGGCTGTGGCATAGACGGCTAGCACATGTTGGTATGAATAATCTTCAAAAACTCCTCAAGGGCGATCACATCCGAGGTTTGAAAGATGTTGTTTTTGAGAAAGACATGCCTTGTAGCGCGTGCCAAGCCGGGAAGCAAGTAGGAGCACATCATCCTGCAAAGAACATTATGACTACGACAAGACTGCTCGAACTACTTCATATGGACTTGTTTGGTCCATTTGCTTACATAAGCATCGGCGGTAATAAATACGGTTTAGTCATTATTGATGATTTTTCCCGCTTCACTTGGGTGTTCTTTTTGCATGACAAGTCAGAAACACAAGGAACGCTCAAGAAATTCTTCAAGCGAGCTCAAAACGAGTTCTCACTATCGATCAAGAGTATTCGGAGCGACAACGGCACGGAGTTCAAGAACATACAAGTGGAGGAGTACCTTGATGAGGAGGGAATCAAGCACGAATTTTCAGCACCATACTCTCCACAACAAAATGGAGTCGCCGAAAGGAAGAACCGAACGCTCATAGAGATGGCAAGAACAATGCTCAATGAATACAAGACTTCGAATCGATTTTGGGCGGAAGCGATTAACACCGCTTGCCACACTGCAAATCGACTCTACCTTCATCGACTACTCAAGAAGACTCCTTATGAGCTACTCACCGGTAACAAACCCAACATTTCATATTTTCGAGTTTTCGGCTCTCCATGTTATATCTTGAACAAGAAACCCAGGACTTCAAAGTTCGCTTCGAAGTCCGATGAAGTTTTCCTTCTTGGCTATGATTCGAACACTTACGCCTATCGTGTTTTCAACAAGGCCTCCGGACTTGTTGAAGTGGCACGTGACGTAGTGTTCGATGAAACTAATGGCTCCCAAAAGGAGCAAGTTGATCAATGTGAATTAGTTAAAGAAGAAGCTCCTTACCAAGCATTGAAGAGAATGGCTCTAGGCGAAGTTCGTCCAAAAGAGTCACCATCACAAATACAAGAGGAAAGTGAACCACAAGAGGAGATCAACAATCAAGGGGGAGTCTCGATACAAGATCAATCACAAGAATATGAAGATGATCAACAAATCAACGAGGGCAAGCACTCAGGGGGAGAAGAAAATGATCACCAACACTCAACTCCCCAAGTGCCACACCCAAGAGTACACCAGCGCACTCAAAAGGATCACCCAACCGACAACATCATCGGTGATATCCAAAAGGGAGTAACCACTAGATCTCGTATAGCTAATTTTTGTGAGCATTACTCGTTTGTCTCCTTTTTGGAACCACGCAGGACTGAGGATGCATTGAAGGATCCGGACTGGGTGGTGGCAATGCAAGAAGAGTTGAACAACTTCAAGAGAAACGAGGTTTGGGAACTTGTGGAAAGACCCAATGCAAACATAGTGGGCACCAAGTGGGTCTTCCACAACAAGCAAGACGAACACGGAGTGGTGACAAGAAACAAGGCACGACTTGTGGCCAAAGGTTACTCACAAGTCGAAGGTTTGGATTTCGATGAGACTTTTGCTCCAGTAGCTAGGCTTGAATCAATTAGAATATTACTTGCATATGCTACTCACCATGATTTCAAGCTGTACCAAATGGACGTGAAAAGCGCCTTCCTCAACGGACCGATCAAGGAAGAGGTGTACATGGAGCAACCACCCGGATTTGAAGACGAAGAGTTCCCCGACCACGTGTATAAACTGTGTAAGGCTCTCTATGGCCTCAAACAAGCTCCTAGAGCTTGGTATGATTGTCTTAGAGATTTTTTAATTGATAATGGCTTTCAGATTGGCAAAGTAGATTATACACTATTCACGAAAAATCTAGATAATGATCTTTTTATTTGCCAAATCTATGTTGATGACATAATTTTTGGGTCAACTAACCAATCTTTCTGTGAAGAATTTAGTAGAATTATGATAGACGGGTTTGAAATGTCAATGATGGGAGAATTGAAGTACTTCTTGGGATTCCAAGTGCGGCAACAAAAGGAAGGAACATTCATAAGCCAAACCAAGTACACGCAGGACATACTCAAGAAGTTTGGCATGGACAAGGCAAAGCCCATAAAGACTCCCATGGCTACGAATGGCCACTTGGATCTCAATGAAGATGGACCGAGCGTCGACCAAAAGGTATATCGCTCCATGATTGGATCTTTACTTTACTTATGTGCATCTAGGCCAGATATTATGTTGAGTGTATGTTTGTGTGCAAGATTTCAAGCCAACCCTAAGGAATGTCACTTGACAGCCGTAAAAAGAATCTTGAGATATTTAGTTCATACACCCAACCTTGGTCTTTGGTACCCAAAAGGCTCCAAATTCAATCTCATTGGTTACTCCGATGCAGATTATGCCGGGTGCAAAGTTGATAGAAAAAGCACCTCTGGCACATGCCAATTCCTAGGAAGATCCTTGGTTTCTTGGTCATCTAAGAAACAAAATTCCATTGCTTTATCCACAGCCGAAGCGGAGTATGTTGCAGCCGGGAGTTGTTGTGCACAACTTCTTTGGATGCGACAAACTCTAAGGGATTACGGTTACAATATGAATCATATTCCTCTCCTTTGTGACAATGAGAGTGCCATTAAAATAGCCCACAATCCAGTTGAGCACTCTAGGACTAAACACATAGACATAAGACATCATTTCTTGAGAGACCATTCTATGAAAGGGGACATAACCATCTCACATGTCAACACACAAAAACAATTGGCCGACATATTCACCAAGCCACTTGATGAAAAGCGTTTTTGCGAACTCCGAAATGAGCTAAATATTCTTGATTCTCGGAGTGTGGCTTGAAAAGTTGCACACCTGTATGATTACTTCAAAAATGTTGATTGATTTGTGAAAATTACCCCTCCCCATTTTTCTCTCGAAAAACTATGTCAATTATTAGATCTTGATGAATTTTGATCATTGTATGATTGTTGTATGCTTACTGGTCAAATTCATCAAGATTGCTTGAATTGTTTTGCCTCTCTATTCTCTATTATTGAACCTTCAAATATATATGAATGGGCTATGCAATTCTTTCCTGGTAACCACGAACTAGTCCGTGGTTATCCGGACTAGTCCGCCCATGCAGACTAGTCCGCAGGGTGCCGGTTAGGCCGGACTAGTCCGACGGACCACGGACTAGTCCGATATAGGTCTCTGGATGACTTCGGACTAGTCCGGTCAAGTCCGGACTTGTCCGATTTCTCGTGTCCATAACCCTAGGCGCCACCAAACCCTAATCTTTTCATCCCCACATTTGCTCACGCCTTTCTCTCTCTTGCGCTCGAGCTCCCAAAGCAATCTCTTGTGTCCTCCGTCGAAAAGCCACAAGTTTGGGCGGAGATCAAGCTTGAAGACTTGGGGATTGATTCCACCGGACAAGTCCGGCCTCAAACCCCCAAAACTTCAAGTCTCCAATGATTTCTTCGGTAAAAACCTTCAAAACCCTAGAAATCGTATTTTTCTCAATCATTGATCGTTTGGCCTAGCACCCTGCACTAGTTACATGTTTATCTGATGTACTACATGTATGCTAGACTAGAATTGCATTAGGGATTGTGTCCAGTTCAATCTGTTAGGTTTTTGAGGATGAACACCGGACTAGTCCGGTCCATGCACGGACAAGTCCGGTACCACGGACTAGTCCGTGCCTAGGCAGCGGACAAGTCCGATGTTTCTGAACCTGAACCTAATTCCTTAATCCCCTAACGCCATCCATTACTATCATGTCTCACCTATGCCTTGCATAACTTGTCATTTTTATTGCTCATTCATTCTCAAATCATGTCGAGCTCCAACAACGAAATCTCCGACTTTGAGGCCGAGTTGGACCACGAGGTGGCATCTCGGTCCTCGGCGGGTCTTGGCAAACGCCAAGAAAGACCTTCCGGGCCTGCTACATCTCCTCCCCAAGTTCGGAGGAAGGTCTGTGCCAAGAAGCCTGCCTCGAAGGCTGCTACACCTTCAAGCGGCCTTCGGCAAGCAAAGGGAAAGGGCAAGGGAGTTGCAACGGGGCCAGTTGGGCCCTTGAGGCTCCATGCTCCCAGGGAAGGGGTCCGGGACCCCACTGAGGAGAAGTTCAACGGAAAAGGCAGTGATTCTGCAGCAAAATACAGGAGTATTGACTGGTATGGCAGGCCAAAGCAAGCTGTCGATAGAAGGTTTTGGTGCAACTTCCATGCAGACTTCTACAAATCAGTCTACCTCCCGATGGAGACACCGGTGGTGCGCAGTCAGTGGATTGACTGGGCCCACCTAGAGAAGAAGAAGTGCTCAGCCTTTGATGAGGTCATTGCTGCAGCTGAGAGGCATGGCTTGAAGGATCTCTTTGCCTTCAGGCATAACTGGAATGATGAAGTGATTGCACAGTTTTTTGCAACGTGCCACTTCTCAAGTGAGGATGAAGAGAGTGTTACTTGGATGACACATGGATCTAAGTATAGTATCACTGAAGAAGAGTTCGATAATCTGCTCCATCTGGACACCTCTGGACCCGACAGGCTGATCATCCACAACATTGGTGTCATGGAGAAGGATAGTATGAAATTCCTATATGAGCCTAACTCAAAGTATGTTCCTCCATCTACAAAGCACATGAAACCATTCTTTGTGGTCCTCAACAGAGTGCTAAGGAAGACTATTGCTCCTAAAGATGGAGATGCTGGGAGCGTGCAGGGTTACCTCAGAACCCTAATGAGAGTCATAAGCAGGGACCGTCCATTTGATGTAGCGGAGTACATTTGGAATGATATGGTCAACATATCCTGTACGCCTAACAGGTCATGTGGCTATGCTCCCTACCTCATGTATGTGATTGAGAAAGTCACAGGTATTGAATTCATGAAGGATGTGGAGCACACCCCCTTGAGGCCTCAGAAGCCTCAACCAATGAGCATCCAGGCTGCTCCCTCATCGGTCTCCAGTCCTGAGGCACCGACAAGAGCAAGAAGCAGTGCCAGGGAGGTCCCTACCTCTATGGAAGCTCCTCAGAGAGGATCCGCCAGTGGGATCCTCAAATACTTGTCAGCAATCTTCTCCTCCTGCAAAAAGACCAAAGTGAAGGTCCACAAACTCAACAAGAAAAGAAAGGAGGACATGAAGTATATAAAGGCCAATGTGGAGCAAATCTGTCGGAAGCTGGAGATCGATCCCATTGGATCTCCAGTGATATCTGAGGAGTCTGACCCGGATTTCACTGAGCTCGGGCCCTTGACCCCTTCCGAGCTTGCCTATTTTGGCATTGGGGGCTCGAGCAGTTCCGCTCCTCCTCCTCCCTCTCCTCCTCGTCAAGCAGAAAGCGAAGAAGATGAAGACGATGACGAGAGGACCGACAGTGAAGAGTGAAGACCCTAGGACCCTCATCTCCTTCTTTTTGGTGTCTTGATGCCAAAGGGGGAGAGATTGAGGGGGAGTCTTAGCTTTAGCTGTGATAGAGTGCGAGGAGAGAGTTCTCTTTATCTTTTATTTGTGGTTGTAATAGCTTAACTCTGTTTTCATATTAAGTTTGGTCCTGTAATGAATTGCTTAATTTATTTGGAGTGTGTGATGAAAACTGTGTTTTTGCCCCTGGAATGTCATATGCATTTGATATCGGTTGGTTAATGCAAATTCTGTCATTCTCAATGTATTCATGCACTTAGTATGCATCCCATCATAAAGAATGCACATATGGATAATTCTCTTGTTGCTTGATGTATTTTTGAGTCATATGTGCATACTTTATGAAAACCTCATTTTTTTGCCTTATTTTGTGAAATCTCAATTGGTTGTCATCAATCACCAAAAAGGGGGAGATTGAAAGTGCATCTAGGACTCCCTTGTGGGTTTTGGATGATTTATGACAAGCAATTGGGATCCTAATCCTTTTGTTGAGATGAATGCAAGAAAATGATGAAAAATGAGCAAAATGCCAAAAAGAAGGGAAATGAGAAGCAAAGTGAATTTGAGCTCAAGAAGAAGAAAATAGTAGATTATTATGTATAGAGTGTGTTAAGGAAACACACCCAAGAGCTCAATCACTTTCAAGCACACACATACAATGCACAAAGTTATACAGGACCGGACTAGTCCGATATCAGCCGGACTAGTCCGATATCACATTATGCACTAGATCGGACAAGTCCGGTCTCCACCGGACTAGTCCAATATCTTTCTGATCTACTTCGGACTAGTCCTCTCCAATGCGGACTAGTCCTTAACACAATGCACAAGTCACACAAAATCGGACAAGTCCGTTGTGACCCGGACTAGTCCGATATTCATTCTGATCCACTTCGGACAAGTCCGGTGTCTACACGGACTAGTCCGACATACACACTGATCTAAATCGGACAAGTCCTCTAAGTGCGGACTTGTCATCCCAAACACTTAGGGTTTCATATGTCCGGACAAGTCCGATGGCAATCGGACTAGTCCGAAGATTTCCAGTAGCAAAATCAGACAAGTCCGTTTTCAACCGGACTAGTCCGATATTCCTAGACACTTAGGGTTTGCTACACACAGCACACCGGACTAGTCCGGTGACCACCACGGACTAGTCCGATCTTTCTGAACCCTAACGGTCACTTTTAGAAACCCCATATAAATAGAGGTGCACGGCCCACTTTCACCCTCTCTCGAACCCTAGCGCCATCACACCTTCCAAGAGACTCAAAAACCATCTCTCTCCACGAAATAAAGTGCAAAATCAATCAATCCATTGAAGATCACTTCTAGATCATTGGAGAGACACTTGGCACACATCATTGAGCTCTTGGTTTGATTCCCTAACACACTCTTACGTTTCAATTTGTAATTTTCGAGTGTGTTATTGGTGTCATTGTGAGTTGTAATCAAGGGAGCTCTCAACGTGTGAGAACGCCCCTTCAACTTGGTTATTTACCCTTTGTGATTAGTGGAAGAGGATTGGCCTTCGTGGCGATCCGATGAGGAAAGGGTTGGAGAAGACCCGGTCCTTTTGTGGGCTCCTCAACGTGGATGTAGGTTGCCTTCGTGGTAGCCGAACCACGGGATAAATCGTGTGTCTTATCCTTTTTGTGTTCTTCATCTAATTTGATCAACTTAATCTAGGGTTTGATTCACTTTGTTCAATCTAAGTCTAATTGTTGATCAAGAGCTTTAACTTCAATAGAATCTGACTACTACTATTAAATTGAGATTCAAGTTTATATTTCCGCTGCAAACATTAACGAATCAATCAAATTTTCTAAACTTGATCAACCTAGCCCGTGAAAACTGGACTAGTCCGCACATTACCGGACTAGTCCGATATCTTTGGGATTGACCTTGTTGTTGAGTGTTACTGGAACCGAGAAAAATCAAAAAGGCCTATTCACCCCCCCCCCCACCTCTAGGCCTACATTCAGTCCGACTCTATCTCTGAGCTACAACAAGGTCCGACCATAGGTCCGGCTTGTTTTGGGTAGCTCCGGCAACGTTAGATGCTAGGTCCGGCTTCTTGGTAAGGTCCGACTAGCCTTGATTAGCTCCGGTGAGCTTTATCTTTAGCTCCGGCATGTCTTTGTTAGCTCCGGCGTGTCTTTGTTAGCTCCGGCATGTCTTTGATAGCTCCGGCATATACTTGATAGCTCCGGCATGCTTTTGCTAAGCTCCGACGTACTTTGTCTAGCTCCGGTTTTTGGGTTGACTAGTTTTGACTAGTTTTTGGAAAGCTCCGGCGCTAGGTTCTACTAGCTTTTGTTAGCTCCAGCTCAAGCTCCGGGTTGCTCTGGCAAGGTCCAGAACATGACCGAAGTGCATCTGCTTTTCATTTGCAATGTTTCGTACTTGCTTTACATTGTTGGAAAGATTGCTTAGTATTCATTTGCTAAGTTTTTGGTGCGTTTTGGTTGAATACGGTTGATATCGTTTCTACTGTGGTTTTGCAACATGCTTATGTGAGGTTCTCACGTAAGGTGTTGTGTTCGGAACTAACTTGAGTCAAGTCGAGGACTTGGGCTCGTATGGATTGTTTGTTTGTTCATGTGCAGGTGTTGCTTGAGTTCAAGTCATGGCTGGTGACAGGATCCATTGGACTAGTCTCAGGAAGAGATGAGGTTCCAACAACCAAGTTCGGGAGGAACTGTGGTTGAGCGGGTTAGGAGGTCGCGCAGGATGATTGAATCAAGGGCAGTGCATATGAAGGTCGAAGGAAGGTGTTCGCACGTATGCATGTGGTGCATGACGTGGCAATATGCCTCTAGAGACGGATTATGGAAGGAAGATCTGATCGGAAGGATCGGATCGTATCGGTTGAAGACTTAGGCTGCTAGCTGAGTTGGTTATGGCTCGGTATGGAAATATCGAGTTGGTTATGTTAGGATTTCGTGTGTGTCAAGAATTTGAGTTGTTTAGGAATGTGGGATACGTTCCTAAGGTGTTTGGAAGTCTTAAGATTGCTTCTATCTGCGTATAGAAGAATCTTGAGCAGTTATGGAAAGTTCCGATTGTGATCGGATTAGGATTGCAGTCCTAGTTGAGATTGGGATGGCCTAAGGGCTGGTTATATAAGCGAGGGAAGGCCAAAGCTCGTGAGAGACGACTTTAGGGTTTTATTGTTTCCGCTGTGTAAGATTTCTAAATCTACCATTCACCCCCCCCCCCCCTCTGGTAGCTTTTCACGTGTTCTTCGATCCTACACCATGGGCAAGGTTGATAAAACTTTTTTTGTGCTTAAACATGGAAATGACTCATTATTCGTTCAAGTGTATGTGGATGATATTATCTTTGGTTGTGCTTCTCATGATCTTGTGTCGAAGTTTTCAGCAATGATGAGTTCCAAATTTGAAATGAGTATGATGGGTGAAATCACTTACTTTTTGGGGCCGCAAATCAAGCAAACCAAGGAGGGTACTTTTGTGCATCAAACGAAGTATACCAAAGACCTCCTAAGGCGCTTCAACATGGACAAAAGCAAGCCTCTTCGGACACCAATGGGAAGAGCAACAACACTTGAACTTGATGAAGATGGTGAATCTGTGAATCAAAAAGAATATAGAAGCATGATCGGCTCACTTTTGTACCTCACGGCATCAAGACCAGACATACAATTCAGCGTATGTCTTTGTGCACGGTTTCAAGGTTCCCCACGTATTTCACATCGCCAAGCCGTCAAAAAGATTCTCAGGTACTTACATGGAACCCAAGAATTTGGCATTTTTCTTCCTTCTTCCTCAACCATTACTTTGAAAGCTTTTTCGGATGCTGATTTTGGGGGTTGTAGGATTGATAGGAAAAGTACTTCCGGTGCTTGTCATTTTCTTAGTAATTCTCTTGTTGCTTGGTCCTCTAGAAAACAAAATTCAGTTGCACAATCCACAGCCGAATCTGAATATGTAGCTGCTGCTAGTGCTTGCTCACAAATTCTTTGGATTGTTCAAACACTTAAGGACTATGGGGTTGATCTAGATAGTGTTCCACAGTTCTGTGATAACACTAGTGCCATTTGCTTTGCTAAAAACCCCGTGCAACATTCTAGAACTAAGCACATTGACATTAGGTATCACTTTCTCCGAGATAACGTTGAAAAAGGAAACATTGTGCTTCACCATGTAGATACCGAACAACAATTGGCTGACATTTTTACAAAACCTTTGGATTTCACTCGTTTTTGTTACATTCGTAGTGAAATAGGGGTTATGCATCCTCATGGCTTAAATTGAGGGGGAGTTTTTGAAACTTGGGAAGTCTATGTGTGAATCTGAAATTAAAATAATATGAGCATAGTATTTCATACATATATGACTTTGTGATTCCTTTTACATGCTGAAAGTTCTTACTACATTACTCGTGTTATACACTTTGTAGTTTTTTGCCATGTCTAGTAATTGGAAAAATTACTTACACTAAATCTGGTCATGGTCGAACTTTCTTGCTGTTTTGAACTTGTTACATGTTCACAAGTGCTTTTAATCATTAAGAATTAATCAAGTAATCAACTCACATGTTGAGTTCTATGAACAAATATAAATTGAGAAAAGATCAAGAGAATATGCATGCATCGCACTTCTTCTTTTGAGATGGCTTATCATTGCACTTAGATATGAACTTGGAAGAAGTTGTGTATGACTAAAACCATGTCCTTAAGCTTCTGATTGTCAAATGACATAGGCTTGGCTTGGTTGGTTAGAATAAGGCAGATGCGCATATAATCTCTTGCAAATATCATATGATCTAAATCTGTGCTTTGAAAAATAATAAAATGCAACAACAAGTGTCATGCTTTCAGGTTTTGAAATAGTTAAGTTTGTGAGATCATGACCTGCTAAAATTGAAAATTACACTTGATCTCTAGCATGGCTTACACTACTTTATGTATCTCATTGATGTGATAGTGTAAGTTACTTGATAGTATGACTTGGATGAGCTTTGTTTATATGTATATGTTATAATATGCTCATAACAACTAAAGGGGGAGAGATAATTTGTTTATATGCTCATGACTTGCTGAATACATTGTCAAAGGGGGAGAGATAAGTATGAAGAGAAAGATAATTTGTGCATAAGGAGAGATAATAAAGGGGGGAGATAATATGAGATAATTTTTGGATTTTCTTCTCATTTTAATTTTGATTTACAAAGGTGGAGAAAAATTGCCTTCAAAACTTTTAATGAGAATAAGCCAATGTTCGGATTTTAAATGGTGTTGCCAATGCATTCATCAAGGGGGAGATTGTGAGACCTATGTGTGCTGAATACATTGGCTTGTCGTGAATACACTTGGCCTTGATGATAAAAGTTTTGAATATCACCAAAACACCTTTTTATTAAGGACCGACTAGTTTTGGTTAGCTCCGATGAGTTTTGTCCTTAGCTCCGGCATGTCTATGATAGCTCCGGCATGTCTTTGTTAGCTCTGGCATGTTTTTTTGTTAGCTCCGTCATGTTCTTTGATAGCTCCGACATGATTTTGATAAGCTCCGCCGTGTTTTTGCTAAGCTCCGAAGTTGATTTTTCTAGCTCCAGCTTTTGGGTTTACTAGTTCCGACTAGTTCTGGTTAGCTCCGGCAGGAGCTTGGTTGTACTAGTTTTGGTAAGCTCCGGCGCTAGGTTCTACTAGCTTTTGTTAGCTCCGGCTCAAGGTCCGGTTTGCTCTAGCAATGTCTGGAACTTGACCGCAGTGCTTCTGCTTTTCATTTGCAATGTTTTGTACTTGCTTTCGCTTTTCATTTGCAATGTTTTGTACTTGCTTTACATTGTTGGAAAGTTTGCTTAGTATTCTTTTACTAAGTTTTTGGTGCGTTTTGGATGATATGGCTGATATCGTTTTGCTATGCTTTGCAACATGCTTATGTGAGGTTCTCACGTAAGGTGTTGTGTTCGGAACTAACTTGAGTCAAGTCAAGGACTTGGGCTCATATGGATTGGTTGTTTATTCATGTGCAGGTGTTGCTTGAGTTCAATACATGGCTGGTGATGGGATCCATTGGACTAGTCTCAGGGAGGAGATGAGGTTCCAACAACAAAATTCAGGAGGAATTGTGGTTGAGCTGATCAGGAGGTTGCGCAGCATGATTGAATCAAGAACAATGCATATGAAGGTATCGTGGACATCGTTGGAAGATGTTTTCACGTGTGCAAGGAGTGCATGGACGTGTCTACATGGTTCCGAGACGTGATGAAGAGATGTGGACGTAAAGAGTTGGTCGGAAAGGTCCAACTGACTAGGTTATGGACTCAGGCTGCGGCTGAGTCGGGTTTGACTCAAATATGGAAAGATTTGAGTTGGTTATGATAGGATTTCGTGTGGGTCACGAATTTGAGTTGTTTAGGAATGTGGGATACGTTCCTAAGGTGTTTGGAAGTCTTAAGATTGCTTCTATCTGCGTATAGAAGAATCCTAAGCAGTTATGAAAAGTTACGATTCGTGAACAGAGTATGATTAGGTTCCTGATCTGAGTTGAGTTGGCTTTCGAGCTGGTTATATAAGCAAGGGAGCCCAGAGCTCGTGGTGCACGACTTTGGGGCTGTTCCTCTTGTGTTCTATTTAATAAAATTCATAGTTTGAAGGAACTTTTGTGCCTTGTTCGTCCGACTTGTTCCAGACAAGTTTTACTCATCGAGTTTCTGGACAGCACTACCTTTCGTTGGTGGTTTTATCATAACTCGAGTTTTACAATTCCAATTGACGTGATTCTTTTTGGGTTGTCTTCACAACTTGATTTTATATCATCTGTAAAAATCTCACAGTAATTGGATTTGTGTTCTATTATCTACACGAGTTTCTTTGCAGCATTCCAGAACTGTTTTTTTCTCGGGTAGGGCAGATTGACCATTGTTTGATCTTTCGATCATAACTTGAGTTTTTCTCGACGGATTTGAGCGATTCTTTTTGTGTTGTCTTCGTGACTTGATCCTCTCTGTTATCTATCACTTTTGTCACGGTGAAACATGTTTAGATTAGTCTCATACACGATTTCTTTAACAGATCGTTTTTTCTGCCGAAAGGGTTTGGGGTTTAATTGTTTCCGCTGCGTAAGATTTTTAAATCTACCATTCACCCCCCTCTGGTAGCTTTTCACGTGCTCTTCGGTCCTACAATCTCATTGTGGTGATAGTGTAAGTTACTTGATAATATGACTTGGATGAGCTTTGTTTTATATGTATATGTTATAATATGCTCATAAAAATTAAAATTTCTCTTTTGTACCTTGCTGAATACATTGTCAAAGGGGGAAAAATTGATCACACGTTGCACATATTCACAAGTGTTTTTGGCATGATTCCACGATTCTTCTTAGGGGGAGAAGTATGCAAGGGGGACAAATATGTATAAAGGGGGAGAAATTGTTTTCAAAACATTTCATATAAATAAGCAAATGTTTGGATTTTAAGTGGTGTTGCCAATGCATTCATCAAGGGGGACATCGTGAGACCTATGTGTACTGAATACATTGGCTTTGATGATAAAAGTTTTGAATACTACCAAAACATCTTTTTATCAAGATTCGACGGTAGGTCCGGCATGTTTTGGTTACCTTTGGAAAGGTTCGTAGCTTGATCACAGTGGTTCTACTTTTATCTTGCAATGTTTAAAACTTGCTTTACACTTATGAAAAGTTTGCTTAGTATTCTTTTACTAAGTTTTTGGTGTGTTTGGCGGTTATGGTTGATATCTTTTTGCTATGGTTTGCAACATGCTTATGTGAGATGCTCATGTAAGGTGTTGTGGTTTCAGAACTAACGTGAGTCAAGTCGAGGATTTGTGCTCGGAAATATTGGTTGTTTATTCATGTGCAGGTGTTGCTTGAGTTCAAGACATGGCTGGTGACGGGATCCTTTGAACTAGTCTTAGAGAGAAGATGAGGTTCAACAACCAAGTTCGGGAGGAATGGTGTTTGAGTTGATCGGGAGGTTGCGCAGCATATGATGGTATTGTTGACATCGTTGGAAGATGTTTGCACGTGTGCAAGGAGTGCATGGACGTGGCTACATGGTTCCGAGGCGTGATGAAGAGATGTCGACGTAAAGAATTGGTCGAAAAGGTCCAACCGACTAGGTTATGGACTCAGGCTGCAGCTGAGTCATGTTTGACTCAAATATGGAAAGATTTGAGTTGGTTATGATAGGATTTCGTGTGGGTCACGAATTTGAGTTGTTTTAGGAATGTGGGATACATTCTCGAGGTGTTTGGAAGTCTTAAGATTGCTTCTATCTGCGTATAGAAGAGTCTTGAGCAGTTATGGAAAGTTTTGATTCGTGAACTGAGTAGGATTAGTGTCCTAGTTAGGTTTGGGTTTGCTTAAGGGCTGGTTATATAAGCAAGGGAGGCCATAACTCATGGTAGACGAATTTTGGGCTGTTCCTCTTGTGTTCTATTGAATAAAATTCGTTGTTTAAAGGAACTTTTGTGCCCTGTTCGTCCGACTTGTTCCAGACAAGTTTTTCTCGTCAAGTTTTCTGCACAGCACTACCTTTCTTTGGTGGTTTTATCATAATTCGAGTTTTACAAATCCAATTGACGTGGTGCTTTTTGGGTTGTCTTCACAACTTGATTATCTATCATGTGTAAAAATTTCATGGTCATTGGATTTGTGGTTTTTGATCTACACGAGTTTCATTGCGGTATTGCAGATCTGTTTTTTACTCGGTAGAACAGATTGACCTTTGTTCGATCTTTGATCGTAACTTGAGTTTCTCTCAACAGATTTGAGTGATTCTTGTTGTGTCGTCTTTGTGACTTGATTCTCTGTGATATCTATCAATTTTGGCATGGTGAAACACATTTATATTAGTCTTACACACGATTTCTTTAATAGATCATTTTTCAGCCGAGGGGTTTTCATTGCTTCCGCTGAAAAAGTTTTAATCTACCATTCACCCCCCCCTCTGGTAGCTTTTCATGTGCTCTTTGATCCTACAGCTTGTCCGCGTGAGTGCGAGTGGCATGATCCGTCGAGGAATGGGGATCATGATGGGCTGGACCGAATCTAGTTTCGGCCCGTATGGGAGTGGCATGTCGTGAGGAGGCTGGCACCACAGTGCTCTGGCTTATCGGGTCGAAGCGCATTGTGTCGGTGATATCAGTGGTAGCGTCGATTAGGGAGGGATGCGCGTGAAGTCGCACCATGCCTGGATCAGCGGGGTGATAGAGCTGGGTTCAGAGGTCTCGCCCATTTTTGGGTGCGTCTGCTCAGAATCGAGAGCGGCGTGCCTCGGCTGGACGTTGTTAGTGGTGACTGGACCGCGTGCAGGTTACTTCCCAAGCTCCCGGCACCGCGTCCCACATTGCAGGGATGCGATCTGTGTGTGTGCTCATACGCCGTTCGCGAGTGTTCGTGGTGTTCTGGCCTACCCTCTCAGGGCGAGGGGCGTAGGTGGTGCTAGCTGCGACGTTGGTCTAGGCGGCGCGCGCATGAGGGTGCGTCACATCTAAATCAGCGTGTCGATGGGAATCGGTCTGAAATGCGGTCTCGTCCAGTTTTGTGTTGTCTGATCGGAATCGAGGGCGACGCGTCCTAGCTGGAAGGGGTTGTTTGGGACGAGACCACGTGCAGGTTCCTTTCCAAGCTATCGACACTGCGTCCCCCGTTGCGGGGACGCGGCTCGTGAAAGTGTTTGTATGTTGCCGCTGGTGTACTCGGGGCGGTGTTTCTAGCAAAAATAATCGCTTACCTCAATGTTGTAGTTGGAGCTGAGATAGCAACCGACAGTATCTTCTAGTATCCTGGAGAGGGATGGTGATGTGTCGTTGTCCATTCCTCCGGAGGGTGCTTTCCGTACGTCGCCAGTGATGTCGACGCTGTTGAGCCCCCGAGGGCCGCTGGCAATGCTCCACAGTGTCGATGAAGCCAAATGAAGCTGATGAGAACGCACAATAGAGTTCCCCTACCTGGCGTGCCAATTGTCGACGTTTAAGAAACGCACTAGTACAATTTATTGAATACATTCTCCTTCGTATGGCTAGCCTGCAAATAATAAGAGATTATCCTGGTTCGGACAAAAAAAGCACTACGTATTGTGGGAGTCTTCCGTGATCTTTGTTAGCTCAAAAGGCGAGAGATCATATTACAAACGGGTCTGGCCCGAGTATATGAACTCTAAGAAATATAAGAACATCTATGGAAGTAACGCGTAGGGCGTAAGAAAGTAAAGCACAAACACAAGTGTGTCTAAGGAAAAGGGTGAAGAGCACCAAAGATAAAATTGCACAAGTAAATGCGTAAGGTAAATGCAGGAACTAAATGCGTATAATAATCGCGAATACAGATTGAATTCACCCCCACACTGAAGGCCTTGGAGGTCCTTTTATAGGGGGGCGAGGTGGCCATATATTTTCGACATTCCTCATAGTAGGGTCGGTTTTACAGTGTTCGTTCTATGTATCCAGTATGTCGGAAGCTTCCATCGAGCTTCTTCATGATCTCCAAGGCACCGTCTTCAGGGTGAAGCTACCACCCTTCTGACGACGGATGGGATGGATGTAAGTCTTATCCTACAACGGGTCACATCGCGGGTGCTTTCCCAACTGCCGAAGTTACCACACGCTCCTCCATCATAAATGCCCCCAACTTCCCGACTCTCATGAGCTCGGGCCCGGGAGGAATCGTCTGCCCGACCTCTCGACCAGGACTTGGGCGGGTTAAATACCCCGACCTCGCGTGGTTGCGGCGTTGGTGATGGGTCCCTCCTCGACCAATAAGTAGCTTCAGTCCGTAGCCGCATAGTGTTCAAGTACCGTCGGGTCCCGTATGTTTGGTACCCCTGGTACAGAACTCCGTCATAGCATCTCAAAGAAAATGGAAAGTTCATCATATGAATGTCGAGACAGCATTTTTAAATGGAGACTTAGTTGAGGTGGTGTATGTTACACAAGCACCTGGGTTTGCAAAGAAGGGAGAAGAAGATAAAGTGATGAGGCTGCATAAAGCCTTGTATGGGCTTAGACAAGCACCCATGACATGGAATACAAAACTGGACAGAACACAAATCTCACTTGGATTTGAGAAATGCTCACTTGAACATGTTGTATACATAAGAAGTCGTCAAGGGAACAGATTGTTGATTGGAGTCTATGTTGATGAATTAATAATCACTAGGGAGAATGAAAGAGAAATAGAATCTTTCAAACTTCAGATGAAGAATAAGTTCAGCATGAGTGATTTGGGTTTGCTCAGCTATTATCTCAGGATAGAAGTATGTCAAGACATGGGGATAATAGCTCTGAACCAAACAGCCTATGCAAAGAAAATATTAGAAAAATGTGGTATGCAGGACTCCAACTTGATTATGATTCCCATGGACCCGAGCTAAACTGAAAAAGGAAAATTCAGGTACCTCTGTTGACAGCACTGAGTACAGAAGTATAGTAGGCAGTCTGCGATACTTAACCCACACAAAACCAGATTTATTTTATTCAGTTGGAGTTATGAGTAGATTTATGGAAAAACCAACTACTGAACATCTGGCTGCAGTAAAACAAGTGCTTAGATATATCAAAGGGACATTTAGAGCGTGTTTGACATAGCTTCTGCTGCAGCTTATTCAAAAAAATAACTTGAGGGTGTGCCAAATAGGAAAATTCTGTAACAACTTTTTAGTTCAGCTGCTTCTTAGAATGAACTAAAAGCAGGACATAAGCAGAAGCTGCTTTCCATCAGCTTTTCAAATAAGCTGCTTTTGTAACAAGTTCTAGCTGTGCCAAACAGGGCCTTAATCATGGGCTCATATATTAGCAGGATGAAGAAGGGCTAAAGCTTCACGGTTATTCAGATAGTGATTTTGCTGGAGATATACATGATCGCAAACACTTCTGGATCACTTTTCTATCTTTGAGGGAATCCAATCAGTTGGAACTCTCAAAAACAGAAAGTGGCAGCCCTTTCCTCTTGTGAAGCATAATACATTGCGGCAAGTTCAGCAGCCTGTCAAGGAATATGGCTAGCGAGGTTGCTAGCTGATTTAACGGAAAAGAAGGAAACTGAACCAGTGCTGATACAAGTAGATAATCAATCTGCAATATCGCTATGCAAAAATCTGGTGCTCCACGAGAGAAGCAAGCACATTGAAACAAGCTTTCATTATATTAGAGAATGTGTTTATGATGGAAAAATCGAAGTACAACACATTGGTACAAAAAACCAGCTTGCAAACATCCTGACAAAGTTTTTGCTCATCCTAAATTTCAAGAAATGAGGGACAGGATAGGAGTTCACATCATAAGTGAACGACAAGCTTAAGGAGGTGATTGTTAGTTTAACCATGTCGTTTACAGAGTCAGAATAGTGTACATTAGAGTCTTATGTAATAAGTAAGGTATTTAGGAGTCCAAACAGAGTGCAAATAAGTTGTGCTCGGATCACATCGTGTTGGGATGAAGTCCTGATCCGAGTTGGATGTGGAGTAGTTTGTAATCAGGTTATAAAAGAAGTCAGGGCAGAAGAGCCCGTAAGTCTTGTATAACAGAGTTTTCTTATTTCAAGTTTCATCACCAGTTTTTGCCAAGAACTTCGATGGTGTTTTCTGTTCGTTTCGATCCAAGGAAGGTCCAACAGATGTACCCTCAGATTTTATCTTGTCTGAACTCTGTAACAATCTGTGTTAGCGAATGAAAGCTACTTGTTACCCAAAAAGCACGCAACATTCCTTGTGACAACAATTTGAAGCACATACTTCTGTTGCAATAATATTATGTGTTTTACACTACGTAAGAAATGCAAATAAGAGACAAAGATCAGAGACGAGCGCAAACGCAATCATTACTGATATGGGTAAACGAGACGAGCCCGCCTCAGCGAGGATGCTGGTTCACGAAAGAAAGCGTAAAAGGAGACGGGGTACTATAAGGCGCGTCTCATTTAATGAAATATCCGAGACGAGCCCGATCCTCTGACAAACGGGATACGCGCTTCTAACAAAGTGTGTCTCTTATTTGCGAAAGAAATGAGACAAACTTTACAGAAAGCACGTCTCCTTTGTCTTCGGTTACAGACATACATGAACACATCGCTGAACGAATGTAGAGCACACTCACTTGATAACTAAAATAATCATTCCAATGTAGAGTACCTTTGCTGTAGTATTTTAAATCCAAAAAATGATTGAATCCTTCCTTATGAATTGTAATTCTTGAGGAACATGATGAACATATTCATTCATTCACAGTTGAACACAGATGAACACAGATAACACATTCATTTATTAACAATATATTACAAAACACAAAAAGAAGTACAATACACAAGAAAAGAAAAACAACATCAACTAAAAACATTAAAATGAAACCTAAATCCTACTCCTCCTCCTCCTCCTCCTCTAGCGGCCATCCGACGTCGGTGCAACAGGACCTCTGGCCGACTGCTCTAACTGCTCCGCCCGTTGCTCCGGCCGGTACGGATCCGGTGGTGCAACCTTGCGACCAAGGTTCCTCGCCATCGCCGCCACCAGGTTACTGCCGCCCTCGGCGCCGAGCACCTCGGTCATCGTCTCGAGTAGCCTCTGGAACCTGTCGAACAACATCTCGAGCACCTGGGCCATCGTCTCGAGCAGCTCGTTGTTGAGCCTCTCGGGGGAGCGGTAACATTGTTTCTTGCAGGGTGGCTCCCTCGGCGGGCTTGGTGGTGGAACATTGGCCATGGTGGGTTGTCTGCGCGGAGGAGACGAACCAAGACTTATATAAGGTTTGTGTGGAGATGCAAAATGGAAACACGCTTAACAGTGAAGTGCATCTCCTATGCTCGACGTCTCCCTCTCCTCTGCTAAAAGGGAGATGCGCTTAACTGAAAAGCACGTCTCCTATTGCCCATGTCTCCTTTAGCTTCGTGATTTTATCCATTTTGCTTTGGTTCACTATTTATATCACACATCACTAAACTTAGAGCACATTCATATGATAACTAAATCATTCATTTGTCCAAAAAATAATCAAATCCTTCCTTATGATTCCTAAGGAACACGATGAACACACCATACATTGATTCATTCACACAGTTGAACACACAAGATAATATTTATTCACATAGATGAACACAGATAAATATAACACAATATATTACAAAACATCAACTAAAAACAACAAAGAAAAATTAAATCCTCCTCCTCCGGCGGTGACTCTGGCGCCGGTACAACAGGAGCCTAGGCCGACTGTGCCGGTTGCTCCGGCTGCACCGGGGGTGCAACTCCGTGATTGAGGTTCCTTTCCGTTGGTGCCATCAGGTTACTGTGGCCCTCGGTGCCGAGCACCTGGGCCATCGTCTCGAACAGAATGTCGAGATGATTGGCCACTCCCATGAGGGCATAGAGGTAGTGGTTGATGGTACCCATTCCAATAAACTCTGGAAGGGTTCCCAGACCCAAGGAACTCATGGCGCAAGACGTACTATTGTACACCTCTTACGCCATAACAAGGCACTGCTCGATGTTGAGCCTCTTGGGGGAGCTGCAGCACAATTTCTTGCAGGGTGTCTCCCTCGGCGGGCTTGGCGGCGAACGTTGGCGATGATGGTGGTGGGTCATCGGCGCGGAGAAGACTAAGAAGAAGAAATGGGTGCAAAATGAGAGACGCGCTTTTGGAGAACTAGCGGATGAGGGCACGTGTTATATAAGGTCTATGCGGAGTCGACGATGGAGCAGTTGGTTTCGAGAGCATTGATGGAATGATGGTATGCATTGATATCGCCTCAGGGAAATGAAAGGTCGTGCACGTTGGTTGCACACATCTCTGCACCATCGCCGCCAAAATTAAGTTTTCTGCGGTCCTCATGCCACACGTCTCTCTTTCAACAATGAAAGACGTGCTTTCATATCTCACGTGTCTCACTTTAGTCTCGCTCATCTCGCGTTTATCTCCTGCGTCTCTTTGCCTCCGGTGCTCTTTTACTAATTGACCAACTCTAGTGCGATCGCCGCCTCTTTTGGACCAACTCTATTGCGATCGCCGCCTCTGTTCGCCATCGCTGTCGTCATCATCATCGTCATCATCATCACTATTCATGGTTGGGTTAGATATCGGCTTGGCGCGTAGCCGACTGAAGGAGGAGCGCTTGGCATGGCGTAAGAACCATCCCCATGTATGTACAATATGGCACGACGGTAGCATGGTTCTATGTAGCTCTACAATGGACTAATGAACTTAATCGTAGTTTTGTTTTTTTTGTCTTGTTTGCTTTTGGTATTTTCAATTTATCTGTGTAGGGTTTCTCTGTGAAGCCTGAGTCGGGAGATTTATTAAGGTGGCAGTGCATCATCCCCGATAAGAAGGGGTAAGTCATGAAGAACAAGAACAATCATATGAGTATATCTATCGTCCTCTTATTAATAAATTTCCTTTATAGACTGATTGGGAAGGTGGTTACTAACCCTAACAATCTCCTTCTCGGAGGACTATCTGTTGGTGCCTCCAAGATGCACCTTTTTACATGGTTTCTTCCACCTGAATGTCCATCGCTCAGGAGCACTCTGCCTTGAGGTTCTTGGCAAGAGACTGTAAGATAGAGTTATTTTGTTCAAGTAATTAATAATTGTTGCTTAACTTATTTGAATTGGTTTCTTATGTTGCTTAAATTGATATTTCTTAGGGGTGGTGGTCTAGTTTTACAATCAAAACTATACTACTTGAAGTTTAGCATTTGCTTCATCAGCCAAATGCGCCCGATGTTAAAAATGATTGCTATAATCTACTTATCAAGGTTAGTAACTTTGTGTTAGTGACCAACGTAGGTTATATATCATTCCTCATTCAAAATTTGTTAATTTAAAGAATGTCAATATTTTCAGGATCCAGGGGAATATAAGAGACATGTTCGGGAGCAAGTTGGACAGTACATTTTAGATTGATCGATAGGAGATTCATATGAATAAGTTCATAATTGAAATGTATAGTTTAGAGGGCATGCAATGTGTCTGAACTATGAAATTCATTGAGTTGCAAATTATCTCTGAATTGCAATGTCATTACGTTTGTTTATCCCTGAATTCCAATTATATCCATGAATTGCAATGTCATTGTGTTTGTTTATCCCTGAAATTAGGACGCTCACGATGTAAACTCTGCGCGCGAGTGGCAACGGACACTCACGATGTCGTGCAAGTGGCAAAAGGGAGACGAGCACATGAGAGACGAACATTAAACAGGAGTGTCTCTGATTTTTGACCACCGGCAAAAGGGAGACGAGTTGTTTTAAGGCCCGTGGGAGACGAGCTAATGCGAGACGAGCCTTACCTGGGCATGTCTCTGATTAATGCCGAAAATCTTTTGTCCCACCTCGGAAATCTAAGCACATTGCAACAATCAAATAAGGCATTGCGCACATTTGCCAGATGGACATGCTCGCATGCGAAAGATGTTGTTCCTGGCTTCAACACACCATGGCGCATCTTTCGAATATGGCGTGCCCGTTCAGCCAGCAAATAATTTGAGACAAGCACTATATATGTTCGTCCTAATTTTTGACCTATTTTTAGCTCTCGCGTGCTCTCTAGCGAATTTTTTTGCGCAAAACTTACTCGCGCTCTCTCGACCTAAGGGAGACGCTCAAATGAGAGATGGGTGTTATAGAGGCTCATCTCCGAGTTTTGCTTTTTTAACTCTCGTGCGCTCTCTCCCAACACTTGGCGAAAATTTTTAGCTCTCGCGCGCTCTCTCGAACAAGAAACTCTTCCCTCTTCCTCAACTCGCTATTCATCATTCTCGCGCTGCCGCCATCGACCCCGACCCCGCTGTCGATCCCGACCTTCGTTATCAGAGAGTTGAGCACGTTGGAGCACGCTGCCAAGTCCCCTGTCCCCGGAGCATGCCGCCGCCTCGACCCCAACCTCGGTGATCGGTATGAGTACGTTGTCGCCTTCACATAAGTGGAAATATTATTCCTGTCCCCGGAGCACATCAGCCTGTTGTCATAAGAGAGTTGAGGAACCGCTGCTCTGGCGCCTCCGTCAGCTCGTCCTAGATGTGACACCCGGTTCTGAAAATGAACCAAGTGAATGCATATGTGTGCCCAGGACGTTTAACACACATACACGAGTGCAATCACAAAAGGGTATATAGAAAATTACAATTGTACAAGATTAATTAAGTACTTTTATTACACAAATCATATTATCCTCGAATACAAGCACTAATGAATATTAATAACAAGTTTGAACTAATACAGCAGAAATAAGCTAAACTTAGCAAACTAAGCAACTAAGTGGCATAAGCAAATAGGGTATAGCGCAGCTCCAATCAACACCATAGGTAAAGCTGACAGCAGACACGGCCTAGAACTCTGCATTATCATTGTTAAACTCCTAATCCTGACTTGCAATTGTTGGTGGGGGAATTGCAAGGGTGAGTACATGTCGTACTCAGCAAGTGTGGAAAGTATGACAGGTAGCTGATTCAAATGACGAATATAATAATTGCTAAGTGCTGAAAAGTACATTAAAACATTTGAAAAGCAACATAATATATATATATATATATATATATATATATATATATATATATATATATATATATGTGTGTGTGTGTGTGTGTGTGTGTGTGTGTGTGTGTGTGTGTGTGTGTGTGTGTGAAGTAAACCCATCATAAACCATAATTATTAACA
Organism: Tuctoria greenei; assembly: GCA_036927565.1. Lineage (NCBI taxonomy): Eukaryota > Viridiplantae > Streptophyta > Magnoliopsida > Poales > Poaceae > Tuctoria > Tuctoria greenei. Next base: position 118,901,550 of record JAYESD010000005.1, read on the forward strand.
TAGTACAACTCCATATTCCATATCCATCACCATTGTACCAGATTTCACCATTACCATTAACCATGTCCATTGCCATAATTCAATCCATAACCAGCCATCACCATATTATCAACAATAACCATTACCAAACCATCACAATAGAAATTGAAAGTAGCCTAGAGGGGGGTGAATAGGCAATAAGACCTGAAATGGCTTAATCGAACGAGATTAATCTCCTGAGGTCGGACTTGTCTGGACAGGGCCGGACTATTCCGCTCAGCACAAAGTGAAAACCTAAAAAACTTGGTTTCGACAAGTTATTTGCAGAATTTAAGTTCAACCAAGATGTAAACAATGTATATTAACTTAGCACAACTAAGATTGAAAGGTTTAAGCACTTAGATTACAAGATTTTAACAAAGATCAAATGTGAAGAGTAATATGAACAATATGAACCCTAATAGCAATTCTACTGATTACGAAAAGTAATGTGACAAGTGAGACAAGATTTATCCCGTGGTTCAGCTCCATGAAGAAGCCTACATCCATGTTGAGGAGTCCACACAAGGATCGGGTCCACTTGACCCTTCTCTCACCAAGCCACCACGATGGCCGGCTTGGTTTCCACTATATCAATGGCTAATCGCCAAGTTTGATTGGGGCTGCTCACAAGTTCAGGCTCCCACAAATCAATTCAATGAGGAGCACACGAAGCTCAACTCACACAAGCCACAAAACACAACAAATGTGCAAAGAGATCAAACTAAGAGCCAAAGCGCAATGATCTTCCTTCACTCTCCTCCCCAAAACCTAATCTCTTCAAGATTTGGTCTTAGAGGGCTAGTAGAACGAGTAGAAGGCTTTGGATGGCTCTAGGTCACTTGTGGCGACGCTAGGGTTCAAGACTTATTCAAATGAGGCCAGGGGTCCCCTTTTTATAGGGGTCCCGAGCCCCTTCTGCTGACCTCAGCAGAAGGGCGGACTAGTTCGGCCACTGGCCCCGGGCTAGTCCGGCCCAATGGGACCACTGACCTCTCGTCAGGTCCTGACAACTGCCGTACTGTGCAACAATCGTCGTGCTACCCACCAAATTTCCAAATTCAAACGGTCACTAAACAACGAACTAGTCCGGTCTAAAACGGACAAGTCTGAAGTAGGACAGAAAGGTTTAGTCCGTCCCAAAACAGACTCATCTGGGTAGGCCCGGACTAGTCCGGCCACAGGGGGCAGACTAGTCCGGCCCTCTAGGGTTCTCTCGGTTTATCTCACTAAGTCTCAAATGGACTAGTCTGTATCCAAACGGAAAAGTCCGAACCTTTCCAGAGAGGTTTGGTCCGTCCAAAAACAGACAAGTCCGATCTTTTGGGACTTAGCTCCAAATTCACTAAGAATCACTCCAGAGACGTTTGGTCCGTCTCAAAACGGACTAGCTGCCCAGCCGGACTAGTCCGGCCTTGAGGCCCGGACTAGTCCGACTCCTAGGGTATTTTCTCATTTTTGTCTTCTCACTTAGGTGTTTCTCTCAACCACCACTTTGAGCCCCCTAGAATGATCTCAATGCACATGATACATCCACCCTGTTACATGACACAGCTCATATAAGCTCAACTCCATAGAAACCCTAATTTCTACGCTTGAGCCTTTGACGCTCGTTTTATCATTTTCCTTTTTGAGGGATTTCATCTCATTTTATCCATCATTCTTGTGCTTAAGATCAACTCAGCTCATTAGTCTCTTAATTGTCGTCATCAATCATCCAAAACCCACGGGGATGCCTAGATGCACTTTCAATCTCCCCCTTTTGGTGATTGATGACAACACATTAAGATTTCAACACAAAGATAATAATTTATTTCTCATAACATGTATTTGTATGAGTGACTCGCCCTCAATGTATGCATCATGAGTAAGAGTAATTGAGAGAGTTCTCATACATATACATGTTATGGTGGGGTGCCTAAGTGATGTGCTCACAAATTGTGATAAGGCAACAAATATGCAAGATAAACATGTAACTCAAGCATAACATCACAATTGATATGAATTAAGTCTTACAACAATTGAAATGAGAGTTTTAAAACATAAGTCCATATTGGATCAATCTATCCCCCATACAACTAAGTAGAACCCCCTTTTTCAAACTCTCCCCCTCTCTAAGTACCCCATCCATCAATCTCTCCCCTTTGGCGTTAAGACGCCAAAAAGGGAAAGAAGGAAGGAAGAGTCCTTAGGTCTACTCTTCATCATCATCGGCGTCGTCGTCGTCGTCTCTTCCTTGGTGCCCGCTATCACTCTTTGTGGCCTCCGGATCAATATGAGCAACATCATCGGACAGGGCCACGGTGGAAGTACCATCTTCACCGAATTGAGCGAGCTCCTCGATGGTGAACTCCAGGAATGGAGTGATCTCTCCATCACTCTCCTCGGCAGGAGACATAGGGATGTCCAACTTGTCGCACACCGCCTTGAGATACTATTCTTGGCGATGCTCCATGCGATGTTGCAGAACTTCCGCCTTCCGGCAAGAGGAGAATATGGCTTTGAAGCACTTGAGAAATCTACTCCCACATTGTGATGAAGGCAGAGGTTGAGGAGGTGATGGCACAAAGCGAGAAGAAGAAGCTGGAGGATCCGCATTCTTCCTCCTAGGGGCAGCAGGCTCCGGAGGAGGGAGTTGATGTCGAAGCCTCCGGTGACTGATGTCTTTCTTGAAGTTGAGTCTGGATACCTTCTCGATCATGTACAAAATGTAAGGAGCATATCCACATGATCGGTTTAGAGTATGCGAGATATTGAAGATGTCGTCGAAGATGTAGTCAACCACATTGAAGCGGACATCTCCATCAATTAGCACCGTCAAGTGCCTCAAATTGCCTTGAATAATTCATGCATCTCCATCCTTGGGGGCAATGGTCTTCCGGAGCACCCAGTTGAGGACAGTGTAGAAGGGCTTGGTGTTCCTTATGTGCTCGGCCTCAAAGGGTACATGGCTAGGATACATGTACTCCAGGGTGTCACAATCAACTGGCCTAAAGTTAGAGATAATGATCTCATTGTCCAGTTGATCCTCCAAATCCAGGAACTGAGCAAACTCCCAGTAGGTGGTGGAGTATTGCTCTCCATGGGTCATTCAGGTGATCCTCCTGTCCCATCAATGTGGAAATAGATAGTGGAGTAGAATTGAGCAATCACCTCCACATTCCAGTCATACTAAAAAGCCATGAATTTCTTTGTACAATGGCGCTCTATGGCCTCAATCACAACATTGAAGGCCACATGATCCTTCTGGGCCATGTAGTCCCACTCAATCCACTGAGCATCGGTGATCGGGGTTTGCTTGGACATGTAGACAGTCTGGTAATAATCACAGTGGAAGTCACACCAGAAACGGGAATCCACTGTGCTCCTCTCCCTTTGATAGACGTTGATCTTCCTTAGCTTTCTCGCCTTCTCAGCCCCTTTACCTTTGAAGATGTTGGCATCGAAGGCAGCTGCACGGTTTGGGTTCCGTGCAAGAGATGACATCCTCAAGGGGCCTATGGGCTGAGACACACCCTTGTCGGCCTTGCTTGCTACCTTCTTGGCCACTATAACCCTTTTCTTGAGTGCAGCGTCCGCTGGGGCCTTTCCCTTGTCCTTGGTGGTCCTCGCCTCCTGGATTCTAGCTTGCTCCTCCACAGTCACAAGCCTCTTCTTCTTTGGAGCTGCCTCGACTACAGCAGAGTTGTGAGCTTCTCGCTGTGTTTTCTTTGCTCTTCGTGCTTTGGCCTGAGAGTCGAGATATGCCATGACAAGTTGGTCCTCCTCGCGCTTTCGGCGGTAACAAGCTTGCCTTCCTGCCTCGGCCTCAGAGTCGGAGAGGGGAACATATTCAAAATCCAACATGGTTGCTGATAAGAGATGCAAAGGAAGGTGTATGAGTCCAAGGAAGTTAAGGGGTAGTGGTAAAATTCAAAAAATCAAGTTAGGTTAGGGTTTTTATTGTGTAACCCGAACTTGTCTGCCCAAGGGCCGGACTAGTCCACACCAAGTTGAACTTGTCCGTCCTATGGCCGGTCTAGTCCGGTTCACACAACAAGAACCCTAATCTAAAGAAATTTTGCAAAATCTACGGATCCTACCACCAAAATTGAGGTACATAATCACAATGATGTGGACAACAATATTTGTGAAGAAGTTTCTATCAATAGACCTAAAAGAATTAGATTTCAAAGGTTTTGGGTTAGGTCAAGAATACCTCTTCAAATCTTCAAATCGATGAAATGTGGATGAGGAATCGGCCTCCGATGCTAGGGTAATAGTTCCCTAGCACCTTAGGGCTTCAATCCACGGATTGGAGTCAAGGTTTGGTGGTGGGAATCGAAAATCGTCGTTTGGGGGGCGGTTTTCGTGCATTTTGGAGAGAGAGAGAGAGAGATAGAGTCTGAGTGGAAGTGGAGAGGTTGAGGGCTCCCTGGGGAGGTTAAGTCCCCAAGGGCATGACTAGTTCGGTTGGAGAGCTGGACTTGTCCGGCCAGCAGACTGTGTCCGGACTACTCTGAGCCACCGGACTAGTCTGGTCGAGGGGCGAACTAGTTCAGACCTAAGGCTGAAAACCCCTATATATTGAGTTTTCAGTGGAGATTTGATCCTTTTGGACTAAATTTCACAAAAGATCTTTGTAAACATGGTTAGTAAGCAGTCAACAATTAAACTATGACCATGGTTCACAAATATTCAATAATTTCAAAATAATATGTAGAAAATTGAGGAGGATGAGTTTTTCGCAAGCATGTGTGAATTTTGAATATGACAATCAGATGTGCAAGACTCAAGCCACATTTCGAGAATCTAAGATATTGAGTTCACTCCTAAGTTCACAAAATATTTTCTCATCTAAGGGTTTGTTAAATATATTGGCCAATTGTTTTTTGGTTCTCACATGTGAAATTGCAATGTCTCCTTTGATGGAGTGATCTCTCAAGAAATGGTGTCGAATATCGATGTGTTTGGTCCTTCAGTGTTCAACTGGATTGTGGGCTATTTTGATGGCACTCTCATTGTCACATAGGAGGGGAATATAGCGCAAGTTTATGACATAGTCTATAAGAGTTTGTTGCATCCAAAGAAGTTGTGCACAACAACTTCCAGCAGAGACATACTCTGCTTCGCCTGTGGAAAGAGCAATGGAGTTTTGTTTCTTTGAGGACCAAGACACTAGAGATCTACCGAGGAATTGGCAAGTTCCAGATGTGATCTTCCTATCAACTTTGCACCCCGCATAGTCCGCATCGGAATATCCAATGAGGCTAAACTTAGAGCCTTTGGGGTACCAAAGTCCTAAACTTGGGGTGTGAACCAAATATCTAAGAATTCCCTTAACGGGGGTCAAATAACACACCTTAGGAGCAGCTTGAAATCTAGCACACATACACACACTAAGCATGATATCAGGCTTAGATGCACATAAGTAAAGTAATGAGCCTATCATGGAACGATATACTTTTTGGTCTACACTTGGACCATCTTCATTAAGACAGAGATGCCCATATGTTGCCATAGGAGTTTTGATGGGTTTGGCTTTGTCCATGTCAAACTTCTTGAGTATGTCTTGTGTGTACTTAATTTGACTAATGAATGTGCCTTCCTTGAGTTGCTTCACTTGAAAACCTAGGAAGAACATCAACTCCCCCATCATGGACATCTCAAATCTTTCGGTCATTATCTTGGAAAACTCATAAAAAAAGCTTTGTTAGTAGAACCAAATATAATGTCATCGACATATATATGGAAAACAAACAAGTCATCATTAAAGTGCTTAGTAAACAAAGTGTAACCCGCCTTCCCAATTTTGAAACCATTTTGAGTTAGGAAATCTCTAAGGCACTCATACCAAGCTCCAGGAGCTTGTTTGAGTCCATAGAGAGCCTTACGCAATTTGTACACATGGTTTGGGAATTCTTCATCTTCAAACCCAGGGGGTTGCTCCACATACACCTCTTCCATAATTGGACCATTGTGGAATGCACTCTTGACATCCATTTGGTATAGCTTAAAATCATGGTGAGTAGCAAAGGCAAGTAATATACGAATTGATTCAAGCCTAGCTACATAAGCAAAGGTTTATTCGAAATCCAAACCTTCGACTTGTGAATACCCTTTGGCCACAAGTCGTGCCTTGTTCCTTGTAACCACCCCGTGCTCATCTTGTTTGTTGCGGAACACCCACTTAGTGCCTACAACATTCGCATTAGGCCTCTTCATGAGCTCCCATACTTTATTTCTTTCAAAATTGTTGAGCTCTTCTTGCATGGCCATCACTCAATCCGGATCTCGTAGTGCTTATTAAACCTTGTGAGGCTCCAAGGACGAAACAAAAGAGTAATGTTTGCAAAAATTTGCAACACGAGATCGAGTAGTTACCCCCTTGGAGATATCTCCAAGTATATTGTCAACGGGATGGTCCAGTTGGATGCTTTGGTGCACTCTTGGGTGAGGCGCTTGAGGTCTTGAATCTTCATCTTGGTCTTCCTCATCCTCATTGTCTCCCCCTTGATTGATGCCTCCATTTTCTTCTTCTTGTAGCGCATCTTGTGATGAGGACATCACAACAGCGGAGACACAGATTGAAATGCAAGGACCAATCACAAGAGCACGAGCACGGTTAATAAATCAGCAGGTGAATTCGCTCCTAACTTCTTTTGCATGTGAGTTTGAGAATAGATTGCTATATGATGATTTAATTGTTATTAGAAATAATGGAGAAGATCAACAAGTGAAGGAAAGAGGCCTTGGGAGCATGGAGAACCAGCTGGGACGTCCAAAAGTTGATGGAAGCAGTTTACAACTCGGACTCGAGTTCAACTCGGAGTCCAGGAGCAGTCCACCTTAAAACGGACGCCCGGGATGCATACGGACTACATTTTTGGCTTTCCACATATGCACGGAAATAGGAGAAGATAAACTTTCCAATGGCTCTGGTCCCACCTCAAAATTCCTCCGGATTCATTGGGAATCATAGAATCAAGTCGAGTCCAGATTCCTGTCCGGTGCTGCGCCACCGAGTCGGGCCTTTTGGGCCTTGTATCCCATACGAGTCCATTAGGGACGCGTCTAATCGTGTTTTGGTCGAACCCTAGCCTTTTAAATACTGCAGCCTCTGGTCATATCCGGTGGGTTTTGCTTAGATCAATAATATCGCCGTTCTACGGTTTGTGAGACCCCAACCTCACGATTTTAGATCGTGTCTTCGACGTTCTTGCTCGTGTTCTCGGTTGCACTTGCATGGATTAGCCTTCTTGGTGAGGTCAAGCGTGTGCAGCATGGTTGATAACCAATGGAGCCGTGTTGTAGTGATTGCAGGGGTACTCGAACTGCTCAAGTGTCGCGGATCATCAACGTCGAGTTCTCCACCCCAATCGACTTACCTTTCGGAAGATCGGGCCTAAACCCTACTCATCATCTTGGGGGACTTGATCTTGATCATTTGAGGAAGAGCTTGCTTGATGTGTGAGATGGTCACTTGCATCTTGAGGTTGTTATTGTGGTCGTATATCTCCAAGTGCCATCCTTCCTATCACCACTTGTGGAGCTTCTTCTTGATCTAGCGCATGACGATCAACTTGCTCCACTTGGGAGTCATTAGTCTCATCAAACACTATGTCACGTGCTACTTCAACAATTCCGGAGGATTTGTTGAAGACACGATAGACGTAAGTGTTTGAATCATAACCAAGTAAGAAACCTTCATCGGACTCAGAAGCGAACTTCGAAGTCCTAGGCTTCTTGTTGAGAATGTAGCACTTGCTCCCAAAAACACGAAAATAAGAAATGTTGGGCTTGTTACCGGTTAGGAGCTCATAAGACGTCTTCTTGAGTATGCGATGAAGATACAACCGGTTTATGGCACGGCAAGCGGTGTTAACCGCTTTCGCCCATAACTGGTCCGACGTAGTGTACTCATCAAGCATGGTTCTTGACATCTCAATTAGAGTTCTATTTTTCCTTTCGGCCACCCCATTTTGTCGAGGTCAGTAGGGGGCCGAGAACTCATGCTTGATGCCTTCATCCAAGAATTCTTCAACTTGAGTATTCTTGAATTTGGTATCGTTGTCACTCATTATTGTCTTGATACTCAAGGAGAACTCATTTTGAGCTCTCTTCTAGTATTTCTTGAAGACACCTTGAGTCTCACTCTTATCATGCAAAAAGAATACCCAAGTGAAACGTGAAAAATCATCAACAATAACAAGACTGTATTTGTTACCGCCAATATTTATGTAGGCGATTGGACCAAAGAGATCCATGTGTAGAAGCTCAAATGGTCTTGTTGTTGTCATAATGTTCTTGGATGGATGTGGTGCTCCAACTTGCTTTCCGACTTGGCATGCGCTACAAGGCCTATCATTTTCAAACACAACATTCTTTAAACCACGGATGTGCTCGCCCTTATGGAGTTTTTGCAAATTCCTCATCCCAACATGGGCTAGCCTTCTATGCCACAACCATCCCATGTTAGTCTTTGCAATTAAGCATGTATCAAGTTGGGCTTTATTCGCAAAAAAATCCACAAGATATAGTTTGCCCTTGAGTACACCCTTAAAGGCAATTGAGTCATTGCTTCTACTTGTGACGGTCACACCCTCGTTAGTAAATAAACAATTATAACCTTTGTCACATAGTTGTTATATGGACAAGAGGTTATAATCTAGTGAATCAACATGTAAAACATTTGAAAGAGTATGATTAGGGGATATAGCAATTTTACCACTACCAAGGATTTTTCCTTGGCTATTGTCCCCAAAGTAGATTCCTTCACTTGGATCTTTATTTAGCTCATACTCCAGAAACATATTATCTCTCCGGTCATATGATTGGTGCACTCACTATCAAGAACTCATTTGGTTCTACCAGAGGAGTATGCCTACAAGAAAGATTTAAGCCTTGGCTTTAGGTACCCAAGCGGTGTTGGGTCCTTTGATGTTAGTCAAGAGGCACTTGGGCACCCACACACAAGGTTTAGGGCTCTTGCGGTGTGGCCCAACATATCTAGCATAAGCTTTACCAAACTTGTTCCTCAATAAAACATATGAAGCATCAAAATCATGGAACAAGGGATGAGGTTCTTTCTTAGGCATTTTAGGAGATGTAGCAATGTTCTTCCCTTTATTTTTGTATGAGCCTCCCTTGACAAAAACAATCAAGTCTTTGCCATTCTTGGGAGTTTTGTCGTTTTGCCTCATCTCCCTAGAATAACCAAGACCATCCTTGACAAGGGGATGTCTTGTGTTAGTGTATGCACTACGTGCATATGCCATCTTCTCCTTGTCAAAGATGCCACCCTTCGGTGCTTGATTGGTTTGTGCCAACTTAAGCTCATATTTAAGCTTTATGATCAAGTTTGAGCATTTACAAGGTTGAGATACTTCGAATTTGACATTTGTGGAAGGTGAGCTTGTAGACCAAGAAGGTGCATTGACCTTGAGAGACTTCACTTGTGTCTCAAGGATCTTGTTAGCTTGTGTCAAACTAACAAGTTCATCCTTGAGCACAATTGTAGTGTTCTCAAGGTTTGAGCAAGTTTCCTTGCTCAAAGTGAGTTCACGCTCAAGTGTCTTGCTTCTTTCTCTTTCAAGCTCCAAGAGCTCCTCAACCTCTTGATATCTCTCCTTTTGTTGGATGAGCATGTCCTCTTGATGGTTGATGAGCTCTTCCTTCACTAATATTTCCTCCATCAACAATCTCAACCTTTTCAATGTATTTTTACTCATGTCCTTAAGCATATGTTCATTCTCACTACTACTATAAAAGTCATCATGAGAAGAAATTGAAGAAGAGGATTTTGATTTAACCTTCTTTCTTCCCTCCTTGGCCATGAGACACGTTGGCCTTGAAGTTTCCAAGTTTGGAAAGAGCTTATTCTCCGTAGTTGTCTTCTTCATAGCAATGGTAGCTATCTTCTCTTATTCATCGGGGGAGGATTCCTCATTTGAATATCACTCCTTTCCAAGATGGTCATGTCCAGATTGCTTCTTCTTCTTGAAGTACTTCTTTTCTTTGGACTTGCTCTCCTTCTTCTTCTTGTTTTCTTCATGTGGGCAATCCACAATGAAGTGGCCATACTCCCCACAATTATAGCAAGCCCTCTTTGATCTTGTCTTGGGCTTGTCTTTGCTCTTCCTTTCATGATGGTAGCTCCCCCTCCTTCTTCTAAACATCCTCTTAAAGTTTTTGATGAAGAGAGCCTCTTCCTCATCGGTATCGGGACTCTCTTCATCACTCTCTTCCTTTTCTTGTGATCTTGAGGATGTTGCCTTGAATGCAACATCTGTTTTCTTGGAGTAGGAAAGCTTTTGTAGATCGTTGTAGAACATAGCTTCTTGTTCCATCATCTCATGGTTGATAATTCTTCCAAGAACTTCTTCGGGAGTCATCTTATGAAAACCTGGACTCTCACAGATTAGTGAGCAAAGAGTGACATTTTGAGGCATGAATGCTCGAATCATCCTCTTTACCACTTCATGGTCGGTGCACCGGGTGCTTCCATAAGACTGACTCTTGTTGATGAGAGTCTTGAGGCGGTCATACATGTCTTGGGGGGACTCAACATCCATGATTATGAACCTCCCAAGCTCTCCTTCGATCATCTCGATCTTCGCCTCCCTAATGACACGGTTGCCCTCATGTGCCGTCTTGAGGGTATCTCATATCTCCTTGGCAACCTCCAACCCTTCAATGCGGTTGAACTCCTCTCGAGTCAATGAGAAGGTAATCACCCCAACGGCTTGAGCATTGCGATGGAGGAGGACGGCCTGCTCCGGAGAGATGTCTTCCTCATTCTTGGGAAGATGTACACCTGTCGTAACAATTTGCCAGAAACTAGGATTTAAGGAAATGAGATGCATCTTCATATTATGCTTCCACATAGAGTAATCATTAACATCAAACTGAGGAGGTTTGCCAATGGGAATGGATAGATAGTGATTGCTTGCGGTAAGTTGCTCATAATTGTAAGGATACCGGGAGTAGTCTTGTAAACTACTCCCATTGTCGACGTTGATCGGAGCAATTGGCTTGATCTCCTTATTGGGCACATTGAGCTTCTCACGAAGCTGTGCCCTGAGCATTCGAACTTCTTCGTCGTCGTTTGGATCATCTTGAAGAACATTGATGTTCTTCGTCTTGGTGTCATCGACGACCACCGGAACATCGTTGTCACCCCTTCTGGTCATTCTTCTCCGAGTTGTTAGACCTTGGTGGAGAAGCCTGCTCTAATACCAATTGAAAGTCGCCTAGAGGGGGTGAATAGGCAATAAGAACTGAAATGACTTAATCAAACAAGATTAATCTCCTGAGGCCGAACTTGTCTAGATACGGCCGGACTAGTCCGCTCAGCACAGGGTGAAAACCTAAAAAACTTGGTTTTGACAAGTTATTTGCGAAATTTAAGTTCAACCAAGATGTAAACAATATATAGTAACTTAGTACAACTAAGATTGAAAGGTTTAAGCACTTAGATTACAAGATTTTAACAAAGATCAAATGTGAAGAGTAATATGAACAATATGAACCCTAATAGCAATTCTAGTGATTACAAAAAGTAAAGTTACATGTGAGACAAGATTTATCTCGTGGTTCAGCTCCACGAAGAAGCCTACATCCATGTTGAGAAGTCCACACAAGGACCAGGTCTCACTTGACCCTTCTCTCACCAAGCCACCACGATGGTCGGCTTGGTTTCCACTATATCCATGGGTAATCACCAAGTTTGATTGGGGCTGCTCACAAGTTGAGGCTCCCACAAATCAATACAATGAGGAGCACACGAAGATAAACTCACACAAGCCACAAAACACAACACAATGTGGAAAGAGATCAAACCGAGAGCCAAAGCGCGATGATCTTCCTTCACTCTCCTCCCCAAACCCTAATCTCTTCAACATTTGGTCTTAAAGGGCTAGTAGGACGAGTAGAAGGCATTGGATGGCTCTAGGTCACTTGTGGCGGCGCTAGGGTTCAAGACTTATTCAAATGATGTCGGGGTCCCCTTTTTATAGGGGTCTTGAGCCCCTTCTGCTGACCTCAGTAGAAGAACGGACTAGTCCGGCCCAATGGGACCACTGACCTCTTGTCAGGTCCTGACAACTGTCGCACTGCGCGACAATCGCCACGCCAAATTTCCAAATTCAAATGGTCACTAAACAATAGACTAGTCTGGTCTAAAGGACTAGTCCGAAGTAGGACAGAAAGGTTTAGTCCGTCCCAAAACGGACTCATCTGGGTAGGCCCGGACTAGTCCGACCACTGGGGGCGGACTAGTCCGGCCCTCTAGGTTTCTCTCAGTTTATCTCACTAAGCCTCAAACGGACTAGTCCGTATCCAAACGGACAAGTCCAAACCTTTCTAGAGAGCTTTGGTCTGTCCAAAAACAGACAAGTCTGATCTTCTGGGACTTAGCTCCAAATTCACTAAGAATCACTCAAGAGATGTTTGGTCCATCTCAAAACAGACTGGTCTGCCCAACCGGACTAGTCCGGCCTTGAGGCCCGAACTAGTCCAGCCTCCTAGGGTCTTTTCTCATTTTTGGCTCCTCACTTAGGTGTTTCTCTCAACCACCACTTTGAGCCCCCTAGATTGATCTCAATGCACATGATACATCCACCCTCTCACATAACACATCTAATACAAGCTCAACTCCATAGAAAACCCTAATTTCTATGCTTGAGCCTTTGACGCCCGTTTTATCCTTTTCCTTTTTGAGGGATTTTATCTCATTTTATACATCATTCCTGTGGTTAAGATCAACTCAGCTCATTAGTCTCTTAATTTTCGTCATCAATCATCCAAAACCCACGGGAATGCCTAGATGCACTTTCACCAATGTTTCCTCTAATCATGTGAGGGTCCAGGTTTCTCATGACCGGGAGCACGACTATTTTGATAGTTTCTATACACACTTTGCGGAGGTTGTACCACTTTACCCACGTCTTTGTGATTTCATCACCTTTTGATGACTATAGAATCTCAATTATGTCGTCTCACACTTCCTTAGATGTGTGGCCAGGAGATCACAAAATAACCTTTACAAAGGGATTACTATCCTATTTAGACCCCACTGTGGTTTCACCAGTGGTGATGCCTCCAACTGTGCACATATTCAACCAAGGGCCCCCTCTTGAGCCATTCGGATCCCAGGGTAGTCCCACCAATCATCAACAAACCCAATCCGACTACCCCTTCCCCGAGCATCCTTAATGGTCCAAATAGCACTGGCAAAGCCCTAATTAATCAGCTACGTCGCACCCATACTTGGTCTCGTGGTGGCACTGTAAATCCTGGATGGTTGATCCATGAACCGGTCCTTAGATCTAAAGCAAGTGAACCACCATAACATTCAACCCATCCACATACCATGCTTGCTTAGATCATCCATTACTATATCATATTAACCAGTTCATGTTAATCAAATCTCATAAGTGCATAATTAAGTTAAGTGGTATAGTTGTGTTCCATCCCAAATAATTAAGCGAAGCAAAAAGGTAAAGATCCCATCCCGACTCTCTACCATAAATTTCAGGTGACAAGGGTGGTCAAACAAATCTAGTAAACTTCCTATCATAGGATTCCCATCAAATTGACACAAGCATGCAGTTTTACAAACGAAACATTTACTTTAAAAACAGGATCAATATGTTTCAAGGACACTTGCCTTGCTCTTGGGATTGGTTCGGGTCAAAGCCTTCAAGCTCTTGGTGCTGGAGATCATCCGTGGCACTCTTTAGCGCAAATCCGTCTAGTTCGCACAATAAACATACAAGACAAGAAACACAATCAAAGAGTGCACAAATATTACTCAATATGACATGACATGCATGATTAATGCAATTGTGAAGCAAAACTAGTTAATAAGTTGTTAATGATGTTTATTAATCAATTACAATGGTTATTAAGAAGTCTACACAGGTTTGGAGTTGATTCAAAACAATTTTAGAATTAATTCAACACAATTTAACCGGGAAAATTGGACTAGTCCGCTGGGGACTGGACAAGTCCGCACTTCGCAGAACTGGCGAACTAGGGTTTTCTAGATCGACGTGAATTTAGAGATTTGGTGTAGAATTCACGTAAGGAAAAGGAAGTAGAAGGTATATCAGGTGTCTAAGACTCCAAATAATCAAGAATTTTGGAGGCAACACTTGGATCTTGACGATCTAGGGTTGATGAAGAACTTGGTGTGAATTGTTGACGAAGAACGCGAAGTTGATGGAGATCTTGATCCCCTTTCGTTTCCTCCTCTTCTTCTTCTTGCTCTAGATCTCCTTCTCCCTTTTTTGTGGCGGCTATCCACGAGCTAGGGTTTGGGTGAGGTGAAAAAAGTGGCAAATAGATGTCAAGCCAAGGGGTGGGGTTGTTTATATAGAGGTGGAGACTAGGGTTGGATGGATTTCAAGTTTGAGATGAGTATGGGTCGGTTTGGAGTCCCACAGGGGCTCTAAAAGAGTTAGGCATGACGTCCCTAGGCCCACTTAATGTAAAACCCAAGAAACAAGTCGTGAAACAAAAGATCAACTCGGAGTTGAGATTTATCGGACAAGTCCGCAAAAGGGCCGGACTAGTTCGAAGTTAGACAGGGGGGAAATCGGACAAGTCCGAACTTGGTCAGAGGAAAATCAGACAAGTCTGGCCAAAATCGGACAAGTTTGACTTTAGTGACAGGGGAAAACAGACAAGTCCACTGGGACAACGGACAAGTCCGAAAAAGTTCGGGGACTTAGCAAAATTTTCAAGGAATTAGAACAATGGACTAGTCCGCCCAGGACCGGACATGTTCGAAAGTTTCCAGAGGGAAAAACAGACTAGTCCGTAGCAAAACGGACAAGTCCGTTTGAAGTCAGAGAGAAATCGGACTAGTCCACTGGGGATCGGACTAGTCTGCACTTCCCAGAATTCTTAAGTGCGGTTTTGTTTCTAATTTCATTTTAAACTTATTCCTTTTTATGTTGCTCAATGTTAAACATATATTAGAATGTATGTAATGCATGATGTATGAAAATGAGGGTGTTACACCGGAGCATGCCACCACCTCATCCCCTGTCCCCAGAGCACGCCGCCGCCTCGACCCTTCCTTCAGAGCGTGCATTTTAGTGATTCTATTGAATTTGAGAATGTCCAATGAAATCTCATCGTTCATGAAGTCATTGATCTAAAGGGAGAATTTTCATTACAGTATACATTCATCTTCCTTTTTATGTCCAATGCTGAAGTAATGTATTTGTTTTGACTATGTATATAATGAATTCTGATTTGCAAACCCTTGAAAATACAGGAAGTGTGGTTGACACTAGCATTTGTCATCCTGGTGAGTTTGATTTCTATCTGTGCAGCCATGCTGGAATCAAAGTACCTATGCGATAATTGGTGTTGCTCTCATGAGTTTTTGATATCAGGCTATTAATGCATCAGTGAAATGTAAATTGTTTGCTTTTTCAGAGGACAAGCACACCATCTCACTACCATGTTCTTTATGATGAGAACAATTTCTCTGCTGATGCTTTGCAGATGCTCACAAACTGTCTGTGCTACAAGTAAGCTCGGTTCTTCATTCACTAACAGCTCCTGTATTTATTAAAATTGTATACCAATTTGTTCCTAAGCCGTTATATATTTACTTCCTTATGTGACTGTTTAAGCGAATGTGACTGCAATTTGATAATATTTTATATGATTTCAGTGATTTTATTGAATTTGAGGATGTCTCAGTCAAAGCATTAGAGGCTATGAAAGCTCATCATTAATAAAGTCGTTGATTGGGAGAATTTTCAATATGGTAAATGGGATTAGATGATAACAGTTATGATGTGTGTAATTAATTACTTTGTAATCAGAATGAACAGGGGGCCATTCTTTGTGTAATTTGTATACTTGATAACCAGATTGACACTTTGTTAATATTTGATTGGTCAATACAATTTAAATTGTGATCTTTTTTGCTATACATATATTCATGTATGTGTATGTTGCTGACACTGGCAATGCGGCTGCCAAATCCTGGCTAGCTTCAGGATGCAACCGATAACCATGATATCTGGAGTGGGGGCACCTAATAGAAGACTCTGCCTATAAACAATTCGCGACGAGTTGTAACAAAGAACGTCTCGAATTACCTAAATAAAAGAGACAAGCTTCCTTAAAGCACGTCTCGGATCAGTCAACAAATCTGTGACGAGCTACCATAAAACACGTCTCAGATCAGTCAATAGATCTGTGACATGCTTTATTAGAGCTTGTCTCACATGTATGCTGATGGGCGAAGCGCGCGACTCACGTCTCCAATAACCCGTAAAGCTCGCGTAGTTTGTTCGTCTCCCTTCTTCGTTCGGGCACATCTCAGATGAGCCTTTCTTATGTAGTGTTATCCACCAACCAAGAAACCAAATATAAAGTTTTCAGCCCATTCCTGGCGAGACCACTGAGTTGATCAGTGAATACTGGAGAGCGGTAAGAAAACTACACTAATTAACCATGCAACTATGCAAGTGCCAGTTATACAATTCAACAAGCTTCCGAAGCATCTAGACAAAAAGTAGCAGAATTTTCTAGCAAAAGTAAAAAAAAAAACTGTGTAAGCAAATTTCTGATAACCTCCACACCGGTGACAGTTTTTTTTATGCGATCACATAAAGCATCTCTAAGACTTACTAGAAATGTTGGTTAGGGAACAAACAACACACCAGTTTCATGCATATATACCATGTAAGCAAAACGAGCCAGTACACGAGATCATGTGTACCCATGGTAACCATACCAGATGCATGTAGAACAAACCTTGGTAACCCTCAAGAAATTCTTTGCGGGTGTGCTCAAAATTAACCTGCAAAGTGTTGAAAAGGCTTAAAATGTTTGGATAGATACAATATTGCAACACGAAAAAGAAATTAGCATGAAGCTCCAAAATAAGGTTAGAAATTATAGTTCTATAGAAAATGCATCCAAACACCCCAGAACAGGTAGTGGCAGAAACCGGATTTCTCACGCCTGTTTATTCTCCCAATTTAAACTTTAAACAGTCCAGTGTGCAAATGAACTTATCTAAATTTTTGGACATGTTCGATTATGACATCATGACTAGATGAGAGGTAGCTAATCATACCTTGAAATCTAATGAGAAAAAACGGGTAGCTGATCCGGCATATCGCCATACACTGGTAGATGATCATACCTTGGAGAGAGGTCTGAATGATTTTCATAAAAAACAAATTAGAAATCTCCATATGCCAAAATATATCTCATTGAATAAGAAACATCGATACATTATTGAAAAGTAATGTCCCATCCAAATTTGAAAGCACATTTACTCCCAGGCCAATAAAAAAGTTGAAAATGCACAAATCAAAGGGAGAGATGGTGAGGGCGGATAGGGGTGGGCATTTTGTTGACGGGAGAATTTTGGTTTGGTTTTTCGTTTTATTAATTTGATTTTGAAAAATGAAAACCGAAATATGAGATAGGATAGAAGAAACCGACGTATTGGTTAACCGTTAAATTAGGTTCAGTTTCGGTTAACCAAAAAAACCGTATTTCAACCCTATCCCTCAATCTTTCTCGATCTGGGGCGGGGGCAGTGCATCCGACTGCCAAGGGTGCGGTCTTCCGCGGCGGCAGCCATCAGCACAATGCGGAGCACGGGACAGTGACCGGCATCGGCAGAGCGCGGGGCAGCGACCGGTGGTGGCGGTTCGAAGAGCGCGGGCACAACCTTCGACTAAGGGTGGGCTTCCGGTTAACCAACGATCGGTTGGGTTTTTGTTTTTTTTATAATTGGGTTATCAGGATCTGGGAACCGAAGTAATAAGAAAAAAATATAAAAAGGGGTCTAGGTTAACTGATTATTTCGGTTCGGTTTTTGATTAAACCAAATAAACCAGATGTAGTGGCAAGCTGACCAATCAACGATGACATCGGTGGAGGGATGTCGCACATCCACGGTGACGGGTCGGCACACGTCGAAGGCGGGGCGGCCGGCTTGAGTGACGGCGGGGTGGTGGTGCCCTGCGAGGCGGCCATGAGGGAGAAGACACACAGTTGGAGCTGGGTGAAGGGCGACACGGTGAACAGAGGAGGCGCGTGCGCCGGCTGCGGCGGCGTCGTCTCCTCCATCTCCATGTCTGATCAATTGACAAAGGTGTGGGATACTGGAAGTGGAAGGGAGGAGAAGAGAGGTTCGATCAATCGGTAGAGGCGCTGGGTACGAAAAGGAACGAGCACCAGCATTGGCGGCTGAGGGAGCAGGGCTAGTTGGAGAGGGAGTTAGGGTTGCGCTGGCCACCTGTTGGGCCGTTGTTGGGCCTTCGGTGTTGGGCGAGTATAAGTTATTCGATTAATCTTGTTAACCGAATAAAAAACCGAAAACAGAGAAAAAATTTGGTTCCAGTAGTTTGAGAATCGAAGTTGTGTTCAGTTTAGTCGGTTCCGGTTAATTCGGTTTCGGTTCTGATTAATCGGTTTTGATTTTAGATTTTTGGTTTTCGGTTTTTTTTCCCACCACTACGCTCCGCCCTCTCCCTCGCTCCATGCCAAGCTCGCTCGCAGGACGCACAACGGATGCAGAGTTCAAATTAACAAATGCAGCCTCGGCAGTTAATGAGTCCAGCTTAAGCGAGCTTGTACTTTCAGGATCGAGCTCGGTAAGTATTCGAGCCGAGATCGAGCCTAGTTTGCAATCTGTTTTGATCCTACAGTTAAGCTCGAGCTCGACTTAAGATTTGTTTAAACAGTTAGGCTCGATTGAAGCTCGTAAAAGTTCGATCTTGGGAAGCTCATTTAAAGAATAAAAATAAATACTCTCTCTGTCATCAAATACTTATCACTTTTTAGTTCAAAAATAAGCTAACAAGTGATAAATATTTGGGGACGGGTGAAGTAATATTTTAAAAAAATATCAAATAATTTTTATAAAGCAAAAATATATCTAATAGAGCCATATCGAACTTATCGATCTCGAGCTTAGACTCACGAGATTTGGAAGCTCGAGTTCGGCTCATTTATCTTTCGAGCCGAGTTTGAATCAACCTTTTACGAGCCGAGTTTGAGTAGCTCATGAGCCTCGAACTTCAATAACACACCTACCCCAACTCCTCTCTTAGAGGTAGGATACCGTAATCGAATTAAATGAAATCAAAACCGAACTAACCAAATCGGATGAAACCGAACAAAATTTAGGTTCATAAAATGCGAAACCGAATTTTTATTTTCAGTTCGGTTTTTATTCCCAGTTAACAAAATTAAGTGAAATTTCGAACTGTCGGTACCCTCCGCACGGGATACCCCTTGGGATTGCAAAGATCACAAGGAAACTCCATCTACTAGATTTGAAGACCTCCAAAGGCCCCACATGTCAGGCATAACCGGACCTGCTTCCCTAACATGGTTAGTCCCAGGGCCGCCACGTCTATCATAAGACTGGAGCTATCACCAACACATGGGAAGCTCCGGTCGGTATACCAATATGGCACCCCCGGACCTAACCCCAGACAGAGGGAAGCTCCGGTATTGACACGTGTCAGGTAGCACCGGACCTACTCGTCCACGAAGATAAGCTCTGGTGCTGCCACGTGGCAATCGTCGGACCTTCAGCTTCAACAATCAGGACCCCCAACAGCTTCGGACCTTCAAGGAGTAATCAAATACTTCAAGACCCGATTAAGTGTCATTAATACTATATTAATGACACATGATCAGATGACCCTTAATACTGGTAACAGAACTGTTAAGGCCCGTTACCAGGCTATTTAGGGTAATTAACCCCATTTATTGTGTATCAAGCATATGTAACTGTCGGGGCCACCTGTCGGGCTAGGCTAACGTTGTAACGACCAGTCCTTGTACTATAAAGGGACTGGTCGACGATACACAAGGGAGGGTTCGAGACCACTATTGAACTCCCTGAGCTAGACGAGCTTCTTCTTCTGGAGCTTCTTCTAGACCCACAAGCTTAATACATCACCAACACAACCTGTGGAGTAGGGTATTACACTCAGGCAGCCCGAACCACGTAAATCGCTGTGTACACGTGTCTTTCACCTTCTTGAATCTTTACGCGCCCTTCACCGAACTACAACTCCTAGATCTACCAACGGTAGTGTCAGGAGATCTGACGGATCCAAACACCGACAGTTGGCGCGCCAGGAAGGGGCGCCCAAGATTTTGAGTATGGTGAACTCAGCTACTGGATCATCCAACGGCAACCCTGCTGTTCAACCCGCTGGAGGCAATCCCTCCAACATGCAGCAACCAGCAGGTGCCGTGGCTCCAGCAGGAGTCATGCCTCCACCGCCACCGCCTGCACCCACACGTCAAGCTGAGCTGCGTGACGGTGCATCGACGTCGGTCACCGCATCGGCGAATAACAACAACCCTAAACATGCGCTTCATGCAGCGCGTGCTCTCCTTCAACGACCACCACCTCCAGGTGCATCCCAGGGTGCAATGGAGCAGTGGAGAGCTGATGTGGAACATCTGGTTGCAGTAGCAGCCGACCGCATCAGCAACCAAGGTCCTCCTCCTTTGGGGCGGGCCCCATCACAGCGTCGGACCGTGTCTGGCAGACTTGGCCCGCATGCTTCCCAGAATAGGAGGCGTGTTGCGTCACAGCAAGTTACGTCGCTACCTTCTGGGGCGCGACGTACTCATACGGTAACCAGGCTATCAACTCATGACCTCCGGGCGGAGCTTGATCGCCGTTACCGTCAAGAGGACGGTCGTGTCCATATCGAGCATGCTCGCGAAAGGCAAGAGGCTCGAGACAGCCTTGCTGAGGCTGTTCTGCACTGGCCATGCACCTACGCATGGTCAGATGGCCACAAAATTTCTGGCCTCACCTATGGGAGAAATTTGACAGGACAGTTAACCCCGCCGAGTTTCTCCAAATTTACACCACCGCAATCCTTGCGGCCGGAGGTAACGAGGCTGTAATGGCCAACTACTTCCCAGTGGCTTTGACTAGGACCGCCAGGTCCTGGTTCATGAGCCTTCCTCACAACTCTATCAATAGTTCGAAGGAATTGTGCCAACAGTTCACCACCAATTTCGGGAGTTCATACACCCGACCAGGCACCGAACTGGACCTTTTTGCAGTTGTGCAAAAGGGGGGAGAATCCTTGCGCTCATTCATCGAGAGGTTCTCCCAGGTACGAAACACCATTCCTTCTATCTCTAGCGCTTCTGTTATCGTGGCATTTAGACAGAGCGTGCGGGATAAGAAGGTGCTAGAGAAGCTGGCGGTCAAGGAGATCACCAGTGTCACGGAGCTCTTCAGCTTGGCAGACAAGTGTGCCAAAGCTACGGAGGGCCGTGAAATGCACTCCAAACCACCTCCGAAGGATGGCAAAAAATCCTCCAAAGACAAAGCCACTACCTTCGGGAGTGGCAAAAAGAAGAAAAAGTCCAACGACAAAAAGAAGTCGTCGGCCGGCACATCCACCGCCGCAGCAGCAGCAGCTCCGGGTGGCCGGAGGCCATGCCCCGAGAAACGACCTCGGCCATCCTCTGAAGACGGTGGCAACTCCAAAATGTGGTGTCCAATCCACAAGTCGAACGGCCACAACTTGGAGGACTGCCGGGAGGTCCAAAACCTTGCCGAGCGCTACCACAAGCGCCGGGAAGAAGTTCCTTTCCATCGGAGGGAAGGAAAACAGAAAGTCGATGAAGCTCCAACTGAAGAGGAGGTGGGCTTCCAGGACCCCAAAAAGGTCCTGAAGGCTGTTTACACCTCCGTCGATGATGATTTTGATGTCTCCGCAATGAGCGTCGGAAGACCATGAACACCATCTTTGGTGGTTCGTGGGACATCACCTCCCCCTGTGTCCTCAAGACTATGCGGCGGGACATGGCCTCAGTAGCTCCTACAGCCAGGGCGGAGCCTCATCGAAAGTGGATGGACACACCCATCGCTTTTGATGCTTCAGACTGCCCTCGGAACATGATCGGAGCTGGTCAGCTACCTTTGATGGTATCACCTACCATAAATAACACACCATGTAATGGTGGACGGAGGTTCGGGGTTGAACCTCATAAGCTTTGAAACTTTCGTCAAGCTTCAGCTCCGATCTTCGGACCTTCGCCCCTCCCGACCTTTCTCCGGAGTAGGTCCGGGGGCCATAACACCACTTGGTGCCATTACTCTCCCCGTGACCTTCGGGACTTGGGAGAATTATCGCACTGAGAAGTTGATCTTTGACGTTGCTCAGATCAACTTGCCCTTCAACGCCATTTTGGGCAGGCCCGCCCTGTACAAATTCATGGCCGCTGCTCATTATGGCTACTTGGTGTTGAATATGCCAACACCAGCTGGCGTTCTCCGGATCCGCGGAGACCGTACTACCGGAGTGACTGCTTTGGAGGAACTTCATGCGCTTGCTACAGCACAGGAGGAAGAATCCAGGCAGGAGCAAGATTCGAAACCCCCGAGCATTCGTCAACGAGGCTCAACCTCCGCACCTCGCGTACAACCAAGCGGAGACACCGACATCCACGTCAAAGTAGTCCAAATCAGTTCTGATGCTGCTCAGACCACCCGTATATCGGGAGGTTTGAATGGCAAATAGGAACTCGCGCTCATCACTTTCCTCCAGGCTAACGTCGAAGTGTTTGCCTGGCAACCGTCAAATGTCTGGGATCCCTAGGGAAGTGATCGAGCATAATCTGAAGATCTATCCCGATGCTCGGCCCGTACATTAGAAGCCTCGTAAGCAATCCGTAGAGCGACAGAACTTCATACGACAAGAAGTGAAGAAGTTGCTCGAAGCTGGATTCATCCGAGAAGTCTTCCATCCAAAATGGCTGGCAAACCTAGTCGTTGTACCCAAGGCCGGCGGGAAGCTTCGGATGTGTATCGACTACACAACACTAAATAAGGCATGCGCAAAAGATCCATTCCCACTACCTAGAATAGACCAGATAGTGGATTTTACCTTTGGGTGTGAATTACTGTGTTTCCTAGATGCATATTCTGGGTACCATCAAATCAGAATGTCTAGGGAAGATGAAGAACATACTTCTTTTATCACAGTAGATGGATTGTATTGTTATACTGCCATGCCATTTGGTCTCAAGAATGCAGCTTCAACATTTGTAAGAGCTATGTACAAAACTTGTGGAGAGCTCATCAGAGACATAGTGGAAGTGTATGTTGATGACATCATCGTCAAGATCGAGGACAAGGAGTCATTCCTTGACACCTTGCAAGCTGTCTTCGACAAGCTGCGGGTCACCCGCACGAAGCTAAACCCAGATAAGTGCGTCTTCGGGGTTAGCTCCAGAAAGCTTCTCGGTTTCCTGGTAAACCACTGGGGCATAGAGGCAAATCCGGCGAAGATTAAAGCCATAGAGGAGATGCGGCCACCATCCCGCATCAAAGATGTCTAGAAACTAACTGGATGTCTAGCCGCCCTCAGCCGGTTCATCTCAAGACTGGCGGAACGGGCGCTACCCTTATTCAAGCTATTGAGGAAGTTCAGACCATTTCAATGGTCTGAAGAAGCAGAAAAGGCGTTCCAAGAGCTAAAGCAGCTCCTCACCACTCTACCAACCTTGGTAGCTCCGAACCCTGGTGCGCCCTTACTGCTTTACATTTCAGCAACCGACGAGGTTGTCAGCATGGTCCTGGTCGTGGAGAGACCAGAACCATGTCAAGCTCACAAATCCAGACCCCTCCGGGAGGGTCCGGAGGGTCCTGCAGGTGAGTCTGGGTCCCAGCCCCCAGACTTGGATCAACAAGGAGTTATCCCAGAAGACTTGGACCCCTCCGAGAGGGTCCAGGTCACTCCAGTAGAAGCTCCGGGTTCCTCTAGCAGGGACCCGGAGGTCCCCGAAGCAGATCCGGACCCCTCTGGGAGGGTCCGAGGCGATGTGGAGGAAGCTCCGGGCCCCTCCGGGAAGGTCCGGACAGTCCAACGCCGAGTGTACTTCATCAGCGAAGTACTACATGATGTCAAGACTCGATACTTAGAGGTGCACAAGCTACAATACGCAGTTCTCATCGCCTCCAGGAAGCTTCGCCATTACTTCCAAGCTCACAAGATATCAGTGGTGACCTCTTACCCACTGCATGCGATCTTGCATAATCCCAACTCTACTGGGAACATTGCAAAGTGGGCATCAGAATTGGCCAAATTCGATCTTGAATTCATCCCAAGACAAGCGACCAAGAGTCAAGCATTGGCAGATTTCATGGTGGAATGGACCCCCTCTCCATCAAACCCTGGGGGCCCTAGTGAGTAGAAGTCGGAACTCAAGGCTCCGGTCTTCACCGAACCTCACTGGACCCTCTACTTTGATGGCTCCATGCAAAAGCAGGGGGCCGGAGCTGGAGTCCTTCTCCTCGCTCCAACTAGGGAGAAGGTAAAATACATGGTCCACCTTGACTTCAAGGTGACCAACAACATGGAGGAGTATGAAGCACTCATTTATGGACTAAAGGTGGCACTATCATACGGTGTCAAGCCGCTGTTGGTCAAGGTAGATTCGCAGCTCATCATTAAACAGGTGAAGGGTGAATGCTCCTGTAACAATCCTCAACTAGCTGCTTATCTCCTTGAAGTCCAGAGGCTTCAGAAGGACTTCGAAGTCCTGGATCTCCACCATGTCCAACGTGTCCATAACGTTGAAGCTGACGAACTCTCGACGAAAGCGTCAATCGGAGCTCCGGCTCCTGACGAAACTGTCGGTACCCTGGGTACCATATACTCCTTGGGATTGCAAAGATCTCAAGGGAAAGTCATCTACTTGATTTGAAGACCTTTGAAGGCCCACATGTCAGACATGTCCGGACCCGCTTCTCCAACATGGTTAGTCCCAGGGTCGCCTCGTGTACTATCAAACCGGAGCTACAGCCCTCCAGGGGGAAGCTCCGGGCTACGTACCTAAATGGCACCCCCGGACCTAACCCCAGACCAAGGGAAGCTCCAGTGTTGACACGTGTCGAGTAACACCGGAGCCATCTGTTCCCCACAGTGTGCTCCGGCGCTGCCACGTGTCCAACCGTCGGATCTTCAACCTCTAACCTCCGGAAGACTCCACAACGGCTCCGGATCTTCAAAGGGGAATCAAGGACTTCAAGACCCGATCAAGTGTCATTAATACTATATTAATGACACACGATCGGACGACCTTAATTACTAGTAACGGTGTTGTCAAATCCCATAACTCGGTCATTAAGGACAATAAAACGTGTTGAATGTGTATCAATATCAGTAACCGCTGGGGCCACATGCCGGGCCAGGCTAACTTGTAATGGTCTGCCCTTGTACTATAAAAGGACAGGCCGACGACACATACAGGGGGGACGGGCTCTACACGCGCTACACAAACTCTCTAGGCTCTAGACATACATCCAATACAACATCAACACACCCCGTGGAGTAGGGTATTACGCTCAGGCGGCCCGAACCACGTAAATCTTGGTGTCCCTTGTGTCACTCAACATCTCACCTTCTTGAATCTCCGCGCGCCCATACCGAACCTCAAACTCCTCTAACACTTTAGTAGTGTCGGGAGATCTGCCAGATCAAAACCACTGACAGTTGGCGCGCCAGGTAGGGGCGCCTGAGATTTCAAGAATGGTGAACTCAGCCGCTGGATCATCCAATGGTCATCCCGCTATTCAAGCTATTGGGGGTAATCCCTCCAATATGCAGCCACCAGCAGGAACCACGGTTCCAGCAGGAGTCACACTTCCACCACCACCGCCTCCACCAGCAAATCAAGCTGGACAACGCGATGGTGCACCGACATCAATTACTGCGTCGGCGAATCTCAACAACCCAGAACACGCGCTTCATGCATCACGTGCTCTTCTTCAGCGCCCACCACCTCCGGACGCATCTCGGGATGCGATGGAGCAGTGGAAGGCCGATGTGGAACACTTGGTTGCAGCAGCAGCCGACCACATCAGCAACCAGGGTCCTCCTCCTTCAGGACGTGCCCCATCGCAGCGGTGGACTTTGTCTGGCAGACTTGGTCCGCACATTTCCAACAGCAGGAGACGTGCTGCATCACAGCAGGTGACGTCGTTGCCCTCCGGGGCACGACGCACTCACACGGTATCAAGGCTTTCAACTCATGACCTCCGGGCGGAGCTTGATCGCCGATATCGCCAACAAGACGGCCGAGTCTATATTGAGCGTGCTCGTGAAAGACGAGAAGCTCAAGACATTTCTGCTCCTGAAGGAGTAGGAGGAGGCTGTTCAGCCCTGGCCATGCATCTGCGTATGGTCAGGTGGCCACAGAAGTTCCAGCCCCACCTGCCGGAGAAGTTCGACAGGACTGTTAATCCTGTCGAATTTCTTCAGATTTACTCCACCGCTATCTTGGCAGCTGGAGGAAATGAGGCCGTAATGGCCAATTATTTCCCAGTGGCTTTAACTGGGACCGCCAGGTACTGGTTTATGAGCCTTCCACCCAACTCCATCAGCAGTTGGGAGGAGTTGTGCCGGCAGTTCACCGCCAACTTCGGGAGTTCTTACACCCGACCAGGCACTGAACTGGACCTTTTTGCAGTCGTGCAAAAAGGGGGAGAATCCCTGTGATCATTCATCCAGAGGTTCTCTCAGGTACGAAACACTATCCCTTCTATCTCTAGTGCCTCTGTCATCGTGGCATTTAGACAGGGAGTGTGGGATAAGAAGATGTTGGAGAAACTGGCGATCAAGGAGATTACCAGTATCACAGAACTCTTCAGCTTGGCTGACAAATGTGCCAGAGCTGCGGAGGGCCGTGAAATGCACTCCAAACCAACTCCGGAGGGTCACAAGAAATCCTCCAAAGAAGAAGCCGCTACCTCTGGGAATGGCAAGAAGAAGAAAAAGACCAACAGCAAGAAGAAGTCGTCGGCCTGTGCATCCAATGCTGCAGCTGCTGCAGCTCCGGGTGGCCGGGGGCCATGCCCCGAGAAGCGACCTCGATCGTCTTCTGAAGACGGTGGCAAACCCAAGGTGTGGTGTCCAATTCACAAAACGGACAGCCACAGTTTGGAAGACTGCTGGGAGGTCCAAAACCTTGCCGAGCGCTACAACAAGCGCCGGGAAGTAGCTCCTTTCCGACAGAGGGAAGGAAAACAAAAAGTTGACGAAGCTCCGGCTGAAGAGGAGTTAGGTTTTCAGGATCCCAAAAAGGTCCTGCAGGCTGTCTACACCTCCATCGACGACAACTCCGACGTCTCTGACAACGAGCGTCGGAAGACCATGAACACCATTTTTGGTGGATCATGGGACATCACCTCCCGCCGCGTCATCAAGACTATGCGTCGGGACATGGCTGTTGTAGCTCCTACAGCCAGGGCGGAGCCTCATCGGAAGTGGATGGACACAACCATCACTTTTGATGCTTCGAATTGCCCTCGAAGCATGGTCGGAGCAGGTCGGCTACCTTTGATGGTATCTCCTACCATCAATAACATCCAGCTCCACCATGTTATGATAGACGGAGGTTCGGGGCTCAATCTCATAAGCTTTGAAGCTTTTACCAAGCTTCAGCTCTGACCTTTGGATCTCCACCCCTCCCGACCTTTCTCCAGAGTAGGTCCGGGAGCTATTACTCCACTCGGAGCTATTACCCTCCCCGTTACCTTTGGGACCCGAGAGAAGTATCGCACCGAGAAGTTGGTCTTTGACGTTGCTCAGATCAACTTACCCTTCAATGCCATCTTGGGTAGGCCTGCCTTGTACAAATTCATGGCAGCTGCTCATTATGGTTACCTGGTGTTAAAGATGCCAACACCAGTAGGCGTTCTCTGGATCCGCGGAGATCGTACTGTCGGAGTAACTGCTCTGGAAGAACTCCATGCGCTCACCACGACGCGAGAGGAGGACTCCAGGAAGGAGCAAGCTCCAAAACCCCCAAGCATTCGTCACCGAGGCTCGACTTCTGCACCTCGTGTGCAGCCAAGCGGCGACACCGACATTCCCGTCAAAGTCGTCCAAATTGGTTCCGATGCCGCTCATACCACCCGTATATCGGGGGGATTGAACGACAAATAGGAACTCGCGCTCATCACTTTCCTTCGGGCTAATGTCGACGTGTTTGCCTGGCAACAGTCACAAATGCCTGGGATCCCCAGGGAAGTGATTGAGCACAATCTGAAAATCTACCCCGACGCCCGGCCTGTGAATCAGAAGCCTCGGAAGCAATCCGTAGAGCAACAGAACTTCATCCGACAAGAAGTGAAGAAGTTGCTCGAAGCTGGATTCATTCGAGAAGTTTTCCATCCAAAATGGCTAGCAAACCCAGTCGTTGTGCCCAAGGCCGGCGGGAAGCTTCAGATGTGTATCGACTACACAACACTAAATAAGGCATGTCCAAAAGATCCATTCCCACTACCTAGAATAGATCAGATAGTGGATTCCACCTCTGGGTGTGAATTACTATGTTTCCTAGACGCATATTTTGGGTATCATCAAATCAGAATGTCTAGGGAAGATGAAGAGCATACCTCTTGCATCACAGTAGATGGATTGTACTGTTACCAGTGTTATCCTAAACGGTAAACGGTAGACAGTCGGTGGAGCTCTGTTTACCGTTTAGAAGGTTTAGACGTCGTTTAAACGGTGTTTAAACGGACTAAACGGTGTATACTGTAGCAGTAAGAAAAAATATTTTTACTGTCATGCGCTACGGTAGATGTTCAAATCAAGTTCAAACTCATATTTGAGATCAATTTAACTTCGACATCATATAAAATTAAAGAGACGATCACAATACCACACCATCAAATAATAATATTGAGACTGAAAAAAGTACATGTGGTGTCCTAAACAAATATTTTAAACTTCTGCTGCTAATGGTTGTTTTATTATATTTTTTGAAACATGAGTAATATTACTTCTGATGTGTTTAAGTGTTTAAGTGAAGCTTAGAAAATATATTGATTTTAATCAATTTGGTGATATTAATTTTAAACTTGCATCTGACTTAAAAGTGTAAGTTCACTTTGGCTAAATGGTTCTAAACACGTTTAAACATGTTTAAAATCCGTTTTGTTTAGCCCGTTTAAACGGGCGTTGACCCGTTTAAAAGGGTCAACCGTTTAATCCACCGTTTAGGGGCTAAACTGTGCAGTTGCTCCCTGTTTAGCGTTTAAACACGTTTAAACAGACCGTTTAGGCCATTTAGGATAACACTGACTGTTACACAGCCATGCCATTTGGTCTCAAAAATGCAGCTTCAACCTTTGTACGAGCTATGTACAAAACCTTTGAAGAACTCATTAGAGATATAGTGGAAGTTTACGTCGATGACATCGTGGTCAAGGTCAAGAACAAGGAGTCACTCCTTGACACCTTGCAGGCTATCTTCGATAAGCTGCGGGTCACCCGCACAAAGCTAAACCCAGACAAGTGTGTCTTCGGGGTTAGCTTTGGAAAACTTCTTGGTTTCCTGGTAAGTCACCGGGGCATAGAAGCTAATCCAGTGAAGATCAAAGCCATTGAAGACATGCGGCCACCAGCCCGCATCAAAGATGTCCAAAAGCTAACTCGATGTCTAGCAGCCCTCAGCCGGTTCATTTCAAGACTGGCAGAACGGGCACTTCCCTTCTTTAAGTTATTGAGGAAGACCGGAACATTCTAATGGTCTGAAGAAGCAGAAAAGGCATTCCAGGAGCTAAAACAGTTCCTCACCATCCTACTAATTCTGGTAGCTCCGAATCCTGGTGAGCCTTTGCTGCTTTACATTTCAGCCACTGACGAAGTCATCAGTATGGTCCTGGTCGCGGAGAGACCAGAACTACCCTATACTCAGGAATCCAGACCCCTTCGGGAGGGTCCGGAGGATCTCGAAAGCGAGTCTGGGTCCCAGCTCCCAGACTTGAATCCACAAGAAGTCACTTCGGAAGACCTAGACCCCTCCTGGAGGGTCCAGGTCACTTCTGAAGAAGCTTCGGGTTCCTCCAGCCAGGACCCGGAGGTCCCCGAAGGAAATCCGGATCCCTCCGGGAGGATCCGGATCAGTGAAGAGGAAGCTTCGGGCCCCTCCGGGAAGGTCCAGACCATTCAGCGCCCAGTGTACTTCATCAGTGAAGTACTACATGATGCCAAGACTCGATACCTAGAGGTGCATAAGCTGCTCTATGCAGTTCTTATTGCCTCCAGGAAGCTTCGCCATTACTTCCAAGCTCACAAAATCTCAGTGATAACCTCTTACCCACTTCGAGCAATCTTGCATAATCCCAACTCAACTGGGAATATTGCAAAGTGGGCAGCGGAATTGGCTGAATTCAATCTCGAATTCATTTCAAGGCAAGCAATCAAGAGTCAAGCATTGGCGGATTTTGTGGCGGAATGGACTCCCTCTCCATCAAACCCTGGGGGCCCCAGCGAGCAGAAGCCGGAACACAAGGCTCCGGTCTTCACCGAGCCTCACTGGACCCTCTACTTTGATGGCTCCATTTAAAAGCAGGGGGCCGGAGCTGGAATCCTTCTCCTCGCACCAACCGGAGAGAAGGTAAAATACATGGTACACCTTGACTTCAAGGCAACCAACAACATGGCAGAATATGAAGCACTCATTTACAGACTAAGGGTGGCACTGTCATACGGTGTCAAGCAACTGCTAGTCAAGGGAGATTCACAGCTCATCATTAAACAAGTGAAGGGTGAATGCTCCTGAGACAATCTCCAGCTAGCTGCTTACCTCCTTGAAGTCCAGAGGCTTCAGAAGGACTTCGAAGTCCTAGATCTTCACCATGTCCAGCGTGCCCACAACGCTGAAGCCGACGAACTCTCGACGAAAGCGTCAACCGGAGCTCCGGCTCCTGACGGAACTTTTGTCCGGAGGTTGTCAAAACCCACAGCTCAGCCTACCGAACTGAGCGAAGGGGGCGAGATCAGCATCCCGAAGCTGACAGTCCCGATGGCCCTGTTACCATGGAAGCCATCAAGGGTCGTAGGTGCTGCCGGAAGCTCTGAGCAACCCAGCACGCAAGGCTCAAATGCTCAAGTTAGTTCTGATGCATGGATCTCGGAGATTCGGAGCTACTTGAAACACCACATCCTTCCTGACGATGATGTATCCGCTGACCGGGTAGTCAGATTGGCTAAAAGATACATGTTGGTAGAAGGGGATCTCTACCGGCGCGGTGCCAATGGCATCCTAATGCGGTGCATCACAAGGGAAGAAGGTTGCGAGCTCCTCGCAGAAATCCATGGAGGCGAGTGTGGGAACCACGCGTCTTCCCACACGCTGGTTGGTAAAGCCTTTCGGCATGGCTTCTACTGGCCTACAGCACTCCAGGATGCAACTGAGCTGGTGAAGAAATGCAAAGCGTGTCAATTTCATGCAAAGCAAATTCACACACCAGCTCAGCCCCTACAAATGATACCTCCTACATGGCCCTTCGCTGTGTGGGGGATGAACATCTTGGGACCTTTCCCAAGAGCCGTTGGAGGTTACAAGTTCTTGTACATTGCCATTGACAAGTTCACCAAGTGACCGGAAGCAACTCCAGTTGTGACAATCAACAAGCAATCTGCTATCAACTTTTTGCAGTCCATTGTATGCAGATTTGGAGTCCCAAACAAAATCATCACTGATAATGGGACCCAATTCACAAGCTCTGCATTTCAAGGATATTGCGAAGACCTCGGCATTCAAGTTTGCTACGCCTCCGTAGCTCACCCAGCAAGCAATGGCCAAGCCGAGAGAGCAAATGATGAAATCCTTAAAGGACTCAAAATGCGCACCTATGAGCGCTTGAAAAAACATGGAGCCAACTGGATTGAAGAGCTTCCGCCCACTTTATGGGCCAACAGGACATCTCCAAACAGGTCAACTGGAGAGACACCCTTCTTCCTGGTGTATGGAGCCGAAGCAATCCGTCCTCCAGAAATCACCTTGGGGTCACTCCGGGTCCGGACCTTCGACGAAGCCACGCAGGACCAGCTCCAGCGTGAAGACCTAGACCTCCTTGAGGAGGGAAGGTGCCAAGCAGCTGATCAGAATGCTCGATACCGCCAAGCCCTTCGACGCTATCATCAGCGGCACGTACACAACCGACAGCTCGAGGAAGGCGATCTGGTGCTACGGAGAATACAATCCAGAGAAGGGTTAAGCAAACTCTCCCCCAGTTGGGAAGGACCCTTCCGAGTGATTAAAGTATCCCGTCCCGGAAGCGTTCGCTTGGCTACCGAGGATGGGACACCTCTCCCAAATCCTTGGAACATCGAGCGCCTCCGTAAGTTATACACTTAATATCACGGAGGTGAGTCTGTAGTAACTTGAGGTGTATGTTATAGAGTCATTGTACAGAGTCGGGTAGTTCCTCCGGGAGAACAGCTGGACCTTTCCAGGAAGGTCCGCAAAGTTCATGCAACACTTGTCACAGTCTCAGGACTAAAAGTGTGGCTAGCTACCCTGGGTCAAACGAGAAATTAAACACGCTTAGCCTGGTTCCGAACCCTAAGAGTGTACTTGTTTCCCCTGTACCCCGGACCTATAATGAAAAACATCTTCATGTGAAACAGACTCCACGTGCATTTATCTTGTACAGGCTCAACATTCTTTTTTATTTTTCTCTTTCTTGTCTATAACAAGGACGTGCAATTCTTAAGAAATTTTAGTTCGACCGGTTCATATACAATTCAAGTTGTATTGTCGATTATTTTGGATTCAAATATTGTTCGTGGCCCACTCGCCTGAATGCCGCCAAGCCAACCTAGGGCCGGAGTGTGCTATCGACTTAGCCTGGTCAAGCACCCTAAGTACGCCACTCTACCTATAACCCGGTAGGGCGAAGTAAGGCGGGTCCAAGTACAATTGGATCTGGAAGAAAAGACAACGCATTCGGTTGTATTCAGAATCGCGTTTGACCTAAAATTTTCTTGAGAATCGTAAGCCGCGGTGAAGTTATAGGCAAGGAGCGAATTTTACTGTTTTTCTTGGCTTCAATGTGCAGGAAAAATAAAGAATTCACGTTGATGGAGAAAAGTCGGAGATAACAAAGCTCCGACTCCCCTTAGGTGGCTTGCAATCGATGTTGAACATTGAAAACAAGCATCACCGGAGCAACCAAGCTCCGGTAAAGATAGGGGGGCCAGCCGTCGACGTAAAATAAAAGATGGTCAGAAGACCCAACAAGTAGAGTTTGTTGCCGACAAGCTACGCGTGGGCAAAGTTCACTACCGGAGCTACTAAGCTCTGACACCCCGGAGGGCTAACTATCGAAGCTCTACGCTTTGATAGGGACTATTGCCGGAGCTACTGGGCTCCGACGGTAGTCAATTTGACCTCAGGGGGCCTTCACTATCGAAGACTTCGGACCTACACTCTACAAGTTCGAAGCAAATGAGTCTTCAACAAAACACAATATCCTCTTGGTACATGTTCACAATCAAATTGTGTACATCTACCAGGGGGCCAAGTGAAGACAAAAGTGTTGAAGACAAAAAAGTGAAATTCACAAAAACTTGGGGATTTCATTCATCTGGAGACAAGGGATTACAAAATTGAGGAAGAAGAAAAGAGAATACAAGTGGGAACTACAGAGATGGTCCTAGACCCTATGGAAGAATTGGGCGACCTTCTGGGCAACCTCCGACACGTTGGTTCGGGCAGCTTCACCTTCTCCTTCAACGGGACCTTCGAGCACCGGGTCTAGAGGAAATTGGGGATTCCGGCTGGTGTAGCACGTTAGCACATACTTTGCGACGTTCTTCGCCAAGGATTGCCCCTCAACCTCCAATTGGTCCGCGATGACGTCGCCCACCTTGGAGAGTTTGCTGCCTGCCGAGCTCAACGCCTGCAACGCCAGGTCCGGCTCCGGCTCCGGATCATCCGGGCGCACGGGACTGAAGCCCATCGGTGTCAGCGCGTCGTTGGCCTTGCCCAGGAACTCCCAAATCTGTAGGGAGTCCGCAGTCCTCAAGCCCTTCAATTCCTCCAAGGATCTTCTGGCCGCCACCAGTTCAGAATTCTCACGAGCGAGGCGCTCAACTTCTTTGGCGTTTTGGTGAATCTTTTCAGCAACCCGCTTCCGAGTTTTCCAAGGTCCTCCTCCCGGAGGTGGATCTTATTCCGGCGGTCAACCAGGTCCTTCTCCCTGCCCCTCACTTTCTTCTCCCTAGCAGCAAGGGCACACTCTTGCTCGTAGAGTTCCTGCCCTCGCACCCAAGCCTTCTCCTCCTCCTCAGTGCAGCGCTCTTCCAATTTCTTAGTGCGCTCTTCGAGGTCATTGTCGGCCAGAGCCACTTTCTCGGTGAGCTCCTCCTCCCTCCTCAGGATGTCATCCCGCAGCTCTAGGAGTTTCTGCTCTTCATCTTCGAGCCGTTTCTCCCTCTCCTCAAGTGCCTCCTGACGCTTGATGAGAGTAGTGTTAATGGCCTCAAGCCTTTCTTGGCATTCATCGGCCGCACTGTTAGCTGCTTTGGTCTGCTCATAAATCTCCCGGGATTGAGCGTCGAGGGCGCGAGTCATGCTCTCCCTGTCATCCAATAATTTGCCCCAGTATTCCAGGCGGACCTTCTCCCGCTTGATCCACTCTTTGTCATCTGCTAGCCTCGACTGCGCCAGCTTGGTCTTGAAGTAGAGCCGGTTACGCCACCGCCTAAGGGTTTGGCGCTCCTCTTCAAGAGCCTTGCTGTCGTGGAAGAAGGCCAGTTGAACTTGACGCAGACTAGAACAGGCGTTGTCAATAGACAATGACAATGGGATAGGTTTCGGACCTGCTGGGGTCTCCTCCGCTGGTTCCAGCGGGTTTTCAGATACAAAAATTGGGTCCCACTCCACGAGAGTGGTCCCCTGGGTCTCCATGGCACTAGAGCCGTCCTCCGGGATGGCCTCAGTCGCCATCGAGGAGGGTCCAGCTGATGAAGCTCCGACCTCCGGAAGTGGTTCCGAAGGGCCCCGCCGCGAGGTCTTCATCTGCCCCCTCCGGCAGGGGGCCAGCAACCTCTTCCGGGCACTCCAGCTCGGCCGCAGGAACCTCCGGCGTCGTCATTCCCGGAGCAGGGGTTGCTTCTGGCTCTGGCCTGGGCACCTCTTCTACTGGGGGCTCGAGTGCCGACGCCTCTGCAACAACCGGCTCGGGAGCCGGAAGGTCTTCAACATCAACCGGCCCTACGGCCGGAGCTTCAACAACAACCGGCTCTGCGGCCGGTGCTTCAGAGGTAGCCGGCCCAACCATCGGGACTTCCTCAACATTCGGCGCGCACACCGGGACTTCAACTACCTCTGGCTCAACCGCCAGGGCTTTGACAATTTCTGGCTCTGGGGCCGGAATTACTGCTTCCTCCGGCTCAACGGCCGGAGCTTCCATCATCTCTGCACCAGGACCTGGAGCTTCAACCTCTGGAGCAGGTGCCGCTGGCATCTTCTCTCCCGCGGTCCGGTGCTACCACGGGAGTCTCTGGGGATGAGTCGAGGTCCATGACCATGACAGCTGGCGCCGGAGCTGTCGCAGCTTCAGCCACCACTTGGGGCGGCACCAGGACAGGAGCAGAAGCTTCCGCCCTCACAACTTCAGCTGTTGTGGCTGAGGGTGGAGCCTCACTCCTCTTCTTGGGAACGCTACAGATGATGGATGAAGAAACTTAAAAAACAATTACTACAACAAAACAACTGTCTGAGGTAAATATTAAAAATTACCTCGGGAGGCTTCCGCACCAGCTTGCGCGGAACCTCTTTCCCGGGCGTTCTGGGCTGGTCATAGCTGCCGCCGGCGTGGAAGCTCCGAAACTTGTTGCAGCCACGGGCATTTCCCTAGTCGAGGCCCCCCTTGATTGGGAAGAACCTCCGGACCTAGAGGCCTCAACCGGCCCTGGTGCCGGGGTCGCATGCCTGGAGCTAGCACCCCGGGAGGACGCCGTTGCGGGTATAGTCGCCGCGGTTGTAGAAGACCTCCCCCTCCGGCGAGAAGGAGCCAATGCAGAGGTGGCAGGCCTAACGGACCTTTCGTCAGCATGCTGCAGCTTCCTCTTCCAGCTCAAGGGTTCATCCGCCGGTTCCTTGCCCTTGCCAAAGACCTCGAATCTTGGCTTCGGGGCAGGGTCAGAGCCACCTTCGGAAGCTCCAGGGATCACCACCCTGGAGGTCGATCTTCTCTCGATGACACCAAGGTCGTCAAGCACGGGCATCTTCCGCCGGAGCTCCCTGCTGAACTCTACTTCCACGTTCAGAGGGAGAAAAGCTGATGGTGGAGTCAACTCATCGCACGCGACGTCGATGCCATGCTGGAAGTTCTTGAGATGAAACTCCAAGGTTGTCCCCACCATGTTGGACTTCAGCTCGGTCTCGACCCAGTCGTCGTCCATCACACAGTTAAAGGCCCAAGCGAGTTTTTCTCTCCTCTTCAGCGGTGCCCACCTGTTGACCAGGAAATTGCAAAACACCGCCTGAGGAGTTAATCCTCCCTCCACGCACTGGCGGATCCTGGTCAGAGCAGGGTTGAAGGCTTCTGCCAGCACCGGAGCTTCACTCCAGATTGTCGTATTGATGTTGGGGAGGCCTTCGGGCAGCTCCAGCCTCTCGTGCTCCTCCACACGGATGACTATCCAGTCCTTCTTCCAATCACCCAATTTCCCAGAGGGAAACGACCGGAGGTACTTGAATGGGCACTTCTTGCGCTTCACGAAGTAGTAGAAGCCGAGGTACTCATTGCTCCTACCGGTGGTATGGACGATGAAGAAGGTCCGGAAGAGTTCAATGCAGGGGGGATGCCCACCCACATCTCACAAAAGTGGACGAAGATAGACACAAGAAGAATGGAGTGGGGGCCAAGGTGGTACAGCTGCAGAGCATAGAAGTCTAGCAGCATCAAGAAAAAGGAGGAAAAAGGTGGGATCAACCCCACCATGGCGTACGAGGAGAAGTACACCATTTCGCCGGCGTGCTCCTTCTCAAACGAGAGCTCTCCCCTGGCGCGGACCGAGCGGTTGAAGAAGTCCGAGGACCATCCCATGAGGGCCCGGACCTTCTTCAGGTCACCGTCGGTCTTCAAACGGCTCTCGCGGAGACCCAGCTCCATCGCAGCACAGCAAGGCAGGAGAGGAAGAGCAAGCACAAGTTGGGAGTTTGAGCGCAAGATCGGATGAGAGGCGTAAAGAACCCCAAACGGTGTGCGCTTTCCTTCTTAAGTAAGCCCTTGCGATGCTTGGATGGAAACCACAAGGAAGTCGAAGATACTACTAAAAAATTCCACCCAACCGATGAAAAGAGGGCCCGGGACCACCCCGATGATCAAGTCGAGGTTCTTACCCAGGCAAATGATTGCCATCATGAGGCGGGAAGCCCGAAGGCGGCGACCTGACAAGGCGCGCGGAACCGATACGATTTTCGTATCAGAAACCGGCGACCTTCAATTGTGTGAGATCCGCACGCCAAAGATCTCACCTGCCGCACACGGGATACGCCACGCGGCGAGGATTTAACTCCAAACCATCGCTAACGGCACATCCGAAGACCTTTGAAGACTTAGTTCAAAAGTCGAAGGATGGACCCACCTCCGGAGGAATGACTTCACCCAAGGGGTCTTCCTCAAAGGTGGGCCCAGGGGGCCACTGTCGGTACCCTGGGTACCATATACTCCTTGGGATTGCAAAGATCTCAAGGGAAAGTCATCTACTTGATTTGAAGACCTTCGGAGTCCCACATGTCAGACATGTCCGGACCCGCTTCTCCAACATGGTTAGTCCCAGGGTCGCCACGTGTACTATCAAACCGGAGCTACCGCCCGCCAGGGGGAAGCTCCGGGCTACGTATCGAAATGGCACCCCCGGACCTAACCCCAGACTGAGGGAAGCTCCGGTGCTGACACGTGTCGAGTAACACCGGAGGCATCTGTTCCCCACAGTGTGCTCCAGCGCTGCCACGTGTCTAACCGTCGGATCTTCAACCTCTAACCTCCGGAAGACTACACAACGGCTCCGGATCTTCAAAGAGGAATCAAGGACTTCAAGACCCGATCAAGTGTCATTAATACTATATTAATGACACACGATCGGATGACCTTAATTACCAGTAACAGTGCTGTCAAAGCCCGTAACTCGGTCATTAAGGACAACTAAATGTGTTGAATGTGTATCAATATAAGTAACCGCCGGGGCCACATGTTGGGCCAGGCTAACTTGTAACGGCCTACCCTTGTACTATAAAAGGACAGGCCGACGACACATACAGGTGGGACAGGCTCTACACGCGCTACACAGACTCTCTAGGCTCATACATCCAATACAACATCAACACACCCCGTGGAGTAGGGTATTACGCTCAGGCGGCCCGAACCACGTAAATCTTGGTGTCCCTTGTGTCACTCAACATCTCACCTTCTTGAATCTCCGCGCGCCCATACCGAACCTCAAACTCCTCTAACACTTTAGTAGTGTCGGGAGATCTGCCGGATCAAAACCACCGACAGGAACCTTCGTCCAGAGGTTGTCAAAACCCACAGCTCATCCTGCCGAACTGAGCGAAGGGGGCGAGACCAGCATCCCGAAGCTGGCGGTCCCGATGGCCTTGTTACCATGGCAGCCATCAAGGATCGTAGGTGTTGCTGGAAACTCCGAGCAACCCAGCACGCAAGACTCAAATGCTCAAGCAAGCTCCGATGCATGGATCTCGGAGATCTGGAGCTACTTGAAAGACAATATCCTTCCTGACGATGATGTATCCGCTGACCGGATAGTCAGATTGGCTAAAAGATACACGCTAGTAGAAGGGGATCTCTACCGGCGTGGTGCCAACGGTGTCCTAATGCGGTGCATCACAAGGGAAAAAGGCTAAGAGCTCCTCGCAGAAATCCATGGAGGCGAGTGTGGGAACCACGCGTCTTCCTGCACGCTGGTCGGTAAAGCCTTCCGACATGGCTTCTACTGGCCTACAACGCTCTAGGATGCAACTGAGCTGGTGAAGAAATGCAAAGAATGCCAGTTCCATGCAAAGCAAATTCATACACCAGCTTGGCCTCTACAAATGATACCTCCTACATGGCCTTTTGCTGTGTCGGGATGGACATCTTGGGACCTTTCCCAAGAGCCGTCGGAGGTTACAAGTTCCTGTATGTTGCTATCGACAAGTTCACCAAATGGTCGGAAGCAACTCCAGTTGTGACAATAAACAAGCAATCAGCTATCAACTTCTTGCAGTCCATAGTATGCAGATTTGGAGTCCCGAACAAAATCATAATAGATAATGGGACCCAATTCACAAGCTCTGCATTCCAAGGATACTGCAAAGACCTCGGCATCCAAGTCAGCTATGCTTCCGTAGCTCACCCGGCAAGTAATGGCCAAGCAGAGAGGGCAAATGCAGAAATCCTGAAAGGACTCAAGACGCACACATATGAGCGCCTGAAAAAACATAGAGCTAACTGGATTGAAGAACTTCCGCCCACTCTATGGGCCAATAGGACAACTCCAAACCAGTCAATCGGAGAAACACCCTTCTTCCTGATGTACGGAGCTGAAGCGGTCCTTCCTCCGGAAGTCACCTTGGGGTCGCTCCGGGTCCGGACCTCTGACGAAGCCACGCAAGACCAGCTCCGGTGTGAAGACCTTGACCTCCTTGAAGAGGGAAGGTGTTGAGCAGCTGTTCGGAATGCCCGATACCGCCAAGCTCTTCGGCGCTATCACCAATGGCATGTTCACAGCCGACAGCTCGAGGAAAGCGATCTGGTGCTACGGAGAATACAATCCAGAGAAGGGTTAAATAAACTCTCCCCCAGCTTGGAGGGACCCTTCCGAGTGATCAAAGTATCCCGTCCCGGATGTGTTCGCTTGGCAACCGAGGATAGGACACCTCTCCCAAATTCTTGGAACATTGAGCACCTCCGTAAGTTCTACGCTTAGTATCACGGAGGTGAGTCTGTAATTACATGTGGTGTATGTTACAGAGTCATTGTACAAAGTCGGGTAGCTCCTCCGGGAGGGCAGCCGGACCTACACTGTTAGGTCCGCAACGCCCATGCAACACTTGTCACAGTCTCAGAACTAAAAGTGTAGCTAGCTACCTTGGGTCAAATGAGAAACGAAACACACTTAGCCTGGTTCCGTACCCTAAGAGTGTACTTGTTTCCCCTGTACCCCAGACCTATAATGAAAGACATCATTGTGTGAAAACAGAGTCCACGTGCATTAACTTTGTACAAGCTCAATATTTTTTATTTTTCTCTTTCTTGTCTATAACAAAGTTGTGCAGCTCTTAAGAAACTTTAGCTCGACCAGTTCATGTACAATTCGAGTTGTATTGTCTATCCTTCCGGGTTCAAACATTGTTGATGGCCTACTTGTCTGAATGCCGCCAAGCCAATCTAGGGTCGGAGTGTGCTACCGACTTAGCCTGGTCACGCACCCTAAGTACGCCACTCTACCTACACCCCGGCAGGCCGAAGTAAGGCAAGTCCAGAAACGATCGGACTTGAAGGAAGCAAGACGGCGCTATTGATTGTATTTAGGATTGTGTTTGACCTAAAACTTTCTCATGAATAGTAAGCTGCAATGAAGTTATAGACAGGAAACGGATTTTACTGTTTTTCTTGACTTAAGTGTGCAGGAAAAATAAATAAACTACTACATCCTCTAGGCGGATCGCACTCTATGTTCAAACATTGACATCGAGCATCTCTGGAGCTACTCAGCTCCGGTAAAGCTAGGAGGCAAGTAGTCAATGTGAAGATGGTGGAAAGATTCTAAAGTAGACTCTGACATTGACACAACACGTGTTGACGAGGCCACTGCCAGAGCTGCCAAGCTCCGACACCCCAGAGGACTAACCATCAATGCTTTACGCATTGATGGAGACTACTGCCGGAGCTACTAAGCTCCGGCGATGGTCAATGCCGGAGCTACTAAGCTCCGACAGCCTCAGGGGGCCTACACTATCGAAGACTTCGGACCTACATTCAACAAGTTCGAAGCACGCAAGTCTTCAACAACTGTTACATCCTCTTGGTACATGTTCACAGTCAAATTGTGTACATATACCAGGGGGCCCAGTGAGACAAAGGTGTTGAAGACAAAAAAAGGAAATTTGAATTCACAAAAATTTGGATTTCATTCATCTGGAGACAAGAGATTACAAAATTGGAGAAGAAGAAGAGAGAATATAAGCGGGAGCTACAGAGAGACGGTCCTAGACCCTATGGAAGAACTGGGCGACATTCTGGGCCACCTCCGACACGCTGGCTCGGGCGGCTTCACCCTCTCCTTCGATGGGGCCTTCAAGCACCGGGTCCAGAGGGAATTGAGGGTCCCAGCTGGTGTAGCACATCAGCACAAACTCTGCGACGTTCTTTGCCAGGGACTGACCCTCCGTTCCAATTGGTCCGCGATGACATCGCCCGCCTTGGAGAGCTTGTTGCCCACTGAACTCAGCGCCTCCAACGCCTAGTCCAGCTCCGGCTCCGGATCATCCGGGCGCACAGGACTGAAGCCCATTGGCGCAGCGCGTTGTTGGCCTTGCCCAGGAAGTCCCAAACTTGTTGGGACTCCGCATCCCTTGCACCACACATCTCCGCCAAGGATCTTTTGGCCGCCGCCTGCTCCGAGCTCTCCCGAGCAAGACGCTCCACCTCTTTGGCATTCTGCTGAATCGTTTCAACAACCTGCCTTTCGAGCTTGTTGAGCTCTTCCTCCCGAAGGTGGATCTCATTCCGGCGGTTGACCAGATCTTTCTCTCGGCCCTGCACCTTCTTCTCCTGGGCGGCGATGGCATTCTCCTGCTTGTAGAGTTCTTGCCCTCGCTCCCAGGCCTTCTTCTCCTCCTCCTCCTTACAACGCTCATCCAATTTCTTGGTGCGTTCTTCAAGGCTCTTGTCAGCTAGAGCTGTCTTTTGGACAAGCTCCTCCTCCCTCTTCACGAGGTCGTCTCGCAGCTCCAGGAATTTCTGCTCTTCATCTTCGAGCGGTCTTTCCCGCGCTTCAAGAGCCTCCCGGCGCTTGACAAGACTATCGTGGATGGCGGAGAGCCTTTCCTGGCGCTCATCAGCTGCGCTATTTGCAGCCTTGGCCTGCTCATAGATGGCCTGGGATTGGTTGTTGAGGGTTCGCGTCATGCTTTCTCTCTCATCCAACAACTTACCCCAGTACTCCAAGCGGACTTTCTCCCTTTGTACCCACTCCTTGTCATCAGCCAGCCTCGACTGCGCCAGCTTGGTCCCGAAATGGAGTCGGTTGCGCCACCTCCTAAGGGTTTGGCGCTCCTCCTCGAGGGCCTTGCTGTCGTGGTAGAAGGCCAACTGTACTTGGCGAAGACTGGAGCAGGCGTTGTCGATAAACAACGATAGGGGGATCAGGTCTGGACCCGCTGGGGTCCTCTCCGCTGGCTCCCACTCTACAAGAGCGGTCCCCTAAGCTTCCACGACACTAGGGCCATCCTCCGAGGTAGCCTCGGCCGCCGTCGAGGAAGTACCTGCAGCTGATGTTCCGACCTTCGGAATTGGTTCCGAAGGCCCAACCGCCAGGTCATCAACAACTGGCTCCTCCGACAGGGGGCCAGCAGCTTCATCACGGCACTCTGGCTCAGCAGTAGGCACCTTCGGGATCACCGCTTCTGGAGCGGATGTTGAAGGTTCGGTCGGAGCAGAAGCTACTTCTGGCTCGGGCGCAGGCGCCTCCTCCGCCGCTGGTTCAGGCGCTGGCGCTTCGACCACCAAAGGCTCAGGCGCTGACACCTCTGCAGCAACTGGCTCGGACGTCGGAACCTCTTCAACGGCCGGCTCCACAGCTGGAACTTCTGCAGCAACCAGCTCTACTGCCGGAGCTTCCTCGACAACCGGCTCACGTGCTGGAGCTTCATCAACACCCGACTCTACCGCCGGGACCTCATCAACCACCATCTCGACTAACGGGGCTTCAACGACATCCGGCTCTAGGGCCGGAATCGCAGCTTCCTCCGGCTCTGCGGCCGGAGCGTCCAACATCACAGCATCCAAGCCCGGAGCTTCAACCTCCGAGGCTGGCGCTGCTGGTACATCTTCAGTCCCGTGGTCCGGCGCTTCCACGGGAGCTTCTGGGGATGAGTCGTCCAAAACCACGACAGCCGGCGCCGGGGCTGCCGCAGCCTCAACCACCTCTTGGGGCGGCAATGGAATCGGAGCCGGAGCTTCAGCCTGCACAGCCTCAACCGCTGCTGCAGGGACTGGAGCTTCAGCCCTTTTCTTGAGCACGCTGTGGATGAAGGACGAAGAGACTCAAAATACAGTTAACAATAAAACATCTTACTGAGGTAAAAAATCAAAAATTACCTCGGAAGGCTTTCGCACCAGTTACCGCGGAACCTCTTCTACGGACGCTCCGGAATGGCCCCAGCCG
The DNA here is from genome assembly GCA_036927565.1 of Tuctoria greenei. Lineage (NCBI taxonomy): Eukaryota > Viridiplantae > Streptophyta > Magnoliopsida > Poales > Poaceae > Tuctoria > Tuctoria greenei. The sequence continues at coordinate 118,944,794 of JAYESD010000005.1, forward strand.
ACACTGGCGTGGTAGTCCCGGAGGGCCCCCCAGAGCTTGCTATTGCTGTCGGCGTTGCTCTGGTCGAGGCCCCCCTCGACCGGGAAGGACCTCTGGACCCGGAGCCCTTAGCTGGCCCTGGTACCGGAGTCACCTGGCCAAAGCTAGCACCCCAGGAAGAAGCCGCTACTGGAGTAGACGCCGCCGTCATATACCTCCCCCTCCTGGGAGAAGGAGACACCGCGGAAGAAGTATGCCTGGCCCTTGTGTCGGCATGCTTCCTTTTGCAGCTCGAAGGCTCGGCCAATTCCTTGCCCTTGCCGATGACTTTGGTTCTTGGCTTAGTGGCGGGAACGGAGCCACCTTCTGGAGCTTCGGATATCGCCAACTCGGTGGTCGAGCGCTTCTCAATGACACCAAGGTCGTCAAGCACCGGCATCGTACGCCGGAGCTCCCTACTGAATGCTGCCTCCATGTTCAGTGGGAGGAAAGCTGGCGGCAGAGCCAAGTCGTCGCCCTCGATGTCGATGCCGTGCTGGAATTTCTTCAGGTGGAACTCCAAAGTTGCACCCTCCATGTTGGACTTCAAACCAGTCTTGATCTGGTCGTCGTCCAACATACTATTGAGGGCCCAAGCCAACTTCTCCCTCCTCTTCAACGGAGCCCACCTTTTGGTTAGGAAGTTGCAAAACACCGCCTGGAGAGTCACCCCTCCTTCCACACACAGGCGGATCCTGGTCAGAGCAGGATTGAAGGCATCCGATAGCACCGGAGCTTCACTCCAAACTGCAGTGTCGATGTTGGGGAGGCCTTCCGGCAGCTCTAGCTTCTCGTGCTCCTCCACCCTGATTACAATCCAATCCTTCTTCCAGTCGTCCCACTTCCCAGAAGGGAACGACCTCAAGTACTTGTACGGGCACTTCATGCGCTTCCCAAAATAGTAGAAGCCAAGGTACTCGTCGCGCCGACCTGTGGTTTGGACAGTGAAGAAGGTGCAGAAAAGCTCAATGCAGTGGGGAATGCCCACCCACATCTCGCAGAAGTAGACAAATATGGACACCAGAAGAATGGAGTGGGGGGCCAAGGTGGTAAAGCTGCAGACCATAGAAGTCTAGCGGCATCAAGAAGAAAGAGGAGAAAGGTGGGATCAGTCCCACCATGGCGTACGCGGAGAAGTACACCATGTCGCCGGCATGTTCCTTCTCGAACGGAAGCTTGCTGGCGCGGACCAAATGGTCGAAGAAGTTAGGGGACCATCCCATGAGGGCCCGTACCTTCTTCAAATCGTCATTGTACTTCAGTCGGCTCTGGCGGAGACCCAACTCAATCGCGGCACAGCGAGGCAAGAGAGGAAAGACAAGGAAAAGTTTGGAAGGTTTGAGCGCAAGATCGATTGAAAGGCGTAAAGAACCCCAAATGATGCGTGCTTTCCTTCTTAAGTAAGCCCCCGCAACGCCTGGATGGAAACCGCAGAGGAGCCGACGATACCAGTCAAAAATTTCACCCCGCCAATGACAAGGGGGCCCGGGGCCACCCCGACAATCAAGTAGAGGTTCTTACCCCAGGCGAACGGTTGTCATCATTAAAGGCGGGAAACCCGAAGGTGGCTGCCTGACAAGGCGCGCAGAACCGATACGATTTTCGTATTGGGAACCGGCAACCTTCAATTCCATGAGATCCGCACGCTGAGATCTCACCTGCCGCCTCCAAGATACGCCACGCAGCGGAAGTTTAACTATGAACTACCGCCAACGGCACACCAAAAACCCTTGAAGACACGAATCAGAAACCGAAGAATGGACCCACCTCTAGCGAAATGACCTCATCCAAAAGGTCTCTCCCGGAGGTGAGCCCAGGGAGCCACTGTCGGTACCCTCCGTACGGGATACCCCTTGGGATTGCAAAGATCACAAGGAAACTCCAACTACCATATTTGAAGACCTCCGAAGGCCCCACATGTCAGACATAATCGGACCTACTTCTCCGGCATTATTAGTCCCAGGGCCGCCACGTGTATCATAAGACCGGAGATATCACCCACACATGGGAAGCTCCAGTCGGTATACCAATATGGCACCCCCAGACCTAACCCAGACAGAGGGAAGCTCCGGTACTGACACGTGTCAGGTAGCACCGGACTTACTCGTCCACGACGATAAGCTCTGGTGCTGCCACATGGCAACCGCCGGATCTTCAGCTTCAACAATCAGGCTGGTGGACCCCCCAACAGCTCCGGACCTTCAAGGAGCAATCAAAGACTTCAAGACTCGATTAAGTGTCATTAATACCATATTAATGACACACGATCGGATGACCCTTAATACTGGTAACGGCACTGTTAAGGCCCATTACCAGGATATTAAGGGTAATTAACCCAATTTATTGTGTATCAAGCATGTGTAACCACCGAGGCCACCTGTCGGGCCAGGCTAACGTTGTAACGACCAGTCCTTGTACTATAAAGGGACTGGACGACGATACACAAGGGAGGGTTCGAGACCACTATTGAACTCCCTGAGCTAGACGAACTTCTTCTTCTGGAGCTTTTTCTAGACTCACAAGCTTAATACATCACCAACACACCCCGTGGAGTAGGGTATTACGCTCAGCCGGCCCGAACCACGTAAATCTTTGTGTATACATGTCTTTCAGCTTCTTGAATCTCTGCGCGCCCTTCACCGAACTACAACTCCTAGATCTACCAAAGATAGTGTCGGAGATCTGCCGGATCCAAACACCGACAAGACCCATCAAAAATTATAACCAGCCCAACTCATTTATCTTAACCCTAACCGCTTCAGCCTGACCCATCCATAACTCTTTTCCTCACTTCCTGCTGACTACTGTGAATGCTTTGCGATTCCTGCCGCCGCCGCCCGACACCCGTCTTCGCGCTGCCGTCGCCCGTCTTTGCGCCGCCGCCGTCGAAGGTCGCCGTCCCGCGCTCCACGCTCTCCGCGCCGCCTGTTGACTGGCATCGTGTGAATTGGTCTTGCAGAGTTGGGGAGCGAGCGGGAGTGGTCCTGTCCGCTTCCTGCAATGCCAGGGTATTACGACATTGACGACATCCTCATGGAGGAGGAGGTAACTGAGGGATGCCTACTTTTTTTTTATCCTCTTTTCGTCAGTGGTGCTCGTGCAGACAAGTTTGAATGTATTTCTCTTCTCCTCTGGATGCAGCCTATTTCAGTTGTTTTTCAGGTAGCCGCCAACGGTGTTGGCCTGCTGGATCCTGGCGCCGAAACTAATTGTGTGTCTGTCCAATTGCTTTCGTGTGATGTTTTTTTTCCACTGTATAAGTGTGTATGCATCTGCATAAGACATGTCGAGGACTCTATTGTCCTGATAATTACGGAATAGAACTATTTTGGAGTTAACTTCTATCTGGTTTGAATGTTTAGGTGTTTATTACTTGTCCTGTCTGCCACATTGGTTGTGAATCCCAAATGGGTTTGGAGATTCTGCATTGTGGACACCTATTTTTCTTTATAATGAAACTAGAGTGGAGATTTGCTGTTTAAAAAGTGTGGTTTCCTTACATTCATTATATCCAGGTAGAGAAGGGTGCCAAGGTAGACCTCCCATTTTGGCTCGCTCATGGGCTGCTGTCTCTGGAACAAGTGGTGTCAATTAATGTACCTCCATGCTTCACACAGAAGTAGGTTTCCTCAGTTCCTAGTATTTCACAGTTTCATACACTGAAGAGCAATACTAGTAAAGTACAACACATCACATGTGTTCTTATACGATGGACATGCATAGAATTTTTTTGTAAAGAATTTGATGTAGGATTCCTGCACATCTGGCCGATTTAGCTTACTGTGGTTTATCACAGAAATAGTATAGCAATTCTTCAACCTTGTTTTCGTAGCTGCACGAATGGTGAACACATGAGTCTGCCTGACAAAGGAAGCCATCTTCAGCTACCCTATATGATGCTCAAACGTCTGGATTTTGCTTAATAGAGTACTTAAATTTTGGGTGTTGAAAACAGTACTATACAATAAAGATTATGTGGCTCAGTAATTTGACTGTTGTCGTAATGCTGCAGAACACGGAAGGAGATCCAAGCAGATACAGCCTGTGTTGATTTGAGGGTTCGATGCCCTTACTTCTACGAGTTAGGATGCAAAATTGTTCCTTTGTAAGTCTTATCATTATTAGTCGTACTTAAAATTTTCTTGCTCTAGTTCGTTCTTGTTTACTCTGAAATCTTAGAGCCCTCGATTCTCGTTAAGTCTTACCCTCATGTTGTTTGGTAGTGCTTCCATTCATGCTTTATAGAACTTGAGCTTATATGACTTGATTTGCTATAATTTTGCTCTGTTACAATTGCTTCTCAACCGTGTGGACATACAACTCTTGGTTGCAGTATTCTTATGGTCCTTAACAAATTGGTTTTCCATTATAGATAATAGATTTAGCGGAAAGTCACAACAAAGTGGTGTACGTTCTAGTAGTTCTGATAAAAGGTGTATGTTAGTTGGGTTTTCAGAATAGCTGAAGTGCACCTGCTGTTAAAATTGTGAGTGATGCACTTGTTATATGGTACGCAAGATTGATACTTTTAGCTAATGAAATCTTAGAGTACTCAGTTTTCCGGAACTCAACCCAATCCAATTTTGTTTTAGTTGTCCCTTGTTCCAACTTCCACGAGTACGACCTAGAGCTCGCTGTGGCAGGCTGCTATGCCTCTGACATGGTGAGCCACCGCCAGTCGCCCTGTAGCTGCGGCTTGGTCCGCTGCCCCGAGCATGCCAGCTCGGGCCGTCGGCGGCTCGTCGGCGCCATCGCTGTCGTGGCTGTCGGGCCCGACAGTGCACTCATCCTTTACTAAGGGCATGCCCGATGCCCTTTACGACTTTGACCAGCCAGTCCAAGACAGTACACTCATCCTTTAGCTCCTTCGGGGTCTCAAGTAGCACTACACCCACCTCGCTTGTGCTCTTCGTTCCGTTCCCGTCATTCCAACACGTCATTCCAGCAGGTCGGGGATGATCTCATGATGTAGGAGATCACCACGAGGACCGTGATCATCTCTTTGATAGCCACTGTTCTCTACGGCTCTAGCGCCGAGCAGCCCCAACGCCCTCCTACGTATGATGCTGCCTCTGGGATCCACCCTTGCGTCCACCGGGCGCTCCTCGTCCTCTGACACCCCTGGTGCTCCTGCCGGCTCTAGTGGTGGCAACTGTTGTCGCTGCAGGCGTGGTGGTGGTACTGCTGGCTGGGGCAGCGCTTCGTGACCCTCACTCTACGACTCTTGGACCGACCAGGTCACCATGTGGCCTGGCCCGTCTCTAGGTACTTCAACATTGTGCCCACCGCCTCTCCATTTTGGCTACTTCGGCTTTTGGTGGTCTAGGCTGTCCCCCTGAGCACTTATTTTTGTGCTTCACCCGAGCCACCTTAGTGTGCGTTTGGTTTGCTGTACTGGATTGGATCGAGCTGGATTGAATGATCCAGTAATTTTTTTGTTTCACGGTCAGATGGACAAAGTCATCCAGCTTCATCTGGATGGAGTGGTCCAACCGATTTTGCCTTGTCTAAGCGTGCTTCCTAGTAACATAATTAGTGATAATTAACATGTTTTTTGTTGATTAGTGATTGTTATTATGATATTAGCATTAATATATGCTAGTAATATAATTATTAATATGAAAACATAGTATTATGTAAAATTATCAATTTGGATGATTCAGTCCAACTAAGTTGCATTCAACCTACCAAACAAAAAATTGGATCGTCCAATCCATTCAACCAAACATCAACTTGGATGATCCAGTACAGAAAAACATGGATGATCCTATTCAATCCAACTTTGACTTCAAATTAAACCCATCCTTAATTGCCCTATTGGATGGCTGACTCGGGTGCTTCCTACCACACTACTCCCAACGCTGGTATACTCTCCTCCCACCGTCCTCACCCGTCCCATCCATATTCTATCGTTGTCGGAAATGGCTATGCTCTTCTGATCACCTCAATAGGTGATTTAGTTGTTCCTGGTCCTTTTCGTCTTTAAAATTTCTCCTGACATCATCATCCAAACCTTCCTTTTTGTTCATCAGTTCACCACTAACAACTGATGCTCTATGGATTTTGACCCTTTTGGCTTGTCCGTGAGGGATCTTGTCACCCGACGTCTTCTCCTTCGTCGTGACAGCTCGGTGCCCTGTACACACTGTAATATCCTGCCTCCTCGCCATTCGCTCTGCATGTACTGACTGCTACAACTTCCTCTACCACTTGGCATCATCGACTTGGTCATCTTGGCCCAGATGTCTTGTCCAAGTTGTCTAGTAATTCGATCATCTCGTGTACCAGAGACACCCATGAGTCTCACGATTGTCAGTTAGAATCCCTTTTGAGTTAATCACATATTCTAGAATAGAATACATATTAGGGAGTGTCTAAACACGAACACACGAGTTTGAGATAAATCCTAGTCTAATCTTAGGAACAAGAGCCCTAGATTGAGTCATGTGTATGGGCCTTATATAATAGCTGGCCTAGGCTCCGGTTGAATCAACCCAATGAAGAGAAAGCAATAAATCTGAAATCTAACAATTAGTAATCAGAGCGGTTGAGATTTGAGGGTACAAGAGGGAGCCGTGCCTCGGCGGAAAGAGTCGACGAGCGGGATCCAGACGAGTCGAGCCTTGCCGAGGCCGAATCTAGCAGTTTGAGGCGCGACTGGCAGCACCCGACTTGGACCTCGGTAGGAGCGGCCGATTCCCGATGGATCTCGACGGACACGAACAAACCAGGTGGCGTGCTCGGGAAGGCGAGGCACACGACCAGAGCCAATGAGAGGTTCGGTGGAGGAGCGGAGGCAACTCAGGAGGTCGACGTGTGGCTCGGCCGCTCGCGAGCCGGCGGCTTCGGTCAGTCTAAGCGGCGTGCATCGAGTCTTGACGAAGACCTGAGTGGAGCTGGAGTTGAGGAAACACTCGGTTTGGGCTGGCCCAGTAACAATATGGACAGAGGAGGATTGAATACCTGATTTGGGCAGAGCTGTCATGATCTTGTGGTGTTGTGTTTTTTATTTCGCGCAGCCACCCAAAATTCCTACTAATTTGCCAAAGAAAAACTACACATAAGGTGTAGGGACATGGAGAGTAAAATGGCGCTGCAATACCTCCTGTTAACAAAGACCAACTATACAACATGGGCCATCAAGATGAAAGTGTTTTTGAAGGCGCATGAGGTATGGGAAGCCGTTGAGGTAACAAGGGACAAGGTTGACAAAGCAAGATCAGTTGGCTCTTCCTACTAACCCGAGAAGAAGACGACGGAAGACGCTTGGGAGATGATCAAGGCCAAGTTCTTGGGTGAAGAACATGTGATGGAAGCAAGGATTCAAACTCTTTAGAACGAGCGTTATGTGATGTGTATGAACGGAGGCGATTCCATCGACGACTTTGCCACAGGTGAGAGTCATCGTCGCAAAGATTTGTTGTCTTGGTGAAGTTAAATAAAGTTATATCCTGAAAAAATTGATATGTGCTCCGCTTTCAAAATTCTCGACATTTCATCTACTATTGATCAACTTGTTGATCTAAAGACGATGATCGTGGAGGAGCTCGTTGACAGACTCAAGTCACATGAGGAACGAGTGCATACTTCAACAGCCAAGAGCATGAAGAGAAACTCTATTTAACAAAAAGTGAGTGGAGAGCAAAAGAGACAAATGATGGAGAGAAACTCTTGACAAGAGAAGAGTGGAAAGCTGAAGAGGCAAAAGACGACAATTAAAAGAAGAAAGTTGAGAAGACGAAGATTCGATGTCACACTTGTTGGAAGCGTGGACACTTTGCTAGTGAGTGTCCCCAAAACAAGAAAGATGAGAAGGCGCTTTTTGCGTCGGAAGGAGAATTGTTTTGATCCCACATCGGAGAGTGCTCAAGACGATGTGTTCCTCTGGGCCGAGGGGGGGTGATGTGTTCACCTTGAATTCGTGCACCGAATGATGTGTTCGTTCCATAAATGTTCGTGTATGGGATGATGTGTTCATCTTCGAGATGATGTGTTCGTCTCATAGGTGTCAGTGTTCATCTTCGAGATGATCCATTCCTCCATCCCCACTCAGTTCTAAGCTGAGGCTCTTCACATCGTCACTTCCTTTTTAATTGTCTTCCCACTAAGACGATCAGTGCTCTTATTCCTCACTTTGCCTTGTTCGCCACCACTCAAACCTACGAGCACTTTCGAGCCTTCGCATGCACTTGCTACCCTAATCTCTCTGTCACTACTAAGCTTTGTCACGCTTGACTCTCTTTCTTGGTACTCCCCTGACCATAGGGGTTCTGGTGTCTTGTTCTGACTACCCACCGTCACTTGATCTCTCGGCATGTTGTCTTTGACGAGCCCTCTTTCCACTTTGACACTTCCTCCTCCAACTTTGCTATAGAGTTGGACTCCCTTTTCGGTACTAACCCCGAGGTTGGTCCTATACAACAGACTCTGTTTCTCCCTCCCTGTAGGTTCATTCTTGTGCTGTCGCATCCTAGTTGTCTATCGTGGTGCCACGCACGGACCTGATGTCCTTTGCATTCGTGTCCCTGGCTCCCCTTGCTGCAGAGCTCGTGACCCCAACATCCCCTGCCATGCCATGCATGGCCCCGACAGCCTCGACCCCCCCCCCCCCCCAACCCCAATGCCACACTGGCCCCGATGCCTTTCGCGACGCCATGCGCGACCCCGATGCCCCCGACTTTTGCTATGGCACCACATGGGGTCCCGATGGCATCGACGTCCTCTGTTGTGTCACATGTGTCCTTGAAGTCTCGCTTACCGATCCCATGCATGTCTATCACCGACATGCATGGCCCCCCCGCTCTCGCAATAAGCCACCGGTGTACCACTCTTCGTTCTCCACCAGGATTCACTTCACGTCGACCAAATGGTAACTCGATGGGCCGTTGGGGTCCTTCGGCCAATTAACCACTTCTTCGACCTTGCCCTCTCCTCGGCAGCTCCTCCATCGCCTCTTGCCTCTTTGTTGTTCTCGCTTGTATCGCCCTCCGTCTGTAGATCCCTCGCCAATCCTCACTGTCGCTGCGTTTGGAGGAGTATGCACCACTGCTTGGGAACCGGATCTGGGATTTGGTGCCACGTCCCTCCCCTGTCTTCATTGTGACTAGCAAGTGTGTGTTCACACAAAAGATGAAGGAAAATGGCTCTTTGGAGATGTACAAGGCTCGAGGAGTCATTCGGGGTTTCACTCAGCGCCCCGAAGTCGACTATCAGTTCGGTGATGAAGCCAGCCATTGTACGCATTGTTCTGTCGCTGTCTCGCTCACGGTCTTGGCATGTCCATCTGCTTGATGTCAAGAACGCTTTTATCCACGACACTATGATTGAGATAGTGTATTGCATTCATCCGACAGGGTTTGTTAATTCAACTCTTCCGAACATGGTATGCAAGCTGAGCAAGTTGTTGAATGGTCTGAACCAAACACCTCAAGCTTGATACAGCCAGTTTTCCTTTTTGGTCTTGTTGGGGTCATTGTTTTTAATCGCGATTAGTCGTCCATATCGGTCCTTGGAGGTGGATCAGGGGCAACGACTCGATCTGGGCGACTAGGAAACTAGTCGTCCGACTAGTCGGGCGATCTAGGCGACTAATCGGGCGATCAGACAATCTAACGATCAGGATGACTAGGTTAGAAAGTGTTACTATTTTTGAATTTGTTAGAATTTTGATGCTTTCTTTTGAATATATTACAAACTTAGAATCTTTTGTGCTTTAAAATATTTTTATAAACTGTTGTAGACTAGTAGATTATGAACTCTAGTAGAATATGAACTCTGATGTTATCCGAAAATGAATTAGTGAAATCTAAAGTTATCTTATTCTAAAGTTCTGTTCTGAAACAGTACATTGTTGCTCTTTTTGAATTAATTTGCTTTTGAACTTTGTTTGCTAATTGTTATGCTAAAGGTATGTGTGCTATTACTGTTAATATATAATTATATATGTTGACATATACAGGGTCGACTAGATATTGCCATAAAAAATGGTCAAGACGACCAGAGGACCGACTATGGTTTACTAGGGTCGATTAGTCGCCCTAGTCGATGACTAGCCGTCCTAGTTGACCTAGTTGGTGGGCAGCCAACTAGGGTCGACTTGAAAACACTGGTGGGCTTTGTCGAGGCCAAGTCAGACACCTCCCTCTTCATATACCGGTGTGATGGTCAAGTTTGGTACAATTAGTTTGCCTTTTTGGTCGTGTTGGCCTTTGTTGAGGCCAAGTCAAACACCTCCCTCTTCATATACCCATGTGATGGTGACACCGTGGACCTCCTGCTATACGTTGAGGACATTGTTCTCATGGCGACTAGTCCGACCCTCTTACAATGCACCATCTCAGCTAGGGATGACAATGGGTCGGGTTCGGGTCAGGTAGAGCAAAAACCAAACCGAAAATGAAATAGTGCATGGATAGGTTTTCATACTCGTACTCGCTTGTAACGAGTGACACATGCAGACGTACCCTACGGGTTTGGTGTGAGTTTTGGGTACTCGTCGGAGTGTAGATTAAGATATCCTATCATCAAAATTCATCAACAGATAGATGAGCAATTTAAGTACTGCGCATTGAAACAATCAATTTTGATGACGAGTGTGGAATGGTAGGCTATCGAGGTTGGATCGACCGGTGATGGCTCCTAGAGGGCGGATCAACGGGTAGTCGGTATTGGATTGATGGGCGGATGAATTCCTAGCGGCCGATGACGGGGGCAAATAGACAGACAAGAGTCACAATTGTAACTATCGAGTGGTGGCGGGACTCGACGTTCGCGAGTTGGACGCCAGAGACGGAGTGAGGGTTCGAGTCAAAGGTCGGTCTTGTCAGCGAAGGCATGGGTTGGGGTGTCTCCTCAGTGGCGAACGCTCGAGGTCACTAGGATCCGGGGTGGTGGCAGTGGATGGATGGGGAAGGGTCAAGACATCGAGCAGGTAAAGGGCTCGGTGAGTTAGGGGTTGGGGGATTTTTTTCTTTAAGTCTTTAAGGATGCAGTTATTCGCTGGTAGGATTGCCATCCCTGACCTCGCCTTGCAGCGAAAGTTTGCCATGAAGGATATGGGTTAGCTCCACCACTTCCTGGGCATAGCAGTTGAGCGCCGACCTATTGACCTATTCCTCAGCAGCGACAGACCGGTATGGAGATCCTTAAGTGACCTAGCATGGTTGATTGCAAGGTGTGCACCACCCACCTCAGTGGATACCAAGGCTAAGGCTCCTCAGGTGATGGTGCTTCTGTCAGTCATCCCACTGCCTACGACGCCCTTCGGCGTCTTACCTTCACCAAGCCTGTTCAGCTGGGAGGACACCTGTGAGACGCCTGTTCAGCTGGGAGGACGAGGCGCGACGGGAACTGATCCGCCCGGGCACCCTGCCTCTAAAGTTGGGGGAGAAGGAGATCGTCTTCTTCCAACCGTATGCGTACTCCGGGTTTGTTCCTCCCATTTCCTCCTTCCTGGTGACACTCCTCGAGGTCCTCAGGCTCCAGCTTCACCACTTGTCACCGAACTCTTTGGTGGCAACGGCAGTGTTCTCGCACTACTGTGAGATGTTATTCGGGGTGTTCTCGTCTGTGCCAGTGTTCTAGCAGTTCTTCGTGTTGAGGCGGACCAGGAAGAAGAACAAAGCAAACTTCCTCGCCGGCTACTGCTTCCAGCATCGGGCCAAAGCGCCTTCAAGTACATCACCTCACTCCCTTCAACGAAGTGGGCCAATTGGGGGAGGGATTGGGTGATAATACAGGTCGACGCCCACGATCGCATGGTCATGCCCACTGGATTGGCGATACTCAAGAAGGAGACCTGGGAGGACAGCCTGGAGTTGGAGCAGGCCTACACCCCAGTGATGGAAAGGATCCAATTCTTGGCGAATCATAGCCTATCAGAGCTAACGGTGATGGCAGACTTCATACGTCAACGCCTGGCTCCCCTCCAACACCGTTGTTGTCCCGCATGGCTTTACTTCGGGCCACAGGAAGGCACCCGACTGGTGCGGGGTCGCGACACAGAGACGACCCCGCAAGAGGTGCTCGATGCAATGTCCAAGGGGTGCGACGATCTGCTGTCGCACGATGTCTTCATCTTCCCGTGGTCTTGCCCACCACTCTCAAAGATTCTGAAGGAGATGCCAAACCTGGACGCGCTCGATCTTGCGCCGTGGCAGGTAGGTGACGAGAGCCGTGGGCTGACCATTGTTGACCCTCCACAGAAGTACGCACCTGCTCCAGGCTTCGAAGCTTCAAGGGCGGAGGACACACCCTCTGTTGGAGGGAAGGGCAAGGCGCTTGTCCCTGACGCAGGCAAGGGGAAGGCACCGTCCCTAACACGGGGAAGGTGAAGTCGCCGGTTGTCGAGGTTGTGAAGGAGAAGCGCCATCGATAGCCGCTGAAGGCGCCGTCGTAGGTGGACTTCGCTCCAAGTCAATGTCCTCTGGCGCGCTCCTCAACATTGGGTGTCGGCGGCTCTTTGGTGGGAGGCTCAGTATGTCAAGCGGTGGCTCCGCCAGCGTCTGTGATCGGCACATCATTCAGCATCCCCGCCGCTGGCACAGTCCAAGGTGCCACAGGGGGATCTAGGAGCGTTACGCCTACAGAGCCTCAGGCTAAGAGGCATTGGGCCGACGTTGGCGGTAGCTCGGGAGGAGGCTCCGTGAGTGGCTCCGTTGGAGTCGGTGGAGATACGCCGACGCAGGGTGGCGGCGTCGCTGGTGGTTTCGTTGGAGGCCCGGCTGGGGCGACCTCGCCTTCCACGCCGTCGTCAGGGCCCGTGGCTTCAGGGCCACCAAAGGTGGAGGCCCGCTGGAGCTTCCGGGGACGTCAGTAAGGCATTCTTACCAATGCTTGTTTCGTTATCTCGCCTGCTTTTGTTGATTGTTTAGTCCTTGGTTTTGATTTGCAGGGCCACGTCAGCTGTTGTGACACCCTTACCGCTGGGGGTAGTGCCCCGGAGCGCTTCGAAGTATGCTCAGGAGGCTACGACTGTACCGGCGGAGCAGACAACCAAGCCTGCTCAGGAGAGCGCTGCTCCGGCGATCGTACCCCGCGCGGGAAGTGAAGCATATCCGGCTACATCTCCGGCTGTCGTGCTGGAGGCACCTTCGGTCGTTGCGTCAGAGGTAACGTTGGAGCTGGCTCAGAGGGCTAAGGGCTTGGCCTTCGCTGCTGCTGATCCGGCGGGCGGCTCCTTGGGCGATGGGACGTTGCCGCTTCGGGCTGCACCGCCACTCCTACTCAGTTTCTGGGGACAAGGTCTCCGGTATTGGTGGCCTCACCTTCACCACTTCAGGACGAAGAGGTCACCGAGATGATCACCGGGCAACCTTCCATAACTTCGGCGAAGCCAGAGCGCCTCTCCGACATCATACACTCGACGTAGTCCAGCATCCTCCTGGTGCAATCCAACCTCCGTCGGGCGCAAGGAGCTCTCGTCGCGGAAAGGGAGAAGTTGCATGCTGAGGACGAGCGCCTCCAAGGCTGGGAGGACCTTCTGAGGTCCAAGATCGTCGAGGCGAAGTACTAGGAGAGCAAGGAGCTGGAGCTGAGGCATCGCTTGGCGAAGGCCATGGACGCAATGTCCCAAAAGATCCGGGCCGGCGCCAAGGTGGCCAATGACATGGCTGACGCCCGCCTGCGCACCCTTGAGGAGGGTCGAGAGGCCCTAGGTCGTCGCGAAGCTGCTGTTACTGAGCGGGAGGCTGCTGTCGCCGAGCAAGAGGTGGCGGCTAGGCGATGATGGCTCGGGCTGAGGCATATCGGGATAGGCTGCACTCCTACCTTGAAGATCTTGAGCTCCAGAAGAGGGACTTGGCGCGGGATCGGGTGCAGCACTCAGCTGAGCGTCAGGAACTTCTCCTGCGTGATCTCGACGTCCAAGCCCGGGAGCACACAACGGAGCGCCGCGCCTGGGAGTTCGATCTACAGGAGCATCAGCTATCTCAACGTTTGGATGCCGAGGGTAGGGCGGTGGCGAAGACGGTGCCATCCCATGTCCTGGTGTGCTACTGGAGCATGTACCCTGATCTACTACTGGAGCCAGTTTTTTAAGGTCCCGTTGAAGAGCGCGAGGAGACGACATCGGCAGAGGTCAAGAATGCCGCCAAACATGACGTCGCGCAATTCGCCAGGGACTCAGGCTGGCAGCTCATCTTTGTATCCGGGGTTCGCCCCTTTGTAAATACTCCTTAATGAATTTGAATGTGTTTGCCTTATTGGCTTGTCTTTGCGCTTCTCAACTGTTGCTCTGAGTCCTTAGCTGTGTAAGGGTTTGCAGAACATTTCTGAGCTCGTTAGTTTTGAGGACCAACGATTGCACAATTGATATGGCCGAAGTGTTGTTCGTTGACTTCTTGCCTATGGAACCCCCTTAGAGGCCTCTTGGTAGATGTGGTTAGTTGGCTGGGCACATCTACCACTTGATTGTTGGATGTCTTCGACGGGCCCCCAACGGAGCAAGGAAGTTGGGGTGGATTGCTTCAGTGTCGCCCACCATTGTTAGGATAGCGTCGATGGCGGGCCCCTTGGGAGGTGCAGAAGCTGGCTGCTCCGACGTTGTAAGGATCGAAACGCCCAAGAGGGGGGGGGGGTGAATTGGGCTTTTACAAATTTTAAGGCAATTTAAAAACTTTAATTGTTAAGCCCCAATTCCCTATGCAAGTCAACTACGCAATCAAGAGAGTTAAGTGCGGAATAGTAAAGCGTAATCGTAAAGGGGTAGGGAGAGGAATGCAAACGCTCGAAGACACGGAGACACGACGATTTTTCCCGTGGTTCGGTAAGATCACTAGGATCTTCCTACATCCACGTTGTGGCACCCACCAAAGGGTATTGCCACTCCCAAGTCACCAAGACGAGGGAATCCACTAACTTTCTCCGTTCGCCATCTCCGGCAAGGTGGAGCTCAAGCCTTGTACAACTTCGATCCTCCGGGCTTCCACAATTGTCTTGGCAAGCTCCGGAGCAATCTCTCTACTCTCCTCTTGATACAAGGTGAATGCAATCACCAAGAATGCACTCCCTCACGGCTCTCACTGGTCTAGAGACTCCACTCACCCAGAGAGGACGCACACAAGCTTCTCTCTAGCTAGGTCTAGCCTACATCTTGAGGTGTAGATGGACGAAAAGGGTGTGTAAATGATTGTTCTAGGTCGTGGACACTTGAGGATGTGTGGGCATGCTCTGGTTGTCAAGTGTTGTCGAAATGACTGGTGGAAGGGGGTTAAATAGCCAGCCCAACTGAATTAGCCGTTGAAAAAGTGGGCTGATTACTTTTTCTGTGTACATCGGATGATCCGATGACCCCCTTTTCTGAGCATCGGTCTAATTAGATTAGCTGACGTCACTGTGTCAGAAGTGACCGTTATTCGACCGATGATGCACCTTCTTAATCATCGGATGATCCGGCGAGCTTTGTCTTCAGACTTGGTCCAGAAATAATGTTTCTGTTGAATTAGACCGAGGTTCACTTTGCTTCTGCATCGGATGATCCGGTGAGTGTTTCTCCAGAATTGTTGAGACAAATTAATCTTTCTGTTGAACTTCACCGATGTCCACTTGTCTCTATCATCGGATGATCCGGTGTGCACTTCATTCTGAGGTCTTCTTCTTCTGTTGAGCCCCAATCGACCGATGTGTGCATTTTCCAGAACATCGGACGATCCGGTGAGTGTAATTTGTTTGCTTCGAGTTGAACTTTTAGAATCTTCTCGAGTGACCTCTTTGACACTTGTTGCAAATAATGTTCTGATGAATATTGATCTTCTTGTGTTGCCAATTTTGATAGAATAGAGTCGTTGTGTGAGTTCTTCATTTAGCCTTCATGAGAATTGAATAACCCCCTTAGAATAGGTCGTTGAGGGGTCTCCATTCGTATCCAATGAGTAGTAGATGATTTGAATAGATAGTCGTAAACGCTTGATGTGATATACGTGAAACCTTGCATTCACAAACTCATTAGTAATTACGAACAGTTGTCATTAATCACCGAAACCATACCTCACGGGGGCCTAGATGCTTTCAATCTCCCCCTTTTTGGTGATTGATGACAACACAACGAGTAGATCATAGAAGTAATGAATTTAATAACGCAATGCTCATAAAAGATTGTAACTGGAACAAAATGCAACACAAGGAGCTCGAAGGCTCAAACAGTGATCAAATAAGTCATGAAATAGCACACTGAATTACAATAGAAGCAAAAGATAACAAGCAAAACTCAAATCGTAGCAAATGACAATAAGTCCAAAGACAATAAGGTAAAACTCCCCCTAAGTCCAAGACTGACTCCCCCTAGAGTTAAACTCCCCCTGACTCTAACTCTTCTCCCCCTTTGGCATCAAGACACCAAAAAGGGAAGATGAGTACCTAGGACTCCGGAGCACTCGGGGCGACGGTGAAGCGGTCGACGTCGGCGGTGCTGTCGTCGGAGCTGCTCGAGGTGGAGGTCGCAGGTGCTGGCGCTGGAGCGGGAGGAGCTGGAGCTGCTGACGCTGCTGGGGGATCTGCTGGGGCTGCTGGCGCCGGTGGAGAAGGTACTGCCGGTGGAGGTGAGAACTGGAACGGCACTGTCGAGGCTAGTAGAGGTGACATGCTGAAGCTCGGTACAGGCGACGCCGGTGCTGGAGCTGCAGTAGGTGCCAGTGGAGAAGCTGCTGGAGCCTGACCAAGACCCGGCTGCTGAGGCGGAAGGGCTATCCCGGTCTGCTGGTAGAGGTTGGTGATCAACCCCAGGATGCCCATCATAGCCTGCTGAGTCTGCTGCTGCTGGTCCAGGGTCTTCCGGTGCATCTGATCCACCAGGCTCGTGAAGCGGTCAGTGTCCTCTCGCCTCTGGCGGGCGATCTCCAACTGCATCTCCTACTGCTGTCTCTGTAGCTCCGCGAGCCGTGCAGCCTGCTCCGCTCGGGCCTGCTCAGCTGCAAGCCTATCCTGGCGCTGCTGCTCGACCATCTGCTGGAGCAGCGAGGTGAGCTCTGACGGCTGTGACACCTGAGCCTCGGACACTGGAGGTGGTGGAGCAGTCGAACCTCCCGCCTCCGCGTCGTGCTGCCTCGGAGAAGGAGGTGGAGGAGGGAAGTACTCCTCGACGCTGTCGCTGGTGTCGCTGTCCGACCAGACGTGCTCCAGTCCTCCACCCTGTGCCTCTGCCTGGGCGAGCGCCTCGTCCTCCTGGGCTAGCTCGGTCCAGTCCTCCTCGGAGAGTCGAGCTCTGACCTGACGCTCGACTGGACGGCCAAGGCGGCGGTCTCCAGGAGTAGGCACTCGGTAGTGGCCGAACCGAGTGGCATGGAGCTCTGTTAGGGGAGCAGTGGCTGGCGAGTCCTCAGGTGCTAGCAGGAACAGCAGACGGCAGATCGAATGCGTAGACCAACTGCCTCAACATCCCAACTCCGTCAGTGATCACGTCCTCCATTTCGCAGATCAAGATGTCCACGATATCAAACTCCATCCCGTTCATCACATAGAACAGGATGGTCTGCTGGAGGCTCGTGAAGCCCTCTAGGTAGTCGGACCTCGGTAGAAGGGTACGCCTGAGGATGTGGTGAACTGTCCGAGCGGCTAGAGTGAGGAGAGCTGGCACCCTCGGCTGGTCTGGCGTGAAAGGAGGGGTGAACAGACCTCTGATCTCCTCAAATGGCGGTGACACTCCCCTGTCAGCAGCCTCCTCGGCGGGTCGGCTCCTCCGTAGACCACCTCGTGCAGGCAAGTGAGGTGTGTGTCCACTCCAAGCAGCTGTGCCAGTCGCTCTCGAGACACGGTGTGCTGCTGCCCCAGAAACATGAAGTGGATCGAGCGCCGACCCTCTGAGATATAGAGAGTGGCGTAGAAGACTCGAACCCACTCCTCCACGTAAGCGCTCCTCTGTCGTGAGAGCAGCTCCACAAGGCCTCTGTACCTCTCAAAGTATGGCTTGATCCCGTGTCCAACTGCTGTTGCAAGCTGATTCCAGTCGATGTAAGTGTGTTGGAAAAGCTTATGGCCCCGACGCCTGTACGTCTCGTACAGGGACGCCTGTGTCAGGGTCCAAAAGCGGGGATCAACCCGAGTGTCCCTGGGCTGCGGGAACCACTCCTCTGGCAATGCTGTCCATCTGAGCTTCTTCAGTTGTTTTGCCTTGAACTTGCGATAGTCTGTAAGCCTGACATCCTCGGCAACTCTGGCAGCGGTATCCATCTCGTAGATGGCCCTCTGGGCCTCTCTGTCCTCTGCGCGATCGGCAGCAGTGGGGCGCTGACTCGCGGTGGGGGTCTGACCTCCCCCTCGGGTCCTGACGGTGCGCCGGCGAACCAGTGGCGTCACCGCAGTCTCCTCCTCATCCTCAGAGTCGTCGGGCGGCACGGGTTGCACTGTGGGCCGCTGCTGCCTCTGCCGAGACTCGCGGAGCCGTAAGGAACCGCGATGGCCGCGCTCACGCTCCTCGGCGGCGCGAGCGGCCAACTTTGCCCGGCGAGCTTCCTTCGAGAGCTTTTGTTTCTTCGCTGCGGGCTCCTCGATGGCCTTGCCTTTTCCCTTGCGATCACGGCCCATCTTGATGCAAAAGAGAGGGCTAGGGTTAGCGGAAAGATGATCGACGAGAAACAAGGACGGATGTCGCACGGCACGATACAAACCTTAGCGACGAAAAGGATCACACGAACGACGAACGACGACGCAGCGATCGGGACGATGTCGCGTGGTTCGTGGGAACCCTAGCGACGAAGATCGTCGAACGGAAGGAGGGCTGCCGGCGGTGAGGTGGAGAGACGACAAGGGCGCCCTGAAGAGGCGGCGGCGGCGGCGGCGGCGGCTGCAGCCAGCAGAGGCGGCGACGGCGGCGGCAGCCGGCAGAGGCGACGGCGGCGGCGCGGCCTGAGGTGGCGGCGCGAGCGGCAGCGATGGAAGCGCGGCGGCGGCGCTGCCTGAGGTGGCGGCGCGAGGGCTGAGGCGGCGGCGATGGAGGGGTGGCGGCGTGGACTGAGAAGACGAAGCGGCCGTACAATTTTTGAATAGGAACCCGATGACCTAACCGTTACGCGAACACCGGATCGACCGATGCGCATCGGGGGGGGGGGGGGGTCATCGGTCGAGTTCAACAGAGAGTTGGTCCAAAAACTCTCTTTGCACACCGGATAATCCGACGTTGCTACGTCGATCATCGGTCGAATTCTGCAGGGTAATAGAGGATTGAACATCGGATGCTCCGATGTTCCCTGAAATGAACTCATCGGTCGATTTCTTGGTTCTGACTGATCTGTTCGTTGAACTGAAGCACCAATTGGTCCGATGTAGCTGCTGACCCCAGCATCGGATAATCCGATGACTACAGAAAACCTAAGAATGCCCATATATGTCCGTTGACTTTAAACACACAAAGAGAAAACGAGTCTCAGGACCTTTTGGGCACCTCCTAACCCCTAAAAATAGGCTTTTCGATATAGTGCCACATATTGGCTAAGCTCTAAAGCAAATAGAGCACACAAGGAAAATTAGGAGGGAAAATCTAAGAAAATGTAAGGTCCATGCTTTGTGAGCTAGAGTATGGAAACTTCTATCTTTAAAGCATGTTCCTTTAGAATTTTGCTCTTTCCACATCATATGAGTTAAGATATTGCATTTCAAACAAGTCTTCTTCTCATGATGTGGGTTCCCCTTTGTGACAATCTACCGTATGCAATGCCAAACAAGTTGATGCAAGATATTAAATGAGTGCAAGTTTATATGGCAGGAATCATGCAAGGCATAAAATAAATCTATCTTGCCAAGTTTAAACCTTCCAAAGGCTTCCTCAGGTTAAAACTATTTCTAGCTCGCCCCTATCCTTTGGGAGTTAGGCAAGACCTATATGATATGCAACCTTACATGAACATGGCAACTTACATGACGTTAGATGCATCTTGCACATTTAATTCACTTCTAAGCCTAGAAAAAAATTTTCTCATCAAGTGGTTTGGTGAAGATATCCGCTAATTGTTCTTCGGACCTAACACCTTGCAATGAGATGTCTCCCTTAGTCTCATGGTCCCGCAAGAAGTGATAGCGAATATCAATGTGCTTGGTGCGGGAGTGTTGAACGGGGTTTCTAGCTATCTTAACCGCACTTTCATTGTCACAAAGGAGAGGCACACAACCAAACTTAATTCCAAAGTCCAAAAGGGTTTGCTTCATATATAGAATTTGGGCACAACATGCACCGGCCGCTATATACTCCGCCTCCGCGGTGGACAAAGCCACGGAATTTTGCTTTTTGCTAGACCAAGATACTAGGGAACGCCCAAGTAAGTGGCACCCTCCGGAGGTACTCTCGCGGTCCACACGACATCCGGCAAAGTCCGAATCCGAGTAGCCTAAGAGATGAAAACTAGCGTTCTTGGGGTACCACAACCCTACACTTAGGGTATGCTTGAGATACCGAAGTATCCTAAAAACCGCCTTCTTGTGCGATTCTTTAGGTGCCGCTTGAAAGCGAGCACACAAGCACACACTAAACATAATATCGGGCCTAGATGCGGTAAGATATAACAATGAGCCAATCATGGAACGGTAATGAGATTGATCAATAGGTTTACCGTCCATGTCCGCGTCGAGATGACAATTTGTCGCCATTGGAGTGCTTCTTGAGCTACAATCTTCCATCTCAAATTTCTTCAAGAGGTCCTTTGTGTACTTCTCTTGATAGATGAAGGTCCCCTCTTGAAGTTGCTTGATTTGAAATCCTAGGAAGAAGTTGAGCTCTCCAATCATTGACATCTCGAATTCCCTAGACATCATTTTGCCAAACTCATGGCTAAGAGCTTTGTTAGTTGATCCAAAAATAATGTCATCAACGTAAATTTGACAAAGAAATAAATCTCTGTCGATGTCCTTGGTGAAGAGTGTAGTATCCACCCTCCCGATCTTGAATCCTTGCATGACTAGGAAATCCCTTAGTCGTTCATACCACGCCCTAGGTGCTTGCTTGAGTCCGTAGAGCGCCTTGTGTAACCTATACACATGATTAGGATTCCTCGGATCTTCAAACCCGGGAGGTTGCTCAACATAAACAAGCTCGTTAATATAGCCATTAAGAAAGGCACTTTTCACATCCATTTGATAAAGCATTATGTTATGATGTGAGACAAAAGCAAGGAGTATACGAATAGCTTCTAACCGAGCGACCGGAGCGAATGTCTCTCCAAAGTCTAGTCCTTCAACTTGCGCAAAACCCTTGGCCACAAGTCTTGCCTTGTTGCGGACCACAACGCCATTCTCGTCTTGCTTGTTGCGGTACACCCACTTCGTTCTGATGACGTTCTTGTCCTTGGGTCGCTCCTCCAACACCCAAACTTCATTGCGGGTGAAGTTGTTGTGTTCTTCTTGCATTGCCATCACCCAATTTGGATCTTGAAGTGCTTCCTCGATGCGAGTGGGTTCTACACACGAAACAAACGAGTAGTGCTCACAAAACGAAGCGACATGGCGAGAACGAGTACTTACTCCCTGTGACAGACTTCCGATGATTTGATCCATCGGATGCGCCTTGGAGATGCGCCCATGCCTCATGAGTGGTTGTGAAACACTTGGTGGTGGTGATGCGTTTTGCTCGTCTTGTGGATGGACTTGATCTTGGACTTCTTCTTCTTCGTCTTGATGTTGTAGGACTTGTGAATCTTGCGTAGGCAATGGATCATCTTTTTCTTCTTCTTCGTCAACTTGAGGCGCCATGGAGGTGTCGATGTTAGCACTTGAGACCCCCCCTTGATCATGGCTCTCCTCAACTTCGGGCTTGATGTCTCCAATGGTCATGTTCTTCATAGCTTCTCGTAGAGGCTCATCATCTATATCATCATGACCAAAACTCTCCTCTTGGGAGCCATTAGTCTCATCAAACTCAACATCACAACTTTCTTCAACTAACTCGGAGGTTTGGTTGAATACTCGATATGCTTTTGAGTTTGATGCATAACCAAGAAAAATACCAACATCACACTTTCTTTCAAACTTACCAAGCCTCTTCTTGCGGTAGATGTAGCACTTGCATCCGAAGACTCGGAAGTAGGAGATGTTGGGCTTTCTCCCAATGAGGAGCTCATAGGGGTTCTTTTGAAGTAGTTGATGAAGATAGATCCTATTAGCGGCATGGCACGCCGTGTTGATTGCTTCGACCCAAAACTTCTCCGACGTGCCATAGTCATCAAGCATTGCTCTTGCAAGGGTGATGAGAGTCTTGTTCTTCCTTTCAACGACACCATTTTGTTGAGGGGTGTATGTTGCCGCAAACTCGTGCTTCACGCCTTCACGGTCACACCACTCCCCAATGTTGTAGTTCTTGAACTCGGTGCCGTTGTCACTCCGGACCTTGATAATGGGAAGTTGAAATTCCCTTTGAGCTCGTTTTGCAAAGGTCTTGAAGACTTCCGGAGTTTCACCCTTGTCACCTAGAAACAAAGTTCAAGCATATCGAGAATAATCATCAACAATAACGAGACAATAGAGGTTACCACCAAGACTTTGGTATGTGGACGGTCCGAAGAGGTCCATGTGAAGCAATTCAAGTGGCTTGGAGGTTGACACCATTGTCTTCATCGGATGGTGCGAGGCAACTTGCTTCCCGGCTTGACATGCGCTACAAAGCTTGTTCTTCTCAAATGTGACGTCCTTCACGCCGGTCACCATCCCAAGCTTGAATGACTTCTTGAGCTTGCTCATCCCTATGTGAGCAATGCGTCGATGCCATAGCCAACCCAAACTTGTCTTGGTGAAAAGACAAGTGGTCAAGCTAGCGTTCTTGTTGGAGAAGTCCACCAAGTAAAGATGTCCATGCCTAAACCCCTTGAAGATTAGTTCTTTGCTAGACTCACTAGACACCACAACACCATTCTTGTCAAATGTGCACGTTAGTCCAAGATCACATAATTGAGCAATAGAGAGTAAATTGAAACTAAGAGACTTAACATAAAGCACGTTAGAGATAGACAAATCATTAGAAATAGCAATTTTACCTAAACCAATTACCTTCCCCTTTGAGTTATCACCAAAGGTGACTTGTTCGTGATTGCCGAGGTCCTCTATGGAGGTGAACATACCATCATTGCCGGTCATGTGTTGAGTGCACCCACTATCAAGTACCCAATGTTTTCCTCCGGCTTTGTAGTTCACCTACACACATGAAGTTAGTTTTTGAGTTTAGGAACCCAAGCCAACTTAGGTCCTTGTATGTGTGATACAAGTGATTTTGGGACCCAAAGTTGCTTGGGGAGCTTCCCCTTCATGCCCTTGATGTCTTTGTCGATGAACTTTGCCTTCACCTTCCCACCTACTTTGCTCAATAGATAATAGTGATTATCAAAGGTAGATGTATAGTTAGGAGGCAATTTGGGAGAAGGACGATTAGGAAGAGGACACTCCCTTGTGTGATGTCCGGTGACCTCACAATGTTGGCAATAGGAACCAACTTCCTTGATGAAGCTTGTCCTAAGCTCCGGTGAGGGCACCTTCCCTTTGTTTGGCACCGGGAAGGATCCAAGTCCTCTCTTGTTGAAGCCTTTGGCTTGTTGGAAGAGGATTTCCTTATGCTTGTCCTCTCCCTTGGTTAGTCTTGCCACGCTAGCATGGAGACTTTCAATCTCATCCATTAGCTCCTTCTCCCTAGCATTTGCTTTCAACGGCAAAGACTCATGCAAATTGTTAGTGTCATGTGAACTGGCGGGTATTTTGCCATCAAGGGTTTCTTTCTTCAAGTTTTTCAATTTTAGTTCAATAGCTTCATAAGCAAGGTTAAGTACTTGATGCTCTTGAACCAACTCATTGTGCTTGCCCAAGAGTGCTTGATGAGCTAAGTCAATCTCATGGTGATCAAGTTTGATTTGAGCCTTCTCTTCCTCAATTTGCTTGACATGAGATTTGAGCGTGTCATGCTCCTTAAGTATGCTTTCATACTTGTCATGCAAATTGAGGTTAGCACTCTCAAGCTTAGCACGAGCTTGTTCAAGTGCCTTAACCTTGCCCTTTTCCCTTTTTATGATGGCATGATATTCATTAATCATAGATGCTAATTCATCGGGAGAAAGTTCATCATCATCACTAGAGTCATCACATACCTTGGTGTTACCTTTCGCCATGAGGCACATGGGTGGTGGGGGAAGATGTGAGTCATCCTTGTTGACGATAGCGAGGCTTGCCAAGTTTTCTTCCTCATCTTCACTTTTATCGTCACTTGTTTCCTCATCGGTGACCCACTCATTGGCTTCGCACATGAAGACCTTTTGAGGCCCTCTTCTCTTCTTTGGAAAGAGCTTGGTCTTCTTGCCTTTGTCAAATTTCTTCTTTCCAAATGAGCGCTTGGGCTTGGCATCTTCATCATCATCACTCTCTTCTAGCTTGCGATGCTTGCCTTTGTGGTTGTCCTTCCTCTTGTCCGGTCTTGGACAATCATATGAAATGTGACCTTGATCACCACAATTATAGCACGTCTTGTTTTCATCTTTTATTGGCATGAAGGCTTTCTTCTTGGGATCAGACGAGTATCCCTTCTTGGCGATCTTTGAGTTGAGACATGAGAACTTCCTCATCATCAACGCAAGCTCATCATCATCATCATCATCACTTGTAGTTTGCTCTTCTTCACTTGAGCTAGGCTCAACCACTTTCTTCTTCTTGATATGTGTTTTCTTGGTTGAGGCCTTGAGAGCAATGGTCTTTGATGATGACCCCTCCATCATTCCAAGCACACTCATCTCATGAGCATGAATCTCTCCAATGAGCTCCGAAACTTCAATGTTGTCAAGTGACTCTTTTTGGAGCATTGAGTTGATGATGTTGTACTTGGGCTTGGGAAGAAGCATGAGGATCTTGCGGTTGATGAGTCCCTTGCCAAGAGAAGCAATGTCAAGTGCATTAATTTCCTCAATGAGCACATTTAAGCGAGAAAACATTTGATTAACACTCTCATGAGGAAGCATTTTAAAATCATCATACTTGGATTTAAGCAAGTGATATTTGAGCTCTTTGACACGAGAGGAACCCTCATGGATTTCAATCAAACAAGCCCAAATTTCACAAGCTTTCTCCTTACTAGCAATTCTAGCAAAAACATCTTGACTAATGCACTCATAGATAGCATTCCTAGCTTTAGCATCCCATTTTAGTTGATCACCAATATAGTCATGGTTACCAAACCCCGCATGGGTCGCTTCCCAAACTTCGGGAGCAACAGCCTCTAGATAAGCACGCATGCGTGCTTTCCAATAGGCAAAGTTCTTGCCCTCGAAGGTGGGAACCGAACCCCCATTCTTGGCCATTTTAGCTCCTAGCGGTGAGGCTAGAACGATCCAATGAGCAACCTCGCTCTGATACCAATTGTAAGGATCGAAACGCCCAAGAGGGGGGGGGGGGTGAATTGGGCTTTTACAAATTTTAAGGCAATTTAAAAACTTTAATTGTTAAGCCCCAATTCCCTATGCAAGTCAACTACGCAATCAAGAGAGTTAAGTGCGGAATAGTAAAGCGTAATCGTAAAGGGGTAGGGAGAGGAATGCAAACGCTCGAAGACACGGCGATTTTTCCCGTGGTTCGGTAAGATCACTAGGATCTTCCTACATCCACGTTGTGGCACCCACCAAAGGGTATTGCCACTCCCAAGTCACCAAGACGAGGGAATCCACTAACTTTCTCCGTTCGCCATCTCCGGCAAGGTGGAGCTCAAGCCTTGTACAACTTCGATCCTCCGGGCTTCCACAATTGTCTTGGCAAGCTCCGGAGCAATCTCTCTACTCTCCTCTTGATACAAGGTGAATGCAATCACCAAGAATGCACTCCCTCACGGCTCTCACTGGTCTAGAGACTCCACTCACCCAGAGAGGACGCACACAAGCTTCTCTCTAGCTAGGTCTAGCCTACATCTTGAGGTGTAGATGGACGAAAAGGGTGTGTAAATGATTGTTCTAGGTCTTGGACACTTGAGGATGTGTGGGCATGCTCTGGTTGTCAAGTGTTGTCGAAATGACTGGTGGAAGGGGGTTAAATAGCCAGCCCAACTGAATTAGCCGTTGAAAAAGTGGGCTGATTACTTTTTCTGTGTACATCGGATGATCCGATGACCCCCTTTTCTGAGCATCGGTCTAATTAGATTAGCTGACGTCACTGTGTCAGAAGTGACCGTTATTCGACCGATGATGCACCTTCTTAATCATCGGATGATCCGATGAGCTTTGTCTTCAGACTTGGTCCAGAAATAATGTTTCTGTTGAATTAGACCGATGTTCACTTTGCTTCTGCATCGGATGATCCGGTGAGTGTTTCTCTAGAATTGTTGAGACAAATTAATCTTTCTGTTGAACTTCACCGATGTCCACTTGTCTCTATCATCGGATGATCCGGTGTGCACTTCATTCTGAGGTCTTCTTCTTCTGTTGAGCCCCAATCGACCGATGTGTGCATTTTCCAGAACATCGGACGATCTGGTGAGTGTAATTTGTTTGCTTCGAGTTGAACTTTTAGAATCTTCTCGAGTGACCTCTTTGACACTTGTTGCAAATAATGTTCTGATGAATATTGATCTTCTTGTGTTGCCAATTTTGATAGAATAGAGTCGTTGTGTGAGTTCTTCATTTAGCCTTCATGAGAATTGAATAACCCCCTTAGAATAGGTCGTTGAGGGGTCTCCATTCGTATCCAATGAGTAGTAGATGATCTGAATAGATAGTCGTAAACGCTTGATGTGATATACGTGAAACCTTGCATCCACAAACTCATTAGTAATTACGAACGGTTGTCATTAATCACCGAAACCATACCTCACGGGGGCCTAGATGCTTTCAGACGTCGCCCACCATCATTGTAGAGATGTCTACGACAGGCCCCTTGGGAAGTGCCGGAGCTGGATGCTCTGGTGTCGTCCACCATCTTTGTAGAAATGCTGACGGCAGGCCCTTTGGGAGGTGCCGGAGCTGGCTGCTCCGGCGTCGCCCACCATTGTCGTAGAGACATCGACGGCAGGCCCCTTGGAAAGTGTCGGAGCTGGCCACTCCGGCGTCGTCCACCATCTTCGCATAAGAATCGACGGCAGGCTCCTGGTTTACAGGCTATCACAAGAGAACCCTATTAGCAACAAGAGCGGGGCAGGAGAGTTTACTCACTTATCCACGCATGTTGCTTTCATCGACGTGCTGGTAGGGATGGCAATGGGTCGGGTTCGGGTCGGGTGGAAATCCGCTCGACTCAAAACTGGTTGCGGGTGGATTTTCAGACCCGCACCCGCACCTGTCGGGTTTCGGGCGGGTTTCGAGTGCCCGTCGGGTCTGAACAATTATAAAGAAAATCCATTTGCATATCAATGCTACAACAGCACATCAAAATTTTCCTTGGGCTATCAATTATCAGTTTGCAAAAGGATGCAATACAAAGAAGCAAAAATAAAGGAAAATGCAAAAGTAGTCATCGAGAAACCATTGTTTTAAAGAGACGTAGGTTCTATGATCTCCAATTGAAATATAAAAAGTAGAACACGATGATTCACAGACATAGAAGTTTAGATTTTTTCTAAAAAATAAAAGACCATTGAAGGACCGCAATCCAAGCAAGAGGACAATCTTGTTCTGATACTTCCAGATGCGTCACGGTAGTCACATGGGCCCAACGAGTGTTTCGGGTGCCCGACGGGCACACGCGGGTGGGAAATAAAACCCGCACCAGCATTCGCGAGTGGAAATTTCCACCCGAACCCGCACCCGTCGGGTGCCAAACCTGTCAGGTACCCACACCCGCAAGTTTTTTTGCCATCCCTACGTGCTGAGTCGTCGACGTTGGGCCCCTTCGGAGGTGCCGGAGCTGGCTGCTCTGGTGTCGCCTACCATCGTCATAGAGATGTCGACGGCAGACCCCTTCAGAGGTGTCAGAGCTGGCTGCTTCGGTGTCGTCCACCATCATCATAGAGATGTCGACGGTGGGCCCCTTGGGAAGTGCCAGAGCTGGCTGCTCCGGCGTCGTCCACCATCGTCATAGAGAAGTCGACGGCAGGCACTTTGTGAAGTGCCGAAGCTGGATGCTTTGGCGTCGTCCACCATCTTTGTAGATACGTCGACGGCAGGCCTCTGGTGTTCAGGCTATCACAAGAGAACCCTGTTAGCAACAAGAGCGGGGCTTTTAACAAGAGCGGCCAGGAGAGTTTACTCACTTATCCACGCTTGTTGTTGTCGTCGCCGTGCTGGGACGTCGGCGGCAGGCCCCTTGAGAGGTGCATATAATGCATGATTCTTACTTTTACCTGACATTGTTAGTAGCAAACAGAAGACAACAAAAAAATATGTTATCCCAATCAACTACAAAGGATAATGGCGATGTGGAAGTGAAATCACACACACTCAAGTGTCTTACCACGCTCTTACAAGTGTTCTTACTGACACTGCAGGTGGCAAACGGTGGCCGGTATAAAGAAACCAATGAAGCGTGGGATGATTGCAAAGGTGTATCGATACTGCTCAAGAGTAAGGTGTAGCTTGGATGACACTTTATATGTAGCAAGGATTATCAATAATGCAATCAGATAGTAAAGTTGAATAAGTGTCCAAAGTAATTGTCAAAGTTGCTGGCCTAAATGTGTTCATAGTAGTTCAAGCTAGCAAGACATGAGACAAAACTAGATGACACAAAGAATGCAAGCACTTTTGTTTTTTTTTTTTGTTTTTTTTTTCTCTTTTTTTTGTGCGACTTTTGTATCTTTTTTTGCACTTGCTTTTTTCTTTTTTCTTTTTCATTTTTTTCAGAATGTGCTGCAAAAGAAGAACACAATGAAAAGCAATCTAAGATATTTCGTGAGTCTGTCAAAGATTTTCTGGTCAATCGTCCAAGGACAAATAGGCACACTTAGAGGCTTCAAATCTAAAAACTTTCAACAGCAAGATTATATATCTATCTCTCCTCTTTAATTTTAGTATATAGAAGACCTATTTTGAATCAAAACAGTAGGAGATATTGCCCTGAAATACAGACTATTCAGAATTTCTAGGTCAATAACAGATTCAGATCTAATGCAATTTCGACATTGATAACTCTATTTTCTGGGAAACTGATGAATACAAAAATTATAGAGAACTTTTTAAGCTTTCCAAGAAGTACAAGAACACCAAAATCCAAGTACATATGAGTGAGATATGATGAAAATACCAAACTAGACAGAGATGAATCTAATCTGGACGTGATGACGTGATTCAAAAGGATGAATCAACACAATGCAAAACTCAAACTAAGACAAAAAGCACTTTCTAAACCAGCAATATGACTCAAACACGGACACAAACTCAACAAAACCAAACTGAATAACAAAGTTGCAAAGTCTCAATGGTGGTTTGGACAAAGTGATGAATAGATCTACGAAACTACAAGTTTTTTTGTGGCCTTTTTGTGGACTCTAGGTATGAAAAACAAACAAATCGAAAGGATAGATGAATTACCTAACGGGCAACCTGGAAATCTGCTACCAATCGATGAGTAGTTTTAGGCCCAATCTTCCGAAAAGTAATGGATAAGTCGATTGATGGAGATCTCGACGTTGATGATCCGAGACTCTCGAGTAGAACACGAAAAACCCCTGCAATCACTACACCACCGCTCCATTGGTTATCAACCATGCTGCACACGGTTGACCTCGCTAAGAAGGCTAATCCCTGCAAGTGCAACCGAGAACACAAGAAATAACAAGGTAGAAGCAATCTGAATTGCTAAGTTGGGGTCTCACAAACCGATGA
Organism: Tuctoria greenei; assembly: GCA_036927565.1. Taxonomy (NCBI): domain Eukaryota; kingdom Viridiplantae; phylum Streptophyta; class Magnoliopsida; order Poales; family Poaceae; genus Tuctoria; species Tuctoria greenei. Next base: position 118,974,499 of record JAYESD010000005.1, read on the forward strand.
ACGGCGAAACTGTGTATAACAGATTACTAAGCAAAACTCAATTATTCATGACAACCACCATAGAGTATATATAGGTGGGAGGATGTCCAAGGGGGTGTTGGGGTCGTAACCTAACCCTAAGACACGAAAATAATGTACTTAGACTTGATACAAGGCCCAATGGCCCAATACGGTGGCGCAACACCCTGACAGATTCTGAACTCGATTTTGTTTCGACGATTCCCGTCGACTCCTAAAGAATTTTGACATGTGACCAGCTCCATTAGAAATGTTATCCTCTCCCAATTTCGTGCATATGTAGAACGTCCAAAACAGAGTTCGTATACGTCCTGGGCATCCGTTTTAGTGCGTACTGCTCCTGGACTCTGAGTTGGACACGATTTTGAGTTGGGGTCGGTTTCCATCATCTTTGAACGTATCCTGTGAGACCTATGTGTGCTGAATACATTGGTTGAATACATTGGCTTTGTCAATAAAAGTTTTGAATGCTGCGGTAACATCTTTTTAGTAAGGTCCGACTCTAGCTCCGAGCTTATGCAAGGTCCGACGTAAGGTCCGACTTAATTTGTCTAGGTTCGACATGTTTTTGGTTAGCTCCGGTGAGCTTTGTCTTTAGCTCCGGCATGTCTTTGATAGCTCTGGCATGTCTTTGTTAAGCTCTAACATGTTTCTCTAGCTTCGAATTTTTGGTTGACTAGTTCCGACTAGTTTTGGTCAGCTTCGGCGCTAGGTCCGACTAGCTTTGGTTAGCTCCGGTGCTAGGTCCTGCTAGTTTTGATAAGCTCTGGTACTAGGTTGTACTAGTTTTGGTAAGCTCTGGCTCAAGCTCCGGTTAGCTTTTTCTAGGTTCGGAGCTTGATCGTAATGTTCCAAATTTTCATATGAAATGTTTCGAACTTGCTTTACACTTATGGAAAGGTTGCTTAGTATTCCTTTACTAAGTTTTTGGTGCGTTTTGGTTGATATGGTTGATATCGTTTCGATATCCTTTGCAACATGCTTATGTGAGGTGCTCACGTAAGGTGTTGTGTTCGGAACTAACTAGAGTCAAGTTGTGGACTTGGGCTCGTACGGATTGGTTGTTTGTTCATGTGCAGGTGTTGCTTGAGTTCAAGTCATGGCCGGTGACAGGATCCTTTGGACTAGTCTGATGGAGGAGATGAGGTTCCAACAACCAAATTCAGGAGGAATTGTGGTTGAGCGGGTCAGGAGGTCGCACAGGATGATTGAATCAAGGGCAGTACATATAAAGGTATCGTGGACGTCGTTGGAAGATGTTTGCACGTGTGCAAGGAGTGCATGGACGTGGCTGCATGGTTCCGAGGCGTGATGAAGAGATGTGTACGTAAAAATTGATCGGAAAGGTCCAACCGACTAGGTTATGGACTCAGGCTGCGGCTGAGTCGGGTTTGACTCAAATATGGAAAAATTTGAGTTGGTTATGATAGGATTTCATTTGGGTCACAAATTTGAGTTGTTTTAGGAATGTGGGATACATTTCTAAGGTGTTTAGAGGTCTTAAGATTGCTTCTATCTGCGTATAGAAGAGTCCTTATGGAAAGTTTTGATTAGTGATCTGAGTAGGATTGGAGTCCTAGTTGAGATTGGGTTGGCCTAAGGGCTGGTTATATAAGCAAGGGAGGCCAGAGCTCATGGAGCACAACTTTGGGGGCTGTTCCTCTTGTTTTCTATTGAATAAAATTTGTAGTTTGATGGAACTTTTGTGCCTTATTCGTCCGACTTGTTCCAGACAAGTTTTACTCATCGAGTTCCTGGACATCACTACCTTTCATCGGTGGTTTTATCATGACTCGAGTTTTACAGATCCAATTGATGTGATTCTTTTTGGGTTGTCTTCACAACTTGATTGTCTATCATTTGTCAAAATTTCACGGTCATTGGATTTGTGGTTTCTGATCTACACGAGTTTCTTTACAGCGTTCCATATCTGTTTTTCTCGGGTAGGACAGATTGACCTTTGATCGATCTTTCGATCATAACTTGAGTTTATCTCGACGAATTTGAGTGATTTTTCTTGTGTTTTCTTCGTGACTTGATTCTCTCTGATATACATCACTTTTGTCCCGGTGAAACAAATTTAGATTAGTCTCACACATGATTTCTTTAACAGATTGTTTTTATGCCGAAGGGGTTGGGATTAAATTGTTTCTGCTGCGTAAGATTTTTAAATCTACCATTCACCCCCCCCTCTGGTAGATTTTCACGTGCTCTTCGATCATACAATTGATATCAGAGCCACGATGCTCCAATCATTATGATTTTCATGTGTTTTTGACTACTCATCATGGAGAAATACTCCGCCAAACCTTGTATGTTTGCTGGTATTGATTTTCAGGTTAGGAAAGCATGTATGGAGGCTTTCATCCAGGCCCAAGGCTTCGCCATATGGGACAAGGTGTACAATCCTTATGATGTGTCGTCGAATGATCAAGTTACGGCTACGAACCTACAGGACATCGACAACAACAACAAAGCCCGGAACTTGATCGTCTAAGGACTCACTCAAAGCGACTTCGACCGCGTTGCACACCTTCGATCAGCATATGATGTATGGAGAGCGCTTTGTGACTATCACGTAGGTTCCAACACGATCAAGGAGGTGAGACAAGATATGTACAAAAAGGAATATATGCGTTTCGAGATGCAACCCGGTGAGTCTATGGATGACTTTTTCGCTCGCTTCAATAAAATTCTCAACAATCTGCGTACTGTCAATGTTAACTTTTCTGATGCTGGAAATGCTAGGCAACTTCTTAGTGCATTAGACATGTCAATCTGGTAGATGAAAATTACATCTATTCGTGAATCAACTGTCATGTGTTCTCTTACATTAGATGTGCTTTACTCTAAACTAAAGACTCATGAAATTGACATCTTATCACGTAAGAATCCAAATAAGTCTATTGCTTTTATTTCACAACGTGACATGCCTAGCTCCGGTCAATCTTCATCTTGTGGTACACTTGCTTTGTTGACACTTCAACAGATTGAGGAGTTTCTAGAGGAGGAGCCAACACTTCTCTCTACTAGGTTCTCAAAAGCATTGCAAAATGTGAACTAGAAGGAGAGGAAGCTCCGGACCTCAACGATGCTTCGAATGTGGTAAGACAGGACACTTTCATACAGATTGTCCTAACCTTTCAGGTTCTACTTCCTGAGAAGAAAAACAATCAAGGACGAAGCACTCCTCAAGAAATGATAAGAAGAAGAAGGGGTTTTCAGGTCGTCAGCTGGTGAACAATTTTATCTTCGCACTCCAGGAACTTGGCTCAAGTAACGTAGACATTGGAAGTGACGAAGATGAAGATGATTTGACAAACTCGTGCTTTATGGCGGGCAAGTCAAGATCAAGTATGGAGGAGGCAGAACACAACAGCGACAATGAAGAGGTATGTCCTACTTGCGAAGAAATGTGTGATGCTATTTCCCGTGCCACTATTATTGTTAAGAAAAAGGACAAAAAGCTTAGGGATAGTGCTGCTAAAATTGAATCACTAGAATCTGAAATCAACCGTTTAAAAACTTGTCCCTCATGTGATTTAATATATGAACAATTGTCCTCATTAAGAAGTGCGCACACCTCCACACTTAATAAACTTGAGTTAGAAATTGAAAAGAACAAAGAGCTTGTTGCACTTAATGATAAAAACTTGAAAGATGTTAACTATTCTACAATTGATTTGCATTGTTCTACTTGTGATGATCTTGATAAGAAACTACAAGATGATACGAATGAAATTTCTATATTGAACAATGCTTTACATTCTCATGAAGTTAAATTTTGTTCCAATTGCAAATTAAAAGGAAAAACTTCATGTGAAAATTGCCTTGATCTGTCCTATAAACTTGATGACATGCATAGAACATTAGATCGATTTTGTAATGAGAATAAAAACATAAACTTGCTGCTGAATTTTTCCAAGTATTGCAATGATAAAACTGGTTTAGGTTTTGATTCTCATGCTCATGCTAAGGCACATCCACCTAAAATTGTAAAGTCATTAGGAAGTGGTTTGATTCAAACAGTTTCTAAACAAAAAGAAGTGGTTTTCAAATCTACAGGAGTGTTGTCTCATTCGGTTTCAAATAAAAATATTGCTTGCTCATCTAGACATGAACATAAAGTTAAATTTCATTGTACCTACTGTGGTAGAGATGGTCATGTCATAGATTTTTGTTATAGACTAGCTAAAAAATAGAAAAAGGAAAGAAAGATTGCTAGATCTCATAACTTTCATGCAAAATTTGTTGCACATATTAAACCGAATTCCAGGAACATGCAATATGCTGTTATGAGTCAAAAACATTCAAAGTTTACCTCCGGACCTTCTATTTTTACCCCCGAAGCTACTGATTTTTGTGCTACACAAGTAACACCTTATAGGTCAGTAGTTAAGAGTAAAAAACCTCAAACTTTGATTCATAAATTTGTTGTTTTATCTCTGCTCTAGCGTGTTTTTCCTACTGCACGTTGTGTGAATCAGTACTGGATATCTAAATGCCTTTTGACTAACCCCAGTATTGAGTCATCGACGTATTGTGCTTCTATGTAGGTTAGACGCTTGAAGAAAGAGAACATTTGGATTGTGGATTCAGCTTGCTCACGCCACATGACCGGTAACGGGTAACAAAGAATGGTTCTCCTCCTTCACTTTTGTGCCACGTGTAGAGAATGTTACTTTTGCCGATAATTCTTCAACTCCTAGAATTGCTAACAGTTCGGTTAGAGTAAATAATCACTACACTTTGAAGGATGTGGCACTTGTTAAAAATTTGAAATACAACTTGCTTTCTGTTTTACAATTGCTAGATGAAAATCTAGAAATTATTTTTAATAAAAACTGCTGCAAAGTTGTAGGTTCAAATAGTGAGCTTATTTTTAACATGTCTCGGTTTGGAAGAGTATTTAATGCTGATTTTGATATGTCTTCCTTTAAGCATATGTGTCTAGTTGCTAATGATTCAAAGGACTTATATTTTTGGCATCGTAGACTTGGTCACGTAGACTTTGATCACCTAACGCGTGTTAGTGCTCTTGATCGCATACGTGGACTGCCTAAGCTTAAAGGGGACAAAGAAATTGTGTGCTCTTCTTGTAGACATGCTAAGATGGTTGCAGGTTCACATACTCCTCTCACGATGATCATGACAACTGAATCGGGTCAACTTTTACATCTTGACACCGTAGGATCTTCACGTGTTCAATCCTTCGGAGGTAAATGGTATGTTCTTGTGATTGTTGATGATTATTTTAGATACTCTTGAGTTTACTTTATGGCATCTAAGAATGAAGATTTTAGTCACTTTAGAACTTTATTTCTTAGAATATCAATTGATCACCCAAGATCTTTAAAAGTGATTAGAAGTAATAATGGAACGGAATTTAAAAATCAATCTTTTGATCACTTTTGTGCTGAAAATAGAATAGATCATCAATTTTCTTCACCATATATACCCCAACAAAACGGTGTTGTAGAGAGAAAGAACAGAACCTTAGTTGAGATGGCTAGGACTATGCTTGATGAATATCAAACTCCTAGGAAATTTTGGGTTGATGCGATTGCAACCGCTTGTTATGTCTCAAATCGTGTTTTCTTACGCGCTAAGCTAGGTAAAACACCATATGAGCTCTGGTTTTGACATCGGCCTAGTGTTACGCACTTTCGGGTCTTTGGTTGCAAATGCTTTGTTAAGAAACATGGTAATCTTGATAAATTTGAACCTAGATCCACTGATGGCTTGTTTCTTGGTTATCCATCTCAAACTAGAGGCTACCGTGTGTTTTTACTTGACACTAACAAAATTGTGGAGACTTGTGAAGTTTCTTTTGATGAAGCTAGCCCAGGTACTAGCTCCGGTATTGCAGGATCAGATCCATATCTTCAGGGTGAGGGTATTTTTGAAGATGAAGAAGAGCCGGTGATACTGCCTGATAGTTCCGAAGTTAACACGTGTCCAGCTCCGAACTGTGAACAAACTCCGACTACCACCTCTGCTTGTTCTGATCGTCCACAAGCCATAAGCTCATCAATCTGCAATGACCCTGATGAAGAAGAAGCTTGTGAGACATCTGATCCTCTACAGATCTTCAAGAATTATCCCCCACAACAGATTATTGGAAGCTTGCATGAACGAGTCACACGGTCCAGGTTTTGCGATCCAAACTCTCAGACGAGGGTCCTCTGACGTTACTGCACGGCGTGACGTGGTCGCTGACACGCGGGACCGGCCCCACATGTTAGTGACCACGCTCTACATCAGAGGATCCTCATCCCAAACTCTCATGCTCATTCTGCTTTTGTTACTTCTTTTGAACCCGAAGATATATCACACGCACTCACTAATGAATCTTGGTTTATTGCCATGCAAGAAGAGTTAAAAAATTTTGAAATAAATAATGTTTGGAAACTTGTACCTCCATCTCAAGGTCACACTTTAATTGGAACTATATGGGTGTTTAAAAATAAACAAAGTGAGGATGGAGTTGTGATTAGGAATAATGCTAGGTTGGTTGCTCAAGGTTTCACTCAAGTTGAAGGCCTAGATTTTGATGAAACTTTTGCTCCTGTTGCTAGATTAGAAGCCATAAGAATTTTGTTAGCTTTTGCTGTATCTAAAGGTTTTTAGCTATATCAAATGGATGTTAAAAGTGCTTCTTTTAATGGATACATAGATGAGGAGGTTTATGTCAAACAACCACCGGGTTTTTAAAATTCAGATTTTCTTAATCATGTTTACAAACTGTCCAAAACTTTGTACGGTCTCAAACAAGCCCCTAGAGTATGGTATGATAGGTTAAAAACATTCTTACTTGAAAAGGAGTTTACCATGGGCAAGGTTGATAAAACTCTTTTTGTACTTAAGCATGACAATGATTCATTATTCGTTCAAGTGTATGTAGATGATATTATCTTTGGTTGTGCTTCTCATGATCTTGTGTCCAAGTTTTCAACTATGATGAGTTCAGAATTTTAGATGAGTATGATGGAAGAACTCACGTACTTTTTGGGCTGCAAATCAATCAAACCAAGGAGGGTACCTTTGTGCATCAAACGAAGTATACAAAAGACCTCCTAAGGCGCTTCAACATGGACAAAAGCAAGTATCTTCAGACACCAATGAGAACAACAACAACACTTGAACTTGATGAAGATGGTGAACCCGTGGATCAAAAAGAATATAGAAGTATGATCGGATCACTTTTGTACCTCATGACATCAAGACCGGACATACAATTCATCATATGTCTTTGTGCACGGTTTCAAGCCTCCCCACGTGCTCCACGTCGTCAAGCCGTCAAAAGAATTCTCAAGTACTTACATGGAACTGAAGAATTTGACATTTTTCTTCCTTCTTCCTCAATCATTACTTTGAAAGCTTTTTCCGATGCTGATTTTGGAGGTTGTAGGATTGATAGGAAAAGTACTTCCGGTGCTTGTCATTTTTTTGGTAATTCACTTGTTGCTTGGTCCTCTAGAAAACAAAATTCAGTTGCACAATCTATCGCCGAATCTGAATATGTAGCTGCTGTTAGCGCTTGTTCACGAATTCTTTGGATTGTTCAAACACTTAAGGACTATGGGGTTGATCTAGATAGTGTTTCACTATTTTGTGATAACACTAGTGCCATTTGCATTGCTAAAAACCCTGTGCAATATTTTAGAACTAAGCACATTGATATTAGATATCACTTTCTCCGTGATAATGTTGAAAAAGGAAACATTGTGCTTCACCATGTACATACCGAACAACAATTGGCTAACATTTTTACAATACCTTTGGATTTCACTCGTTTTTGTTATATTCGTAGTGAAATAGGGGTTATGCATCCTCATGGCCTAAATTGAGGAGGAGTTTTGAAACTTGGTAAGTCTATGTGTGAATCTTAAATTAAAATAATATGAGCATATTATTTCATACATATATGACTTTGTGATTCCTTTTACATGCTGAAAGTTCTTACTACATTACTCGTGTTATACATTTTGTAGTTTTTGCTATGTCTAGCAATTGGAATAACTACTTACACTAAATCTGGTCATGGTCGAACTTTCTTGCTCTTTGGAACTCATTGCATGCTCACAAGTTCTTTTATTATAAAGAATTAATCAAGCAATCAACTCACATGTTGAGTTTTTTGAACAAAAATAAGTTGAGAAAAGATCAAGAGAATATGCATGCATCGCACTTCTTCTTTTGAGATGGTTTATCATTGCACTTACATATGAACTTGGAAGAAGTTGTGTATGACTAAAATCATGTCGTTAAGCTTCTGATTATCAAATGACATAGGCTTGGTTTGTTTGGTTAGAATAAGGCAGATACGGCATATAATCTCTTGCAAATGTCATATGTTAAACGTTTGTGCTTTAAATAATAAAATGCAGCAACAAGTGTCATGCTTTCAAGTATTGAAATAGTTAAGTTTGTGAGATCATGACTTGCTTAAATTGAAAATTACATTTGATCTCTAGCATGACTTACACTACTTTATGTATCTCATTGTTGTGATAGTGTAAGTTACTTGATAGTATGACTTGGATGAGCTTTGTTTTAAATGTATATGTTATAATATGCTCATAACAATTAAAATTTCTCTTTTCAACCTTGCTGAATACATTGTTAAAGGAGGAGAGATAATATGTGAATTTTTAAAGATAAGTATGCAAGAGGGAGAAATTTATTACACATTGCACATATTCACAATTGTTTTTGGCATGTTTCTTCTCAGGGGGAGAATTTCTTTTTTCTTATTTTATTTCTGTTTTACAAAGAGTTAGAAATTGTTTTCAAAACTTTTCATGTCAATGTTCGGATTTTAAATAGTGTTGCCAATGCATTCATCAAGGGGAAGATTGTGAGACGTATGTGTGTTGAATACATTGGCTGAATATATTGGCTTTGTCAATAAAAGTTTTGAATGCTGCGGTAACATCTTTTTAGTAAGGTCCGACTCTAGCTCCGAGCTTATGCAAGGTCCGACGTAAGGTCCGACTTGCTTTGTCTAGGTCCTACATGTTTTTGGTTAGCTCCGACATGTCTTTGATAGCTCTGGCATGTCTTTGTTAAGCTCCGACATGTTTCTCTAGCTCCGGCTTTTGGGTTGACTAGTTCCGACTAGTTTTGGTCAGCTCCGGCGCTAGGTCCAACTAGCTTTTGTTAGCTCCGGTGCTAGGTCCTGCTAGTTTTGATAAGCTCCGGTACTAGGTTGTACTAGCTTTGGTAAGCTCTGGCTTAAGCTCCGGTTAGCTTTTTCTAGGTTTGGAGCTTGATCGTAATGTTCTAAATTTTCATATGAAATGTTTCGAACTTGCTTTACACTTATAGAAAGGTTGCTTAGTATTCTTTTACTAAGTTTTTGGTGTGTTTTGGTTGATATGGCTGATATCGTTTTGATATGATTTGCAACATGCTTATGTGAGGTGCTCACGTAAGGTGTTGTGTTCGGGACTAACTAGAGTCAAGTCGTGGACTTGGGCTCGTACGGATTGGTTGTTTGTTCATGTGCAGGTGTTGCTTGAGTTCAAGTCATGGCTGGTGACAGGATCCTTTTGTAACACCCTCATTTTCATACATCATGCCTTGCATACACTCATATACATGTTTAACATTAACCCACATAAAGAGGAATGAGTTTAAAATTGATTTGGAGTATTTAAAATTGATTTGGAACAAAACGCTTAAAATGCAGGAAAGTGCGGACTAGTATGATTTTACTGAGGACTAGTCCGATTTCTCTCTGACTAAAAATGGACTTGTCCGTTTTTGCTGCGGACTAGTCCGATTTTGCATCTGGAACTTTCGGACATGTCCGATTTTGTGCGGTTCCAAGAATCCTTGAAAAATTGCTAAGTCTCTGGACTTTTTCAGACTAGTTCGGTGTTCCACCGTACTTGTCCGATTTCCTCTCTGACTAAAGTGTCGGACTTGTCCGATTTTTAGGCCACACTTGTCCGATTTTCTCTCTGGACAACTTTGGACTAGTCCGGTCCTTTTCGGACTTGTTCGATATTTCGTGACTCGGAGTTGATCTTTTGTTTTACGACTTGTTTCTTGGGTTTCACGTTAAGTGGGCATAGGGACATCGTGCCTAACTCTTTTAGAGCCCATGAGGGACTCTAAACCGGCCTCTACTCATCCCAAACTCGAAATCCATCTAACCCTAGCCTCCACCTCTATATAAACAACCCGACCCCTTGGCTTGACATCTATTTGCCACTTTTCCACCCCACCCAAACCCTAGTTCGTGGAGAGCCGCCATCAAGGAGGGAGGAGAAGATCCCAAGCAAGAAGAAGAAGAGGAGGAAACGAAAGAGGATCAAGATCTCCATCAAGTTTCGTTCTTCATCACCAATTCATCTCCAAGTTCATCACCAACCCTAGATCACCGAAATCCAAGTGCTACCTCCAAGTTTCTTGATTCATTGGAGTCCTAAACACCTGGTATACCTTCTATTATCTTTTCCTTACGTGAATTCAACACTTAATCTCCAAATTTACATCGATCTAGAAAACCCTAATCTACTGATCTCGCAAAGTGCGGACTTGTCCGGTCCCTAACGGACTAGTCCGGTCTTCCTGGCTAAATTGTGTTGAATTGATTCTAAAGTTTGATCTAATCACATCCAAACCTGTATAAAATTGTTAAAATCTATTAGAACTAGTTAGTGATCATTAAAAGCAATCAATTAACAAGTTCTACCTTGCATTTGCATTAATCATGCATGTCATGTCATATTGAGTAATATTTGTGCACTCTTTGATTGTGTTTCTTGTCTTGTATGTTTATTGTGCGGATTAGACAGATTTGTGCTAGAGAGTTCTGCAGAGGATCTCCAGCACCAAGAGTTTGAAGGCTTTGACCCTAGTCAACCGCAAGAGCACGCCAAATGTCCTTGAAGCATATTGATCCTGTTTTAAAATAAATGTTTTGTTTGCAAAATTGTATGCTTGTGTCAATTTGATGGGAATCCTATGATAGGAAGTTTACTAGCTTTGTTTAACCACCCTTGTCACCTGGAATACATGGTATAGAGTCGGGAAGGGTTTTTACCTTTTGCATCGCTTAATTAATTGAGATAGGAAAACTACACTACACATTTAATTATGCATTAATGTTATTCTGTTAATGTGAACTGGTCAATATGATATGGTAATGAGTGATCTAAGCAAGCCTGGTATGTTGATGGGTTGGATGTTATGGTGGTTTGCTTGCTTTAGATCTAAGGACCGGTTCATGCGAGAATAAGGCAGGACTATAGTGCCACCACGAGGCCAAGTATGGGTGCGGCGTAGCTGATTAATTAGGGCTTTGTCAGTGCTATTTGGACCATTATAGATGCTCGGTGAAGGGGTAGTCGGATTGGGTTTGTTGATGATTGGTGGGACTACCCTGGGATCCGAATGGCTCAAGACGGGGTCCTTGGTTGGAGATGTGCTCTAAGGGAGACATCGCCACCGGTGAAACCTCAGTAGGGTCTAAATAGGCTAGTAATCCTTTTGTAAGGCTATTTTGTGATCTCTTGGCCGTACACCAAAGGAAGTGTAACTGGTATAAGAGAGGTTTCTTTAGTCGCCGACGGGTGATGAAATCACAAACACGTGGGTAAAGAGGTACAACCTCTGCAGAGTGTGTCTAAAACTATCATGATAGCCGTGCTCCCGGTTATGAGCACCTGGACAACTTCCATGATTAGAGGAAACTTAGTATTGGGATGGTATTTGTGATGGTTATGGTTGATTATGGATTTATTTTTTGTATTCATTATGGTTATTGGCAATGGTGAAATATGGAATTATTGATGATGGTAGTGAATTCAGACTGGTATTATGATATTACTTATGATTATGATGGGTTTTACTTCATATACATATAATATATTGCTTTTCAAATGTTTTAATGTACTTTTTAGCACTTCGCCATTATTATTGTCGTCATTTGAATCAACCACATGTCATACTTTCCACACTTGCTGAGTATGACATGTACTCACTCTTGCAACGCCCCCCCCCCCAACTGTTGCAGGTCAAGATTGGGAGTTTAATGGTGATAATGCGGAGTTCTAGGCCGTGTCTACCGTCAGCTTGCCTGTGGTGTTGATTGAAGCTGCGCTATACCCTATTGCTTATGATGTCTAGCTGTTTAGTTTGCTTAATTAGAGTATTTCCGCTGCATTAGTTGAACTTTCATTAATATTCATTAGAGCTTGTATTCGAGGATAATATAGTTTGTTTAATAAAATTTGGTTAATTAATCTTGTTCTGTGGTAATTTTCTGTATACTCTTTTATGAATGCACTCGTGTATGTGTGATGAACATCCTGGGCACACATATGCGTTAGCTTGGTTCATTTTTTGGAACCGGGCGTCACAGATTGGTATCAAAACCATAGGTTGACCGTAGGATGCAGCCTAGATAGAATAGACACTTTAGAGCACATAGGAGCACTCAGGAATCGGTGTGTTTTTATTTGGTGTGTTGTTTTCTATATATTGTTTGCTTGTGTGTTTAATAGAGGATTTTGGGATGCTTTAGCATTGTCATGTCCACGTAGGCTAGTTAGTTGTCTAGTTTCATATCCCTTGATGCATATAGTTGGGGACGTTTTCTAACTCTTACCTATTGCTTTTCTTCAGATGGTGAGGACTCACAACCAGAGGGATGACAATGATGTGGAGGAGAACAATGGAGTGTCTCAAAACAACATTGGACAAGGATCTATGCAGGGAGTTATCAACATTGAGTAGCTTTTGGCTATGCAAAACCAACTAATGCAGACCATGATACAGACTATGGGACAGCTGCAGGCTGGCAATAACAACAATCAGCCCCACATGCCTCCACCGCCACCCCCACCCCCTCATAAACGGTTGAGATAGTTTATGAGGACTAGGCCGCCAACCTTTGCTCAAGCTGTTGACCCTATGGATGCGGATGATTGGCTCAAGTATGTGGAGAAGAAACTTGCTATTATCCAATGCAGTGACCGAGAGAAGGTGCTTTTCGCTTCTCGTCAACTAGTTGGAGCAGCTGCAGATTGGTGGGATTCACTATGCAATGCTCATGAGAACCAATAGAGAATTACCTGGGAAGAATTCAAGGAGAGTTTCCGTTCCCATTATGTGCCAGAAGGTGTTATGATTTTGAAGAGGCAAGAATTTGAGAATTTAAGGCAAGGAAGATCAAGCGTGAGTGAATATCTCAACAAGTTCACTCAACTCTCAAGGTATGCGCTTGAGGATGTGAGCCGGGACAACCGGAAGCAATATTTGTTCATGAGAGGCCTCAACAATGAAATTCAAGTGCAACTGCTCAATGTGACTATGCAAATTTTCAGAAGCTTGTAGACAAAGCAATTGTGGTTAAGAACAAGATTCGTGAGATGGAACAGGACAATAAGAGGAAGGCGCCATATCAAGGACAGCAACAAGGAAGTAATGTGCGCCATCGATTTGCGCCGCCAAATGCGCCTTACTTCAGCCCTTCTGCGCCTGCTCAGCACCCTGGTTATGCACCGCGCCCAACTCAGTTTGTGCAGCAGCGCCCTGTCATGCAAGCATCTAGGCCTCCAATGCCTTTTGCACCTCGTGCTAACTTTCCTGGTGCCAATGCTCAAAACCAAGCTCGTCCCAATAATTCTGGTGGAGTTAAGAAGTGCTATACTTGCGGAGAAGCTAGACACTTTGCGCACCAATGTACTAAGTCAGGACTTGGTCAAGGAAGCAATGCGCCGAGGCAAAACCCAAGACCCAATGGAGGACAGCCACAAGGGAACCGTGGACAGCAGAATTTTGCTCGTGGCAATGTGAACCATGTCTCCACGGAGGCTGCTCAACAAGCGAATGACGTGGTCATTGGTATGTTTCTCGCCAACTCCAACCCCGCGACTATGTTATTTGATTCTGGAGCATCGCATTCATTCATTGCATCAAAGTATGTTGCCAAGTATAGTTTCCCTATCTCTCGTATGAAGTTTACTCTATTGGTTAAGTCTTCTGGAGGAGAGATGAGGACAAATATAGTATGTCCAAAAGTAAGCCTTAGAATAAGGGGGTAGACTTCTCCGCCAACCTCATGGTTTTGGATTCTCAAGGATTGAACATTATACTTGGTATGGATTGGTTGAGGAAGCACAATGGAGTTATTGAGTGTGCCACGAAGACGGTGAAGTTGACTAATAAGGAAGGGATCACTGTAGAATTTGAAGCATCTCAAACCACACCGAAGCAATTGGAGCTGAATCATATGGACGGTGTCGCAATTGAGGAGATTCCGGTAGTGTGTGAATTTTTGGATGTTTTTCCGGAAGAGTTGCCAGGTATACCACCTGATCGAGACATTGAGTTTGTTATTGATTTAATACCTGGAACTGCACCTATAGCTAAGAGGCCGTATAGGATGCCTCCTTTGGAATTAGCGGAGCTCAAGAATCAAATTCAAGAGCAACTAGAGAAATGTTTTATTCGCCCAAGTTCTTCACCTTGGGGAGCGCCTGTGCTATTTGTGGACAAGAAGGATTGAACCCAAAGGATGCGTGTGGATTACCGAGCTCTCAACGAGGTGACAATCAAGAACAAATACACCTTGCCACACATAGAAGACTTGTTTGATCAGATGAAGGGTGCTTGTGTCTTCTCTAAGATTGATTTGAGGTTGGGATATTTTCAAATGAAGATTGGACCATCGGACATACCCAACACAGCTTTTAGAACACGGTATGGATCTTATGAGTACACCGTGATGTCTTTTGGATTGACAAATGCACCTGCCTACTTTATGTACCTCATGAATAAAGTCTTCATGGAGTACTTGGACAAGTTCGTCGTGGTGTTCATTGATGATATTATGATTTACTCGAAGGATGAGAAGGAACATGAGGAACACTTGAGGCTTACGCTACAGAAATTGAGGGAGCATCAATTATAAGCCAAGTTCAACAAGTGTCAGTTTTGGTTGGGAGACGTGTCATTTTTGGGTCATATCATCTCAGGAGGAGGAGTATCGGTTGACCTCGGAAAGGTGAGAGACGTGTTGAAGTGGGAACCACCGCAAAATGTCAAGGAAATAAGAAGTTTTCTTGGGATGGCTAGATATTACAGTCGGTTCATCAAGGACTTTTCCAAGATAGTCAAGCCTATGACAGAGTTGCTAATGAAGGGAAAGGCTTTCCAATGTACTCAAGCTTGGCAAAATAGTTTCGAGGAGTTGAAAAAGAGGTTAACAACAGCCCCAGTTTTGGTACTGTCGGATGTGAGCAAGAGTTTTGATATTTATTGCGACGCATCGAGACAAAGATTTGGATGTGTATTGATGCAAGAAGGTCAAGTGGTCGCCTATGCATCAAGACAATTGAAGAAACATTAGCAGAATTACCCCACGCACGATTTGGAACTCGCGGCCGTGGTACACGCATTGAAGATTTGGAGGCACTATATCCTTGGACATAGGTGTGAAATTTATACGGATCATAAGAGTTTGAAGTATATTTTCACAAAAACGGATCTGAACTTGAGGCAGCGGAGATGGTTGGAGCTCATCAAAGATTATGATTTGGGGATCAAGTATCATCCGGGAAAAGCCAATGTAGTGGCCGATGCCTTGAGTAGAAAAGGAGTAAGTCATCAACTCACAGTTCGAGAGTTACCATTCGAGTTATGTAAGGAGTTTGAACGGTTGAACCTCGGGTTTGTAAATGAGATGGAGATGATGGAGTTAAATCTAACCTTGAAGCAAGAAATTCAAGAAGCACAAAACACAGATGAGGACATCAAGGAAATCAAGGAAAGGACCGAAGAAGGGAGAGAATTCAGATTTGATGGGGACGAACATGGTACCTTATGGCTTGGAAAGAGAATCGTTGTGCCTAATGTGAAGCATATTCGGGAGATGATATTAAAAATAGGCACATGACTCACCTTACTCAATTCACCCTGGTTGTACAAAGATGTATAAAGACTTGAAGACCAGCTATTGGTGGGATAGCATGAAGAAGGACATAGCTGAATATGTGGCATTGTGTGATGTGTGTCAACGAGTCAAGGCGGAACATCAAAGGCCAGCTGGACTATTACAACCATTGAAGATCCCGGAATGGAAGTGGGAAGAAATCGGTATGGACTTCATAGTTACCACGTACTTAGTCCAGGTATGACTCAATTTGGGTAATTGTGGATCCCTTAACCAAGTCAGCTCATTTTGTCCCTGTGAAGACCAAATATACAGCTGCACGATTGGCCAAAATATACATGGAGCATATTGTGTGTCGACGTGGAGTCCCTAAGAAGATAGTCTCGGATAGAGGTTCTCAATTTACCTCCAGATTTTCGCAATAATTACATGAAGCTTTGGGAACGAGGTTGAATTTTAGTTCAACATATCATCCTCTAACGGATGGACAAACCGAGAGGACCAATCAGATTTTGGAGGACATGTTAAGATCTTGTGCTTTGAAGCATGAGAAAAGTTGGGACAAAAGCTTGTCATACGCAGAATTTTCATACAACAATAGTTACCAAGCAAGCTTGAAAATGTCACCGTATGAAGCACTTTATGGGAGGAAGTGTAGGACACCTTTATTCTGGAATGATGCAGGAGAAACTCAAGTATTTGGTCCAGATGTGTTGCAAGAAGCCGAAAAGCAAGTCCAAATAATTCGTGAAAACTTGAGGGTTGCCCAATCAAGGCAAAAAAGGCTATGCGGACAATAGGAGAAGGAAATTAGCCTTTGAAATAGGAGATTTTGTTTACCTCAAGGTGTCACTAATGAGAGGTCATAAGAGGTTTAACATAAGGGGAAAGCTCGCACCTCGTTATATTGGACCATTCAAGATTTTGGACAAAAGAGAAGAAGTAGCGTATAAGTTGGAGATGCCAGCTCATCTTTCGGATGTCCATGATGTCTTTCATGTTTCCCAGCTCAAGAAGTGTTTGAGAGTACCGGAAGAACAAGTGCCAATGGAATAATTGAAACTAGAGGAAGATTTGACTTATGCCGAGCAACCGGTTAAGATCTTGGAAACCAAGGAGAGAGTCACAAGGAACAAAGTGATTCGATGGTATAAAGTTCAATGGAAGCACCACACAGAAAAAGAAGCAACGTGGGAATTGGAGGATGATCTCAAGAAGGAATTTCCCTATCTCTTCCCTTCCACGTTGAATCTCGAGGGCGAGATTCATTTTAAGCGGGTAAGTTTGTAACAACCTCATTTTCATACATCATGCCATGCATACACTCATATACATGTTTAACATTAACCCACATAAAGAGGAACGAGTTTAAATTGATTTGGAGAATTTAAAATTGATTTGGAATAAAGCTGCACTTAAAATGCAGGAAAGTGCGGACTAGTCCGATTTTACTGAGGACTAGTCCGATTTTACTAAGGACTAGTCTGATTTCTCTCTGACTAAAAACAAACTTGTTCGTTTTTGCTGCGAACTAGTCCGATATTGCCTCTGGAAAATTTTGGACATGTTCGATTTTATGCGAACTAGTCCGATATTCCAAGAATCCTTGAAAAATTGCTTAGTCCCTGGACTTTTTTGGACTAGTCCGGTGTTCCAGCGGACTTGTCCGATTTCCCCTCTGACTAAAGTCGGACTTGTCCGATTTTAGGCCAGACTTGTCCGATTTTCTCTCTGGACAACTTCGGACTAGTCCGGTCCTTTTTGGACTTGTCTGATATTTCGTGACTCCAAGTTGATCTTTTATTTTATGACTTGTTTCTTGGGTTTCACGTTAAGTGGGCCTAGGGACATCGTGCCTAACTCTTTTAGATCCCATGAGGGACTCTAAACCGGCCTCTACTCATCCCAAACTCGAAATCCATCTAACCCTAGCCTCCACCTCTATATAAACAACCCCACCCCTTGGCTTGACATCTATTTGCCACTTTTCCACCCCACCCAAACCCTAGTTCATGGAGAGCCACAATCAAGGAGGGAGAAGAAGATCCCAAGCAAGAAGAAGAAGAGGAGGAAACGAAAGAGGATCAATATGTCCATCAAGTTTCGTTCTTCATCACCAATTCATCTCCAAGTTCATCACCAACCCTAGATCACCAAGATCCAAGTGCTACCTCCAAGTTTCTTGATTCATTGGAGTCCTAAACACCTGGTATACCTTCTATTATCTTTTCCTTACATGAATTCAACACCTAATCTCCAAATTTACATCGATCTAGAAAACCCTAATCTGCTGATCTCGCAAAGTGCGGACTTGTCCGGTCCCTAGCGGACTAGTCCAGTCTTCCTGGCTAAATTGTGTTGAATTGATTCTAAAGTTTGATCTAATCACATCCAAACCTGTATAAACTTGTTAAAATCTATTAGAACTAGTTAGTGATCATTAAAAGAAATCAACTAACAAGTTCTACCTTGCATTTGCATTAATCATGCATGTCATGTCATATTGAGTAATATTTGTGCACTCTTTGATTGTATTTCTTGTCTTGTATGTTTATTGTGCGGATTAGACGGATTTGTGCTAGAGAGTGCCGTAGAGGATCTCCAGCACCAAGAGTTTGAAGGCTTTGACCCTAATCAACCGCAAGAGCAAGGCAAGTGTCCTTGAAGCATATTGATCCCGTTTTAAAATAAATGTTTTGTTTGCAAAATTGCATGCTTGTGTCAATTTGATGGGAATCCTATGATAGGAAGTTTAATAGCTTTGTTTAACCACCCTTGTCACTTGGAATACATGGTAGAGAGTCGGGAAGGGTTTTTACCTTTTGTATCGCTTAATTAATTGGGTTGGGAAAACTACACTACACATTTAATTATGCATTAATGTTATTCTGTTAATGTGAACCGGTCAATATGATATGGTAATGGGTGATCTAAGCAAGCCTGGTATGTGGATGGGTTGGATGTTATGGTGGTTTGCTTGCTTTAGATCTAAGGACCGGTTCATGCGAGAATAAGGTGGGACTACAGTGCCATCACGAGGCCAAGTATGGGTGCGGCGTAGCTAATTAATTAGGGCTTTGCCAGTGATATTTGGACCATTATGGATGCTCGGGGAAGGGGTAGTCGGATTGGGTTTGTTGATGATTGGTGGGACTACCCTGGGATTCGAATGGCTCAAGACGGGGCCCTTGGTTGGAGATGTGCTCTGAGGGAGACATCGCCACTGGTGAAACCTCAGTGGGGTCTAAATAGGCTAGTAATCCCTTTGTAAAGGCTATTTTGTGATCTCTTGGCCATACACCAAAGGAAGTGTAATTGGCATAAGAGAGGTTTCTTTAGTCGCCGACGGGTGATGAAATCACAAACACGTGGGTAAAGAGGTACAACCTCTGCAGAGTGTGTGTAAAACTATCATGATAGCCGTGCTCCCGGTTATGAGCACCTGGACAACTTCCATGATTAGAGGGAACTTAGTATTGGTATGGTATTTGGGATGGTTATAGTTGGTATTATGGTTATGGTTGGATATGGATTTATTTCTGGTATTGAATATGGTTATTGGCAATGGTGAAATCTGGAATTATTGATGATGGTAGTGAATTCAGACTGGTATTATGATATTACTTATGATTATGATGGGTTTACTTCACATACATATAATATATTGCTTTTCAAATGTTTTAATGTACTTTTCAGCACTTAGCCATTATTATTGTCGTCATTTGAATCACCCACATGTCATACTTTCCACACTTGCTAAGTACAACATGTACTCACTCTTGCAACCCCCCCAACAGTTGCAGTCAGGATTGGGAGTTCAATGGTGATAATGCGGAGTTCTAGGCCGTTTCTACCGTCAGCTTGTCTGTGGTGTTGATTGGAGCTGCACTATACCCTGTTGCTTATGCTACCTAGCTGTTTAGTTTGCTTAATTAGACTATTTCCACTGCATTAGTTGAACTTGTCATTAATATTCATTAGAGCTTGTATTCGAGGATAATATGGTTTGTTTAATAAAATTTGGGTAATTAATCTTGTTTTGTGGTAATTTTCTGTATACTCTTTTATGAATGCACTCGTGTATGTGTGATGAACATCCTGGGCACATATATGCGTTAGCTTGGTTCATTTTTCGGAACCGGCTGTCACACCTTTGGACTAGTCTCATGGAGGAGATGAGGTTCCAACAACCAAATTCAGGAGGAATTGTGGTTGAGCGGGTCAGAAGGTCGCACATGATGATTGAATCAAGGGCAGTGCATATGAAGGTATCTTGGACATCGTTGGAAGATGTTTGCACGTGTGCAAAGAGTTCATCGATGTGGTTGCATGGTTCTGAGGCGCGATGAAGAGATGTAGGCGTAAAAATTGGCTGGAAAGGTCCAACCGACTAGGTTATAGACTCAGACTGCGGCTGAGTCGGGTTTGGCTCAAATATGGAAAGATTTGAGTTGGTTATGATAGGATTTCGTGTGGGTCACAAATTTGAGTTGTTTTAGTAATATGGGATACATTTCTATGGTGTTTGGAAGTCTTAAGATTGCTTTTATCTGTGTATAGAAGAGTCCTAAGCAGTTATGGAAAGTTTCGATTCGTGATCTGAGTAGGATTAGGGTCCTAGTTGAGATTGGGTTGGCCTAAGGGTTGGTTATATAAGCAAGGGAGGCCAGATCTCGTGGAGCACAACTTTGGGGGTTATTCCTCTTGTTTTCTATTAAATAAAATTCGTATTTTGAGAACTTTTGTGCCTTGTTCGTCCAACTTGTTCCAGACAAGTTTTACTCTTCGAGTTTCTGGACAACACTATCTTTCGTCGGTGGTTTTATCATAACTCGAGTTTCACAGATCCAATTGACGTGATTATTTTTGGGTTGTCTTCACAACTTGATTGTCTATTATTTGTCAAAATTTCACGGTCATTTGATTTGTGGTTTTTTGATCTACACGAGTTTCTTTGCAGCGTTCCAGATCTCTTTTTCTCGGGTAGGACAGATTGACATTTGTTCGATCTTTCGATCATAACTTGAGTTTCTCACGATGGATTTGAGTGATTCTTCTTGTGTTTTCTTCGTGACTTGATTCTCTGCGATATATATCACTGTTGTCCCGGTGAAACACATTTAGATTAGTCTCACACACGATTTCTTTAACAAATCATTTTTCTGCCAAAGGTGTTGGGATTAAATTGTTTCCACCGCGTAAGATTTTTAAATCTACCATTCACTCCCTGATAGCTTTTCACGTGCTCTTCGATCCTACATATCCTCTGGTCCTCCACGCCCCTAAATCTTACTCCAGTTACTCCTTTAACTTCTCCATAGATCCTAATCACAATTAAGTCATTAGGTAACAATCTATTCTCAAAAATATATAAGGAAACATATAAGAACATGCTCACCTCTGAAATTAATTGGTGTGTGATTGAATTCTATTGATTGCATCTTGTATGTTGAATGGAGTGTTGTGTATATGCATATGAGTGATGTCCTCATCATCCTCCCCTTCTTGAATTGGAGTCATCCTCGACTCAAGTTCATCTTGTCTCATGTGTGGGTCCATATATGCAACGCCATCAAATCGTCTTGTGTGCATCAAAGGAGGAGGACAAGGTGGTGGAGGATATAGTGCACCATCTCCATGTTCTCCATCAAATAAGCATGACCATTCACTTGAGTCAGAATCCCAAACAAATAAACATTGTGTCATGTTTATTTGTGCAATGATAATGTGCATGATCTCATCAATGATGATGCTCGAGTTGGTACTATTTTTGCTTCTAGTATGGAGGATAATTTAGATGCTAAAATTGTTGAGTTTGAGTACTCACACCAAATGTGGTCTTTTCTTCGTCGTCGTTACAAGCATACTGTTCAGTCTACCTCTCTTGCTGCTTTTCGCCACGAGCAGCTGTTACAACAGGGAGATGCTACCGTGGAGGAGTTCTTTGATTAGAGGGAGGAGGCTCGTCTTTGTGATGGTGACTTGTTGCGGACCTCTACCACTTTGCCTCTCTTTCTTCGACTTCTCGACACACTGCTGGTGTTCAGGCTTGCCGTTCTTCACAGGATGCTCGTGGTGTTGGTGTTGGAGGATGTCAGGGGATTTCTGTTGCCACAGATACGCAGTTGCTTATGCTTCTTCATAGCCTTACTGCCTCTACACCTTCAGAAGCTGTTAGTATTGTGACTCAGCCTTCTACACCTTCAGGTTCTGCTGCTGCTTCTCCGTCTTCCTCTAAGGGACCACTTTCTACTTCTCGTACAAGTACTCGCCCATGGATTCTTGATTCTGTAGCTTCATTTCATATGATTCGTTACTCCACATGTTTATCATCTTTGAGTCATTCATCTCATTCTCTCACTGTTCTTACTGCCTATGGTTCTTCACTTCCGGTTATTGGAAAGGGCACCTTTTTATCTGATTCTTTTAATGTTCCTCATGTCTCTTATGTTCCTAACCTAACCATGCAGCCAATGTCTGCTGGTCAACTCACTGATCATGGCTGTCGAATGATTCTTGATTCTGATTCTTTTTCTATTATGAATCGTCGTACGGGTCAGCTTGTTGGCTTTGGACCTCGTCGTTGCGATTCCCAGCGTCTTTGGGACCTTGACTGGCTTCATCTTCCTTCCATTGCGCCCGCTAGTCATGTTAGCTCCACTTTTGCTGCTCCGTCTACCTCATCTTCTGCTTAGCGGCACCATCGTCTAGGACATGTTTGTGGCTCTCGTCTATCTACCTTGATTCGTCGTGGTGTCTTAGGATTGGTTTCAGGAACTCAATCATTAGCTCAGTGTGAGGGTTGTTGACTAGGAAAGCAGATTCAGCTTCCCTATCCTTCTAGTGAGTCAGTATCTCAGCGTCCTTTTGACCTTGTTCATTCAGATGTTTGGGGTCCTGCTCCTTTTGTTTCCAAAGATGGCATCAGTATTTTATCAATTTTATAGATGATTTTTCTCGCCACACATGGGTGTACTTCATGAAACATCATAGTTAGGCATTGTAAGTCTTTTTCAGCTATGGTCCGCACTCATTTTGACACTCCTATCTGTGTTTTTCATGTTGACTCTGCTGGTGAGTACCTCTCTGATTCTCTTCGGGATTTTCTTTCTGAGTAAGGTACCCTTGTTCAATATTCTTGTCCTAGTGCTCATGCTCAGAATGGCGTTGCTGAGCAAAAACATCACCATCTACTTGAGATAGCACGTACACTTCTCATTGCTTCCTCTGTTCCGCCTCATTTTTGGGTTGAGGCTGTATCCACTGCCACTTACTTGATTAACATTCAACCCTCGTCCGCTCTTAAAGGTGGGATTTCTTATGAGCGTCTTACGGGCAAGATGCCTGTTTACACTAGCCTTCGTCTTTTCGGTTGTGTTTCCTATGCCCTGCTCGCACCTTGTGAGCGTACTAAGCTGGCTGCTTAGTCAGTTGAGTGTGTTTTCTTAGGGTACAGTTCGAAGCATAAGGGTTATCATTGTTGGGATCCTGTTGGTCGATGGATGAGGACTTCACGATATGTTGTTTTTGATGAAACACGCCCTTTCTATCCTTGTCCTTCTTCTGATGCTTCTTCTGCATCTGTAGTTGATCCTATTTCGTTCTTGTTCTTTCCAGATGCTCCCGTTGCTAGTGTCCCTCTTTCACACTCTGTGCCACATTCGACAGTCTCCCCTTCTTTTTTGGAGCTTTGTTCTTTGGTTCCCGATTACACTTTGAAGGCTCCTGTAACGCAGGTCTATACTCGACGAGTTGAGCTTCCTTCAGATGTGCCATCTTCTGCTGATGAGCCGTCTACTCCAGTTGAGTCATCTTTTGATGTCTGAGCTTTTCCAGCTCAACCTGCTTCTCCGGATACGCCTTCTTCTCCTGAGGGATCATCTCCTTCCAATGATTCTTCTCGTGAGCAGCCTCTTGGACGAGGTCATCAGTCTTGCCAGCCTCCTTCTCGGTACTCTCCTTCTAGCTTTGCCGCTACTGCTCTTCCTGAGCCGGCTACATATCGTGATGTTGTTCCTCATCCGGAATGGCAGCATGCGATGGCTGAGGAGATTGCTACTCTCGAGCCGGCACGTGGGACCTTGTGCCCTGTCCCCTCACGTGTTCGCCCGATCACATGTAAGTGGGTCTATAAGGTTAAGACTTGCTCTAATGGTTAACTTGAGCGATATAAGGCTCGATTAGTTGCCCATGGCTTCCAGCAAGAACATGGTCGTGTCTATGATGAGACATTTCCTCCTGTCGCTCACATGACCATTGCTTGCACTCTGCTTGTTGTGGCCTCAGTTCGTGACTGGTCCATCTCTCAGCTTGATGTGAAGAATGCATTTCTTAATGGTGAGCTGCGCGAGGAGGTTTATATGCAGTCGCGACCTGGGTATTCTGTTCCTAAGGGTATGGTTTGTCACCTTCAACATTCTCTTTATGGCCTTAAGAAGGCTCCTCGTGTTTAGTTTCAGCGTTTTGCGTCCGTGGTCACTGTTGCTGGTTTCTCTGCCAGTGCTCATGATCCCGCGCTTTTGGTGCACACATCCTCTTGTGGCCGCACTCTCCTTCTCTATGTTGATGACATGATCATCACCGGAGACGATTCTGAGTACATAGCCTTTGTGAAGGCCCGTCTCAGTGAGCAGTTTCTTATGTCCAATCTTGGTCCTCTTTGCTACTTTCTTGGGATTGAGGTTTCCTCTCCCTCTGAAGGAATTTATCTGTCTCAGGAGAAGTACATTTAGGATATTCTTAATCGAGCTTTTGTTACTGATCACCGGACTGTTGAGACTCCTATGGAACTCAATGTTCATCTTCGAGCAACTGATGGTGAGCTTGTTGATGATCCTACTCGTTATCGTCATATTGTTGGGAGTCTCGTGTACCTTGGTGTCACTCGTCCTGATATCTCGTACTCTGTTCATATTTTGAGTTAGTTTGTTTCCACTCCCACCCAGGTCCACTATAGTCACTTGTTTCGTGTCTTGCGTTATCTTCGTGGGACTGTCTCTAGACGCTTGTTCTTTCCACGCTCTAGCTCTTTATAGCTCAAAGCATATTCTGATGCTACTTGGGCTAGTGATCCCTCTGATCATTGATCTCTTTCTACCTATTGTGTTTTTCTTGGTGGTTCCCTCATTGCTTGGAAGACTAAGAAGCAGGTAGCAGTTTCTCGTTCGAGTGCAGAGGCTGAGTTGTGTGATATGGCTCTTGTGAGTGCAGAGGTTACTTGGTTGCGGTGGTTGCTTGAGGACTTTGGTGTTTTTGTTGGTATGGCGACTCCTCTTTTGTCTGACAGAACAGGTGCTATCAGTATTGCTCGTGATTCGGTCAAGCATGAGCTTACCAAGCAAATTGGTGTTGATGCTTCTTATACACGAGCACAGGTACAGGACGGTGTTGTTGATCTTCAGTATGTGCCTTCAGACCTTCAGCTGGCGGATTTCTTCACGAAGGAACAAACTCGAGCTCAGCATAGTTTTTATCTCTTCAAACTCCATGTTCGTGATGCACCTTGACTTTTAGGGGGGTGTTAGAAAATATAGGTGTTATTTGTATTTTCCCTTTTGCATAAGGGCTTTTCCGCATATTTGTAATCCCTTGTACCTCTATTTATAGTGGCATCTGACCCTCATAATAATAAAAGCTCATTTTTCATAACAAGTACCTTATTACGAACCAAATAGTCTTGAATACAAGTTCTAAAAGACTGCAGCGGAAAACACTAAACACTAATGACTCCAACTCAACCGGCAAGCTTGACAGTAACACGTGCGCCTAGTACTCCACAAAGACCTCCTGGTACTCCACATTATCACTGCATCTGAATTTGTTGGGGAATAGCAAGGGTGAGCACATATCGTACACAACAAGTGTGGGAAAGTATGACATGTAGCTTAAACAAGGAATGATAATTAACAATGGCTAATTGGATAAAAGTACATTAAAAACAGTTTAAAGTGCAATTATATCATCGTTAAGTGTGGTCCTTCCCAAAATAACCCAACTAACATAATTTCAACTTAAGTAACCAATACCAGTGATATTAATCAATAATCAACTCATAACTCCTCATATGTCTCAATTTCATCAATTCCAGATTCCAAAACCAATTACTAATGCAATACCAATTCCCAATTCAATCCCAACCATTAAACCATGTTCAAGTCCAAACTCTAATCATGTGAGGGTCCAGGTTGCTCATGACCGGGAGCACAACTATCATGATAGTTTTTAACACACTCTGTAGAGGTTGTACCACTTTACCCACAAGTTCATGATTTCATCACCTTTCGATGACTATGGAATCTCAATTATGTCATCTCACACTTCCTTAGGTGTGTGACCAAGAGATCAAAAAAATAGCCTTTACAAAGTGATTAATAGCATATTTAGACCTAACTAAGGTTTCACCAGTGGTGATGTCTCCAACTGAGCACATCCAACCAAAGGCCCCCTCTTGAGCCATTCGGATCCCAGGGTAGTCCCACCGTCACTACGAACCCATCCGACTACCCCTTCCTCGAGCATTCTTAATGGTCCAAATAGTACTGGCAAAACATTAATTAGTTAGTTAGGTCGCATCCATACTTGACCCTGTGGTGGCACTATGAATCCTGGATGGTCTCTCCACAAACCGGTGCTTAGATCTAAAGCAAGCAAAACCACTAAAACAGTCCAACCCATTCCACATAACAGGCTTGCTTAGATTCCTAGGCACCATGTTGCTAAAGGGTCATTATTATCAGTTCTCATCATTAAAGTGTCCATTAGTTCATAATTGAGTAATATGATTATTTCTGAAACCCAATTAAGTATAGCGAAGCAAAAGTGTAAAATACCCTTCCTGACTCTCTACATTGTGTTCAAGCGACAAGGGTGGTCATACAAAACTAGTAAACTCCTATAATTGTGTTTCCCATCAGTTTGACACAAGCATGCAATTTTGCAAATAAAACATTTAAAAACTTGGATCAAAATGATCAAGGACACTTGCCTTGCTCTTGAGCTTGGTTTGGATCGAAGGCTTCGAAGTTCTAGTTTTGCAAGTCCTCAAAAGCACTCTGTACAGCGAGACCTTCTATTCCGCGCGTCAAACATGCAAAACAAACATTACCATCAATAAATGCTCATATATTACTCAATATACCATGATATGCATGATTTGTGCAATTGTTAAGTATAACTTGTTAATGAGTTGCTATTAATGTTTACTAACTAGTTACAATAGTTTATGACAAGTTTGAACAAGTTTGGAATTGATTTGAGTCATTTTGGATTCAATTCAGCACTAACAGATTCAGACACCAGACAAGTCCGGTATCGGGGCTGGACCAGTCCGGCCTGATCAGAATTGCGAATTAGGGTTTTTCTGATCAGCGAGGATTTAGGGTTGAATTCACGTTGGAAAGTGAATGTAGAAGGTGTACCATGTGTCTAGAGATCCAAGGATCAAGAAATAGGTTTGAAGCTTGAATCTTGATGATCTAGGTTTGGTGGATATGAGTTGATGAAGATTTGGTGATGAAGAACGTCAACTATCAAAAAGTTGATGAAGATCGGGCTTGACCGATCCTTCTCCCTCTTCTCCTCCTTCTCCTTGCTCCTGGGCTCCTTCTTGACGGCGGCACACGATCAAGCAACGGCAGCGAGGGTTTTCTCAAAGGTTGAAGAGGTCAGGGTATTGGATTGTTTATATAGGGGTGGATAGGTAGGGTTTTGGGGTGAATTCCAAGTGGATTTCGATGGGGGACAAGTAGGGGCCAAGGTGGGGTCCACTTGGGCTCCTCTGAGGTTGGACACAAAGTTCTTGAGACCAATTAAGGCAAATACCCAATAACCCATCATGGAAGAATAATAGAATCCGAGTGGAATTCAGTAGGCCGGACTAGTCCGCAATAGGGACTGGACAAGTCCATTTTGGAACAGAAACTATTTTGTACAAGTCCGGTATGTGTGGTCAGACAAGTCCGGGTTGCAAAGTAAAAGGCGTCCAGATTGAATTTTAGACACGATCGGACTAGTCCCCTTGGAATCAGACAAGTTTGGAAAAACATAAGAAACTCGATCGGATTAGACCGTGCATTGTGCCGAACAAGTCCGTTGTCCTGAAGAAACTGAATTTCTGAAACAGAAAGGGAATTTTGGACTAGTCCAGGTTTGGGACCGGACAAGTCCACTCCCTGACAGGATTAAATTCCTGATTAGTCCTGAATTCATTTTAATCTTGTCCCTTTTAAGGTTGCTTTATGTTAAACATGTATGAGGATGTATGCAATGCACTATGCATGAAAATGAGGGTGTTACAAGTCGTCCAAGCGCCAAAATCTAAGGCGACGGGATATGAGCCTCCGTCCCCAATCCCTGTGATGAACATGTGTGGTTAGACAAGTTATAAGTATAAAAATGCATATTTTAATAAATTTGAACAAGTTTAACTAGTTTCAGTTATTTTGAATAATTTTGTACATGTGCTCCTGTCTTTGGCATCAGTGGCAGCTCCATCGATGGTGGCGCCCACCGCGGAAAGACAACCTACCGTTCTGCGATCATAGCCTGCAAATACAAAGCAAATCATTATACATGTCATTTATATATTGGAAATGTTAAGTACAACATTTAGAACTTACCTGGAAGGCAGCTTGCCATTGTAGCATGTACGAGTTTTGATACTCGTCCCTAGCCTTAAGCGTCGCTACCTGCATATCGTCCCTAGCCCTAAGGGCTTCTTGCATCCACTAGAGCTCCTCCCGAACACTCTAGAGCTCCAGATCTCAGCCCGTACGACTGCTGCTGGACCGCCCTACTACAATGAAGAGGCTCTTAAAGAAGCCCGCGCCTGCCTCAAGTCGACCACACCATCGAACATGGCTAACCTACACAACGAAGTAAGACTATTAAATTTTTGTAACTCAAAGTTCATGACAGTAAATTAAAATTAACAAAACTCACCGTTCGTGAGGTGTCCCGCCACCGATTGCATACGCGGGGCTTCGGGGACGATTGGCGCGCTCTGCCAATCGTACTCTTCGCCTCGAAGCCTCCGCACCTCCTACCCGTACTTTGCTTAGAAATACAGAAAAATAACATCATCGAAACTATTAAAGAGAATTCAATTAAGTTAACAAAACTACTCATCAACGTCTGAGTTGTCATCTGAGAAGACAGTTGGCCAGGCTGTGACGGGTCGCTTCCCAAGTGACCCCTCTTCCACACCTCGATACGTGCTGGCTCTTGGCCGCTCTCATGCTCCTATCGATACATGTTAGCATAATGAAAGATAATAAAATTACTTAAATAGAATCAAGTCACACTTACCATCCATTTAGCGAGACGTATGTAGCCGTCCCTACCCAAACGGTGTTTTCTGTCTGTCCCTCTACTCCCTCGACGGGTTTTAGACACACACTTAAAGCCCTGGCTCCCCCAACAAGCACACAAGGCATGGTACGCATCCGAATGGCTGTCAAGCCACGCTACACTGACCTACACACATTTATTATTAAATGAAAACATTGATCACAATCAGATAATGAAGCAAAAAAATAAACACTTTACCTCTGCGTACTGCGCCTCCGCCAAGTACTTGTCGGTTGCTTCCCTGTACTTCCCTGGCTGACCCTCCTTCGGATGCAACTTGAAGTATGACTTCGTAGCTTGAATTTGAGCCGTCGATAGTGACTACGTCACGAGTTTCCTAGCGCAGTTATGGAAGACGAGACACGCGTGATTCCTCTGCTCGGCCTCGTTCTCGAAACAATATCGTGCCTTAAAGAACAAATATACAAGTAAATGTATTTAACTTATAATAAATTTATAGTACACAAATATTGTTCATACTTATCATGAATTCGTGCCACACAGCCTCCTGGTGGTTGCCGTAAGCAAGGTCCTGAGCAATAGCGTAATCGTCCGAAGACGTGGCAGCGTGTTCGTTCACTACACCGGGGTAGTGCAAACAGACTAGATGGCCTAAGACATCGTTCACCTACTGGTGGCATCCCCGACTCGTGAACGAACAATCCTCCTAAGATCTGATACATGATTCTCAATTAGTATATATATAAGCCTTTAAATATCTAAATAGAATTGTTAAAGGTTCATTTACCTCTCGCCAATTGGACGAATAACGATCTGATCGTCTAGGTTTGTAGGAGCCGGCTCCACATCAGGTGACCTAGAAAGCGGAGTCACTTGACTGCACTGGCTCCAAACAAGGATACATCAAAGAAGAAGGCTCTGAAGCAGGCACCGAAGAAGGAGGCTCCAAAACAGGCACCGAAGGAGGCATCCTAGCCTCTGAGTCCTCGGACATAGAGTCGTCCTGACAATTTTACTGATTCATATTATAAAATAAAGAATTACTTATATAATTTATGTAATTAAATGTTCTTTACCTATCGTGACCGCTGTACAGGTCCGCGTGACGACTCCAGTAGATGGCTCAACAACTGAGCCCGTCTACCTCTGCTAAGCTGACTGCCCTGGAAGACCTCGTCTCCTCTCGTGGCTCTCGATGGCAGAAAGCTCCGTGCCTCTACCCCCCGTCGTCTGCTGCTGCTCAACGAGATCCTGTTTAAAAGAAAATTTGGTAATGAATGTAATGGGAAGTATAGAAGAAGAAAGAACAGATGAAGTAAATGTTACTTGTACTCAATTACAGGATTCATCAGCATCACGATCATGTACTCTACTCCGTAAACCAGACCATCGATCTTTTGTCGAGGTAGTTGCATGTTTTTGTTTTTGCATCTTAGTATTCTCTACATCTTCTGCATCTCCAACTAAGTCATCGAGTCCTAAACCAGACTCGACGACAAAAGAGTCTGTCAACTCTTGTTCTTGGTAAACAACATAAACTTCATCATTAAGGTAATCATTATCTATTGTATATAATCGCTCACAAGGATTCACCTTGTGTACAACCCACCAAGCATTAAGGTTTTTGCATGGATAATAAAGATAATACACTTGCTAGACTTAGTGTGCAAGGACGAAGGTGTCACAGCCTTTTAGCCGGTCCTTTTGTTTGACTTCTACCATGCCAAATTGGTTTTGTCGAGTTCCATGGTTATGATCAAACCAATCGCAATCAAAGAAGACTACTTTAAGGATCTTATTCCTTGCAAAACTGAATTCAAGGATATTTTTAATGATCCCATAATAATTAGTTTCACGTCCTTCGTCATCAACTACCCTCATAACAACTCCGGTGTTACATGTTGCCCTGAAAGGACGTTGAGCTTCAAATTGAGTTGAACGAAATCGGAACCCATTGACGTCGTATCGACCGTAACTTTTAATTTTAATGGATCCGTAGGACAGTTGTCGCAAATCTTCATGGATGTCAGCTCGTTTTTTGTACTGTTCAACATATGATGTTAGAAGACTATTTTATGCTATACACGTAATTACTAAGAGAAACAAGACATGAACACATTATTTGTGCATGAAACCAGGATAGGAAGTTAGGCCCTCCTTGTATTCCATAATATCGCATCGATTGTATTTGTCGGATCGTAGTTTGCTGCTTATTCCAATTTTGTTGATCGAACTTACTAAATAAGGAAAAATAGAAAAATTAGCATAGATGTATAACACAACACGCTAATTATTATAGATGTTGAAGAAACACTTATTAAAAATATTCTTCCATCCCCTCTTGTCGAAGTGTAGCAATGACACTTTCCCCGATACTACTAAGTCGTAGTCCGCGAAGGCCCATATTTGGTTGGGGCGCAAAGAAAAATCAAGCACAAGATGGTGACACGAGAGATTTTACGTGGTTCGGGCCGCCTGAGCGTAATATCCTACTCCACGAGGTGTGTGTTGATTGTATGAGCGAGTATCAGCTTGTGGGTGTGTCCGATTGGATGCCTTCTACCGTGCAGTGTAGCCCTTTGATATGCTAAGGACTTGTCGTTACAGTTCGAATCCGGCCCAACAAGTGGCCCTTGTTGTATTAACTACCCTGTACATGATCTATAGTGTAATAAAGGGTTAATTGTGTGACAACATGCCTTAATAGTAGTGTTAGCGGTCTTGATATTCCCCTGATTGTGCATCATTAATATGGCATTAATGATGCATTAACCAGGTCTTGTAACGGCTAAATGATAGCCCTTGAATGTCTGCACCGTTGGAGATTCCGTTGTCCTCCCGTTGCAAATATAGCTTCGAGCGTTGACACGTGGAAGCTTTGGAGCTTCCCTCTACTGTGGGATAGGTCCGGTGCCGTTGGACAAGTGGCAGTGTCAGAGCTTACCTGAGGAGGGAGGCAGGTCCGACTCTGCAGGACATGTGCCAGCATCGGAGCTATCCTAACGAGGGAGGCAGGTCCGACTTTTCTAGACACATGGATCTACTAGAGCTACCCCAAGGAGGGAGGTAGGTCCAGTTACGTGGGATGCGTGTCCCCTTATAACGTCTGCCACTTGGACATAGGAACTACTCGACTTTACTTGCGGTGTCAGGGGGTACCAGGTACGCAAGTGTCAGTACTCTGGATACCAGGTACCCCCTGATACCGCACTTAAAACCAAGGAGTTCCTATTTCCTAGTTGAAGACTTCCAAAGGAAACACAAGTCTGACATCACTGGGCCCACAATCCTCGTTTGTGTAGCTCCAGTGCTACCACTTGTCTTGCGGAACCAGACCAACCTCCCTTCACAGAGAAGCTCCGGTACCGCCACGTGTTTGGCAACCCCGGACCTAACCCCCAGTAGAGGGAAGCTCCAGTGCCACCACGTGTCAAGAGGCTTCGGACCTGCGTCGCTACAGATGGAAGCTCCAAAGCTGCCACGTGTTGGACCTCCGGACCTAAGCCCACAACGGGAAGACTACAGGATCTCCAACGGTGTAGACATTCAAGAGGCTATTAAACGGCCGTTACAGGACCGGATTAACGTGTCATTAATTCAGTATTAATGACACATGATCAGGGGACCATCAAGACAGTTAACATTGCCATTAAATCCCGTTATCACACTATTAATCACAGATTATACATGTAGATCGTGTATAGGTGGTTAATTATGATCGGGGCCACCTATCGGGCCACGCATAATGTGTAATGGTGAGTCCTTAGAATATAAAAGGGTTGCGTCGCACGGTAGAAAACGACTAAGCTCACACGCATACAAGCAACAACAGATACTTGCCACTGACACACATACTCAATCAACAACCATCCCATGGAGTAGGGTATCACACTCAGGCGGCCCGAACCACGTGAAAACTCTTGTGTCATCATCTTGTTCTTGATCTTACGCGCCCCATCCGTATATGAACCTCCGCGGACTACGTTTTAGTAGTACCATGGGAAGTGTCGTTGCTACACTTCGACATTTGGCACACCAAGTAGGGGGGCTAAGATTTCAAGATGGTGAACTCCGCCACAGCTTCGTCCAACGGTTTGGCTGAGCAGCGTGCTGGAGGAAATCCCTCCAACAAGCAGCAGCCAGCCAACGCTGTTGTCTCGGCGGGTGTCGTTCCACCACCACCTCCACCATCTCAGCATGATGGTATATTTGCATTGGTCACTGCATCCATGAACAATCCTGAGAACATGCTGAACGCAGCACGGACTCTTCTTCAGCATGCATCGGCACCCAGAGCACCTCACGGTGTGATGGAATAGTGGTGCGCTGATGTGGAGCATTTGGTTGCAGCCACAGCTGATGCCATCAGCAACCAAGGTTCGCCCTCTGCTGGGCAGGCACCTTTAAGGAATAGGATCTTGTCTAGTTGACTTGGTCCTCAAGCGTCACAGCACAGGAGACGTGCACCCTCCCAGCAAGTGACAACACTGCCCTCCGGGGAATGCCGCATTCATACGGCATCGAGGCTCCAGACGCAGGATCTCCAGATGGAGCTCGACCTCCAAAACATGAGGCAAGATGGCCGCGTCCTTATGGAGCATGCATGTGAGAGGCGGGAGGCTCGGGAAAACCCTTCTCCTTTGGGAGTGGGGGGCGGCAGTTCGACCCTTGCCGTGCATCTTTTCATGGCCACCTAAGGTTTGGCCTCATCTGCCGGAGAAGTACGATGGGACAGTCAACCCCATCGAATTACTTCAAATGTACTCCACTGCCATCCTCGCGGCTGGAGGCAATGATGCAGTGATGGCCAACTACTTCCCTATGGCTCTAACTGGGACAACTAGGTCATGGTTCATGAGTCTCCCTCCTGACTCCATCTATAGTTTGGAGGAACTTTGTCACCAATTCACTGCCAACTTTGAGAGCTCTTGCACCCGACCTCGCACAGAGCTGGACCTATTCACCGTACAACAAAAGGCGGGAGAATCGTTGCGATCATTCATCCAGCGGTTTTCTCAGGTAAGGAACACTATTCCTTCTATCTCCAATGCCTCTATTGTTGTTGCATTCCGACAGGGAGTTAGAGACAAGAATATGCTAGAGAAGCTGGCAACCAAAGATGTCAGCAGCATCACAGAGCTCCTCAGCCTAGCCGACAAATGTGCTACGATTGCGGATGGCTGAGAGATGCACTCCAAACAGCTGTGGAGGCTGTTAAATCTTCCTCCAAGGCTTAAGCTACTACATCCAGCAGTGGAAAGAAGAAGAAGAAGTCCAACAGCAAGAAGAAGTCGTTGGCCAGCACACCTGCTGCTGCTGCTCCTGGTGGCCGGGGGCCACAACTCGAAAAACGACCTCGACCCTCGACTGACGATGGTGACAGTGAGAAGATGTGGTGTCCGATCCATAAATCGAACACCCATATCATCGAAGACTATCGTGAGGTCCAGTGGCTTATTGAATGCAGCAATAAGCGCCAAGAAGAAGCCCCATACCGCCAATGGGAGGGGAAATAGAAAGTCAAAGAAGATCCGTTAGAACAGGAGCTTGGCTTCCAAGATGCCAAAAAGTCTCTGAAGGTCGTCTACAACAGTGTGGACGACGACTCTGACATCTCCAACAACGAGCATCAGAAGACTCTCCATATGATATATGAAGGGTCCTAGGATATTACCTCCCAACGTATCCTTAAGACTATGCGTCAGGAGATGGCCGCCATAGCCCCCATCGCCAAGACAGAACCTCATCAGAAGTGGATGAATACTTCCATCACCTTCGATACTTCGAATTGTCCGAAGAACATGACCGGAGCTGGTCAATTTCCTTTGATGGTATCTCCTACCATCAACAATATCCAGCTCTATCATGTCTTGGTAGACGGAGGTGCGATGCTAGACCTCCTCGACATCACGGCTTTCACGAAACTCCAACTCAGCGTATTGGACCTTAGGCCCTCACGTCCTTTCTCCGAAGTAGGCCCAAGAGCTATCACTCCTCTCGGATCAATTACACTCTCGGTGACTTCCGGGACTAGGGATAACTATAGGTCCGAGAACCTGGTCTTTGATGTGGCACACATCAGCCTTCCCTTCAACGCCATCCTAGGCAGGCTAGCCCTGTATAGGTTCATAGTTGTAGCTCATTACGGCCACTTGGTGTTGAAGATGCCGACTCCTTCAAGCGTCCTCTGGATCCGTGGGGATCGCACTGCTGGGGTCACTGAGCTGGAGGAACTTCACGCGCTAGCAACAGCGCAGGAAGAAGAATCCGGCAAGAGCGACCAGCTCAACAACCTTCGATCTCACGTCAGCGTGGCTCAACCTCTACACCTAGTGTGCAACCAAGCGGCGACACCGACATTCCCGTCAAAGTCGTCCAGATTGATTCTGATGCTGCCCAGACCACTCGTATATTAGGAGGTCTAGATGACAAATAGGAACTTGTGCCCATCACTTTCCTTTGGCGAATGTAGACGTCTTCGCATGGCAACCATTGCAGATGCCTGGGATCCCTAGGGTGGTGATCA
Source organism: Tuctoria greenei (assembly GCA_036927565.1). Lineage (NCBI taxonomy): Eukaryota > Viridiplantae > Streptophyta > Magnoliopsida > Poales > Poaceae > Tuctoria > Tuctoria greenei. The sequence goes on from JAYESD010000005.1 coordinate 119,010,261, forward strand.
AGCACAGCCTGAAGATATACCCCGATGCACGACCAGGACATCAGAAGCCCCGAAAGCAATCTGTCGAGCGGAAAAAATTCATCTGACAAGAAATCAAGAAGATGCTTGACGCTGGTTTTATCCGGGAGGTTCACCATCCTCGGTGGTTGGCAAACCCAGTTGTTGTACCAAAGGCCAGCGGGAAGCTTCGGATGTGCATCGACTACACCACCTTGAATAAGGCATGTCCAAAAGACCCATTTCCACTTCCTAGAATAGATCAGATAGTCGATTCTACCTTCGGGTGTGAGTTACTTTGTTTCCTTGGCACATATTCTGGATACCATCAAATTCAAATGTCTAGGGAAGATGAAGAGCATACTTCCTTCATTACAGTAGATAGGTTATATTATTACACTGCCATGCCTTTCGGTCTCATAAAATGCTACTTTAAATTTTGTGCGAGCCATGCACAAAATATTTGGAGAGCTCATTAGGGACTTGGTGGAGGTCTACGTCGTGACATCGTTGTCAAGATGTAGAACAAGGAATCACTCCTTGACAATCTGCAAGCCGTCTTTGACAAGCTGCACTTGACACGTACGAAGCTCAACCCGAACAAGTGCGTCTTCGGGGTTAACTCTGGAAATCTCCTCGGTTTCTTGGTGACTCACCGAGGAATTGAGGCAAATCCGGCAAAGATCAATGCCGTTGAAGAGATGCGGCCTCCAACTCACGTCAAGGACGTCCAGAAACTAATTGGATGTCTAGCTGCGCTCAGCCGATTCATTTCAAGACTGGCAGAGCGGGTGCTTCCCTTTCTCAAGCTATTGAGGAAGTCCAGGCCATTCCATTGGTATGAAGAAGCAGAGAAGCCGTTCCAAGAGATCAAGCAGCTCCTCACCACAGTACCAGTTCTGGTAGCTCCAGAACCTGGTGAGCCTCTTCTTCTTTACATTTCAATAACTACGGAGGTTTTCAGCATGGTTCTGGTTAGAGAGACTGGAACCATATTTAGCTTAGGATCTTATACCCCTTTAGGAGGGTTGTTGACGGCTACTAAGATATACTAACAAATCATCCCCACCAACGGCGCCAGAAATGCTTGTTAGTATTTCATAACACCACAAATCATCTCCGGTAAAGAGATGAGATCTGCAAGTGCACGAAAGATACCGTTGTAGCATTTCACCCATGAGTATTCCCAATGGTATTGTATTTATCACAAAGGAAGGCAATGGAGTAAAGTATATACTACTCTTATGGTCAAGCTATGGGATACTAATCAATCATCCGGACAGGGGGTAAGTTGATAATAGGGGTAGTGTGATACACACCTAGGCAATCTATTCTAAAGGGTAAATGGGTCATAGAGGGAGATTGGATTAAGAATTAGAGAGTTGCTTCTACAATGCTCCTAATACATATACATAGCCTAAGGTAGATACTAATGGTCATGTCAATGATGAATTCCTATGCAATGTTATTCAACACATCGGGCACGGGCTTACCCCTAGCAATACTAGGGCGACTCCCGCCAAGAGCCTGTGGCATAGCCGAACGTGGAAGATTACAAAGGACAGATAGGACTGCCACCACCTACTGCCTACCTCTTCAATCCGTGGGTCTACGAGACATCCAACGCTACTTAAATACCCTAGCACCATGCTAGCATACTAAGCAAATACCTTAGGAGCCATGGCACAAGCCATCCTAAGTCAATGACTAACCTAAACATTATTGAACCAATGTTGAAGCATAGCATAAGTCATTCATATTAACATAATCATATCATAACTACATAGACTATAGTGGGGGTCTATAGTGTTTATGACCATAAGATGTGATCATGAGAGTGAAATCATAAAGACTATACCTTCCACATACATGGACTCCACAATGAAAAAAGAAATGTTTTGTCCAAGTATACGTATAAAAGAAGACTATAGATAATATCTTTATTGAACAAAAAGTCACAAATACAAGAAGGAATACATAAGCCATACCTTTCCCAATATGGAATTGGGAAGAGAGACTCATTCTACTCCTTTCCCAATTTGGACTTGGGACTAGAGGCTCTCCTCTCTACATCCTAACTCCTCTAAGGACTATGGAAGATAGTGTATACAATAGAATGATGCCCAAGTGGTGTGTCTTGAAGTGAGGGGTAGCGGGTCCTATTTATACTAGTGTTGAGGTCGGTTCCCACCACCAAAAGCGCGCAAATCAGTCACCATTGACTCCAGGGAGCTGGGAGGAGCCAACACGTGGAGGTTGACCGAGTTTGGTGCAAAGACCAGGTCAGCCGACCCCCTGGTTCGACCGACCTGGTCATTGCACCGTTTCTTGTGTGCTTTATCCAGGTGTCTGCCAGGTGGGTCCCATTGATGTATATGGGTGATACACTGTTGGATCTCCTTATATACTTCTGTTTGTGGGCCATTTGATCCATGGAATGTCATGTGTCGTCGCCTGATTGGCTGGGATGATATTTTATAGGATTGGTCCCTCTACATTTCCTCATTTCCTGCATAAAATGTTGCATACACATACATCTCCAAGTCCAAGTGGAATTGGGTTAGATAGAAAGGTGTTGTGTGCAAGAAATGACAAATCCTTCACATAATTGAGTTAAATTGACGGATGAAATTGGTATATAACAGCCGTCAACAAACTCCCCAAGCTTATCCTTTGCTCTTCCCGAGCAAAGTCAAGACTTTAAGTTGATGTCAGGAGTTGCTACAATGTCTTATTTTCAAAAGTATGTAATGCACAACAAGGTACTCTACCTAGTATTGCAGAAATTGGCTATGATACCCTACCTTTCTTAATTTATCATGAGGCTTATGCTTTTTCATATTCATGAGTAGTTGAAAGGTAGAATAGGAAATGGAGCAAACATAGCCTAGAAATCCAGTTCCACTTAAATCCCAAAGAATTCAATTTAGATATTAAGTACTTTAGTTTGATTCTCTCAGTCACTCCTTTGTGGATAGTGGAAATATTTCCTCACCAAAGCATTGTGCCTCTACTATTCCTACTCATTGAATATGGCTTGTATGTGGAGCTTGGTAAGGAAAGTGAGTAGGCATATTTGCATCACATATATTGCTAAGTCAAAAGAGTAAGCCTTAGGAGAATTCAATTCAAAACTTTTTGATTCAAGACACGTGCATGTGTGATGGAGTGAAAGTGGATGTGGATACTTGAGATAACTCCTTTTTGGTATAATATCTCTTTCTTTTGCAGGGATGAAACATGGCTATTTTTTTTCTCTTTTTTTTTCTCATGCTTATGAGGTAAGCATGTTTTTTTTCTTTTTGTAGCCATGTCTTCTACTCCCTTTCTTTGCAATAAATTTTGAGGAGAGTGCTAAACATGAATAACATGGAGTTTCTATTTTTGTTGTGGTATGGTGGATATGATGGACGTTTTGCTTACTTCTAGTGTAGAAGTATAGCATGTGCAAGTGAAGTCTTGAATTCAAAAAGAGTTGAATGATTTCTCACATAGGTCTATACTAGTTTGACTAGGCTCAATGTGAAAGCAAATAGCATATGCATAAGGTTTTGTCTATGTATGAACATCATATGGCTTTGGTAGGTATTTCCAATGAATTGAGGGAAACTTAAATCTTTTTAGAATGTCTCCTGAAATCTAAGTTTTACTTTCAAACTAGGACTAGCAACTCTATTACTAATTCTAGTCTTGCAACAACCTAGAATTAGATTAAGATTTTGCTACCCACAACTTCCAAATTAAGGTAAAAGTATTTCAAACCAATGAAAGCAATATTCGGAGAGTAGCAAGTTGTAAAGTAGAGACTTAAGAAAATAAAACAGAGCAACTATTCATCATTTCATCTATGTGAATTCTAAATCATTCTTACCGCACATCTTTATTTGATGAGAGCAAATCTAACATATATATATATATATATATATATATATATATAATGCAAGGTGGATGATGGATGGATGGAAAAATAAATATGCAATGGATGATTAAAAATGTAGTGGGTGTGATACAAGTTACCTCAAGTGGGGGTCCTCCCCCAAGCTTATTCTTGATCAAGGTCCATGATAGGGGTTGAAACCCTAACGACGAAGGTAGGCCATGAGTTGGCCTATCCTTATTGCAGCGTGGCTTTGACAATGGAGGGTTGAGTGTTGAATGTTGTGTTACCTCCCATGGACACCATGAGTGTGGTTGAATAGAGTGTTTTCGATGTTGATCGTCCGCACATCAGGGTCTCCATGTGTTGGGTATGATTTGTCATTCCTTGGCTAGGATAATGATAACTTTTAGATCCAAAAGAATGACGTGCACTCAACATACATTGAGTATGTTCGTCATTCTTTGGCTAATGTGTATCATATCTTTTTGCCATAAGGGAGTGACATGTGCCCAACATGCATTGGGTATGATCAGTTGTTCCTTGGGTAAGGTACAACATACCTAGAACCACAAAGGAATGACATGCACTCAACATGGGTTGAGTGTGATCTGTTGTTCCTTGGCTAAGGCATGACATACCTTCTGGACGCATAGGAACAACTTGTACCCAATATAAATTGGGTGTGATCTTGTCATTCCTTGGTCATGGTACATCATAACTCTTAGCCACATAGGAGTAACTTGTACCCAATGATGGTGGCAAATCCCTTGAGCTTGAATGAGTGCTTAAAATAGTTGAGAGCATAATGCTCTCACCCATTCGTGGCAGCCCATTGGTTGCTCATGGAGGGTTCCCGTTTCAAATCTCTAGCTTCCTATAGTTATGATTGACCTTCGGGCATAATTTCCGATAGGTAGCAACCATCCTCATTTACTTCTTGGCCAAGAGATGTTGAAATGGGATCCTCTAGGGTTCCCAACAATCAGCTTCTTGGATGCCTATATAGTAATTTTACTCCTACAAACTTCCTCTCTTGAATAGAGAGGGATAATTAGCTCCCGATACTTGTACAAATGAATGTTTGGGTTAGGTAACCGAACTTTCATTTGTACATACGGGGAAGAACAGAATCAAATATGCATTGGATCCAATGTCAAGTGTATCTATGATCAATGTGTTATTCATTGATAAGAGTGGAGCTTTATGGATAATTCATGTTGCATATTTTCTAAAGCTCCTACTCATAGAAATGCATGTGATAGAAATACACTATATGGATCCCTACACCTTTTAAAGTTTTTAACCATCTTAGCTTTCAAGAGCAAATTTTTATCATTTAGACCATGACAAACAAGATTCTCAATTTTATCCCCCTGAACCTCACTAGGAATTTGAAATTTAGTTACTCCTCCTAAAAATGCAATTCAATTTCAGAGCAAGGATATCACTTATTCCTAGGAGTTTGAAATCTAGTGACACCATCTATGCATGAAGCTCAATTAAAAATTATGGCTATCACTATGCCCAAGTTCCTATAGGAAAATTCACCAATTAAGTCATGCCCAAAAGTTTTGTTTTCTAAACCTCGACAAAAATGACTAAGTTTACAAAACAATCCTTAAAGAATTCTAGGTACTTGTTTGAAATTTTTCCAAGTAAGGTGGGATTTCCTTTTGGAGATCCAAAAGTCAATACCCACGCTTACTCTTGTGAGGATGCTTGAGAATTAAACGATGAGGAAGTGTCAACCTTTCTCACAAATGCAAGCAAATGCATACAATTCTATGGCAATCCAAACAATGAAAAATTCTAAACTCATACCTCATTTGAAGAGCAGTTGGTGATGAAGGTCTTTGTGTGAGAAACTCACAACCTTGATTTTCGGTGTAGGCTTGATGGTTGATGTCAAATGCCACGTTGAGATTGGATTTGGCAATGGATTTGGTTCTGGCTCCTCCATTGGGTCATCATCTTGAACATTTCTCTTCCTCAAACTCAAAATGAGTTTGAAGGAGAGAGTGTTCTCAAATGCTCCCAATGGTGACTTGAGCTTGATGAAACCTTCCACTTTCTTGCCATACCACCTCTTCACAATTTTGACCTAGCTGCACTTTAATCAAGAACACACAAAACAACTCAAAAATGGGTTACGTTAGCCAAAAGCAAATTGAACCCAATTTTCAAATTGTCTTGCCCAGCTTGAAATAACTTGTAAATGTAATGAGGGTCAAAGCAAATCTTTTTGGTTTGAACTAGGAAGATAAATTCAAGTGGTCATGCACGTAGTTCATATCCAATTAAATTTCTCCCCTAATTCAAATTTTTAGTTTTATGATGGTTGGAAATTTTACTTTCCAACATGCAAGTGTGGAATTTCAAACATGCAAATGCAAGGGTTAATGTAATTTGGAAAACAAATATGAGATAACTACCAATTAACCTATTGGCAAGGACTCACCAAATTTTTGCAGTCCGATGAATAGGACTTACCTCCATTTTGTTCAGCGTGATGATTTGTTGTCCAATCCCGGAGTTGAAGATATGGACGTTTTCTTCTGTTTTGACATGTCAAACTCATTTGGTTGTCATTTGGACATGTGGGCCACATGGTGGCCCTAGCCTCTCCCCGTTGTATTGATATAAACATGTTGTAGCGACGGGTTCTCCCTCTTGAATGTATTCCTTCATGAGCATGGTGAGGCTTTGTCCTTCTTAGGGGTGCCACTCTGACCATATTGATATTCCATTGAATCAACCCATACCTTGATCATGGGTCAAAGGCTTCGTTGGGCATGATGACATGTGGACTCCACAATCAAACAAGAAATGCTTCATCCACAATGTCACTTGCCCTAGGTTGAATGGGTTTGGTCGAAGTGTGGGAATCCCAACAAGTGATGTGGGATATCTTGGACTTTGAATGCCCCTTAAGTTCTTGTCCTTGGCCAAGATCTTCATGTGAATGTTGTCTTGAATTCTGTTTGGCCAAGATACTTCAAGGTAGGCTAGTTGAACTTAAATCCCTTGGAAAGCCATAGCCTCCTTGAATACAAGGGTGATGTTAATTCCACCCTTGACCTCCTTGTGAATGGTAGCCATTGGAGTTTTTGTTTGAAAAAGGTCCTCATGGGTCTTAGGGAAATAATTCTCACGCGTCCCATGATGACATGGATTTTCACAAATCATGTGAATATCCACAACTTGGATTATCTAAACAAATCTCCAATGACTTGGATATTCATGACACTTCAATGGGAGATGTAGTTCCATAACTAGCACATCCACCTTGTGAAGTGGTGTGCATGACAAGCTATGGGAACTCGAGCATTCTTCAATACACCCCTTGAGTGGAGACCTTCTTCTCATCCATGATGAATGAGAATAGGACTCCTTCAGCTCCAGCATGAATGTGGTCATGGATTGATGGATCCAACCCATGACACAAGTGTTAGATGAAGAGCCAACTATCCACCCCATGGTGGAGGCAAACCAAGAAGAACTTCTTGGAGCCTCCCCCAAGCATGGGTATGGATGACTTTGGCTCCTACTGAAAGCTGAAATTCTTCTGCAATATGCAATGGTGTTTCCTAGCGGACATTTATTGAGGTACGCCTTGAATCATCTTGTAGTTGAGCACTTGCGTCCTCGTTGGCCATCCCATACAATGGGTTGGCCAACATTACCCTGTTTTCACACAAAGGAGAAAACAAACAAGGGTAATCCTGCCTAATAACTACTAGTACCTATAGCTTAATCATAAGGGATAGCTACCCTTCACTTCCTTTGCCTTCCTCGGTGTAAAAGCCCGCTTTTCGGGAGAACAAAAACGCAAAAATGCGAACTTAAAAAAAATTTGAAAATGGACATGGAAATTCCAAACTCACGTGAACCATATGAGTTAACCAATGTTCACTAGAAATAGGAACTTGTTAAAATTTCACATATAGAACATGTTTGCTAAGGTATTGGAACCTAAGGTGTAAAATCTTTAATTTCCAAGTATTCACATTTTCAATGAAAAAATAAAGGAGAAAAGAAAACAAAATAGAGAGAAAGAAAAAGGAATTATTCCAACCCTAAAATGGGACATTCACAAAAATTCAAATCTACGGCTGTAAATTTTTCTATGACCTTCTAATATTCCAAATAGACTCTCGGTAAAGTTTCAAAATTTTTGAAGCACGTTTTCCATTTATTGGACACGTACTGAGAGTTTATCAGAGTCGACTTCAAATTTAAACTTTATACTTAACCTTGTCCAAATCAACTCCAAATTTTTCCCGAGGTTCCTTATGGTTCAAAAATGTTAACTTAAAAGTTTCAGGATTTTTGAACTAATCTACTATTTATTTCCTTAAGTCAAGTATCACCACTTGAATTCAAGTTCAAAATTTGAATTTGTTTGAATTTAAGTCAAGTATCACCACTTGAATTTGTACCCAATAAATTCCTCATATTTTGTTTAGTGTCCCTGCCCACTTTTAACACTTTTAGAGCCTGTTAGATATTTAATTGCAGTTAGAATGGAGATAAGAAGGTGGGAGGTGGGTCTCACAGGTGGTGCCCACAAGACAGGTCGGCACCTACTCCCTCTCTCCTCCCCTGCCTCCACGCAGATGCCCTGCATGCGCCACCGCAGCACCACCGCGATGAACATCGGCCCTTATCTCTACCGTGCCCGACCCCCTTCGGCTGCGCTTCTAGCCGTTGCTCGTTGCGCTCCTGCGCAAGGGCGCCCAGATGACGCGCTGCCTCTGCTCCTCACCGGCGCTGCCGTGTGCCGCTCGCTGTGGCCGCCGCACTGCCTGCGCCGCTGTCCTGCACCTTGTCCGCGCGTCGGCCTCGCCGCGTCCGAGCTCTGGCCACCACGGTACGCCTGCTCACCCGGCTGCCACGCCGGCGCAAGCTCGCCCCTGCATGCTGCACCCGTGCACCGCCGCTGGCCCGCTCCCCGCATCGCGCCGCCCGACCGCACTGCCGAGCGCACCTGCTCCACCTCCCGGCTCGCCCTCTCCCTGCCGCTGCGTGCTCACCGGCGCCCCACTCCCGCTCGCCAACGCCGGCCACCAGCGCGCGTCTTCCCGCTGGCCCGCGCGCGTCACGCCGCTCCTCTACCGGCCGCGCCCCGATCGCGCTCGCCACCTCAAGGCCGCTGTCCCGCGCACCTCCCTCGCCGGCCAACCTATTCGCCGGCCGTGCTCCCAGACGACCGCTCGCCTCCTCGCCTTGCCGCCGGCCCGCATCACGCCGCCCGACCGCAGCACCGAGCACACCTGCCTGCCTCCTGGCCACCGCAGCGTCGCTCTGCGCCCAGCGCTGCCGCGCTGCCCCCCGTGCCCCGGCCGCCGAAGCAGGGCAACCACGACGCCCGACACACCACTCTGCCCTGCGCCGCCGACGCCAAGCCGCCTTGGCGTGCTTGCTCGTCGCACTCCGGAGCCCGTCCGCGTGCCGCCGACGCCGCGCTCGCCCCCACACCGGCGCCGACTCGCCCCGGTCGTGCCTCTCCCCGCCCGGTCGAGCTGCTCCGTCGCCGCGCCCCCTGTCACCCAGCTGCATCGCCCCCGGCCACCCTGCTACTCACCTGGCTGCGTCCCAGCTCCGCTCGTGCACCGGCTCGCCACCTCCCTGTCGCGGCGCTCCACCGCTGCTGCGCCGTGCCCCACAGCCGCACTGCCGTCCAAGCCTGTTCCTTCCGCGGCGCCAATCATTTGCGCCGTCGCCATCGTATCTCCACCCCACGGCACTGCTACAGCGTGTTCCAAGTCCACCTCTAGGCAACTAGCAAGGCTATGCCCGCGTTCAAAGTTAGGCCACATCTGCTATGCATCGACGTCGTCGCCTACTTTCCGTCTTCGTGGCGTTTTGCTCATAGGTCTTGTTCTAGCAGAGCAGCAAGTGATATGAGTGATAGAGGGTATGCAGGAACACGCCTTTGACACAATGGTATCGACAACTGGTCCAAGGTTAGCTCTGATTTTGCAAGATTGATTGGATCAGTGACTGCAGCCAAGGTGTTCGACGAAATGGTTACAAGGCGAAACTAAGTGTGTTGCTTTCAATGCTGGTCTATGGATGCAGGTTTATTGTGGGTTGGCAATCGACCAAGATGTGTGCCAAGATGCTTTTTGAAGGGTGATGAAGCGACGTAATCAAGTACACAACCAAGATATTCGGCGAAATGCCTACAAGGTGAGCCTTACCCTGAAATACCTTGCTTGACGTCATCAAAGTCCGTTCGTCGTGATCGTTAATGGTACTCATGTGTCGTCAAGCCGTACGTCCATTTTCCGCATTGATATCATTCCTATAGAAATCCCCAAGTTGACCTCCTTTGTCGTTTGTATCACGTTGGCCTGTCCGTGCGTGCTCGTGATGCTCCACCATGAGCCGCGTCGACGTCGTTGACCACATGACGTCGTCGTGACGCTCCGAGCCGTCATCGTGCCCTGGCATCAAGATGGAGGATGCTTGTGATGTGTGTGGTGCTGGAACACAAGCACGACTCGTCGGACAATAGTTATCAAGCCAAATTAGGTTTTAGTCGATGAGAGAGTGATCGAGTCCTAGGTGTAATCTAGATGCTCGATGAAATGTCTTCTAGGTCAAACTAGGTGGGTCGGTGATCACCGATGACCTGGGGTAGAGGTATGCAAGAACGTTGCAACCAACAAGGAGAACTAGACCAAGGGGAACCTTGGATAAGAGTTCCTTGGTTGTGTCGAGGATGTTCCCTAACCGATCACAAGATTGGTTAACTTGGTGTACCACTTCCTCGACGGCAGGTTCGTCGAGTCGCTTATCAACAACCACGTCGACACCACTAGCCTTAAGACTCACAAGGTGGTGTTCGGGATTCCGCTCACCCCACTGACGATTCCGGGTTGATGTGAACGTTGCTAAGACGATCTTCTCGAGATGGCAAAGCATGACTTCACGGCAAGGTCTCACATCATGTTCAAGTCCCGAGAGCATACCGAGCTCACCTGGACAGGCTTGCGGGAGACACTACATTAGTGTCGTCGTGTAAACACTTGAACGATGCTCGAGGATCTTGCCGTAGAAACTACTTTACCTAAAAGTCATTTGAACGTTGTCTTGGTACTCATGCTAGGTTAACAATGCTTGTAATGACTTCTTAAGTCCAAGCCATGTTGGTCTCAATTCAGTCTCAAGTGTCGCTAGGGTTTCACTTTGATTCATCCTAAGTCAGGACCCTACGACAACATTGCTCACTTAACTAGGTTTACTCCTTTATGAGTTAACTCAAGTTCATTGGCCCACTGCTAAATCGCGACCTTCGTCTTGTACACTCCACTCATACTCAAGCTTTCGATGTCCCACCTTAATTTTTGGGTCGTCCTTACACTTCTCCGCCCAACACTTCTTCACCATTCAGATTTGTCAATCTTGCGTGGCATAGCTTGAAGTGTGGTATGCTAAGTTGCAATGTAGCTTTATGTTGTACCTTTCAGTTCATACCGACACTTCTATGTCCACCTTGACTCATCCTCTGGTTACCCACACAACAGAGGCATATCTGTCCTTCCTAGTCAAACTCCTCGTTCTTAAAGTTTACACAACCCCATGGAGTCTATTATTAAACTACTTAATTACTTAATTACTTATATGCATATCATGTCGATAGGAACGTGATGATAGGTGATCGACGAGAAGTTTCGCTTGGAGGAGAACGCCAGGGTGTCCACATGAAGTCCTTGGCGAAGTCTGCACAGAAGGACCACCAACAATTGACATTTATTCGAGTCGCAAACTAAGGCAAGCCCCAGTTTGCATTTAAGAGCTTTTCAAAGTTTTTCCAGTTTATTCACTTACGTCTTCAGTTGATATTGTGCATTTACGTATAAGGTGTTTGATACTCCACTTGCATGACCACAAATCCCAGGGTTTGGTTGGAACGGGTTACAGTTTGACCTGTAGTAACTGCTTTGCTAATGTATAGGAAATCCGGTAGAAGTCGAGTAGTTGAAATCTACTCGCGAGAGATGTAGGACATATCTCACAGGATTGGTTAGATAGAAAATGGCTTAATATAATAAAACTGAGATCGGGCAGGGGATGGATAGGAAGCAGCGAGAATTGAGTCTCGGTCGCATAGCCCTGCCTGTGTCGATTAAGGCCCGTCTGTATGCAGCCCCTTCGGACAAGCTTGAATTGTACCGGCGACATAATGGACATATAGAATCCAGTAAACTGATGTAACTCGATAAATGGGGTGTTGAGGCCCATTAACTCACCATCGATAGGGGTGGGTTGAGGACAGTAAGGTGTAAATCGGTCGGCGGACACATGAGGTGTTCCGTGCAGAGACCTTCTGTTTGCGGAGGTGAGACGGGCTCGGCATTCGGGTTTCTTGTGAAAGGTGTCCATATACGCCTAGTACTGAAGTGTTACGTAGGTACAGGTGTACTCACTGACACTTCCGAACAACGTATGTGTCGTGTTGTCCGGGTGTGTCCTGATTGTAATCACCGTCCCTCGCGGTAATAGAGTACCACTTGTTCACTGAGCCGTGACGTAGTAAATACCGAAGAAATCAAAAGGATATGATATATTGAATTATAATTGCTGTGTAGCCTTATTTGACTTAGAAATAGTATAATTAAAAGTTACAGTTTCCCCATACTTTACCTGTAATAGCATTATGTGCTTTGGGCATGTCATATCATCGGCAAAGCGTTTCTTGTTTGATTGTGGAGTCCATGATGTGCCGTGCTTGAAGAATGTCATTTGCTACTTAAAACATGATTATAAGGATCTACTTATAGGCGAGTTTATTTATGCTATTCTTTACCTATGTTTAGTATTCACCCTGCATATGTCTAGTGATACGGGTAAGTCTTGCTGAGCCTTATGCTCACGTTTGCGCTTTAACGATTTTTGCAGGTATTAGTTTTATTTCTGCTGTTCAGGTTGTACATGAGACTCGAGATGTTGAGATAAATCTCATGTGAACCACGCCGCTGATGAATGTTCTTCATGTTGCTAGTGAGAATCGTCCTAGGGCATGGACATCTACTCTCCTGCTTAGTTAGGTGAGATTATGAGTATGTATTTTTCCGCTGCGTGTGTATCCCTGTCGTACACTCTTTTGTAAACTCTTCTTATTATGAAATGAAAATTTTTTATCTCTTGGTATCCTTTTTGTGTGTGCTACTAGGTGCCGCATCACACGGCACCACCCAATGAGATCCTCAGATGTGTGGACCCCGGTCCTCACAGACATGGTATCAGAGCTTTATTGGGAATAGCACGCTCGAAAAGAGCCTATTTTCGAAAACTCCGAAGTAGACGAGTGAGGTTTAACTATATGCCCGTTAAGGACTATTACTATTATAAGTTAGAAAGGTGGTGAACTAACTTGTTATATTATTCTGTAACGACGCTCCGTCTTCAAGGTAAGAGGTAAGGTACGCCACTGAGAGCGGATCAATCTCGGTAAACTCTGCATACGAGATATGGTATGTGATATTTCTGTGGCTCGGCACGAAAAGTTAATATGAGTCTCTGAAACTTTTCATGTTTCTGAGAACATATGACACGCGGTACCCCAGCGTGACACAAAAATAGTGGGAGCCCCCGTCGGGTGGTGTATAACCCGATAGTATGCATCTCTAGAACCATTCATGTTCTATCGGAGCATGCGAAACACGTATGCCCAAGCGTGTATAAGCCAGTTCGTACGGGAGTCTTTGCTGTACAGACGTATTTACAGCCATGTACCTCGAGATATGACCTCGCTCGAGGACGACTCACACCAGAGTCGTATGCATTTACTTTTGATTATATCTTATTATGACTGCCTGTCGTGTTTCCCCGTGCCGCCCTTGAGGTGTGAAGGTGTGAAAGGGGATTGTTTGTCTTCTGCAGGTGCACTAACTCCGGTAGCGACCCGTGTAGCAAAAGTTTGCAAGTGATCGATATTAGAACCACCTATAGACGTATCCGGATATACCAGGTTAGACTTCTTTTGGTAAGGCACATAGTACCGTCAGTATCACATTTGATACTTTGACCATCCCCCACGAAATAATGGCTTCATCATCATCTTGTAAGATCCAACTACCAGCTGCTGGTAAGTTTTAGGTCAAAGTTTTGACATGGATAGTGCAATGCAGAGAAGGATGAAGATTAAGGCTTTTGTGTACTATTGACGGAATCTAGCTCGATTATGTCAAGATGTGCTTCTAGTTAAACTTCATAGGACATCGTAGTATGCTATAGGGATGGGGGAGATCTTCAGGTCCTCGACGATTTCTCTATGGATGAGTTGGACAGAACAACACTGGGGAAACTCGTCCAAATCATTAGAAACCAGCATTTCTTCACCTCTTTAATATAATGAACTAGTCTCGGCATTTCAACCATAACTCTTTGTAGAATCGTCGAATACCTTCGTGTAATACATTTCCGGAAACCTTGTGACTTGTACAACAAGTTTGTAATGGGACTTTCTGTCAAATTGTGAGGTTATCCATCTGAAAATCAGTGGCCAAATCAGCTTTAAACAACCATGATCTATCAAACTAAATTCTGAAACCTGAACCGATTGTTCCACTTCAAAAATACGTATCTCTTCAACCTGGAGGGCTATGGAGGCAAGTGAACACTTTTTGGAAACTTTTGAAGTCTTCTATAAGTTTTCTATTGACCTCGAAGCCAAAAGACACTTTTATGGTGATGAAAATGTGCCGTTATCACAACAGCTGCTGTTCTGAAACTACATGGATCGGTATCTGATTTTTTGCCATATTTCATTGTAGAAAGCTCTTCTATTCCATTATGATACATTTCTGGAAAAGGGGAAGAGCTATTATATAACTTTGTTACTCAGTGATACCTCTAATTCAGTTTATAACTAATTAGAAAACTGGAGTTGAAGTTAGTAGTTGTGTACAGTGCCATCTGAAACAGCCAGAAAACTTCTGAACTTTGAACAGCCTTAACTCCTAATTTAGAAAATCAATCTATGCATGTTTATACATGTATGGAAATCCTAAAGAGTCCTCTATCAACTTTCTATTCAACACAAAGGCTAAAACTCGTAATAACATGGTCTAAATCGAAGTATCGTTTAAGGTGTCGTGACATTTCCGAATCTGGCAGATTTGGATTTAGTTGTTGTTTAGACCTTAGCTTTCAGTAGGATCATCGATTGGCTTCGGGTTTTACCTTTCTGGAATCTTGAGAATGTATGCAACAAGTTTTCTATGTATTATTTTTGCAAATGTTGATGTTTGTATATCTGAAAATTGTGGACAAAATCAGCCTTAAATAAAGGAGGTGCTGTCCAAATTTTCAGAAAAACTGTCAATTGCAAATACCATATCTTCTCAACCAGAAGTGCTACGAGGGCAAGTAAGTACTCCTTAGAAAGTTTTGGAAGTACTTTACAAGTTCTCTATTCTGCTCGAGACCAAAATCCTTTTCTATGTGGGTGAAATTTGGATAATCGCAGAGACTGTCCAGGCACACCCAAACTGGACAACAATATGTACACCTCTGAATTTAATCCATAACTCGCAGACCCTTGATCCAATGGTGTCGTGCGAGTAACTGTTGGAAAGTTTAGAGAGTCAGCTACAATTTTTGCAATTGGCTCCAGACCTGAATCGGTCATTTACCTATTCCAAATCAAGTTTGAATGCAGAGTGGTCAATCTGAACTGAATTCAAATTCTGAATGCTGAAATTTTTGCCAACTTCAAAAATTCATATCTTTTAAACCAGGACTGATATGAATACAAATAAATGCATTATTGAAATCTTATTACATTGCTACAACTTTTTCAATAATAATATTTCCAGATTTCCATCAGAACAGCCTGAAAACTTTATATCGAAAGTGCTACTTTTTAAGCAGGTTCTGCTGAAAGTGCAGAAAAATTCTGCTGACTTTAAAATAGCATAACATGCAAACCAGGGACACATGAGGTGTTCCGTGCGGAGACCTTCTATTTGCGGAGGTGAGACGGGCTCGGCGTTCGGGTTTCTTGTGAAAGGTGGCCATATACGCCTAGTACTGAAGTGTTACATAGGTACAGGTGTCCTCGCTGACACTTCCGAACGACGTATGTGTCGTGTTGTCCGGGTGTGTCCTGATTGCAATCACCATCCCTCGCGGTAATAGAGTACCACTTGTTCACTGAGCCATGACGTAGTAAATACTGAAGAAATCAAAAGGATATGATATATTGAATTATAATTGTTGTGCAGCATTGTTTGGCTTAGAGATAGTATAATTAAAATTTATAGTTTCCCCATACTTTACCTGTAATAGCATTATGTGCTTTGGGCATGTCATATCATCGGCAAAGTGTTTCTTGTTTGGTTGTGGAGTCCATGATGTGTCGTGCTTGAAGAATGTCATTTGCTAATTAAAACATGATTATAAGGATCTACTTATAGGCGAGTCTATTTATGGTATTCTTTACCTATGTTTAGTATTCACCCTGCATATGTCTAGTGAGACGGGTAAGTCTTGCTGAGCCTTATGCTCACTTTTGCGCTTTAACGATTTTTGCAGGTATTAATTTTATTTCTGCTGTCCAGGTTGTACATGAGACTCGAGGTGTCGAGATAAATCTCATGTGAACCACGCCGCTGCTGAATATTCTTCATGTTCCTAGTGAGAATCGTCCTAGGGCATGGACGTCTTCTCTCCTGCTTAGTTAGGTGAGATTATGAGTATGTATTTTTCCCCTGCGTGTGTACCCCTGTCGTACACTCTTTTGTAAACTCTTCTTATTATGAAATGAAAATTTTTTATCTCTTGGTATCCTTTTTGTGTGTGCTGTTAGGTGCCGCATCGCACGGCACCACCCAATGAGATCCTCGGATGTGTGGACCCTGGTCCCCACACCCAGCAACGGCGTCAGAAATGCTTGTTGATAGCTCCTAAGATATACTAACAAATCATCCCCTTCAACGGCACCAGAAATGCTTGTTGGTATTTCTTAACACCACAGATCATCTCCGATAAAGAGATGAGATCCGAAAGCGCACGGAAGATACCGTTGTAGCATTTCACCCATGAGTATTCCCAAGGGTATCGTATTTATCCCAAAGGAAGGCAATGAAGTAAAGTATATACTACTCTTATGGTCAAGCTATGGGATACTAATCAATCATCCAGACAGGGCGTAAGTTGATAATAGGGGTAGTGTGACACACACCTAGGAAATCTATTCTAAAGGGTAAATGGGTCCTAGAGTGAGATTGGATTAAGAATTAGAGAGTTGCACCTACAATGCTCCTAATACATATACATAGCCTAAGGTAGATACTAATGGTCATGTCAATGATGAATTCCTATGTGATGCTATTCAACACATCGGGCACGGGCTTACCCCTAGCAATACTAGGGCGACTCCCGCCAAGAGCCTGTGGCATAGCCGAACGTGGAGGATTACAAAGGACAGATAGAGCTGTCATCACCTACTGCCTACCTCTTCAATCCTAGGGTCTACGAGACATCCAATGCTACTTAAATACCCTAGCACCATGCTAGCATACTAAGCAAATACCTTAGGAGCCATGGAACAAGCCATCCTAAGGCAATGACTAACCTAAACATCGTTGAACCAATGTTGAAGCATAGCATAAGTCATTCGTATTAACATAATCATATCACAACTACATAGACTATAGTGGAGGTCTATAGTGTTTATGACCATAAGATGTGATCACGAGAGTGAAATCATAAAGACTATACCTTCCACATACACGGACTCCACAATCAAACAAGAAACGCTTTGTCCAAGTATACGTATAAAAGAAGACTAAAGATAATATCTTTATTGAACACAAAGTCACAAATACAAGAAGGAATACATAAGCCATACCTTTCCCAATGTGGAATTGGGAAAAGAGACTCCTTCTACTCCTTTCCCAATTTGGACTTGGGACTAGAGGCTCTCCTCTCTACATCCTAACTCCTCTAAGGACTATGGAAGATAGTGTATACAATAGAATGATGCCCAAGTGGTGTGTCTTGAAGTGAGGGGTAGGGGGTCCTATTTATACTAGTGTTGAGGTCGATTCCTGCCACCAAAAGTGCCCGAATCAGTCACCATTGACTCCAGGGAGCCGGGAGGAGCCAACACGTGGAGGCTGACCGAGTTTGGTGCAAAGACCAGGTCGACCGACCCCCTGGTTCGGCCGACCTGGTCATTGCTCCGTTTCTCGTGTGCTTTCTCTAGGTGTCTGCCAGGTGGGTCCCATTGATGTATATGGGTGATACACAGTTGGATCTCCTTGGATACTTCTGTTTATGGGCCATTTGATCCATGGGATGCCACGTGTCGTCGCCTGATTGGTTGGGATGATATTTTATAGGATTGGTCCCACTACATTTCCTCATTTCCTGCATAAAATATTGCATACACATATTTCTCCAAGTCCAAGTCGAATTGGGTTAGATAGAAAGGTGATGTGTGCAAGAAATGACAAATCCTTCACATAATTGAGTTAAATTGACGGATGAAATTGGTATATAAAAGCCGTCAACAAGGGTGCTGAGCTACCTGAAGGTGAGTCTGAGTCCCATTCCCCAGGCACGGATCCTAAAGGAAAGAAATCTGAGTATCAACCTCTATCAATTGAGGGAGTTCCTGCAATACAAGAAGAAGGTCCGGACCCCTCTGGAGAGGTCCGGGCTGATGAAGAACAAGTTCCCAATTCAATTTCAGCCATTAAACCAAGTTAAAGTCCAAATTCTAATCATGTGAGGGTCCAGGTTGCTCATGACCGGGAGCACAACTATCATGATAGTTTTAGACACACTCTGCAGAGGTTGTACCACTTTACCCACAAGTTCGTGATTTCATCACCTTTCGATGACTATGGAATCTCAATTATGCCGTCTCACACTTCCTTAGGTGTGTGGCCAAGAGATCACAAAATAGATTTTATAAAGTGATTACTAGCCTATTTAGACCCCACTGAGGTTTCACCGGTGGTGATGTCTCCAACTAAGTACATCCAACCAAGGGCCCCCTCTTGAGCCATTCGGATCCCAGGGTAGTCACACCAATCTCTACAAACCCAAACCGACTACCCCTTTCCCGAGCTTTCTTAATGGTCCAAACAGTACTAGAAATTCACTAATTAGTCAGCTAAGCCGCACCCATACTTGGCCCTGTGGTGGCACTAAAATTCCTAGATGGTCGCTCCACTAATCGGACCTTAGATTTAAAGCAAGCAAAACCACCAAAATAGTCCAACCCATTCCACATTACCAACTTGCTTAGATCCCTAGGCACCATGTTGCTAAAGGGTCTTTATTATCAATTATCATCATTCACATGTTCAATAGTTCATAATTAAGTAGTATGAGTGTTTCCCAAACCCAATTTGGTATAGCGACGCAAAAGTGCAAAATACCCTTCCCGACTCTCTACATAGTGTTCAAGCGACAAGAGTGCCCATACAAAACTTGTAAACTCCTATAACTGGGTTTTCCCATCATATTGACACTTTGCAAACAAAACCTTTAAAATAAGATCAACATGGTCAAGGACACTTGCCTTGCTCCTGAGCTTGATCTGGACCGAAGGCTTTGAAACTCTAGTTATGTAGGTCTTCAAAAGAACTCTCTACTGCAACTCCTTCTATTCCGAGCGACAAACATGCAATTCAATCAAATAATGCTCATACAGTACTCAATATGCCATGATATGCATGATTAATGCAATTGTGAGGTAAAACTTTTTAATGAGTTGCTATTAATGTTTACTAACTAGTTACAATAGTTTCTAACAAGTTTGAACTAGGTTTGGAATCGATTCGAGTTGAATTGGAATCAATTCAGCACTATTCAGATTCAGAGGCCGGACAAGTCCGATATAGGGTTCGGACTAGTCCGCCCTATACAGAACTGTGATTTAGGGTTTTCGGATCAGCAGGGTTTTAAGGTTAAATTATCATGGAAACATAAATGTAGAGGGTGTACCACATGTTTAGAAATCCAAAGATCAAAGTTTTGATGTGAGACTTTGTATCTTGGCAATTAGGGCTTGTTGGAAACGAGTTGATGAAGAACTTGGATGAAGAACGTCAATTGTCGAAGAATCAATGAAGATTGATCTTGATTGGTCCTTCTTTGTGTTTCTTCCCTCCTCCTTACCTCTGGACTCGATCTTCATGACGGCACAATGCTAGGGGCGGCAGCGAGGGTTTTTCTCAAAGGTGGGGAGGTGAGGGTATTGGGTTGCTTATATAAGGGTTGGAGATGTAGGGTTTTGGGTGAATTCCAAATGGAATTTGGTGGGGGACGTGTAGGGGATGAGGTGGGGTCCAATTGAGCTCCTCTAAGGTTGGGCACAAAGTTCTTGGGCCCAATTAAAGCAATTACCCAAAAACAGTTTGTGGAGAAATAAAGGAAATCGAGTTGAATTCAGTAGGTCGGACTAGTTTGCATGGGACCGGACAAGTCCATTGTGGAACAGAGGCGAAATCGGACATGTCTGGTTTAAATGGCCGGACAAGTTCGTGGTGACTAGAAATGGACTGAAATTTAGACATACTCAAACTAGTCCATTCGAAATCAGATAAGTCCAGAAAACATCAGAACCAATAACGGACTAGTCCGTGCATTGTGCCGGACAAGTCCGGGTTCTGAAGAAACTGAATTTTCTGAAAGAGAATAGGGACACTAGACTAGTCCGAATTTCAGGTCAGACAAGTCCGTACCCTGACAAAAATAACTTGCTAATTTGGCCTGAACTCATTTTAATCTTGTTCCACTTTATGTCGATTAATGTTAAACATGTATGAGGATGTATGCAATGCATTATGCATGAAAATGAGGGTCTTACAGACAGCCTCCTGTCGTTGACAATGACGCCTGGGAGGTGGTTCCGACGCTATCAGAGGAGTACAACCCGATCTTGACAAGGATCTGGGAGTGCGTTGGAGGAGGAGTGACTCCCCTGATGGTCATCGCCATCTTCCTCACCAACCGGCGGGATCTGCTAAAGATAAGGGAATGGCCTACGTGGGAATTCGGTGGAGATATGGATCCATACCGGATATACTCGTATTGGGTCCAATTTGGATGAAAAGGCTCTGAAGCTTCATTTCAAAAAACTGCACCACGGAGCCATTCACCCCGATGATCTGACACCTCCGGCGGAGTTCCTGCCCCTGAACATGGTTCCAGAGTTCAGGAGGGAGCTGCGGAAGAAGATGCTAGCAATTGATGATCTGGGCCTTGTGGATAAGCGTTAGAGCACTCCTCCAGCGGTGATTGTAATCCCCAAAGCGCCTCGCCCTTATGAAGGCTCCGGGCCTACGTCGGCCAGCGGCAAAGGAAAAGGTCCCACGGCTTCACCTCCCAAGAAATCAACCTCAAGCCGAGGCAAGGACAAATGATGAGGACATCACTTATATGGATACAAACAACACTCCATTGAATATACAAGATGCAATCAATAGAGTTCATACACAACAATTAATTTCAGAGGTGAACTCGTTCTTATATATTTCCTTATATGTTTTTGAGCATAAATTGCTACTTAATGATTTATTTGTGATTAGGATCCATGGAGAGGTTCAAGGAGTACTTGGAGGGAGTATTAGGGACGTCGAAGACCAGAGAATTCGTTCAAAGAAGATGGAAACCGAACCAAACTCCAAATCGTATCCAACTCGGAGTCCAGGAGCAGTACGCACTAAAACGGATGCCCAGGACGCATACGAACTCCGTTTTGGACGTTCAACATATGCACGGAAAGGGGAGAGGATAACCTTTCCAATGGCGCCGGTCCCATAGCAAAATTCCATCGGAGTCGATGGGAATAGTCGAAACAAAAGCAAGTACAGAATCTGTCAGGGTGCTGCGCCACCGTATTGGGCCATTGGGCCTTGTATCAAGTCTAAGTCCATTATTTTCATGTCTTAGGGTTAGGTCACAACCCTAACACCCCCTTGTACGTACTCCCACCTATATATACTCCATGGTAGCCGCCATAGACAATTGGGTTTTGCATAGATTAATAATATCGCTGTTCTACAGTTTGTGAAACCCCAACTTCGCGATTTCAGATCGTGTCTTCTACGTTCTTGCTTGTGTTCTCGGTTGCACTTGCAGGGATTAGCCTTCTTGGCAAGGTCAATCGTGTAAAGCACGGTTGATAACCAACGGAGCGGTGGTGTAGTGATTGCAGGGGTTGTTCGTGTTCTACTCGAGAGCCTCGGATCATCAACGTCGAGATCTCCATCAATCGACTTACCCATTACCTATCGGAAGATCGGGACATCATCTTTTTCTCATCAATTGGTATCAGATTTCCAGATTGACCGTTAGGTAATTCATCTATCCATTACATTAGTTTTGTTTTTCATACCTAGAGTCCACAAAAAAAGCCACAAAAAAACTTGCAGTTTAGTAGATCTGTTCATTACTTTGTCCAAACCACATTGAGCCTTTGCAACTTTGTTATTCAGTTTAGTTTTGTTGAGTTTGTGTCCGTGGTTGATTTATATTGCTGGTTTAGAAAGTGTTTTTGGTATTAGTTTGAGTTTTGCATTGTGTGATTCATCCTTTTGAATCACGTTATCACGTCCAGATTAGATTCATCTCTGACCAGTTCAGTATTTTCATCATATCTGGCTCATACGAACTCGGATTTTGGTGTTCGTGTACTTTTTGGAAAGATTAAAAAGTTCTCTATAACTTTCATATTCATCATTTGCCCAGAAAATATAGTTATTGATGTCGAAATTGCATTGGATCCGAATCTGTTATTGACCTAAAAATTCTGAACAGTCTGTATTTCGGGGGCAATATCTTCTATTGTTCTTTTCCAAAATAGGTCTTCCATATATTGAAATTAAAGAGGAGAGATATATCTACAATCTTTCTGTTCTAAGTTTTCCAATTTAAAGCCTATAAGTGTGCCTATTTGTCCTTGGAAGATTGAGCAGAAAATCTGCGACAGACACACGAGATATCTTGGATTGATTTTCATTGTGTTCTTCCCTTGCAGCACATTCTGAAAAAAAAGGAAGAAAAAAAGAAAAAGGCAAGTGCAAAACAAGAAACAAAAGCCGTACAAAAAAGAGGAAAAAAAACAACAAAAAAAACAGAAGTGCTTCCATTCTTTGTGTCATCTAGTTTTGTCCCATGTCTTGCTAGCTTGAACTACTAGGAACACATTTAGGCCAGCAACTTTGACAAATACTTTGGACACTTATTCAACTTTACTATCTGATTTCATTGTTGCTAATCCTTGCTACATAGAAAGTGCCATCCAAGCTACACCTTACTCTTGAGCAGAATCGATACACCTTTGCAATCATCCCACGCTTCATTGGTCTCTTCATACCGTCCACCGTTTGCCACCTGCAGTGTCGGTAAGAACACTTGTAAGAGCGTGGTAAGACGCTTGAGAGTGTGTGATTCCACTTCCACTTTGCCATTATCCTTTGTAGTTGATAGGGATAACATATTTTTTGTGTTGTCTTCTTTTTGCTACTAACAATGTCAGGTAAAAGCAAGAATCATGCATAATATGCTGAGATGATAGACATGATGAAGACGACGATGGAGTTGCTCACTAAAAATCAAACATCAACCAAGGATTCACATGACATTAGGACCACCTTTACAACACCTTCCACAAGAAGTAATTACATTCTCCCATCTCTTCCTTCTTATGATGGTTTTGGTTACGATGAATATATTGCTTGGGAAATAGAGTTGGATAAAATTTTTGGAAAATGTCATATGTGTGAGAGGAGGAAGATTAGAAATGTTGCAAGTGCATTAGTAGGTTGTGCATTAACTTGGTGGAACAATTTAAATGATTTAGAAAAACCTCGAACATGGAAAGATATGAAAATTCTTATGCGAGAAACATTTACTAGTGTATCCAATTGCAAAGATTAAATACATGAGCTTGAGAAGAATTTTCTTGTTGTACCTCCTCCTATGCCTAACCTTTTGCAGGAACAAGAACCAATAATTGTAGAAAATCCAAAAGAGAATGAGGTGTTCAACAACTCATGTGAAAATTCAGATCTATCAATTCATATTTCACCCACAATTACTGCTGAAAATGAGAATAAAGGTAACGAATATCACAACACACTTGTTGAAGGTGAGAAGTTTTTGGATGTTCTGAATTTTTTCACCAATCATGCTATTTTCGAGGAGCGACTAGTGGAATCTTTTATTGATACACCATTGATACATGTTGATTTTCCTGCTGATCCTTCTGTTAAGAAAGAGTTGTGTGCTGATAACTCTATTATACCTATGCAAAAACAAGTTAATGTACAAGATGATTGTGTTTTGAATTCACCTACTTGTGCTGAAATTCATAATTTGATCACCACTACTGCTGAAAATGATGAGCTGAAATTTTTGTCTTCTCTAAATACATTGGGTTATATTGAATTTGACACTCTTTGTGATCTAAATATTGTAGAGAGGAGAATATTTTCACAATCTGAATTGCCTTTATTAAGTAGAAATATTTTTCATGCTATAGGCAACTATGAAGATAGTGGTAAATTTATGGTGCATAAAGTTTACATATGTTCAAATGTGCAAGCTCCTTTTGTGCTGCAACAACATGGTGAAATGAATGGATGCACTAACACTAATAATGTATTGTCAAGTTTTTCTAGCATTTTCTTATTGCAGCAAGGACAACAAATAAAAAAGAAGCATTGTTCATTGCGGTTGTGCAATATGGACAGTGTTCATTCTACCCCCAAAGCAATCCTTTTTCCTGGACATACGAGCAAGCCGAGGACGGCTTGTCATAAAGAAGGGGAGAATGACGAGATCATGCACATTATCATTGCATCTACAAATATAGTACAAAGTTTATTTGTTTGGGATCCTGGCTCAAGTGAATGTGCCCTCTTGTTTGGACAAGATCAAGATGGTGCACTATGTCGTCCGCCACCTTGGCCTCCTCCTTTCATGCTTACAAGAAGATTTGATGGCGTTGCACATATGGACCCACACATGATAGAAGACAAACTTGAGTCGAGGACGACTCCAATTCAAGAAGGGGAGGATGATGAGGACATCACTTATATGGATACAAACAACACTCCATTGAATATACAAGATGCAATCAATAGAGTTCATACACAACAATTAATTTCAGAGGTGAACTCGTTCTTATATATTTCCTTATATGTTTTTTAGCATAAATTGCTACTTAATGATTTATTTGTGATTAGGATCCATGGAGAGGTTCAAGGAGTACTTGGAGGGAGTATTAGGGACGTGGAAGACCAGAGAATTCGTTCAAAGAAGATGGAAACCGAACCAAACTCCAAATCGTATCCAACTCGGAGTCCAGGAGCAGTACGCACTAAAACGGATGCCCAGGACGCATACGAACTCCGTTTTGGACGTTCAACATATGCACGGAAAGGGGAGAGGATAACCTTTCCAATGGCGCCGGTCCCATATCAAAATTCCATCGGAGTCGATGGGAATCGTCGAAACAAAAGCAAGTACAGAATCTATCAGGGTGCTGCGCCACCGTATTGGGCCATTGGGCCTTGTATCAAGTCTAAGTCCATTATTTTCATGTCTTAGGGTTAGGTCACGACCCTAACACCCCCTTGTACGTACTCCCACCTATATATACTCCATGGTAGCCGCCATAGACAATTGGGTTTTGCATAGATTAATAATATCGCTGTTCTACAGTTTGTGAAACCCCAACTTCGCGATTTCAGATCGTGTCTTCTACGTTCTTGCTTGTGTTCTCGGTTGCACTTGCAGGGATTAGCCTTCTTGGCAAGGTCAATCGTGTAAAGCACGGTTGATAACCAACGGAGCGGTGGTGTAGTGATTGCAGGGGTTGTTCGTGTTCTACTCGAGAGCCTCGGATCATCAACGTCGAGATCTCCATCAATCGACTTACCCATTACCTATCGGAAGATTGGGACTCATCTTCACCTCCTATCAACAAAGCTCACGTTGAAGCTCCAAGTCGCAAGCGAAAGCTGACAAGAAGCGACGGAAGCAGCGTGAGGGAAGCTCCAAAAGAAGTGACCCCTTAGCCTCAACTAAGGTCTATGGTGGTCATGCCCCCAGCTCTGACTGGTCCTTCAGCTCCAGTGCCCACAGAGGGCACTAGGTCCGGCAAATCGACTCCTGTCACAATGCCAGCGGAAGGCTCTGGGTTTGGAGTGCATCCTCCAATGACAGAGGTATCGGAGGTGGCAACACTGGCGGCTTCCTCAACACCTGGTTTGGGTCTTGGAGCATTAGCCACACCGATGATGGCGGGCTCTTGTTCAAAGCACCCAAGAAAGAAGATCCGTGCCGACTGGAGCGGCAACATCCCCAGGTAAGGGCCGAACCTTCAGCTTTTGTTTTAAATTTGTTTCTTGCTTTATCTTGAATTCTCTATGTTCTGTTTCCAGGGTATTGAGGAAGGAGGCTGCAGCTCCGCCGCCTACGACAGCTGTGGATGCTATGCAAGCTGAAGCTCCTGCCTCAGCTCCAACCTCTCCCCTAGTGGCTGTGGCAAATGACACATCTGCTTTGGCACCAACTGTCGTGGAGACAAGTCCAGTACCAGTGATCGAAGAACCCGTGGTAGTGTCAGACCACATGGAAGAAATACTTGAGCAAGCTCTGGTGGTTTCGGAGCCAGCTGCAAAGTTTCCGACATGAGCGGCGAAAATCAATGAAGCCTCGACGAAAGTTCCAACTCTAGCTTCGGAGGTGGCTACCCCGGAGGTGACCTTGCCCAATCTTGCTCAAGAGGATCCGGCTGTTGGTGCTCTGACTTTTGATTCGACGGCTGAAGATCCAGCTGCAGATCCCTCCTCGACAGCTTTGGTAGTTGAATATCCGACAGTCTAAGCCTCCTTGAAAGCTCCAAAGGTAGAAGTCCTAGCGGCATGACCTTCCTTGACCGTGATAGAGATTGACGAGCTCCCGGAGATCAGCCCCGGTGACGTGGAGCTGCTGGAGAACACGCTTGCAGTGTGGGCTCCTAATGTTGTTTTAGAAGACCCATTGGAGCCAGCAGAGGAACCTCAGGTGGGCTCGGAGCCAATTCCCCTAGAGTTTTCAATCAACAATGCATGCTCAAGCCTCCGACAGATCCAACTTGCTTTTGACTATGAGCATAAGTTTCTCGAAGAAGAGCGCAACACCTTGAGGCATTGGTGCAATAGGCTGCTCTTCGAGACAAAGCTTATGCAGTCTAGGCTGGCGAACCAGAAGGAGTGGGTGGCAAAGGAAAAAGCCTGGCAGTCGTGCCTAAACAGAGAACTAGATCAACGAGAGGCTGCTATTAAGGCCCTCGACAAGAAGACTCAAGAGATCAACAAGCATTCGCAGAAGGCCCTTGAAATGGCCAACAGCTGATCGGAGAGTCTTGAAGAGTTGAGGTAAACTGATAAGTAAGGATGAGTCCCGATCTTCCGAAAGGTAATGAATAAGTCGATTGATGGAGATCTCGACGTTGATGATCCGAGGCTCTCGAGTAGAACACGAAAAACCTCTGCAATCACTACACTACCGCTCCGTTGGTTATCAACCATGCTGCACACGATTTACCTCGCCAAGAAGGCTAATCCCTACAAGTACAACTGAGAACACAAGCAAGAACGTAGAAGACACGATCTGAAATCGTGAAGTTAAGGTTTCACAAACCGTAGAGTGGCGATATTATTAATCTAAGCAAAACCCAATTGTTTATGGAGGCTACTATGGAGTATATATAGGTGGGAGGACGTCCAAGGGGGTGTTGGGGTCGTGGCCTAACCCTAAGACATGAAAATAATGGATTTAGACTTGATACAAGGCCCAATGGCCCAATACGGTGGTGCAACACCCTGACAGATTCTGTACTCCATTTTGTTTCGACAACTCCCGTCGACTCCGAATGAATTTTGACATGTTACCAGAACCATTGGAAAGGTTATCCTCTCCCCTTTCCGTGCATATGTAGAACGTCCAAAACGGAGTTTGTATGCGTCCCGGGCGTCCGTTTTAGTGCGCACTACTCCTGGACTCTGAGTTTGACACGATTTTGAGTTGGGCTCGGTTTCCATCTTCTTTGAACGTATTCTCTGGTCCTCCACGTCCCTAAGACTTCCTCCAAGTACTCCTTGAACCTCTCCATGGATCCTAATCCCAATTAAATCATTAGGTAGCAATCTATTCTCAAAAACATATAAGGAAACATATAAGAACGAGCTCACCTCTGAAATTAATTGTTGTGTGTGAACTCTATTGATTGCATCATGTATGTTCAATGGAGTGTTGTTTGTATCTATAGAAGTGATGTCCTCATCAAAAACTCTCCTCATGCACCAAGATGAGCTCGATAATAAGGAGGTTAGCCTCCAAGAAAAAGAAGATAAGATCCAGCAGAGAGAGGATGAGCTCTCCCAGAAGCTGGCACACGGTGAACAAGACTTTGCTAACCATGTGAAGGAGTTTGAAGCTTGGTGCGAACAAGAGAGGCTCCGATTGTGGCGGGCAGGCCAAGATGTCAGCGAAAGAGAAATTGTTGTCTCTTCCCGGGAGGACAAGATGAAGGTGAAAGAGAAAGACCTTGCGGATAGGTGAAACCGAGTACACCTCCGAGAGAAACAAGTCATCGACCAAGAGAAGTTGCTGGCTGAACAAATTTAGCATCATGCTAAGGAGGTCGAGCGCTTCTTAAAAGAGGGCTTTGCGGAGCTTTGATCTGCAAGGAGGTCACTGGAGAAGCTCGAGGACAATTAAGTCTCAGCAAGTTTGAGACTTCCTCGAGCGAGCTAATGAAGCTCTGGTGTCTTTGGGGTTTAATTCGGTTCGTCCATATGACCCGGAGCCAGAGATGGACAAGGCCCTAGTAGCTTTGAACTCCGTCAGCAACAAGCTGGACGCTATGGGAGACGTAATCGTCGACCAACTGGAGACAGAAGGAAAGTCCTTGGCCAAGAACGTCTTCGAGTATGTGTTGACGTACTACAAGATTCGGGAGCCAAAGATGTCTCTAGCTTCAGAGGTCGAAGGACCCATTGCCGAGGAAGAAGAAGCTACCAAGGCCAGCATCAAAGAAGCTGCCCAGACAGTTGCCTCGTTCTTTGTTAGGAACTCCAATAGCTAGGAATTTCCTCTTTGTACCTTCAACTTGTAAATCTCCAATTTTGAATGAATGAATGAAATCCTTTCGAATTCCATTTTTGCCTTCAAATACATTGCCCTTTTATCTTGTTGGCTCCCTGGTAGTTGTGTTCAATTTATTGAGGACATCTACCATTAGGAACTTGATAATGTCTTGAAAACTTGTTTGCTCTGAATCGTAGCCAGTAGGATAGCTTCAAGACCTGAGATTTGCTTCCATACGCTCCAAGGACCCTTTGTTACATCGATAGCGGTCCCCCTGGGAGGCGTCAAAGCTTGTAGCTTCGATGGCGCCCACTCTCAATGTGTAGAACATTGACGGTGGACCCCCTAGGAGTTGTCGGAGCTTGTTAGCTTCGACGGCACTCACTATCAACGCATAGAACGTCGACGGTGGGCCTCCTAGGGGTGGTTGGAGCTTGGTAGCTTCGACAGCGGCCACTGTCAACACGTAGAACGTTGATAGCGAGCCCCCTGGGGGTTGTTGAAGCTTGGTAGCTTCGACGGCGCCCACTTTCACTGTGTAGAACATCGACGGCGGGCCCCCTAGGAGTTGTTGAAGTTTGGTAGCTTCGACGGCGCCCACTGTCAACGCGTAGAACATCGATGGCGGGCCCCCTAGGGTTGTTGGGGCTTGGTAGCTTCAATGACATCCACCATCGCCCATGTCGCTTGTCGTCAATCGTTCATTTTTCCTGCGCATAAGATACAAGAGAAGCAACAAAATCCGTCCTCTTGTCAATAGTTTTATTGCGGCTTACTATCCTTGTTTGAACTTTAGGTCTCAACTAATTCTTTGAAAAACATAAGTATTCTAATTAAATTTATAAAAAAATCGTATGCCTTCCGGACCCGCCTTACTGAGACCTGCCTGAATAGGTAGAGCGGCGTACTTAGGGTGCTTGACCAAGCTAAGTCGATAGCGCACTACGAACCTGTGTTGGCTTTGGTTTTCAGTCGAGTAGACCATCTAGCAATAATCGGGATCTAATGGAACATCATCAAAAAAGACTTACATATTTCTCATGAATTTTTTGGACCTTGCTTCACTCGGATTGCACAACATCACTATTGACAAGAAGGTATAAAATGAAAAGGGCTTGTACAAATGAAATGCACATGGAGTCTGTTTGTATAAAATGTTTCTCATTAAGGTCCAATTAATAGGGGAAGACAAGGACACACTTAAAGTACATGACTAAGTTAAGTGTGCTATTCTTCTTGATCTAACCCAGTGAAGGTAAATACACATCTAAAGCGCAGGACCAAGTTAAGTGTGCTAGGACCCTCCCGACTCTATCCATAGACTCTAAGAGATACAACTTATACAAATACAGACTCACCTCCGTGTAACTACATGTAAAACTTACAGAGGTGCTCGATGTTACAGGGGTTGGGAAGTGGTATCCCATCCTATGTCGCCAAGCGAACGCACCCGAGGCGGGAAACTTTGATAACCCGGGAAGGACCTTCCCAGCTGGGGGAGAGTTTTTTCATCCCTTCTCGAGTCATTATTCGCCGCAGCACCAGATTGCCTTCTTCTAACTGTCGATTGTGCATGAACCTTTGATGATAGTGCTGGAGCGCCTGATGGTATCACGCATTCTGAACAGCTGCTTGGCACCTTGCCTCATTGACGAGGTGTAGGTCATCACGCCGGAGTTGGTCCTGTGTGACGCCATCAAAGGTCCAGACCCAGAGAGAGCCCATGGTGATCTCCGGAGGAAGCACTGCTTCAGCTCCGTACACCAAGACGAAAGGTGTCTTTCCTGTAGCCTAATTATGTGTTGTCCGGCTCGCCCACAAAGCAGACGGGGGCTCCTTTATCCATTTGGCACCATGCTTCTTCAAGAGCTCATAAGTGTGCGTCTTTAGTCCCTTGAGTATCTCTGCATTTGCTCTCTCGGCTTGGCCATTACTTGCCGGATGGGCTACTAAGGCGTAGCGGACTTGTATGGTGAGATCTTCACAATACTCTTGGAATGCTGCACTTGTGAATTTGGTTTCGTTGTTAGTGATGACTCTATTCGGAACTCCAAATCTACAGACAATGGACTTCAAAAACTTGATGGTTGATTGCTTGTTGATAGTCACAACTGGAGTAGCTTTCAGCCACTTCGTAACCTTGTTGATGGCGACATACAAGAACTAGTAACATCCGACGGCTTTTGGGAAAGGTCCCAAACTATCCATCCCCCACATAGTAAATGGCCATGTGGCAGGTATCATCTGCAGTGACTAAGCTGGTGTGTTTATTTTATTCGCGTGAAACTGACACGCTTTGCACTTCTTCACCAACTCAACTGCATCCGGGAGTGCTGTAGGCCAATAAAAGCCATGCCGAAAGGCTTTACCGACCAACGTGCAAGAAGACGTGTGGTTCCCGCACTCGCCTCCATGGATCTCTGTGAGAAGCTCGCGACCTTCTTCTTGGGAAATGCACCAGATTAAAATGTCGTTGGCGCGACGTCGGTAGAGATCTCCTTCTACCAACGTGTATCTTTTAGCCAGCCTGACAATATGCTAAGCGGATACACCGTCTTCAGGAAGGATGTTGTCTTTCAAGTATCTCCGGACCTCTGAGATCAATGCATCAAAACTAACTTGAGCTTCAGGATCTTGCACGCTTAGTTGCTCGAAGCTTCAAGTAGCGCCTACCATCCTTGGTGCACACCATGGTAACAAGGCCACCGGGACCACCAGCTTCGGGTGTTGGTCTCGTCCCCATCACTTAGTTCGGCAGACTGAGCGGCAGGTGATGACAATCTCTTGACAAAAACCCCGACAGGTGCTTGATCCCAGGTTGAAGCGTTTGTCGAGAGGTCATCGGCTTCAGCGTTGTTGAGACGCTGGACATGGTGGAGATCAAGGACATGGAAGTCCTTTTGCAGCTTCTGGACTTCAAGTAAATAAGCAGCAAGTTGGGGGCTGTTGCAACTGCATTCACCTTTGACTTGTTTGATGATGAGTTGCAAATCACCCTTCACCAGGAGCCGTCGGACGCCATACGATAGGGCCACCTTGAGTCCGAAGATAAGAGCTTTGTATTCCGCCATGTTGTTGGTTGCCTTGAAGTCAAGGCGCATCATGTACTTGATGTACTCCCAAGTTGGAGCGAGGAGAAGTATTCCAACTCCGGCCCCCTGCTTCTGCATGGAGCCGTCGAAGTATAGAGTCTAGTGAGGCTCGGTGAAGACCGGGACATTAGGTTCTAGCTTCTGCTCATCAGCGCCCCATGGAGTTGATGAAGAAGGTGTCCACTCCGTCACAAAGTTAATCAGTGCTTGACTCTTAATCGCATGTCACAAGAATTCGAGGTCGAATTCTGCCAACTCCACTGCCCACTTGGCGATATTTCCGTAGAATTGGGATTATGTAAAATAGCTCGCAGTGGATAAGAAGTTACCACTAAAATTTTGTGGGATTGGAAGTAGTGGTGAAGCTTCCTTGATGCAATAATCACTACGTACAGTAGCTTATGCACCTCAATGTATCGAGTCTTGGCACCGTGAAGCACTTCGCTAATAAGGTATATTGGACGCTGGATCATTCGAACCCTCTCAAAGGGGTTCAGAGCTTCTTCTTCATCAACCCGAACCCTCCGGAGGGCTTCGGACCTTCTCCTTCTCCTTAAGTAGAGACCGGTCTTGATATTCCCTTGATCGTGTGTCATTAACATGGAATTAATGACGCGTTAATCAGGTCTTGTAATGGCTAATTGATATCCCTTGAATGTTCGTGCCGTTGGAGATTCCGATGTCTTCTTGTTGCTGAAGTACGTCCGAGCATTGACACATGGAAGCTCTGGAGCTTCCCTTTACTGGGGGATAGGTCCGATGCCGTTGGACACGTGGTAGTGTCAGAGCCTCCCTGAGGAGGGAGGCATGTCCAGCTCTGCAGGACACGTGGTAGCACCGGAGCTATCCTAACGAGGGAGCCAGGTCCGGCTTTTCTAGACACGTGGCTCTACCGAAGCTACCCTAAGGAGGGAGGTAGGTCCAGTTACGCGCGATGCGTGTCCCCTTCAAACGTCTACCACTTGGACATAGGAACTCCTGGACTTTGCTTGCGATGTCATGGGATGCCCGGTACGCAGTGTACTGACACCTCTATATTAGCGTACATGTATAGCAAAGCAACCGTCTTATCATCTGTTTCAACATCGTAGCTCGTGCCGCTACCAATAGTGGTGCCTCTCGTTTGAAAAATGGAGAGGTTGCTACAAGGGGGTGCTTCATCCATATTGTACTGCAACGTAGAAGCATTAACATTGTGTTCTTCTGCAAAATAGACACTTGAAAAGTATCCTATCTCCT
This sequence comes from Tuctoria greenei, assembly GCA_036927565.1. Classification (NCBI taxonomy): domain Eukaryota; kingdom Viridiplantae; phylum Streptophyta; class Magnoliopsida; order Poales; family Poaceae; genus Tuctoria; species Tuctoria greenei. The sequence goes on from JAYESD010000005.1 coordinate 119,043,582, forward strand.
GAATGGCGTATGCTTCGGCGATGCATCCTTCAACCCTTGCCCGATTGTGAACCATTGGTTTAAGACACCTGAGTGCTCTTTCAACGTGATACATCCACCTATATTGCACAGGGCCGCCCACTTTAGCTTCATATGGAAGATGGATTCAGAGATGTTGCATTGGATTGAAGAACACTGGAGGGGAAACTTTTTTCATCTTACATATAAGCACTGGTATCTCCCTTTCCAACTTCTCCATCATCTCCCTTGTGATTTCCTTAGCACAAAGTTGTCTATGAAAGTAGCTAAGCTCGGCTAACACCTTCCACACCGCATCGTCAATGTAGCCCCAAAACATAACCGGCAGAAGTTTTTCCATGATTATGTGATAATCAAGACTCTTCAACCCTATGATATTTACAGTCTTAACATTTACAACTCGTCTCAAGCGAGCAGCATAACCATTTGGGAATTTTTGAACTTTTCAACCACTCGAAGACTTCTTTCTTTTCTTTTGGTCAAAGACAGAAAGAAGCACGCGGTTTGCCACCAGCTTCGGAGAGCTGAGTTGGACGCTTAAAAACCTCTGCCAAATCCATACGAGCCTTTATATTGTCTTTGTTTTACCCGTCATATCGAAGCATGTGCTTATGATGCTTTGGCCCATGTTACGTTCCTGATGCATGACATAAATGTTATGCATTAGGATTAAGGACTTCACATAAGGTAGCTCCCATAGCGCACATATATGAGTCCCATTGTGGTCCTCTCTGTAAGCAACAAAATAACCAGGACGACCTTCATCTGGCACTAAGTTGTTCAACTGTTCAGCAATCTCTGACCCGTTTAGACGTTGCGGTGGTCCTTTTTTGACGATGGTGTCCTTCTTGAAGGCATTTCTCTGTTGCCTAAATACGTGACTGGGCGGTAAACAATGTCTGTGGCAATCAAAGTAGCAAATCTTGCCACCATGCTTTAAATGAAAACATTCCGTGTCCAAAGCACATATCGGACATGTCAAATGACCATGAGTGCTCCAGCCAGAAACCATGCTGTAAGCTGGGAAATCATGGACGGACCACAAGTATGCAGCTCGAAGTTGAATTTTTTTTTTGTAGAAGTCGTACACTTCAATTCCTGTCCATAACATTTTCAACTCTTCAATCAACAGCTTCAACATCACATTCAGTCGTGAACCAGGATGATCTGGTCCAGGTACAATAAGGTAAAGGAACATGAACTCGTAATTCATACAAAGAGATAATGGTAAATTGTACGGAATAGCGAACACGGGCCAACAAGAGTATGGTGTTGCGTTTGTACCTAACGGTGAAAAGCCATCTGTCGCCAACCCGATGCGAACATTTCTCGCGTCATTGGCAAAATCTGGATCGAAGCGGTCAAGCGCTTTCCATGCCTCACCGTCGGACGGGTGCACCATCATTCTGTCATTCTCACGTACACCTTCTGTGTGCCTCCTCATGTGTGTGGCTGTTTTATTTTAGAGAAACAAGCGCTTAGACCTAGGTGTGACAGGCAAGTAGCAAAGCTGCTTCTGTGCAACTTCAGTCATTACTTTTGTACCGTCGTCATTAACAACTTCGATAAATCTCACTTTATCATATTTTAAGCACTTGTTCTTGTTGGCATGCTCTTTCCAAACAAGCATGCAGTGGTATGGACACAAATCAATCTTCTCATAGTTCATACCAAGATCATAAATCAATTTCTTAGACTGATACATATCTTTAGGGAATTTATGGGGCTACGAAAGGACATCGCTAATCAATTTGATGAGGTCGTTGTAGTAGTTATGGAGAAGAAATACTTAGACTTAATTGCCATAAATCTAGTCATAAAACTGAAGATTGTCACTTTGGTGTGTTCATGTAACGGTTGTTTTGATGTTTTGAGATGCTCGAAGAACTCCTTTGCCTCCATTGTAGGAGAATCCTCCGTCAATTCAGGATTTATGGCTTCAAGCGTTTCATCCATCCTATCGACCCCAGTGTTGTCATCCCCATCTCGATCTTCTATGGCTTGAGAAGGGTGTCTCGCCGTGAAAGGTCCACAACTCATAATGTTGTATAAAACTGTTTCGACACAAGTGGAACGTCAACGTCACTTTGTCGAAACACTTTGCATTCTAACATTTGATACATTGGCACCGCACCTTGCTGTTGTTTGACAACGAAAAGCTCATTGTATGAAAGTGTCCGTCTTGGTGAACTACTCCTCTGAGTGACTCCCATCCTTTTTCCAACCAGTATACATCCAAGTGTGGTCTTAAGCCATGTTTGAGGGTATACCTTCAAAGCAGACAAATCATTATTAGTTTTATTGTTATGTAATGTCACAGCCCTACAACTAGGCAGATAGGTCCTAAACCCACCCAAGAGTTACCAGTGTGCTCATGACAGGACGTGCGGTCTGGATCCAGACAAAATTTTGACAGCGTAACCCCGTTGTTCTCCACTGCACGCCCAAAAATGGTGCAGAAGAGAACAACAGGGTTATGCCGTCGAAATCTGGTCCAGATCCAGACTCGCATACCATCAAAAGCCATGCCCCCTCGGTCACTCTCATGCTTTCCAAAAAGAGACAATTCCGAACCTTCACGTCTCACATGCCATTAGCATGTGAGATGTGCCGATCCAAAACGGGTGACGCATTGCTATAGGTTACGTCACTCATTTTCATTTTTAAGTCATTTACGAGAGAGAAAACAACGAGAGAAAGAGAAGGAGGAAAGTTGGTCTTAGATGACAATTCTATGTCTGGATGCACCGCCAGCGCAATCGCGGGTGATTGATGTCCTCACCGTCGTCGTTCGCTTCTGTGTCGTCTCAATGCATACATTATGACTACAACTGTCTATACAGCACGAACGCATTTATTGTGTGTTGTGTTGTGTTGGGTCGGGTCGGGCCGGGCCGGCCCAAAACTCGTTTATTTACATATTAATAAACTAACTAACTAATAAACAATTACATGTTCAGTACAAGTGAAAAGGGCAGAAGGCACGGCTCACAACAATTATACTATACAATTTGTTTGTGTAAATATGTTGCACACTCAACCAATAAGAACGGGTAGTGTATGAACTTTTACTAGCATATCCAACACATTCAGCTTCCAGTTACAAGGTTGATTGACTAACAAGGGTGTGTTACATGAACAAAGCTGAAAATACATAAAACAAGACTGCAGTTATTGTAAGAAAATGGTGATAAGGTTCCTCCACAGAAGACATGGTGTCCATTCAGGTTTGTCATATACAGCAAGCACTGCAAACCAACAGAGAGAAAAAATACACGGCTTAGAAATCCGCATTATCATCGTTATACTCCCAAATCTGACCTGCAACTGTTGGTGGGGGAATTGCAAGGGTGAGTACATGTCGTACTCCGTAAGTTAGAAAGTATGGCATGTAGTTGATACAATTGACCACAATAATAAAGGCTATGTGCTGAAAAGTACTTTAAACCATTTGAAAAGCAATATATTATATGTATGTGAAGTAAACCCATCATAAACCATGTAGTCATCATAATACAAGTCCATATTTCATTACCATCATCCAAATACTAGATTCCTCATTACCATAGACCATATCCATTGTCATAAACCATAATACCATCCCATAGTCATTACCAAAGCATCCCAATACCAAAATCCCTCTAATCATGTAGGTCATCCAGGTGCTCTTAACCGGGAGCATGACTATCATGATAGTTTTAATACTCTGCAGAGTTTGTACCGCTTTACCCACGTGTTTGTGATTTTGTCACCCGTCGGCGACTAAAGGAAACCTCAATTATGCCAAAACACTACCATAGGTGTATGGCCAAGAGATCACAAAATAGCCTTTACAAAAGGACTACTAGCATGTACGATCCCATTGAGGTTTCACCCGTGGTGATGTCTCCCTCTGAGCACATCTTCAACCAAGGGCCCCCTCTTGTGCCATTGGGATCCCAGGGAGTCCCACTAACCATATCCAAACCGAATCCGACTCCCCTTCCCCGGTGCGCCAAATGATCCATGCAATACTAGCAATGTCCTAATTAATCAGCTACGCCGCACCCATACTTGGCCTCGTGGTGGCACTGTTGTCCTGGCTTATTCTCGCATGAACCGATCCTTAGATCTAAAGCAAGCGGAGCCACCATAGAATCCAACCCAATCCACATACCATGCTTGCTTAGATCACCCATTACCATATCATATTGACCAGTTCATATTGACCATAATCTCATTAATGCATAATTAAATGTGTAGTTGTTTTCCCATCCCAATTAATTAAGCAAAGCAAAAAGGTAAAAAAGCCCTTCCCGACACTCTACTATGAAATCCAAGTGACAAGGGTGGTTAAACAAATCTAGTAAACTTCCTACCATAGGATTCCCATCAAATTGATACAAGCATGCAGTTTTAAAAACAAAACATTTATTGTCAAAACAGGATCAATATGTTCAAAGACACTTGCCTTGCTCTTGGGATTGGTTCGGGTAAAAGTCTTCAAACTGCTGATGCTGGATATCCTCCGCAGCACTCTCTAGCGCAAATCCATCTAAACCGCGCCACAAACATACAAGACAAGAATCACAATCAATAAGTGCACAAAAGTTACTCAATATGTCATGACATGCATGATTAATGCAATTGTAAAGAAGAACTAGTTAATGAGTTGTTAATGATGTTTACTAACTAGTTCTAATAGCTTTTAACAAGTTTATACAGGTTCGTAATTGATTCGAACCAATTTTGATTTAATTCAACAGAAAATAGATCGCAAAATCAGACAAGTCCACAGGGGACCGGACTAGTCCGCCCTTCGCAGGAACAACGGACTAGGGTTTTCTAGATCGACGTGAATTTGGAGAATTGGGGTTGAATTCACGTGAGGAATAGAGAGTAGAAGGTATACCATGTGTTTAGAACTCCAATGGATCAAGAATTTTGGAGGTAACACTTGGATCTTTGCGATCTAGGGTTTAATGAAGAACTTGAAGGTGAATTGGTGATGAAGAACTAAAACTTGATGGAGACCTTGATTCTCTTTCGTTTCCTCCTCTTCTTCTTCTTGCTCAGGATCTCCTTCTCCCTCCTTGATGGCGGCTCTCCACGAACTAGGGTTCGGGTGGACTTTCAATTGAGGCAAAAGGATGTTAAGTCAAGTGGTGGGGTTGTTTATATAAGGGTGGAGGCTAGGAATTGATAGAATTCGAGTTTAAGATGGGTAGAGGCCGGTTTGGGGTCCCACATGGGCTCCAAAAAGAGTTAGACACGACGTCCTTAGGACTACTTAAGGTAGAACCCAAAAACAAGTCGTGAAACAGAGGATCAACTCAGAGTCACAATTTATCAGACAGGTCCGCAAAATTCTGGACTAGTCCGAAGTTGGATAGAGAGATATCAGACAAGTTCGGACTATATCGGACAAGTCCGAGCTTGGTCAGAAGAAAAACAGACAAGTCTGATTTTAGTTAGAGGGAAAACGGACAAGTCCAAGGAGTTAGCAAAATTTCCAAGGATTCGATACACTGGACTAGTCCGCAATGGACCGGACAAGTCTGAAAGTGTCCATAGGGAAAAACAGACTAGTCCAAGTCCGATGAAGGTCAGGGAGAAATCGGACTAGTCCGCACTGAAAACAGACTAGTCCGCACTTCCCAGAATTCTTAAGTGCGGTTTTGCTTCTAATTCATTTTAAACTTGTTCCTTTTTATGTTACTAAACTTTAAACATGTATTAGAATGTATGCAATGCATGATTGATGAAAATGAGGGTGTTACAAACCTACCTCCCTTAAAATGAATCTCGCCGTCGAGATTCGACGCGGAAGAGAAAAGATAGGGAAATTCCTTGTTGAGATCATCATCCAGATCCCAAGTTGCTTCCAAATCTGTATGATGCTTCCATTAAACTTTACACCATCGAATAACCATGTTCCATGTGACTCTCTCCTTGGTTTCCAAGATTTTGACAGGTTGCTCGGCATAAGTCAAATCTACCTCTAATTCCAATTCTTCCATTGGCACTTGTTCTTCTGGTACCCTTAAACGCTTCTTGAGCTAGGAAACATGAAAGACATCATGTACATCCGAAAAATGAGCTGGCATCTCCAACCTATATGCTACTTATCCTCTTTTGTCCAAAATATTGAATGGCCCAATGTATCGAGGTGCTAGCTTGCCTTTGATATTAAACCTCTTATGACCGTGACACCTTGAGGTATACGAAGTTTTACACTTCGAAGGATAGTTTCCTTCTCCTATTGTCCGCATAGCCTTTTTGCCTTGATTGAGCAGCTCTCAAATTGTCGTGAATAAACTGAAGTTGCTTTTTAGCTTCTTGCAACACGTCAGGTCCAAATACTTGATTCTCCCCTGTCTCATTCCAGAACAAAGGTGTCCTACACTTCCTTCCATAAAGTGCTTCATATGGTGACATCTTCAAGCTTGCTTGGTAACTATTGTTATATGAGAATTCCGCATATGGCAAGCTCTTGTCCCATCTTCTTCCATGCTTCAAAGCACAATCTCTTAACATATCCTCTAAAATCTGATTGGTCCTCTCAGTTTGTCCATCCGTTTGAGGGTGATATGCTGAGCTGAAATTCAACCTTGTTCCCAATGCTTCATGCAATTTTTGCCATAATCTGGAGGTAAATTGAGAACCTCTATTCGAGACTATCTTCTCCGAAACCCCATGTTGGCACACAATGTGCTCCATGTATAGCTCTACTAGCTTCGCGGTGGTATAGGTGGTCTTGACAGGAACAAAATGAGCTGACTTGGTCAATCGATCCACGATTACCCAAATTGAGTCATAACCGAACTGTGTACATTGCAATCCAACTATAAAGTCCATACTGATCTCTTCCCACTTCCATTCTGGGATCTTCAATGGCTGCAATAATCCCGCTGGCCTTTGATGTTCCGCCTTGACTCGTTGGCACACATCACACAACACTACATATTCTGCTATGTCCTTTTTTATGCTAGCCCACCAATAGCACGTCTTCAAGTCCTTGTACATCTTCATACAACCAGGGTGAATCGAGTATGGCGAGTCATGTGCCTCCTTTAGTATTGTCTTCCGAATCTACTCCACTGCTATACTTGCAGGAGGAGGCAACGAGGCCGTGATGGCCAATTACTTCCCTATGGCTCTAACTGGGACCGCCAGGTCCTGGTTCATGATTCTTCCGCCCAACTCCATCAACAGTTGGGCAGAGCTATGCCAACAGTTCTCTGCCAACTTCGGGAGTTCTTACACTCGGCCCGACACTAAACTAGACTTGTTTGCTATGAAGCAAACAACGGGGGAATCGCTGCAATCCTTTATCAAGCGGTTTTCTTAGGTACACAATACCGTCCCCTTTATCTCAAACGCTTCTGTTATTGTCGCATTCAGAAATGGCGTCCGAGACAAGAAAATGCTAGAGAAGCTGGCGATGAAAGAAGTCACCAGCGTCACAGAGTTGTTCAGCCTGGCTAATAAGTGTGCCCGGGCCGCAGAGGGCCGAGAAATGCATTCAAAGCCAGCTTCGGAGGCTAACAAAAAGTCCTCCAAAGCTAAAGACACTACCACCGGGGTGGCAAAAAGAAGAAGAAGTCCAATGGCAAGACGAAGTCGTCAGCCGGTCCACCTACTGCTGCAGTTGCTGCAGCTCCAGGTGGCTGGCGGCCATGCCTCGAGAAACTACCTCGACCTTCATCATAAGATGGCGGTAGTTCAAAGATGTGGTGTCCAATCCACAATATGGATAAACACATACTGGAGGACTGCCAAGAGGTCGAAAACCTTGTCAAGCGCTACAACAAGCGCCGAGAAGAAGCTCCTTTCCGTCGGCAGGAAGGAAAGCAAAAAGTTGACGAAGCTACAGCTGAGACGGAGCTAAGCTTTCAGGATCCCAAGAAGGTCCTCAAGGTTGTCTACAACACAGTAGACGAAGATTTTGTCGTCTCCGACAATGAACCTCGAAAGACCCTGAACACCATCTATGGTGGTCCTTGGGACATCACTTCTCGCCGCGTCCTCAAGACAATGCAAGGGAAATGGCTGCCGTAGCTCCTACTACTAGGGCGGAACCACATCGGAAGTGGATGGATACGCCCATCACCTTTGATGCAACAGACTTCCCAACGAACATGGTCGGAGCTGGACAACTCCTATTGATGGTATCTCCGACCATCAACAACGTCCAGATCTACCACATTCTGATAGACGGAGGCGCAATGCTCAATCTCTTGAGCTTTGAAGCATTCATGAAGATCCAACTGCAACTCTTGGACCTTTGCCCCTCAAGACCTTTCTCCGGGGTAGGTCTGGGGGCCATCAGCCCCCTCGGATCCATCACTCTCCCGTTGACCTTCGGAACTCGAGAGAAGTATAGGACTAAGAAGTTGGTCTTCGATGTTGCTCACATCAGTCTGCCCTTCAATGCCATCCTGGGCAGGCTTGCCTTGTACAAGTTCATGGCCGCAGCTCACTACGGCTATAAGGTGATGAAGATGCCGACACCCTCAGGCGTCTTCCGGGTCCGTGGAGACCTCACTGCAGGAGTCACCATGCTAGAGGAACTCCATGTGCTTGCCACGGCACAAGAAGGAACCTCCGGCAAAGAGCTCATTGCTCTACCTCCGAGCACTCGTCAACGAGGCTCAACCTCTGCACCACGTGTTCAACCAAGCGGCAACACCGATGTTCCCATCAAAGTCGTCCAAATCGGTTCTGATGCTTCTCAGATCACTCATATATTGGGGGGTTTGAACAACAAATAGGAACTCGCGCTCATCACTTTCCTCCGGGCTAATGTTAACATGTTTATCGGGCAACCGTCACAAATTCCTGGGATCCCGAGGGAGGTGATTGAGCACAATCTGAAGATTTATCCTTACGCACGGCCTGTACACCAGAAGCCCCAGAAGTAATTAGTCGAGCGGCAAAATTTCATCCGACAGGAGATCAAGAAGCTACTCGAAGCTGGTTTCATCCGGGAGGTTTTTCATCCAAAATGGCTGGCAAACCCAGTCGTTGTACCCAAGGCCGGCAGGAAGCTTCGGATGTGTATCGACTACACCACACTAAATAAGGCATGTCCAAAAGATCCATTTCCACTACCTAGGATAGATCAGATAGTGGATTCCACCTTCGGGTGTGAGCTGTTGTGTTTCCTAGATGCATACTCCGTATATCATCAAATCCAAACGTCTAGGGAAGATGAAGAGCACATTGCCTTCATAACAGTAGATGGATTGTATTGTTATACTGCCATGCCCTTTGGTCTCAAAAATGTTTCTTCAACCTTTGTGCGAGCTATGTACAAAACTTTTGGAGAACTCATTAGGGATGTGGTGGAGGTGTATGTCGATGACATCGTTGTGAAGGTCAAGAACAAGAAGTCACTCCTTGACAATTTACAAGTCGTCTTCGACAAGCTGCGCATTACGCGCACCAAGCTGAACCGAGACAAGTGTGTCTTCGGGGTTAGCTCCGGGAAGCTCCTTGGTTTCTTGATAACCCACCGAGGAATTGAGGAAAACCCGGTGAAGATCAAAGCTATAGAAGACATGCAACCTCCAACCCGCATCAAGGACGTCCAAAAGGTAACTGGATGTCTAGCTACGCTCAGTCGGTTCATCTCAAGGCTGGTAGAGCGGGCACTTCCCTTCTTCAAGCTATTGAGGAAGATCGGACCATTGCATTGGTTTGAAGAAGCAGAAAAGGCGTTCCAAGAGCTCAAGTAACTCCTCACCACCTTACCAATCTTGGTAGCTCCGAACCCTGGTGAGCCTCTACTGCTTTACATTTCTGCAGCTTCAGAAGTTGTCAGCATGGTCTTGGTCGCGGAAAGAACAGAGCCACATTCAGTTCAGGAGCCTAGAACACTCCGGGAGGGTTCGGGGCTACCTGAAGGCAAGTCTGGGTCCCAGCCCGCAGGCACGGATCTTCAAGTTGGAGTGCTAGAAGATCAACCTCTCTCATCTCAGAGAGGTCTCACGACTGTTCAAGAAGATCTGAATCCCTCAAAGAGGGTCCGGGTTGAACATGAAGAAGTTTTGGACCCCTTTGGGAGGATCAGGGAAACTCAACAAGAAGGTCCGGACCCCTCCAGTAGGGTCCATGTCGATGGAGAGGAAGCTCCGGGCCCCTTCGAAAGGGTTCCGACTGTCCAGCGCCCGGTGTACTTCATCAGATCATGATGCCAAGACCAGATACATTGAGGTGCATAAGCTGCTTTACGCAGTTCTTATTGCCTTAAGGAAGCTTCATCATTATTTCCAAGCCCACACGATATCAGTGGTAACTTCTTATCCACTGCATGCTATATTGCATAACCCTAATTCCACTGGGAACATCGCAAAGTTGGCAGCGGAGCTGGCCGAGTTCGATCTTGAATTCGTGTAGTGACTAGCAATCAAAAGTCTAGCTTTGGCTGACTTTGTGGCGGAGTGGACTCCCTCTTCATCAAATCCAGGGGGCCCTAGTGAGCAAAAGTCGGAACCCAAGGTTTCGGTCTTCACATAGCCTCACTGGACACTCTACTTTGACGGCTCCGTGCAGAAGCAGGGGGCCAGAGCTGGAATCCTCTTCCTCACTCTGACTGGGGAGAAGGTCAAATACATGGTTCACCTTGACTTTAAGGTGACTAACAACATGGCGGAGTATGAAGCTCTCATCTACGGGCACAAGGTTGCACTATCCTATGGTGTCAAACAGCTATTGGTGAAGGGTGATTCACAGCTCATCATAAAACAAGTCAAAGGTGAATGCTGCTGCAACAACCCCCAACTAGTCGCTTATCTCATTGAAGTCCAGAGGCTTCAGAAAGACTTTGAAGTCCTGGATCTCCACCGTGTTCAGCGTCTCCATAACGTTGAAGCCAAAGAACTCTCAACGAAGGCTTCAACCAGAGCTCCGGCTCCCGATGGAATCTTCATCCGAAGGTTGTCAAGACCAACAGCTCAGTCTACCGAATTGAGCGAAGGGGGCGAGACCAGTACCTCAAAGATGGCGGTCCCGGTGGCCCTGTTACCATGGCATTTACCAAGGGTCATAGGTGCTGTCGGAAGCTCCGAGCAACCCAGCACGCAAGACTCAAAAACTCAAGTTAGCTCCAATGCATGGACCTCGGAGATCTGGAGCTACTTGAAAGACAATATCCTTCCTGAAGATGATGTATCCGCTGACCGGATCATCAGATTGGCTAAAAGATACACGCTGGTAGAAAAGGATCTCTACCGGCGCAGTGCCAACGGCATCCTAATGCGGTGCATTGCAAGGGAAGAAGGTCGCGATCTCCTCATGGAAATCCATGTAGGCGAGTGTGGAAACCACGGGTCTTCCCGCACGCTGGTCAGCAAAGCCTTTTGGCACAGCTTCTACTGGCCTACAGCACTCCAGGACGCAGTGGAGTTGGTGAAAAAATGTGAAGCATGCCAGTTACATGCAAAACAAATTCACACACCAGCTCAATCACTGCAAATGATACCTCCTACATGGCCTTTCGTTGTGTGGGGCATGGACATTTTGGGACATTTCCCAAATGTCGTCGGAGGTTACAGGTTCCTGTATGTAGCCATCGACAAGTTCACCAAGTGGTCGGAAGCTACTCCAGTTGTGACTATCAACAAGCAATCGGCAATCAAATTCTTGAAGTCCATAATCTGCAGATTTGGAGTTCCAAACAAAGTCATAACTAACAATGGAACCCAATTTAAAAGTGTTGCATTCTAAGAATATTGTGAAGACCTCGGCATTCAAGTCAGCTACGCCTCAGTAGCTCACCCAGCAAGTAATGGCCAAGCCGAGAGAGAAAATGCAGAAATCCTAAAAGGACTCAAGACGGACATATATGAGCACTTAAAAAAGCATGGGGCCAACTAGATTGAAGAGCTTTCGTCTACATTGTGGGCCAACAGGACAACACCTAACTGGTCAACTGGAGAGACACCCTTCTTCCTGGTGTACAGAGCTGAACGAGTCCTTCCTCCGGAGATCACCATGGGGTCGCTCTGGGTCTGGACATTTGACAAAGCCACGCAGGACCAGCTCCGATGTGAAGACCTTGACCTCGTCGACGAGGGAAGGTGCCAAGCAGCTGCCCGGAAAGCATGCTATCACCAAGCGCTCTGGCTCTATCATCAAAGGCATGTGTGCAACCGACAGCTCGAAGAAGGAGATCTAGTGCTGCGGAAAATACTAACTCACGAAGGGATGAACAAACTCTTCCTCGGCTGGGAAGGTCCCTTCCGTGTGATCAAAGTATCTCGCCCCGAATGTGTTTGCTTGGCAACTGAGGATGGGACTTTGCTTCCTAATCCTTGGAACACTAAGCACCTCCGTAAGTTTTAAGCGTAGAATCACGAAGGTGAGTCTGTAAATACACACAGTGTATGTTATAGAGTCAATATACAGAGATGGGTAGGTCCTCCGGGAAAACATCCGGACCCATCCGGGAGGGTCCGGGAAGTTCAAACAACACTTGACATAGTCACAGCTCTAAAAGTGTTGTTGCCTGCCCCGGGCTAGCAAAAGATGTATAGCACACTTAGCCTGGTCATGTACCCTAAGTGTGTCCTTGTCTCCCCTGTAATCCGGACCTATAATGAAAGACATTGTTGTGCGAAAACAGACTCCACGTGCATTTATTTTTGTACAAGGCTCGGTCTTTTGAATAATATTTTTATCCTTCTTGTCTATAATGAAGTTGTGCAGTTCTTTTTAAGTTTTAGTCCAAGTTATTCATATGTGTTACAAGTTATATTGTTGGTCTATTTGGATCTTAACATTGCTGCATAGTCTACTTGCCTGAACGCCAAACCAACATAGGTCTGGAGTGTCCTATCGACTTAGCCTGGTCCTGCACCCTAAGTACGCCACTCTACCTACATCGCGACAGGCCTTAGTAGGGTGAGAACTAAAAAAGCATGCGGATCTAGAAAGATTACATCAATATGCTTGTTATCATATCGAATTTCTTCAGATTTAAAACTCAAATAAGAACAGTATGTCACAAACAATTTATAGATAAGAGGACGAATTTTACTCTTTTTCTTGGCTTTAATGTACAGGAATAACAAAAAAAACTCATGGCAACGGTGGACGATGTCGGAGCTATTAAACTCCGACAACCTCCAAGGGGGCCCGCCATCGACATTTTCGGACATTGAAAGTGGGCGCCGCCAGAGCTAACGAGCTCCGGCAACTCCTATGGGGGCCGGCCATTGACGTGAAGTATAATTCAAGTGAAGATGGCATAACCACCCGAGGGGATCGCCGTCAACATTTACTACAAATATGTTGGGTGTCATCGGACCTATCAAGTTCCGACAACCCCACGGGGCCCACCGTCAACGTTTTGCGCATTGGTAGTGGGTGTCATCGGATCTATCAAGCTCCGACAACCCCAGGGGGCGTCGTCGATGTTCTACGCGTTGGCAGTGAGTGTCATCGGACCTACAAAAGCTCCAACAACACCAGGGGGCCCGCCGTCGATGCTACAAAAGCTCCTTGGAGAAGTCGGAAATAAACTTTGGAACTAAAAGCTACAAGTTCGAAGTTTCCAAGTCATCAACACATCGTCAAATTCTTTTTGTACATCTTTGCAATCAAATTGTGTACATCTACGAGGTGGCAAACAAGATAAAGGACAGTGTATTGAAGACAAGGACAACAAAATGGAATTGATTGCAGAGACAGGGGATTTCAAAGTACTGGATTACAAAATAAGGGTTACAGCAAAAGGCAAAGGGAAAAGGTCCTAACTACTTGAGGATCTAAGTCCTGCGGAAAAACGAGGCAACCTTCTCAGCAGCTTCTTGGACGCGGGCCTTAGCGGCATCCTCCTCTTCAGCAATAAGTCCTTCAAAGACCAAATTAAGAGAAAATGCTGGGTCTTGGCTTTTGTAACACGCCAAAACATACTCGGCGACGTTCTTGGCCAGAGATTTTCCCTCTGTCTCCAGCTGATCAGCGATGACATCACCCATTGCATCGAGTTTGCTGCCAGTAGAGCCAAGTGCCACCAGCGTCTGGTCCAGCTCCTGTGTTGGGTTCTCCGAATGTACCGGACTAAAGCCAAGAGGAACCAGGGCTCTGTCCGCACGTCCCAGGAAATCCCATACCAGCAGGGATTTAGTTGCCCTTGAGCTCCGCAGCTCCTCTAGTGACCTTCGGGCGGCCGCTAGCTCCGAACTTTCCCGAGCGAGGCGCTCAACCGCTTTGGCATGTTGCTACGTACTCTCAGCTACTTGCTTTTCGCAGTCAACTAGCTCCGTCTCCCCGAGGTGGATGTGGTTTGCCGTTCTTCCAGGTCCTTCTCCCTGCCTCTTACTTTCCCTTCTCTGGTGGCAACATCAGCTTATCTTTTCGAGAGCTTTTGCCCAAGTTTCCAATACTTTTCTTCCTCCTCTTTACTCCACAGATCAAACTTCTTAGAGAGATCTGCTAAATTCTGCTCAGCCAGCATCATCTTCTGACCGAGCTCCTCCTCCCTTTTCAAAACATCCTCTTGTTGTTCCAGGAGCTTCTTTTCTCTAGCATCAAGGTCTGCTCGACACTTCAGGAGAACCTCATTTAATTCATTGAGGTTGTCGTGACGCTCGCCAGCAGCAACACTCCTTTCCTTGGCATGCTCGAGAATCTCCCGAGAATTAGCATTGAGAGCCTTGATGGCAGCTTCCTTCTCCTCCAGCAATTTGCCCCAATGTTTCAGCCGGGCCTCTTCCTTCTCGACCGACTCGTTTTGGTCCGCAAGCCTTGTCTACGCCATCTTGGTCTCGAAGTGAAGTCTGTTGCGCCAGCACCTCAAGGTGTGACGCTCTTCTTCAAGGACCTTATTGTCATGGTCGAAGGCAAGCTGGACTTGTCAGAGGCTTGAGCAGGATTGTCAATAGACAACGCCAAAGGAATGGGCTCCGGACCTCCTGGGGTCACCTCTGCTAGTTCCAAGGGGTCGTCAAGAACCAAAATAGGGTCCCACACCACAAGCGTGGTTCCCTGAGCTTCTACGGCACTGGGGCCGCCCTCCGGGTGCTTTCGGCGGTAGCTGAGGAAGAACCCACTGGGGGAACTTCTACCCCTGGGGCTGACGCCAAAGGTGCCGCCGCATAAACTTCAATTGCTGGCTCTGCGGGTGGAGAGCCTTTTGCCGCCTCTTCATGGTGTTCTTCCTCAGGCATGGGCACCTCCAGAGCAGTTACTTCAGGGGCGGTCGTTGGAGCTTAACCCGAAGCCACTTCCACCACCGGCTCGCCGGTACATCAACCATCTCCAGCTCGGCAGCCGGAGCTTCAACAACTTCCAGCTCGGAGGTCAGAACATCAAGTCCCAATGACTTGGTTGTCGAGACCAGTACCTCAAAGATGGCGGTCCCGGTGGCCCTGTTACCATGGCATTTACCAAGGGTCATAGGTGCTGTCGGAAGCTCCGAGCAACCCAGCACGCAAGACTCAGAAACTCAAGTTAGCTCCAATGCATGGACCTCGGAGATCTGGAGCTACTTGAAAGACAATATCCTTCCTAAAGATGATGTATCCGCTGACCGGATCATCAGATTGGCTAAAAGATACACACTGGTAGAAAAGGATCTCTACCGGCGCAGTGCCAACGGCATCCTAATGCGGTGCATTGCAAGGGAAGAAGGTCGCGATCTCCTCATGGAAATCCATGTAGGCGAGTGTGGAAACCACGCGTCTTCCCGCACGCTGGTCAGCAAAGCCTTTTGGCACAGCTTCTACTGGCCTACAGCACTCCAGGACGCAGTGGAGTTGGTGAAAAAATGTGAAGCATGCCAGTTACATGCAAAACAAATTCACACACCAGCTCAATCACTGCAAATGATACCTCCTACATGGCCATTTGCTGTGTGGGGCATGGACATTTTGGGACCTTTCCCAAAATCCATCAGAGGTTACAGGTTCCTGTATGTCGCCATCGACAAGTTCACCAAGTGGCCGGAAGCTACTCCAATTTTGACTATCAACAAGCAATCAACAATCAAATTCTTGAAGTCCATAATCTGCAGATTTGGAGTTCCAAACAATGTCATAACTGACAATGAAACCCAATTTACAAGTGTTGCATTCCAAGAATATTGTGAAGACCTCGGCATTCAAGTCAGCTACGCCTCAGTAGCTCACCCAGCAAGTAATGGCCAAGCCAAGAGAGCAAATGCATAAATCCTAAAAGGACTCAAGACGCGCACATATGAGCGCTTAAAAAAGCATGGGGCCAACTGGATTGAAGAGCTTTCGTCTACATTGTGGGCTAACAGGACAACACCTAACCGGTCAACTGGAGAGACACCCTTCTTCCTGTTGTACGGAGCTGAAGTAGTCCTTCCTCTGGAGATCACCATGGGGTCGCTCCGGGTCCGGACCTTTGACGAAGCCGCGCAGGACCAGCTCCGGCGTGAAGACCTTGACCTCGTCGATGAGGGAAGGT
This sequence comes from Tuctoria greenei, assembly GCA_036927565.1. NCBI lineage: Eukaryota > Viridiplantae > Streptophyta > Magnoliopsida > Poales > Poaceae > Tuctoria > Tuctoria greenei. The sequence continues at coordinate 119,060,019 of JAYESD010000005.1, forward strand.
GCCAAGCAGCTGTCTGGAATGCACGCTATCGCCAAGCGCTCCGACACTATTATCAAAGGCATGTGCGCAACCAACAACTCGAAGAAGGCAATTTGGTGCTGCAAAAAATACTAACCCTCGAAGGGATGAACAAACTCTCCCCCGGCTGGGAAGGTCCCTTCCGTGTGATCAAAGTATCTCGTCCTGGATGCGTTCGCTTGGCAACTGAGGATGGGACTCTGCTTCCTAATCCTTGGAACATCGAGCACCTCTGTAAGTCTTATGCTTAGAATCACGGAGGTGAGTCTATAATTACACACAATGTATGTTATGGAGTCAATATACAGAGATGGGTAGGTCCTCTGGGAAAACATTCGGACCCCTCTGGGAGGGTGCGCAAAGTTCAAGCAACACTTGACACAGTCACGGCACTAAAAGTGTAGCTACCTGCCCGGGGCTAGTACAAGATGTATAGCACACTTAGCCTGGTCATGTACCCTAAGTGTGTCTTTGTCTCCCCTGTAATCCGGACCTATAATGAAAGACATTGTTGTGCGAAAACAGACTCCACGTGCATTTATTTTTGTACAAGGCTCGGTCTTCTGAATAATTACTTTTATCCTTCTTGTCTGTAAAGAAGTTGTGCAATTCCTTTTAAGTTTTAGTCCAAGTTATTCATATGTGTTACAAGTTATATTGTTAGTCTATTTAGATCTTAACATTGCTGCATAGTCTACTTGCCTGAACGCCAAGCCAACATAGGTCCGGAGTGTGCTATCAACTTAGACTGGTCCTGCACCCTAAGTACGCCACTCTACCTACATCCCGACAGACCTTAGTAGGGTGAGAACTAAAAAAGCATGCGGATCTAGAAAGATTACATCAATATGCTTGTTACCATATCGAATTTCTTCAGATTTAAAACTCAAATAAGAACAATAAGTCACAAACAATTTAAAGATAAGAGGACGAATTTTACTCTTTTTCTTATCTTTAATGTACAAGAATAACAAAAAACTCATGGCGACGGTGGACGATGCTGGAGTTATTAAACTCCGACAACCTCCAAGGGGGCCCGCCATCGATGTTTTTGGACGTTGAAAGTCGGCGCAGCCAGAGCTAACAAGCTCCGGCAACTCCCATGGGGGCCGACTGTTGACGTGAATTATAATTCAAGTGAAGATGGCATAACCACCTGAGGGGATCGCCGTCAACGTTTTCTACGATTGATGGTGGGTGCCGTCGGACCTATCAAGTTTCGACAACCCTAGGGGGCCCACCATCGATGTTTTACACGTTGGCAGTTGGTGTCATCAGACCTATCGAGCTCCAAAAACCCCAGGGGGCCCATTTTCGACGTTCTACCTGTTGGCAGTGAGTGTCGTCGAGCCTACAAAAGCTCCGACAACCCCAGGGGGCCCGCCGTCGACGTTCTACGCATTGGTAGTGGGTGTCATCAGAGCTACCAAGCTCCAACAACCCTAGGGGGCCCGCCGTCGATGCTACAAAAGCTCCCTAGAGAAGTAAGAAATAAACTTCGGACCTAAAAGCTACTAGTTCGTAGTGTCCAAGTCATCAACACATTGTCAAATCGTTTTAGTACATGATTGCAATCAAATTGTGTACATCTACCAGGGGGCAAACAAGATAAAGGACAGTGTATTGAAGACAAGGAACAAAAAATGGAATTCATTGCAGAAACAGGGGATTTCAATGTCTTGGATTACAAAATCAGGGTTACAGAAAGGCAAAAGGAAAAGGTCCTAACTAGTGGACGATCTAAGTCCTGCGTAAAAAAGGAGGAAACCTTCTCAATAGCTTCTTGGACGATGGCCTTAGCGGCATCCTCCTCTTCAGCAATGAGTCTTTCAAATACCAGATCAAGAGAAGATTGTGGGTCTCGGCTATTGTAACACGCCAATACATACTCGGCGTTGTTCTTGGCCAGATATTTTCCCTCTGTCTCCAGCTGATCAGCGATGACATCACCCATTGCGTCGATTTTGCTGCAGTAGAGCCATGTGCCACCAGCGTCTATTCCAGTTCCTGTGTTGGGTTCTCTCGACGTACCGAACTGAAGTTAAGAGGCACTAGGGCTCTGTCCGCACGTCCCAGTAAATCCCATACCAGCAGGGATTCAGTTGCCCTCGAGCTCTGCAGCTCCTCCAGTGACCTCCGGGCGGCCGTTAGCTCCGAACTTTCCCGAGCGAGGCGCTCAACCGCTTTGGCATGTTGCTACATACTCTCATATCCTTGATTTTCACGATCAGCTAGCTCTGTCTCCCAAAGGTGGATGCGGTTCCGCCGTTCCGCCAGGTCCTTCTCCCTGCCTCTTACTTTCCCTTATCTGGTGGCAACATCAGCTTCTCTTTTTGAGAGCTCCTGCCCCAGTTTCCAGTACTTTTGCTCCTCCTCCTTACTCCACAGATCAAACTTCTTAGAGCGATCTGCTAAATTATGCTCAGCTAGAGTCAGCTTCTGACCGAGCTCCTCCTCTCTTTTCAAAACATCCTCCTGCTGTTCCAGGAGCTTCTCTTCTCTTGCATCAAGGTCTGCTCGACGCTTCAGGAGAACCTCATTTAATTTATTGAGGTTGTCGTGACTCTCATTAGCAACATCACTCCTTTCCTTGGCATGCTCGAGAATCTCCCAAGAATTAGCATCGAGAGCCGTGATAGCGGCTTCCTTCTCCTCCAGCAATTTGCTCCAATATTCCATTGGGCCTTTTCCTTCTTGACCCACTCCTTTTGGTCTGCAAGCCTTGTCTTCATCAGCTTGGTATCGAAGTGAAGTATGTTGTGCCAGCGCCTTAAGGTGTGACGCTCTTCTTCGAGGACCTTGCTGTCGTGGTCGAAGGCGAGTTGAACTTGTCCGAGGCTTGAGCAGGCATTGTCAATAGACCACGCCAAAGGAATAGGCTCCGGACCTACCGAGGTCACCTCCGCTGGTTCCAAGGGGTCTTCAAGAACGAAAATAGGGTCTCACGCCACAAGTGTGGTTCCCTGAGCTTCTACTGCATTGGGGCTTCCCTCCGAGAGCTCTTTAGCAGTAGCTGAGGAAGAACCCACTGGGGGAACTTCTACCCCTGGGACTGACGCTGAAGGTCCTGCCGCAGGAACTTCAATCGCTGGCTCTGCGGGTGGAGAGCCTGCCGCCCCCTCTTCATGGTGTTCTGCCTCTGGCATGGGCACCTCCGGGGCAGTTACTTCCAGGGCGGTCGTTGGAGCTTCACCCGAAGCCACTTCCACCACTGGCTCGGAAGCCGGGGCTTCAACAACTTCCGGCTCGGAGGTCGGAACTTCAAGTTCCAATGACTAGGTTGCCGAGGCATCAACAACATACGCTAGAGCTTTCGACACCATCAACTCTCCTGCCGGTTCAGCAAAAACTTTTGGCACAGCGACCGGAGCCTCGATCACCTCTGGCTCTGAAGCTAGAGCTTCCACCATCTCCGCGTCCGGCGCGGGAGCTTCAGTTCCTGGTGCTGTCGCTACTGGAGCATCTTCATGTATGTCTCCCCCGTGGTCTGCCACTTCCACGGGAGTCTCTGGTGTCGACTCTGGATCTAGATCCACGACAGCTGGCGCCGGATTTGTCGTGACCTTAGACACCACTTGAGGAGGCATGGGGGTTGGAGCTGGAGCTTCCGCCCGCATTATTTCGGCCCCTGCAACAGAGGCCGGAGCTTTAGACCCCTTCTTTGATGCTCTGTAGTCAAAAAATTGGATGATTCAAAACATGACAAAAATAAGAATGGCAAATCAAGGTGAAAAAGCAAAGCTTACCTGGGAAGCTACTGCTCCAATCGGTGCGGAACTTCTTTGCTGGAGGCTAACAACCAGAACCTGCCGTAGTTGGCACAGAGGGAGCTTCGGAATGACGCCCAGAGCCTGTCGCCGTTGTCGGTGTTACCCCAGCTGATGCCTTCCTTGGGTGGGATGGACTACCGGACCCGGAGCCCGTAGCTAGCGCCAGGACCGGAGTCGACTGTACGGAACTGGCGCCTCTTGAGGACGTTTGCACCAGAGGAGGTTTCACTGTAGAAGATCTCCCTCTTCGGGGAGAAGGGGCAATCGTAGATGCAGCAGACCTGATGGAGCTCCCATCAGCGTGCCTTAGCTCCCCCTTTCGGCTAGAAGATTCGGCTGGCTCCTTGCCCTTGCCCTTGCCGACATCATCTACTTTTTTTCTCGGGGTAGGGGCGACCACCTCCTCGGAAGCTCCGGGAATCACAACCCTAGAGACCTTATGCTTCTCCACTTCACCCAGGTCTTCCAGCGTCGGCATCCTCCTCCGGAGCTCCCTGCTGAACTCTGGAGTCATATTCAGAGGCAAGAAAGCCGCTAGCGGAGCCAAGGTGTCATCGGCGATGGACCCATGCTGAAGTTTCTTGAGATGGAGCCTTAAAGCTTTGTCATCCAAGTTGGATTTCAAACTGGTTTCAATCCAGTCATCATCCATCACACTGTTGAAGGCCCAGGCGAGCTTCTCCCTTCTCCACAGCAGAGCCCACATGTTCACCAAGAAATTTCCGAAGACCATCTGGGGGGTCACTCCACCCTCCACACATTCTTGGATTCTGGCTAGGACAGGCTTGAACGCATCTGACAGCTTCGGGACCACATTCCAGGCATCGGTGTCGACGTTGGGGAGTCCCTGGGGCAGCTCCAGCCTATCATGCTCCTCCACAGCAATGATGACCCAATCCTTCTTCCAGTCATCCCATTTGCCATAGGGGGGGTGACTTCAAGTACATGAAGGGGAAATTCTTGCGCTTCACAAAGTAGTAGAAGCCAAGCAGCTTAGCCCCTTGCCAGTGGTATGGACCGTGAAGAAGGTCCGGAATAGCTTGACGTAGGGAGGCACGCCCACCCACATCTCGCAGAAGTGGACAAAAGTCGCCACCAGCAAGAGGGAGTGAGGGCTGAGATGATGAAGTTGAAGGCCGTAGAAGTCCAGCAGCATCAGGATGAAACTTGAAAAAGGTGGGATCAGTCCCACCATGGTGTGTGCCGAGAAGTACACCATCTCGCAGTGGTGTTCCTTCTTGAAGGGGAGCTTGTAGACACGAACCAAGTGTCGAAGGAGTCGCTGGATCATCCCATGAAGGTTCGGGCCTTCATCAGATGGTCCTTGCTCTGGATGCGGCTTTTAGGAAGACCTAACTCCATCGCGGCAAAGTGGAGCAAAAGAGGAGAAATCTAGGTAAAGTTTGGGAGGCTGAGAGCGCGAGTTTGATCGAAAGAGTAAAGAGACCTCAAACCGTGCGGACTTTCCTTCTTAAGTAAGCCTCCACGACGCTTGGATGGAAACCGCAATGAGAGCAAGTCCACATTACAAAGAATCTACCCTATCAATGACGAATGAGCCCGGGGCCACCCCGACGAAGAAGTCGAGGTTATTATCCCACGTGAACCGTTGTCATGATGGGCGGCGGGAAGCCCGAGAGTGGTAGTCTGACAAGGCGCTCAGAACCGATACGGTTTTCGTATTGGGAACCGGCGACCTTCATATGCGTGAGATCTGCACTCAAAGATCTCATTTACCGTATTCAAAACAAGCCACGCAGCAAGGGTTCAACCCCAGACCATCGCCCCAACGGTACATTAGAAAACCTTTGAAGTTGTAGCACGGGAATCGAGGATGGCCCAATGTCTGATAGAATAAGTTAACCCAAAGAGTTTCTCCCAAAGGTGGGCCCGGGGCCACTGTCGGTACCCTGCGTACTGGGTACCCCATGATACTTCAAGATGTGCAAGAGAGTTCCACATGTCAAAGTTGAAGACTTCTGTAGGCCCCACGTGTCACACGACACTGGGCCCACCTCCTTCATATGGGTAGCTCCAGCATTACCACGTGTAGTATAAGACCGGAGCTAAACTCCCTACATAGGGAAGCTCTGCGCTTAACACGTGTCCAGTGATCTCAGACCTAATCCCCATTAGAAGGAAGCTCCTGTGCCTCCACGTGTATAGAAGCTCTAGACCTACCTCCCCGCGAGGGAAAGCTCCAGAGTCGCCGCGTGTTGAGCCTCTAGACCTACGCTACCAACAGGATTACAGACGGATCTCCAACAACATAAGCATTCAAAGGACACTTATTGCTACAGTTACAAGGTCTGATTATGTGCCATTAATGCAATATTAATGGCGCACGATCAGAAGATCCTTATTACTGGTAACGCCACCATTAAGGCACGTTATCACGTTATTAGGATACTTAAACATACTTAATTGTGTATTAGGCAAGAATAACTGTCGGGGCCACATGTCGGGCCAGGCAACCCATGTAACAGCCATCCCTTGGTCTATAAAAGGGATGTGCTGCACGGTACAAAAGAAAAAGCTCACACACACTCAAGCACTCGCAAATCTCCAATACAACCACACACACTCCGTGGAGTAGGGTATTACACTCAGGCGACCGAACCACGTAAATCATATGTGTCATCATCTTGTCTAAGATCTCCGCGCGCCCAAATTGATACAAGAACCTCCACGGGCTACAATTTAGTATTATCGGGGGAAGTGTCGTTCATTCGCTTCGACATTTGGCATGCCAGGTAGGGGGCGCCCGAGATCGCAAGATGGTGAACTCTGCCACAGGATCATCCAACGGCAACAACGTTGTGCAACTTGCTGGGGGGAATCCTTCCCAGATGCAGCAACCAGCGGGCGCTGTTGTCCCGGCAGGTGTCGCACCACCACCACCACATATGCTCCGCCAAACAATGCTGGACAGCAGGATGGAGTACTTGAGTCGGTCACAGCATCGGAGAACAACAACCCTGAGAACACGCTGATTGTTGCGCGTACTCTACTGGAGTGCCCACCAGCTCTCGGAGCACCTCAGGGTGCGATGGAGCAGTGGCGTGCTAATGTGCAACATCTAGTTGCAGTCGCAGCTGATGCCATCAGTAACCAAGGTCCTCCCCCTTCGGGGCAAGCACCGACTCAACGTAGTACCTTGTCTGTAAGAATTGGTCCTCACGTATCACAGCACCAGAGGCGTGCTGTATCTCAACGGGTGACGTCGCTGCCTTTCGAGGCGCGACACATCCATACTATGTCGAGGTTTTCAAAGCATGACCTGCGGTCAGAGCTCGATTGCCACTACAAATAGTAGGATGGCCGTGTTCATATTGAGCGTGCTCGCAAGAGGTTAGAGGCTCGGGACAACCTTGCTCCAGTGGGAGTATGAGGAGGTTGTTCTGCCTTGGCCATGCACCTACGCATGGTCCGCTGGCCACAGAAGTTCCGGCCATATTTGCTAGAGAAATTTGACGGGACTGTCAACCCCGCCGAATTTCATCAAATCTACTCCACTGCTATACTTGCAGCAAGAGGCAACGAGGCCGTGATGTCCAATTACTTCCCTGTGGCTCTAACTGGGACCGCCAGGTCCTAGTTCATGAGTCTTTCGCCCGACTCCATCAACAGTTGGGCGGAGCTATGCCAACAGTTCACTGCCAACTTTGAGAGTTCTTACACCCGGCCTGGCACTAAAGTGGACTTGTTTGCTATGAAGCAAACAACAGGGGAATCGCTGCAATACTTTATCCATCGGTTTTCTCAGGTACGGGATACCATCCCCTCTATCTCAAATGCTTCTGTTATTATCGCATTCAGACAGGGCGTCCGAGACAAGAAAATGCTGGAGAATCTCGTGACAAAAGAAGTCACCAGCGTCACGGAGTTGTTCAGCCCGGCTGATAAGTGCGCCCGGGCCACAGAGGGCCGGGAAATGCATTCAAAGCCAGCTTTGGAGGCTAAAAAAAGTCCTCCAATGCTGAAGCCACTACCTCCGGGGGTGGCAAAAAGAAGAAGAAGTCCACGGCAAGAATAAGCCGTCGGTCGGTGCACCTCCTGTTGCAGCTGCTGCAGCTCTGGGTGGCCGGGGGCCACGCCCCGAGAAACGACCTCGACCTTCATCAGAAGACGGCGGTAGTTCAAAGATGTGGTGTCCAATCCACAAGACAGACAAACACAGTCTGGAGGACTGCCGATAGGTCCAAAACCTTGTCGAGCGCTACAACAAGTGTCGAGAAGAAGCTCGTTTCCGTCAGCGGGAAGGAAAGCAAAAATTTAACGAAGCTCCGACTGAGATGGAGCTAGGCTTTCAGGATCTCAAGAAGGTCCTTAAGGCTGTCTACAACACAGTAGACGATAATTCTGACGTCTCCGACAATGAACGTCAGAAGACCCTGAACACCATCTACGGTGGTTTTTGGGACATCACTTCTCGCCGCGTCCTCAAGAGAATACGGAGGAAAATGGCTGTTGTACCTCCTGCAGCTAGGGCGGCACAATATCAGAAGTGGATGGATACGCCCATCACCTTTGACGCAATAGACTGCCCAAGGAACATGGTCGGAGCTGGCCAACTCCCGTTGATGGTATCTCTAACCATCAACAACGTCCATCTCTACCACGTTCTGATAGACGGAGGCACAGCGCTCAATCTCTTGAGCTTTGAAGCATTCATGAAGATCCAGCTGCAACTCTTGGACCTTCGCCCCTCAAGACCTTTCTACGGGGTAGGTTCGGTGGCCATCAGCCCCCCTCAGATCCATCACTCTCCCGGCGACCTTCGGGACTCGGGAGAAGTACAGGATTGAGAAGCTGGTCTTTGATGTTGCTCACATCAATCTACCCTTCAACGCCATACTAGGCAGGCCTGCCTTGTACAGGTTCATGGACGCAGCTCACCACGGCTATCTGGTGATGAAGATGCCGACACCCTCAGGAATCCTCCGGGTCCGTGGAGACTGCACTGCAGGAGTCACCGCGCTAGATGAACTCCTTGCGCTTGACACGGCGCATGAAGGAACCTCCGGCAAAGAGCTCATTGCTCAACCTCCGAGCACTCGTCAACGAGGCTCAACCTCTGCACCACTTGTGCAACCAAGCGACGACCCCGATGTTCCCGTCAAAGTTGTCCAAATCGGTTCTAATGCTGCTCAGATCACCCGTATATCGAGAGGTTTGAACAACAAATAGGAACTCGCGCTCATCACTTTCCTCTGGGCTAATGTTGATGTGTTTGCCTGGCAACTGTCACAAATGTCTGGGATACTGAGGGAGGTGATTGAGCACAATCTGAAGATTTATCCCGACGCATGGCCTGTACACCAGAAGCCCTGGAAGCAATCAGTCGAGCGGCAAAATTTCATCAGACAGGAGATCAAGAAGCTGCTCGAAGCTGGTTTCATCCGGGAGGTTTTTCATCCAAAATGGCTGGCAAACCCAGTCGTTGTACCCAAGGTCGGCGGGAAGCTTCAAATGTGTATCGACTACACCACACTAAATAAGGTATGTCCAAAAGATCCATTTCCACTACCTAGGATAGATCAGATAGTGGATTCCACCTCCGGGTGTGAGCTATTGTGTTTCCTAGATGCATACTCTTCATATCATCAAATCCAAATGTCTAGGGAAGATGAAGAGAATACTGCATTCATAACAGTAGATGGATTGTATTGTTATACTGACATGCCCTTTGGTCTCAAAAATGATGCTTCAAACTTTGTGCGAGCTATGTACAAAACTTTTGGAGAACTCATTAGGTATTTTGTGGAGGTGTATGTCGATGACATCGTTGTGAAGGTCAAGAACAAGGAGTCACTCCTTGACAATTTACAAGCCGCCTTCGGCAAGCTGCGCATTACGCACACCAAGATGAACCCACACAAGTGTGTCTTCGGGGTTTGCTCCGAGAAGCTCCTTGGTTTCTTGGTAATCCACCGAGGAATTGAGGAAAACCCAACGAAGATCAAAGCTATAGAAGACATTCAACCTCCAGCCGGCATCAAGGACGTCCAGAAGCTAACTGGATGTCTAGCTGCGCTCAGCCGATTCATCTCAAGGCTGGCAGAGCGGGCACTTCCCTTCTTCAAGCTATTGAGGAAGACCGGACCATTGCATTGGATCGAAGAAGTAGAAAAGGCATTCCAAGAGCTAAAGCAACTCCTCACCACCTTACCAATCTTGGTAGCTCTGAACCCTGGTGAGCCTCTACTGCTTTATATTTCTGCAACTTCAGAAGTTGTCAGCATGGTCTTGGTCGCGGAAAGAACAGAGCCACATTCAGTTCAGGAGCCTAGACCCCACCGGGAGGGTCCAGGGCTACCTTAAGGCAAGTCTGGGTCCCAGCCCCCAGGCACGGATCTTCAAGGTGAAGTGCTAGAAGATCAACCTCTCTCATCTGAGAGAGGTCTCACGGCTGTTCAAGAAGATTCGGACCCCTCAAAGAGGGTCCAGGTTGAACATGAAGAAGTTTTGGACCCCTCCAGGAGTGTCCAGGAAACTCAACAAGAAGGTCCGGACCCCTCTAGTAGGGTCCAGGTCGATGGAGAGGAAGCTCTGGGCCCCTTTGAAAGGGTCTGGACTGTCCAGCGCCTAGTGTACTTCATCAGTGAAGTACTCCATGATGCCAAGACTAGATACAGTGAGGTGCATAAGCTGCTTTGCACATTTCTTATTGCCTCAAGGAAGCTTCGTCATTATTCCAAGCCCACAAGATATCAGTGGTAACTTCTTATCCACTGCGTGCTATATTGCATAACCCTAATTCCACTGGGAACATCACAAAGTGGGCACCGGAGCTGGCCGAGTTTGATATTGAATTTGTGCCACGACAAGCAATCAAAAGTCAGGCTTTGGCTGACTTCGTGGCGGAGTGGAGTCCCTCTCCATCAAATCCAGGGGTCCCTAGTGAGCAGAAGCCGAAACCCAAGGTTCCGGTCTTTACATAGCCTCACTAGACTCTCTACTTCAACTGCTCCGTGTAGAAGCAGGGGGGCGGAGCTGGAATCCTCCTCCTCACTCCGACCGGGGAGAAGGTCAAATACATGGTTCACCTTGACTTTAAGGCGACCAACAACATGGTGGAGTATAGAGCTCTCATCTATGGGCTCAAGGTGGCACTATCCTATGGTGTCAAACAGCTGTTGGTGAAGGGTGATTCACAACTCATCATAAAACAAGTCAAAGGTGAATGCTGCTGCAACAACCCCCAACTAGCTGCTTATCTCCTTGAAGTCTAGAGGCTTCAGAAAGACTTTGAAGTCTTGGACCTCCACCATGTTCAGTGTCTCCATAACGCTAAAGCCGACGAACTCTTGACGAAGGCTTCAACCAGAGCTCCGCCTCTCAACGGAATCTTCGTTCAGAGGTTGTCAAGACCAACAGCTTAGTCTACCAAACTGAGCGAAGGAGGCAAAAATAGCACCACAAAGCTGGCGGTCCCGGTGGCCCTGTTACCATGGCGTCCATCAAGAGTCTTGGTGCTGTCGGAAGCTCCGAGCAACCAAGCACGCAAGACTCAAAAACTCAAGTTAGCTCTGATGCATGGATCTAAGAGATCCGGAGATACTTGAAAGACAATATCCTTCCTAAAGACGGTGTATCCGCTGACCGGATCTTCAGATTGGCTAAAAGATACATGCTGGTAGAAGGGGATCTCTACCGGCGCGGTGCCAATGGCGTCCTAATGCGGTGCATTGCAAGGGAAGAAGGTCGCGATCTCCTCGCGGAAATCCATGGAGGTGATTGTGGAAACCACGCGTCTTCCCACACGTTGGCCGACAAAGCCTTTCGGCACGGCTTCTACTGGCCTACAGCACTCCAGGACGCAGTGGAGTTTGTAAAAAAATGTGAAGCATGCCAGTTCCATGCAAAAAAAATTCACACACCAGCTCAATCACTGCAAATGATACCTCCTACATGGCCTTTCGTTGTGTGGGGCATGGACATTTTGGGACATTTCCCAAATGTCGTCGGAGGTTACAGGTTCCTGTATGTAGCCATCGACAAGTTCACCAAGTGGTCGGAAGCTACTCCAGTTGTGACTATCAACAAGCAATCGGCAATCAAATTCTTGAAGTCCATAATCTGCAGATTTGGAGTTCCAAACAAAGTCATAACTAACAATGGAACCCAATTTAAAAGTGTTGAATTCTAAGAATATTGTGAAGACCTCGGCATTCAAGTCAGCTACGCCTCAGTAGCTCACCCAGCAAGTAATGGCCAAGCCGAGAGAGAAAATGCAGAAATCCTAAAAGGACTCAAGACGCACATATATGAGCACTTAAAAAAGCATGGGGCCAACTAGATTGAAGAGCTTTCGTCTACATTGTGGGCCAACAGGACAACACCTAACTGGTCAACTGGAGAGACACCCTTCTTCCTGGTGTACGGAGCTGAACGAGTCCTTCCTCCGGAGATCACCATGGGGTCGCTCTGGGTCTGGACATTTGACAAAGCCACGCAGGACCAGCTCCGATGTGAAGACCTTGACCTCGTCGACGAGGGAAGGTGCCAAGCAGCTGCCCGGAAAGCATGCTATCACCAAGCGCTCTGGCTCTATCATCAAAGGCATGTGTGCAACCGACAGCTCGAAGAAGGAGATCTAGTGCTGCGGAAAATACTAACTCACGAAGGGATGAACAAACTCTTCCTCGGCTGGGAAGGTCCCTTCCGTGTGATCAAAGTATCTCGCCCCGAATGTGTTTGCTTGGCAACTGAGAATGGGACTTTGCTTCCTAATCCTTGGAACACTAAGCACCTCCGTAAGTTTTATGCGTAGAATCACGAAGGTGAGTCTGTAAATACACACAGTGTATGTTATAGAGTCAATATACAGAGACGGGTAGGTCCTCCGGGAAAACATCCGGACCCATCCGGGAGGGTCCGGGAAGTTCAAACAACACTTGACATAGCCACAGCTCTAAAAGTGTTGTTGCCTGCCCCGGGCTAGCAAAAGATGTATAGCACACTTAGCCTGGTCATGTACCCTAAGTGTGTCCTTGTCTCCCGTGTAATCCGGACCTATAATGAAAGACATTGTTGTGCGAAAACAGACTCCACGTGCATTTATTTTTGTACAAGGCTCAGTCTTTTGAATAATATTTTTATCCTTCTTGTCTATAATGAAGTTGTGCAATTCTTTTTAAGTTTTAGTCCAAGTTATTCATATGTGTTACAAGTTATATTGTTGGTCTATTTGGATCTTAACATTGCTGCATAGTCTACTTGCCTGAACGCCAAACCAACATAGGTCTGGAGTGTCCTATCGACTTAGCCTGGTCCTGCACCCTAAGTACGCCACTCTACCTACATCCCGACAGGCCTTAGTAGGGTGAGAACTAAAAAAGCATGCGGATCTAGAAAGATTACATCAATATGCTTGTTATCATATCGAATTTCTTCAGATTTAAAACTCAAATAAGAACAGTATGTCACAAACAATTTATAGATAAGAGGACGAATTTTACTCTTTTTCTTGGCTTTAATGTACAGGAATAACAAAAAAACTCATGGCAACGGTGGACGATGTCGGAGCTATTAAACTCCGACAACCTCCAAGGGGGCCCGCCATCGACATTTTCGGACATTGAAAGTGGGCGCCGCCAGAGCTAACAAGCTCCGGCAACTCCTATGGGGGTCAGCCATTGACGTGAAGTATAATTCAAGTGAAGATGGCATAACCACCTGAGGGGATCGCCATCAACATTTACTACAAATATGTTGGGTGTCATCGGACCTATCAAGTTCCGACAACACCACGGGGCCCACCGTCAACGTTTTGCACATTGGTAGTGGGTGTCATCGGACCTATCAAGCTCTGACAACCCCAGGGGGCGTCGTCGATGTTCTACGCGTTGGCAGTGAGTGTCATCGGACCTACAAAAGCTCCGACAACCCCAGGGGGCCCGCCGTCGATGCTACAAAAGCTCCTTGGAAAAGTCGGAAATAAACTTTGGAACTAAAAGCTACAAGTTCGAAGTTTCCAAGTCATCAACACATCGTCAAATTCTTTTTGTACATCTTTGCAATCAAATTGTGTACATCTACGAGGTGGCAAACAAGATAAAGGACAGTGTATTGAAGACAAGGACAACAAAATGGAATTGATTGCAGAAACAGGGGACTTCAAAGTACTGGATTACAAAATAAGGGTTACAGCAAAAGGCAAAGGGAAAAGGTCCTAACTACTTGAGGATCTAAGTCCTGCGGAAAAACGAGGCAACCTTCTCAGCAGCTTCTTGGACGCGGGCCTTAGCGGCATCCTCCTCTTCAGCAATAAGTCCTTCAAAGACCAAATTAAGAGAAAATGCTAGGTCTTGGCTTTTGTAACACGCCAAAACATACTCGGCGACGTTCTTGGCCAGAGATTTTCCCTCTGTCTCCAGCTGATCAGCGATGACATCACCCATTGCATCGAGTTTGCTGCCAGTAGAGCCAAGTGCCACCAGCGTCTGGTCCAGCTCCTGTGTTGGGTTCTCCGAATGTACCGGACTAAAGCCAAGAGGAACCAGGGCTCTGTCCGCACGTCCCAGGAAATCCCATACCAGCAGGGATTTAGTTGCCCTTGAGCTCCGCAGCTCCTCTAGTGACCTTCGGGCGGCCGCTAGCTCCGAACTTTCCCGAGCGAGGCGCTCAACCGCTTTGGCATGTTGCTACGTACTCTCAGCTACTTGCTTTTCGCAGTCAGCTACCTCCGTCTCCCCGAGGTGGATGTGGTTTGCCGTTCTGCCAGGTCCTTCTCCCTGCCTCTTACTTTCCCTTCTCTGGTGGCAACATCAGCTTATCTTTTCGAGAGCTCCTGCCCAAGTTTCCAATACTTTTCTTCCTCCTCTTTACTCCACAGATCAAACTTCTTAGAGCGATCTACTAAATTCTGCTCAGCCAGCATCATCTTCTGACCGAGCTCCTCCTCTCTTTTCAAAACATCCTCTTGCTGTTCCAGGAGCTTCTTTTCTCTAGCATCAAGGTCTGCTCGACACTTCAGGAGAACCTCATTTAATTCATTGAGGTTGTCGTGACGCTCGTTAGCAGCAACACTCCTTTCCTTGGCATGCTCGAGAATCTCCCGAGAATTAGCATTGAGAGCCTTGATGGCAGCTTCCTTCTCCTCCAGCAATTTGCCCCAATGTTTCAGCTGGGCCTTTTCCTTCTCGACCGACTCGTTTTGGTCCGCAAGCCTTGTCTACGCCATCTTGGTCTCGAAGTGAAGTCTGTTGCGCCAGCACCTCAAGGTGTGACGCTCTTCTTCAAGGACCTTGTTGTCATGGTCGAAGGCAAGCTGGACTTGTCAGAGGCTTGAGCAGGATTGTCAATAGACAACGCCAAAGGAATGGGCTCCGGACCTCCCGGGGTCACCTCTGCTAGTTCCAAGGGTTCGTCAAGAACCAAAATAGGGTCCCACACCACAAGCGTGGTTCCCTGAGATTCTACGGCACTAGGGCCGCCCTCCGGGTGCTTTCGGCGGTAGCTGAGGAAGAACCCACTGGGGGAACTTCTACCCCTGGGGCTGACGCCAAAGGTGCCGCCGCATAAACTTCAATTGCTGGCTCTGCGGGTGGAGAGCCTTTTGCCGCCTCTTCATGGTGTTCTTCCTCAGGCATGGGCACCTCCAGAGCAGTTACTTCCGGGGCGGTCGTTGGAGCTTAACCCGAAGCCACTTCCACCACCGGCTCGCCGGTACATCAACCATCTCCAGCTCGGCAGCCGGAGCTTCAACAACTTCCAGCTCGGAGGTCAGAACATCAAGTCCCAATGACTTGGTTGTCGAGGCATCAACAACCTCCGGCTCAGGGGCTAGAGCATCCGACACCACCGACTCTCCTACCGGTTCAGCAAAAACTTTTGGCACAACGACCGGAGCCTCGGTCTCCTCGGTCTCCAAAGTTGAAGCTTCCATCATCTTCGTGTCCAGCACTGGAGCTTCAGTTGTTGGTGCTGCCACTACTGGAGCATCTTGATGTATGTCTCCCCCGTGGTCCGGTGCTATCATGGGAGTCTCTGGTGTCGACTCTGGATCTAGATCCACGACAGCTGGTGCCGAAGCTGTTGTGACCTTAGCCACCACTTGAGGAGGCGCGGGGGATGGAGCTGGAGCTTCCGCCCGCATTGTTTCAGCCGCTGCAATGGAGGCCTGAGCTTTAGACCCCGTCTTTGATGCTCTGCAGTCAAAAAATTGGTAGATTCAAAACATGACAAAAATAAGAATGGCAAATTAAGGTGAAAATGCAAAGGTTACCATGGGAAGCTACCGCTCCAATCAGCGCGGAACTTCTTTGCCGGAGGCCCAGAACTGGAACCTGCCGTATTTGGCACGGAGGGAGCTTCGGAGTGACGCCTGGAGCCTGCCGCCGTTGTCGATGTTACCCCAGCCGAGGCCTTCCTTGGCTGGGAATGACTACCGGATCCGGAGCCCGTAGCTGGCGCTGGGACTGGAGTCGGCTGTATGGAACTGGCACCTCTTGAGGACGCTTGCATCGAAGGAGGTGTCACCGCAGAAGATATCCCTCGCTGGGGAGAAGGGGTAGTCATAGATGGAGCAGACCTGACAGAGCTCCCATCAGCGTGCCTCAGCATCCTCTTCCGGCTGGAAGATTTGGCTGGCTCCCTGCCCTTGACTTTGTCGACGTCATCAACTTTTTGGCTCGGGGTAGGGGCGACCACCTCCTCGGAAGCTCTGGGAATCACAACCCTGGAGACCCTGCGCTTCTCCACTTCACCCAGGTCATCCAGCGCTGCCATCCTCCTCAAGAGCTCCCTACTAAACTCTGGAGTCATGTTCAGATGCAAGAAAGCCGACATCAGAGCCAAGGCGTTATCGGCGATGGACCTGTGCTGAAGTTTCTTGAGATGGAGCCTCAAAGCTTCGTCATCAAAGTTGGATTTCATACTGATTTCAATCCGGTCATCATCCATCACACTGTTGAAGGCCCAGGCGAGCTTCTCTGTTCTCCTTAGCGGAGCCCACCTGTTCACCAAGAAATTCCTAAAGACCATCTGAGGGGTCACTCCACCCTCCACACATTCTTGGATTCTAGCTAGGATAGGCTTGAATGCATCTGACAGCTTCGGAACCACATTCCAGGCATCGGTGTCGATGTTGGGGAGTCCCTGGGGCAGCTCCAGCCTATCATGCTCCTCTACAGCAATGATGACCCAATCCTTCTTCCAGTCATCCCATTTGCCGGAGGG
Organism: Tuctoria greenei; assembly: GCA_036927565.1. Lineage (NCBI taxonomy): Eukaryota > Viridiplantae > Streptophyta > Magnoliopsida > Poales > Poaceae > Tuctoria > Tuctoria greenei. The sequence goes on from JAYESD010000005.1 coordinate 119,076,992, forward strand.
GGAAGACTTCAAGTACTTGACGGGGCAATTCTTGCGCTTCACGAAGTAGTAGAAGCCAACCAGCTCAGTCCCCTTGTCGGTGGCATGGACCATAAAGAAGGTCCGGAACAGCTCGAAGCAGGGAGGCATGCCCACCCACATCTCGCAATAGTGGACAAAAGTCGCCACCAGTAGGAGGGAGAGAGCGCCGAGCTAATGCAGTTGAAGGCCGTAGAAGTCCAGCAGCATTAGTATGAAACTTGAAAAGGTGGGATCTGTCCCACCATGGCGTACGCCGAGAAGTACACCATCTCGCTGCGACGTTCCTTCATGAAGGGGAGCTTGCCGGCACAAACCAAGTGGTTGAAGAAGTCGTTGGACCATCCCATGAAGGTATAGACCTTCATCAGATTGTCCTTGCTCTAGATGCAGCATTTGGGAAGACCTAACTCCATCGCGGCAAAGTGGAGCGAAAGAGGAGAAAGCTAGGCAAAGTTTGGAGGCTCTAAGCGCGAGTTTGATCGAAAGCGTAAAGAGTCCTCAAACTGTGCGGACTTTCCTTCTTAAGTAAGCCTCCACGATGCTTGGATGGAAACTGCAATGAGAGCAAGTCCACATTACAAAGAATCTACCCTATCAATGACGAATGGGCCCAGGGCCACCCCGACAAAGAAGTCGAGGTTATTACCCTAGGCAAACCGTTGTCATGATGGGCGGCGGGAAGCCCGAGGGTGGCAGTCTGACAAGGCGCTCGGAACTGATACGGTTTTTGTATTGGGAACCAGAGACCTTCAATTGCGTGAGATTCGCACTCAAAGATCTCATCTGCCGCATTCAAAACAAGCCACGCGGCGAGGGTTCAACCCCGGACAATCGCCCCAACAGTACATCAGAAAACCTTTGAAGTTGCAGCGGGGGAATTGAGGATGGCCCCATCTCTGGTAGAATAACTTAACCCAAATGGTTTCTCCCAGAGGTGCGCCCGGGGGCCACTGTCACTACCCTGAGTATCGGGTACCCCATGATACCGTAAGAAGTGCAAGGGAGTTCCACCTGTCAAAGTTGAAGACTTCCATAGGCCCCACGTGTCACATGGCACTGGACCTACCTCCTTCATATGGGTAGCTCCGGCATTACCACGTGTAGTATCAGACCGGAGCTAAACTCCCTACATAGGGAAGCTCCGCGCTTAACACGTGTCCAGTGATCCCAGACCTAACCCCCATTAGAAGGAAGCTCCTGTGCCTCCACGTGTATAGTAGCTCCGGACCTACCTCCTGTTGACGGATCCTAAGATATACTAACAAATCATCCCCGGCAACAGCGCCAGAAATGCTTGTTGGTATTTCTTAACACCACAGGTCATCTCCGGTAAAGAGATGAGATCCGCAAGCGTACGGAAGATATCGTTGTAGCATTTCACGTATGAGTATTCCCAAGGGTATCGTATTTATCCCAAAGGAAGGCAATGGAGTAAAGTGTATACTACTATTATGGTCAAGCTATGGGATACTAATCCATTACCCGGACAGGGGTAAGTTGATATTAGGGGTAGTGTGACACACACCTAGGCAATCTATTCTAAAGGGTAAAATGGGTCCTAGAGGGAGATTGGGTTGAGAGTTAGAGAGTTGCTCCTACAATGCTCCTAATACATATACATAGCCTAAGGTAGATACTAATGTTCATGTTAATGATGAATTCCTATGCAATGCTATTCAACACATCGTGCACGGGCGTACCCCTAGCAATACTAGGGTGACTCCCGCCAAGAGCCTGTGGCATAGCCGAACGTGGAGGATTACAAAGGACAGATAGGGTTGTCACCACCTACTGCCTACCTCTTCAATATGTGGGTCTACGAGACATCCAATGCTACTTAAATACCCTAGCACCATGCTAGCATACTAAGAAAATACCTTAGGAGCCATGGCACAAGCCATCCTAAGTCAATGACTAGCATCGTTGAACTAATGTTGAAGCATAGCATAAGTCATTCATATTAACATAATCATATCATAACTACATAGACTATAGTGGGGGTCTATAGTGTTTATGACCATAAAATGTGATCATGAGAGTGAAATCATAAAGACTATACCTTCCACATACATGGACTCCACAATCAAACAAGAAACGCTTTGTCCAAGTATACGTATAAAAGAAGACTAAAGATAATATCTTTATTGAGCACAAAATCACAAATACAAGAAGGAATACATAAGTCATACATTTCCCAATGTGGAATTGGGAAGAGAGACTCCTTCTACTCCTTTCCCAATTTGGACATGGGACTAGAGGCTCTCCTCTCTACATCTAACTCCTCTAAGGACTATGGAAGATAGTGTATACAATAGAATGATGCCCAAGTGGTGTGTGTTGAAGTGAGGGGTAGGGGTCCTATTTATACTAGTGTTGAGGTCGGTTCCCGCCACCAAAAGCGCGTGAATCAGTCACCATTGACTCCAGGGAGCTGTGAGGAGCCAACACGTGGAGGCTGACCGAGTTTGGTGCAAAGACCAGGTCGGCCGACCCCCTTGCTCGGCCGACCTGGTCATTGCATCGTTCCTCGTGTGCTTTCTCCAGGTGGCTGCCAGGTGGGTCCCATTGATGTATATGAGTGATACACCGTTGGATCTCCTCGGATACTTTTGTTTGTCGGCCATTTGATCCATAGGATGCCACGTGTCGTTGCCTGATTAGCTGGGATGATATTTTATAGGATTGGTCCCTCTACAGTTCCTGATTTCCTGCATAAAATGTTGCATACACATATTTCTCCAAGTTCAAGTGGAATTGGGTTAGATAGAAAGGTGATGTGTGCAAGAAATGACAAATCCTTCACATAATTGAGTTAAATTGACGGATGGAATTGGTATATGACAGCTGTCAACAAACTCCCCCGAGCTTATCCTTTGCTCGTCCCGAGCAAAGTCAAGACTTTAGGTTGATGATCAGGAGTTGCTACAATGTCTTATTTTCAAAAGTATCTAATGCACAACAAGATGCTCTACGTAGTATTGCAGAAATTGGCTATGATACCCTACCTTTCTTAAGTTATCATGAGGCTTATGCTTTTTCATATTCATGAGTAGTTGAAAGGTAGAATAGCAAATGGAGCAAACATAGCCTAGAAATCAAGTTCCACTTAAATCCCAGAGAATTCAATTTAGATATTAAGTACCTCAATTTGATTCTCTCAGTCACTCCTTTGTGGATAGTGGAAATATTTCCTCATCAAAGCATTGTGCCTCTACTATTCCTACTTATTGAATATGGCTTGTATTTGGAGCTTGGTAAGGAAAGTAAGTAGGCATATTTGCATCACATATATTGCTAAGTCAAAAGAGTAAGCCTTAGGAGAATTCAAATCAAAACTTTTTGATTCAAGACTAGTGCATGTGTGATGTAGTGGAAGTGGATGTGGATACTTGAGATAACTCCTTTTTGGTATAATCTCTCTTTCTTTTTGCAGGGATGAAACATGGTTACTTTTCTTTTCTCTCTTTTTTTTCTCATGCTTATGATGTAAGCATGCCCCTTTCTTTGTAGCCATGTCTTCTACTCCCTTTCTTTGCAATGAATTTTGAAGAGAGTGCTAAACATGAATAACATGGAGTTTCTCTTTTTGTTGTGGTGTGGTGGGTATGATGGATGTTTTGCTTACTTCTAGTGTAGAAGTATAGCATGTGCAAGTGAAGTCTTGAATTCAAAAGGAGTTGAATGATTTCTCACATAGGTCTATACTAGTTTGACTAGGCTCAGTGTGAAAGCAAATAGCATATGCATAAGGTTTTGTCTATGTATGAACATCATATGGCTTTGGTAGGTATTTCCAATCAATTGAGGGAAATTAAATCTTTTTAGAATTTCTCCGGAAATCTAAGTTTTACTTTCAAACTAGGAGTAGCAGCCCTATTACCAATTGTATTCTTGCAACAACCTAGAATTAGATTAAGCTTTTGCTACCCACAACTTCCAAATTAAGATAAAAGTATTTCAAACCAATGAAAGCAATATTCAGAGAGTAGAAAGTTGTAAACTAGAGACTTAGGAAAATACAACAGAGCAACTATTCATCATTTCATCTATGTGAATTCTAAATCATTCTTACCGCACATCTTTATTTGATGAAAGCAAATCTAACCTATTTTTATATTTTTTTTAGATGCATGGTGGATGGTGGATGAATGGAAAGTAAATATGCACTGGATGATTTGAAATAAAAATGCAGCGGGTGCGATACAAATTACCTCAAGTGGGGGTCCTCCCCCAAGCTTATTCTTGATCAAGGCCCGTGATAGAGGTTGAAACTCTAACAACGCAGGTAGGCCATGAGTTGGCCTATCCTTGTTGCAGCATGGCTTTGACAATGGAGGGTTGAGTGTTGATTGTTGTGTTGCCTCCCATTGACACCATGAGTGTGGTTGAATAGAGTGTTTCCGATGTTGATCGTCCGCACATCAGGGTCTCCATGTGTTGGGTGTGATTTGTCATTCCTTGGCTAGGATAATGATAACCTTTAGATCCAAAGGAATGATGTGCACTCAACATACATTGAGTATGTTCGTCATTCTTTGGCCAAGGTGTATCATATATTTTTGCCATAAGGGAGTAACATGTGCCCAACATGCATTTGGGTGATCAGTTGTTCCTTGGGTAAGGTACAACATACCTAGAACCACAAAGGAATGACATGCACTCAACATGGGTTGAGTGTGATCTGTTGTTCCTTGGCTAAGGCATGACATACCTTCCAGCCACATAGGAACAACTTGCACCCAATATAAATTGGGTGTGATCTTGTCATTCCTTGGTCATGGTACATCATAACTCTTAGCCACATAGGAATAACTTGTACCCAATGATGGTGGCAAATCCCTTGAGCTTGAATGAGTGCTTAACATAGTTGAGAGCATAATGCTCTCACCCATTCGTGGCAGCTCATTGGTTGCTCATGGAGGGTTTCCATTTCAAATCTCTAGCCTCTTATAGTTATGATTGACCTTCAGCCATAATTTCCGATAGATAACAACCATCCTAATTTACTACCTGGCCAAGAGATGTTGAAATGGAATCCTCTAGGGATCCCAACAATCAGCTTCATGAATGCCTGCATAGTAATATTACTCCTGCAAACTTCCTCTCTTGAATGGAGAGGGATGGTTAGCTCCTGAGACTTGTACAAATGAACGTTCGGGTTAGGTAACCGAACTTTCATTTGTACATATGGGGAAGAACAAAATCAAAGATGCATTGGTTCCAATGTCAAGTGTATTCATGATCAATGTGTTATTCATTGATAAGAGTGGAGCTTTATGGATAATTCATGTTGCATATTTTCTTAAGCTCCTACTCATAGCAATGCATGTGATAGAAATATACTATATGGATCCCTACACCTTTTAAAGTTTCTAACCATCTTAGCTTTCAAGAGCAAATTTTAATCATTTAGACCATGACAAACAAGATTCTCAATTTTATCCTCCCGAACCTCACTAGGAATTTGAAATTTAGTGACTCCTCCTAAAAATGCAATTCAATTTCATAGCAAGGATATCACTTATTCCTAGGAGTTTGAAATCTAGTGACACCATCTACGCATGAAGCTCAATTAAAAATTATGGCTATCATTATGCCCAAGTTCCTATATGCCAATTCACCAATTAAGTCATTCCCAAAAGTTTTATTTTCTAAACCTCGACAAAAGTGACTAAGTTTACAAAACAATTCTTAAAGGATTCTAGGTACTTGTTTGAGATTTTTCCAAGTAAGGTGAGATTTCCTTTTGGAGATCCAAAAGTCAATACCCGCGCTTGCTCTTGTGAGGATGCTTGAGAATTGAATGATGAGGAAGTGTCAACCTTCCTCACAAATGCAAGCAAATACATTCAATTCTATGGCAAACCAAACAATGAAAAATTATAAACTAATACCTCATTTGAACAGCAGTTGGTGATGAAGGTCTTTGTGTGACAAACTCACAACCTTGATTTTTTTGAGTAGGCTTGATGGTTGATGTCAAATGCCAAGTTGAGATTGGATTTGGCAATGGATTTGGTTCTGGCTCCTCCATTGGGTCATCATCTTGAACATTTCTCTTCCTCAAACTCAAAATGAGTTTGAAGGAGAGAAGTGTTCCCAAATCCTCCCAATGGTGACTTGAGCTTGATGAAACCTTCCACTTTCTTGCCATACCACCTCTTCACAATTTTGACCTAGCTGCACTTTAATCAAGAACACACAAAACAACTCAAAAACGGGTTACGTTAGCCAAAAGCAAATTCAACCCAATTTTCAAATTGTCTTGCCCAGCTTGAAATAACTTGTAAATGCAATGAGGGTCAAAGCAAATCTTTTTGCTTTGAACTAGGAAGATGAATTCAAGTGGTCATGCACGTAGTTCATATCCAATTAAATTTCTCCCCTAATTCAAATTTTTGGTTTTATGATGGTTGGAAATTTTACTTTCCAACATGCAAGTGTGGAATTTCAAACATGCAAATGCAAGGTTTGATGCAATTTGGAAAACAAATATGAGATAACTACCAATTAACCTATTGGCAAGGACTCACCGAATTTTTGAAGTCCGATGAGTAGGACTTACCTCCGTGCTGTTCAGCCGATGATTTGTTGTCCAATCCCAGAGTTGAAGATGTGGACAATTTCTTCTAATTTGACATGCCAAACTCATTTGGCTGTCATTCGGACATGTGGGACACATGGTGGCCCTAGCCTCTCCCCTTTGTATTGATATAGACATGTTGTTGTAGCGACAGGTTCCCCTCTTGTATGTATTCCTTCATGAGCATGGTGAGGCTTTGTCCTTCTTAGGGGCGCCACTCTGACCATATTTATATTCCATTGAATCAACCCATACCTTGATCATGGGTCAAAGGCTTCCTTGGGCATGATGACATGTGGACTCCACAATCAAACAAGAAACGCTTCATCCACAATGTCACTTGCCCTAGGTTGAATGGGTTTGGTAAAAGTGTGCGAATCCCAACAAGTGATGTGGGATATCTTGGACTTTGAATGCTCCTTAAGTTATTGTCCTTAGCCAAGATCTTCATGTGAATGTTGTCTTGATTTCTGCTTGGCCAAGTTACTTCAAGGTAGGCTAGTTGAACTTAAATCCCTTGGAAAGCCATAGCCTCCTTGAATACAAGGGTGATGTTAATTCCACCCTTGACCTCCTTGTGAATGGTAGCCATTGGAGTTGTTGTTTGAAAAAGGTCCTCATGGGTCTTAGGGAAATAATTCCCACGCGTCCCATGATGACATGGATTTTCACAAATCATGTGAATATCCACGACTTGGATTATCCAAACAAATCTCCAATGACATGGATATTCATGACACTTCAACGGGAGGTGTAGTTCCATAACTAGCATATCCACCTTGTGAAGTGGTGTGCATGACAAGCTATGGGAACTCGAGCATTCTTCAATCCACCCCTTGAGTGGAGACCTTCTTCTCATCCATGATCAATGAGAATAGGACTCCTTCAGCTCCAGCATGAATGTGGTCATGGATTGGTGGAGCCAACCCATGACACAAGTGTTGGATGAAGAGCCAACTATCCACCCCATGGTGGAGGCAAACCAAGAAGAACTTCTTGGAGCCTTCCCCAAGCTTGGGTATGGATGACTTTGGCTCCTACTAAAAGCTGAAATTCTCCCGCAAAAAGGCAATGGTGTTTCCTAGCGTACATTTGTTG